>CM062295.1:177976926-178689036 GCA_031216915.1 Pictodentalium vernedei
AGAGCTCATATTTGTGCTCAAGTTACTGTATGTCATACAGTAATTAAATTTTGTATCAATAAACCAATTGGCATCATAGTTGATATATATTTTATGGATGTGTCTATAATAATCAACCTTGTGGAATTGTAGTACTTTGTCTTTCTGATGGAGACAGTGTATTGGACAAGGATGTAGGAACTGGGGGTAGGGTGGGGCATGTGTTCCCCCACCTTTACATACATACAAACACATGCACACTTTTCCAGAAATAAAGAGAGGTCAAATGCAGTCACGTGAAATTTGTATTTCTCTTTTGGGTTCCCATCATGCTATTTTATTGGGAATTACATGTAGCAGAAAGGAAGAGCATAAACTATTTACTCTTCATTCATGACTGAAGATTTCCTCGCATCATTTATCTCTACTACACCCTTTAATATTAAGACAAATGCAGATTTATTATACCCCACGCAACGAAGTTGCGGGGGTATAATGTTTTTGACTGGTCAGTCCTACTTGTTTTCCAGACTTTTTTTCCACACGCTTCCAGATTTTGAGCTGATTTTTGGTATGTGAGTCTCTACATGGTGGCCTACAGATCAAGTTTGCATTTTGTTCCGCTCCACTGATTTTTACCCAAATTACGGCCCTTGGACTCTGAAAAATTCATCAAAATTACAGTTTTCCGGACTTTTTTTCTACACGCTTCCAGATATTGAGCTGATTTTTGGTATGTTAGTCTGACATGGTGGCCTACAGATCAAGTTTGCATTTTGTTCTGCTCCACTGATTTTTACCGAAATTACAGCCTTTGAACTTTGAAAAGTTCATCAAAATTACAGTTTTGCGGACTTTTTCCTACACACTTCCAGATATTGAGCTGATTTTTGGTATGTTAGTCTAACATGGAGGCCTACAGAACAAGTTTGCGTTTTGTTCCGCTCCACTGATTTTTACCGAAATTACGGCCCTTGGACTTTGAAAAATGCATCAAAATTACAGTTTCCCAGACTTTTTTTCTACACGCTTCCAGATATTGAGCTGGTTTTTGGTATGTTAGTCTGACATGGTGGCCTACAGATCAAGGTTGCATTTTGTTCCGCTCCACTGATTTTTACCCAAATTACGGCCCTTGGACTCTGAAAAATTCATCAAAATTACAGTTTTCTGGACTTTTTTTCTACACACTTTCAGATATTGAGCTGATTTTTGGTATGTTAGTCTAACGTGGTGGCCTACAGAACAAGTTTTGGTTTTGTTCCGCTCCACTGATTTTTACCAAAATTACGGCCCCATAGACTTTGAAAAGTTCATCAAAATTACAGTTTTCCGGGCTTTTTCTCTACATGCTTCCAGATATTGAGCTGATTTTTGGTATGTTTGTCTAACATGGTGGCCTACAGATCAAGTTTGCATTTTGTTCTGCTCCACTGATTTTTACCGAAATTACGGCCCTTCGACTTTGAAAAGTTCATCAAAATTACAGTTTTCCAGACTTTTTTTCTACATGCTTTCAGATATTATCAAAATTACGGCCATTTTAGTATGTGACTCTACCACAATGACTTACAGATCAAGTTTCCGTTTCGTTCTGCTCGGCTGATTTTTGTGGAAATTACGGGCCCTGGACTCTGAAAAATACAAGTAACAGATTTCCGGGTCATTTTCCTAAAAATTACAGTTTTCCGAGCCTGAAATATCGGGGCACGTGGGGTATGTGAGCGTGCTCAATAAAGTTCTATATTTGAATATGCAGTCCAAAATGTGCATTTTTCTCACTGTAGAGGTGCTTACAGAATGGCTACCATGGACTGGTCACTTTCCACATGGTGGGAGGGGTGCAGTATAGAATGCGTGGACATCACTGCCCATACATGGATTATGACCAGTCCAAGGCAACTGTACTGTAGTCCCAAATATATATCTTTGTGTAGTGTCGTTCCACCATTTCACTATGGCGCATGGGGCATCACTGCTAAGGCTAAGAGCAGCAGGGATTTGAGATGGTGTATTCATCTATGCCTTTGAGATTTGTAGAGTCATCATTTTTCTTGTATTGTAATATTTAATCTTGTTAATGTAGACACCATGAAGGAGCAAGCCTGGAAATAAGCAGACTGTCGTCTGCAGAATGAGCTCCCCAGAGGGTGAATTTGGTGATTCTACCCTGCACAGCAGGGTACCATCACTAAATTTACCCTCAAACTGAATCAAGGTCTCAATCCTAAACGGAAAGCTGTACCCTGGGGATAAATATGCCCACTGTATGGGATGTATCTGCAAATTCACCCTCTGGGGACCTCATTCTGCAAATGGCAGATTGCTTATTTCCTGGCTTGTGAGGGAGAAAGTTTAATAGTAGCAGGATTTGTGGGTGGTGTGATCAACTGTGTTGATTGAATTTGTAGAATCACCTTTTTTGTATTGTCGACATCGTAGAATTTTGTCTTTTTAATTTATACAGTGTGTTGAGAAAGGGGAACAGCAACAGGAATTGAAGATGGTGTGTTAATCTGTGTTTGTAGAAGTATTTTACAACACAGATAATCAGGTACTTTTAGGCCTTGGACCTTCTGGTCAAACTTGGAGGTCCATTTGCTGACATGTTCTTTGTGTTTCATGTTTTATTCAGTCACTGAATGGCTGAAAATTCCACTTTGTGGGTGTTTTCATATAGTACATAGACAGCAGATTTCCACTATTAGATGCCAAAGTAGTGGAGATTCCACTCTGCTCCAGACTTAGTTTCAGTGAAAAGGGTATTGTGCAAAGGCCTAGTTGCTTTGTGTCACACTGGCTTTTTTACAGCATTTTAGACCTTAGACCTGCACACTGATGTTGAAATATCAAAATTTCATGCAGTTTTTCCTTATTGCAATTAGGAACTTAAACAATTCATTCTTGATTGCACTGATTAACTTCCTAATTGTATTATGGAAGCATTTTCAACATTAAATTTGGGTATTTTGACCCCAGAGTGCAACATGGAAGGGGGGATAGTTAACCTAATGCCTGCTGAAATAATGTAACTCAAGATGTATCTATGTGGTTTCTGCATGTGGGATTTTAGGATCTAGAGTATCCATAATAGGTCCCAATTTCATTTGAAACTTCTGTAACGAGTTCACTAAAATCGATCTGAGCCGAGGTTTATCAAGGCTCAGATCACTTTTAGTGAACAAGGTTCAGATATTTTATTTTAATTCATGCTGATTTTGAGATTCTTTTTATCACATAGTGTCTAATTTAATGTTTTAGCTAATGTAAGGCTGGCCAGCGATATTCACGAAAATTCCCAGCCATATTTTATTCTTTTCTTTAATTTTTGCCTCAGAAACATAGATTATGATCCCTCACTGGAACGAGCTTACCAAGCTCGTTGCAGTGAGGATCAGAAGCTATGTTTTTGAGACAAAATTTGATAATAGACTACTCAAAGTTTGCTAAGCACCAAATATTTGACACATCATTATGAAATTTGCATGTGACATATTTGCGATATTTTTGGTGGATATGATTGAGGAATGTATTGAGATGGTCCCCAGTGTTTACATAAGATCTCTTGACAGGCCGTGGTGGCAGAGACAGGGCAACATCTGCAGGAACTACTTTGCCACACCAACCGAGCTTTGCAGTGACCTTCAGAATGCATCCGGGGTAAATGTTTCGACGCAGAATATCCAGGCAATGTTGCACGAAGGTGGTCTCCAATCGAGAAGACCATGTATTCGCATTCCGCTGTCCCAGAACCACTGCCAGGCACAATATGAATGGGCCATGGACGACATTGGATGGACCAGAGAAGATTGGCGACCTGTCCTTTTTACAGATGATTCAAGGTACTACCTAATCACACAGGTAGGCATTCTAAGGTATAAAGAAGACCAGTGGAGCGATTCCATGCAGCCAACATTGCTGAGCATGACCGCTATGGTGGAGGGTCAATCATGGTCTGGGTTGGCATCAGCATGGATGGACACACAGAGCTCTGTGTCCTTGAATGTGGTACATTGACTGCACAGCGGTATATTGATGAGATCCTAGATGTCCACATCAGATTGTATGCAGGTGCAGTGAATGATAGATTCATTCTGATGGACGATAATGCCCGTCCTCATGTTGCCCATGCTGTAGGAGAGTACTGACAGAGGGAGGGGATTGAGCATATGGACTGGCCAACAAGATCCCCTGACGTCAATCCAATCGAACATGTCTGAAATGGGTTGCAGCTTGCAATTTCAACACGTCCAGTCCAGCCAAAAGAAGTGTCCAGGAGCTTGGTGCCATGCTGGTCCAAGAATGGAACAACATCCCACAAAGGACCATCTGGAACCTGATTGGGAGTATGAGAAGGCATTGTCAAGCTGTAATTAACAGTAATGGGTCTCATACTCGATATTGAACCCATACGAGTTCGCTCCGTCAACTTTTTGGCAAATTTGAAAAATTTTCTCTTTTACCAATAATATCCATTTTCCATGGTTATCGTATTCAAAAGCTAAAAAATAATGTCAAACACAAATAAAATCTTAATTGCTGTACTTAAATTATTAAAGATACAATTAAATAAAAAAATGTATACACTTTTCATTACAATATTTCAACTAAAACGTAAAACAGGTGGTTGGATATACTTGGTGCTTAGCAAACTTTGAGTCGTATATTCAGTTATTCAGAAAACTGTTTTCTGCAAATGTTGTCTGCTATTTGTATTAGGCTTAGGAAGACAGTTAATGAAACATAAGAGAAGATTAATTCAATTCCACTTCAGAAATCAATTCACTTACAACAGTATGTCATGAACATTGACTTCTGATGTCATTCCTATGTTAGAAGTGTTGTGGACGATATTTTCTGTAATGAGCTATTTGATGGTAATTATGTGATAAATCATTTTATGTATGTAGATTAATATATGTGGCTTCTATATGCAATCATCTGAATAGAGTGTGCTTTTGATGTTCATTGAACTGAGTGCAATGGAAGATGAGTACACAGTGACTTGTTGGTTCTCATTCTTCTGTTTACTGCAGAACAGTCAAGCCGTTTTGACAATCACAGAGGAATAAAATTTATTGGAATTTAATTTTCATAAGAAGTTTTATATTAACTGGTTGAGTGCTAGAAGCCACTCTCAGTGCTCTATTTATACTGTGTGCATTAGCTTGTTGTTTGTGCAGTAGTAGAAAAAGAAATGTTCATATACAATTGTTTTGTATTGGAGTGTGCCAACAGGCACTCTCCAATAAATAATAATAAAACAATTATTGATGAACAAAATCTTGCTAAACTAAGGCTCCACTTGCTGGCAGCATTGTACTTTGGAAAAAAAATACTCATGTTACAAATCCTCTTTGGAAAATTATTAAGACTCTACCAGTTAAAAAGAGGCTTTTAAAAACTTAATTCTTTTAAATGTTGTATATAAAGGCCCATACATTTTATATTAAAACAAGGCTTGTAATATTTAATTCATCTAAATATTGTATACAAATGCTGGTCTGTGGCCTACTTTATTAAAGTTAATTTGAGATTGCTAAAGTTTATTTTTCCTGCTGATTTCTACACACTTGTTTAAATTAAAAGGATTGTCTACTTTTTATTAATTTCTTTTATACAAATTTTTGCATGTGTAATATACGTTTTTTAATAAGAATCTCTCAGGGTTGGATGTTGTAATTTGATCTGTGTTATAAGAATTTGTATAAGGGCTAAAAAAGTTAAAAATCTGTTTCTCAAGCCCTCTCAAATGGTCCTTTTGGCTGCCAATACAACCAATGCAAACTTGTAAAAATAAAAATAAAATGGTTTATTTCTGTTATTTTACCCAAGTTAATAAAATTGCTAAACTTGTCCTTTGAGTGCAACAAGGCTTTGCAATTCTTCAGCATTGCAAAGCCTGATTGCACTAAAGGGATGAATTACACCACCACCCATGCTATTTTGTAGACTATTTTGCAAAAAAACATAAAACAAACCAATTACATGAACTTTTGATGGCAAAGAAAGAATTCCAAATTTTTAAATTAAAATAAAAAACTGCCTACTCAAATGCAATTTTACAAAAAAAATGGCTTGAGGAACAGAAGATCTACTTTGTGGGGCCTAACAGTTTGTTTTTTAATCTATTAACCCTTTACCCAACACATGCGATATCAAAACAAAATTTGTTATTTTAATTATTTTTTTCAACAAAACCTAATTGTGTGCCCCTCTTAGTGGAACCAGTTCAACAAGCTTATTCCAGTGAGAGTTCACATGATATGGTTCTGTTGAATTTTACTGAAAAAATATTGTTTCAATTGCTCAATTTGTAAATTACGTGGGCAGATGTGATTGATTCGTTAGGTAAAGGGTTAAAAGTAATGCTAAAGTCATAAAGTCAACTTTATTTATCTCCTCCCTTATATAGCAGGAATTCTGACAGTGACAGCAAGGATACTGGAAAAATAGAAATTGTCTATCACTGAGCAGTTTTTCTTGTTGCCTTGCCTAGGGACAGCTACATTGCCAAAGATTTGTTATTTTGTTAGCTTACTGGCTGAAAGTCAGGATGAGCTATTGCCATCACTTGGCAAAACAGTACTTGGCAAAGGGTTAAAATCAAGTCTAGAAATAAGCAATCTGTCCTTTGCAGAATGAGGTCCCCAGAGAGTGAATTTACTGTGGGCTAGAATCCCCAATTTATTCTCTGGATACCTCTTTCTGTTTAGACAGAGGTTCACAGAGGGTAAATTTAGTAACAGGGTAGCATCACTAAATTCACCCCCTGGGGACCTCATTCTGCAGATGACAGTCTTCTTATTTCCAGGTTTGGTTAAAATATATATCTACACCTATTGAGTCACTAAAGAGTCATTTCTAGAGCTGAAACGGTTAACCAATTATTCAATTAATGATCGACATCTTGATAGATCCAAAAAAGTAATTGATTGATTAACCGTTACTTTTGAACTACAGTATTATATAGATTAACAATGGAACAAACTTGCCCCAAAACAGGCAAACATTGTCACACTGACTCACATCAATTATATGAGACAGAGTAAAGCATGCAAGTTACTTGCTGACAAACTTGTTTACTTGCATGATCATCATACTGTATCAGTAGCTGGAAATGGTAATTCTTAACCCTTTACCCATTGCGGGTAGCAGACGATACTTGCAAAATAAATTCATGAATTACTGAAAATTTTCAATTTTTGTCTCAAAAACATAGCTTATAGACCCTTATTGGAATGAGCTCAGCGAGCACGTTCCAATCAGGGGTCATAAGCTATGTTTTTGAGACAAACATTGAAAATATAATAAATTTGAATGGAGATTTTTGTATATAGGCCAAGTCGGTTTTGTTTGTTACGTTGGGTAAAGGGTTCATGCTGTAAATCATCAATGCTATGGCAGTTATTCAGATATCTATTTGGACAAGTGATTAATCAGTTAACCAAGGTTAATCAACATGATTAATCGATCAAGAAAACCCCTTAACTGTTTCAGCTCTAGTCATTTCTAGTCATACAATAGAATATGACTCAAAATACTGCATAGTGTTAGGGACCAATCTATTAACCTTTAACTGGTTGAGGGCTAGATTATTTTGGGTGGTCTGAATTTGTTATTCAGAATTTGTTCTATTACAAATGATTGGAGAGTGCCCACAGGCACTCTCCAGTAATTTGTAATAGAACAAATTTGTACAAATAAAATATTATATGCGTTTGAATGAATATGAAACATGAGCAAGGAAAATGTTGGCTTTAGATCTAGTACCCTCATTTTTATTAAAGCGCTGATAGTGGCTTGTAGCACTCAACCAGTTAAACGATAGTCTGTCGGAAAATAACCAGAGGAATTTTGTCCTCCCCAAATCATCAAGCCACATTGAAGACAAAAGATATTTTGGAATGTTGACCACAATTGTAGACTCATGGCTTTCATGTGTGGTGTAACCCTCCTGGTATAACAATAAACCATGACAGGAAGGAAACTGCATGCTATCACCAAACAATATGGGATGCATAAACTGTACCCCACTCGATATCGCAAAACATAAATCAGACTACAATGCAATGGTCATACATAACACAAATGTGGCCAGATATTATTGCATAAATAACTCTTATATAGACTGAATCAATACTAAGTAACAACTCTCAAAAAGAGAAGGCCAATAATATCCTGTTGCTTTGGAATTTGTCATTGAAGAAATAATGTCAGAACACACAGGGTTCATCCACCCATAATTGTTCCTCTTACCAAAACAAACACTAAACAATTGGCACAATATTACTTGTTTGTTTGCACCAAGTTGATAAACTGATTCCAAAGTCAAATAATACTGAAAACTTACCTTGTACTGAGAACAAACTATAACTATCAATAATATGATTTGAGTACAGGGAGACTTCAAGTACATAAACAGTGCTCTTTCCAATAGCTTCCACAGCTATTTTGGGCTACCCAATGGTTTCTGCCCTCCCCTTATCTACTCATTGAGCAATGTAGCATGCATTCACAGATGAAAGCACAAGCATTGGACAATGTAGCATGCAATCACAGACGAAAGCATGTGTATTAATCAATCATGCATCCACAGATGAAAGCACATGCATTGAACAGTAATATTATCCTAACCAATGGTTTCTGTCCTCTCCTATCTACTCAATAATTTACTGTTACAACATGATGTGACCCTGGTTGTTGAAAGTGACATTAACTCTTGCATGCTGCTGACAGATATTTGTACCCAGGACATAAATGTTCTTGCCATTGAAATAAGTATAATTTGGACACATTTAACCAAATTCTCCCCCCAAAATAGTAGTTTCTTCTCAGAGATGGCATAATATTATTTTTCATTCTTCATTCATGCAGTAGGAGATCAGGACAAATGCATCAAGCACAAAATCCTTTCTTGACATAACTCCATTTGACAAAACCTGCTGGGAGTAACATCCTATTAGTAAATTTTCCTTGGTCCTACTAAATAACAAGCAGAACTGGGCAATACTCAGCGGTAAGGAAATAATGAATAAAATAAATAATATTACAGATATTATGTAATCAAGAGCATGAAATGTTGGATTAAATAATATTATTTGACATTTATATATCTATTTGCAGGGTATTTTTGGTTTTTAAAAATTTGATTAGCAGTTTCCATTTTGGTTTCAAAAAGTGATGATAAATAGTGAATATAAGGCCAATATGAAAGAAAAATGGTTAGCATTTGGAAATTTTTGACTAGCATTTTGCGATGCGAATCCAGTCATCAAATACCCTGATTTGACAATTTATAGACATCTAAGTGGTACACATTGTCAGATATAAATTTGCTAGCATGTACTGCATCAAGCAGTGGCAAAATTAAAAAGTTAATAAACACGAACAGCTGTTATTCAGGCTTGGAAGTGATGGATCTCACCCAACTGGCAGCTTTATAGTTTTTTTTTGTTTTTGGGGTTTTGGTTTGTTTTATTTTGTTTTGTTTTTTGTTTTTGTTTTTGTTTTTTTTTTTTATTTCTAGCTGGGCCTGCTTCAGGGCACAGTTTATTTACAGTGGAACCCTGTTAATTGAATAACCACTTCCCCAATGAAAATTATTCAATTAACAGGAATTGTGTCACTTTCTTGTATTTTAGAGATAAACTTAGCATTTATTCTATTATATCTTGTTTGACAGAGCTCTATGAGCTCTGTCAAACAAGATATAATAGATTAAATACCTGTATTGGATGCACTGAGGCCAAATAGGTCTATACACAAAGAATAACTGGGGAGATTCAGGGTAATTTCTTGACAGGTCACAAGATTTTTTATTCAATTAACAGGAGTTTACTCTATAGCCTATATTCAGTTAACAGGTCAAATTTGTACTGGAGGTATGGTAAATAGTTTTGTGTTGGGAAATTATATTCAATTAACAGGGATATACAATTAAGAGATATCCAATTAAGTGGGCTCCACTGTATTGTGATAGTGCCCGGTACACCTATAACTTGTATGTGTTATACACATCAGGAGATTTCTTTTATATATTTTTATACTCCAAAGATTTGCTAAGTGCACTCTTAGTATAAGAAAAAAATAAGTCTTTTATTATTTATTTTTCACATTATTTCATTACTGCTTGGTGCTGCCCGGTATCGCTCAATATTTTGTAGCATCCATTTTCGTGATATGTTAGAAAATAAGTTTAATTTTTCAGTGATCGGCTATATTGACCTATTGACCTTTTTTGATGAGTAACTCAACCAAGTGAATTATGTTTCTGAAAGACATGCATAGAAATATTGTAAATCTGAAATTGCATTTTTGAATTGATTACGATATAAAACAGTTACAGTTCCCCTTTACAGTAAGTATCTGTTAAATTTTATGGTCATTCCAACCACTCCTTACATGGCTCCCTGTTTGAATCCTGTTTTTTTGTGGAATTGTAAAACACATCGTGTAATCATGAAGCATGTCTGTGGGAAAAGGGTATGATGGCTCTGCACTCCCACCCCATGTTGGGCCACCACTACTTCGAAATAAATCACAATGTTGAAAGAGTTCAAAAGCTAGTGTAAGGGTGTCAGGTTTGCATTAGATATTTTGTCTATATAATTTCAGTATTAACCTTGAACTAATTCACTTATATTAATGTAGATATCTACAAACCAAGAAATGCCTAAAAGTTGTGACTTTGAATATGATGAATTTATCGATTTAAACTATTTTAATGTTGAATTTTAGCTCAATTTTCCTGAATTCATAATATTGTTACTTCTTATTTTATTAGGACATTTTATTAAATAAATAAAAAGACAAATATTCATTTTTTTTAAATCGATGTATATATTATCCAACACATTTGAAACTTCTCATGTCCAAACTAAAGCAAGTTCTATTTTCAGCTAACATGACTGAATATCAGTGGGAGCTATTACCATCAATTGACATCTGTTGTCCACCGTTCAGTGTTTTTTAACTTTGCATATCAGTTTTCTTCCCCTCTGGAAACCACTGGACCAAACACAACCAGACTCTGCATAACTTATCTTTTGGGGCTAACCTTCCAAGTTTGTTCAATAGAACATGCTAAGCACCAATTGGCTTTGGCAGTGCCTTGAAAAACACAAAATTCTTCAGAAATCTTCTCATAAGTTACCAGTCACAATAGTTTTAAATTTAGTATGCAGCTTCCTTATATGCTGAAGATTTAAATTTGTTCAAAGAAAGTTTGTTGGGCAATATGTGGGCTTGTGCTGGAAGGGGCAAATTTTTTTCCCTGCCCCAAATTTTTATTTCGTGAACCAATGGGCCAATTTGGACCCCTAATATGGTATGCAGCAGCATTAGGGGGCATGCACTTCATTTATGCCTGGAAAAGGGGTTTTGCACTCCCTGTGAGAGGAGCTGAACAACAGGAACAAATTAAAATGCCCATATTTCACAAACTGCAGGGAACAAAGAATTGTTAGTTGGTATACAGCATCCTTAGGGCCATTAGAAACGAGGGAGCCCAAAAAGTCTTGATTCGTTGCATCACAAGTGCTATATGGCGGTAATGAATAAAAATGACGAGTCAGCATTTTTCAAATATGAAAAAAAAAATTTTCTTCAGAATCTTTTGATATTTGGTATTCAACAGACGTAGGGAGATCAGAACTATGCGAATCAAGTCCACAGGTTCTTTTTGGGGATCCATATGGGAGCCCAAATTTCACCTTAGTGCAATAGGAGGAAAATTCTTTAAAAACCTTGTTATTCGAATCCACAAGTCAGATTCGTTTGATATACAGTAAGTCACTGTGGACAGGTTGTAATCCATGCATGGTCAGTGATGTCCATGCATGCGTTTATCAGGTAATAAAAATCATCAGCAACAAAAGTTTAATGAAGCACCGGGTGATGGGGTACAATTAAATTTTTGAAGATTATTCCTATTATTAGTGCTTGGAATCTAATATTATTACATTCGTGGGAATATTGCCTACCAGCAGAAAGTGACCACTCCATGGCGGCCATACTGTACAGCATTCTCATGTGGGTGGGAGGGGGATGCAAATTCAAGTTTGTTCAAAGTAATTGCCTGGGTTAACGTTTGGGCTCCTTATTTTAACTTAGTGCAATACGACAGTGGCGTAACCGGGGGGGGGGGGGGGGGGGGGGTACCCATGCACTCCCAGCCCCAAACAAGCACCCCCCCCCCCCCCCGTCCATCTGTGACCACGCAGTATTTCTAAAGGGTCGTTTCAAGGAATGTCTACACACACACAGTGTAAAGGTAGAGCTGACTACACATTATTGGATAGTCAGATATATATCGTGTATTTACAGCACTAACGAGATCAAACCAGATTGACATGTTGGACACACGCAGAGAGCGAACATGATAGATTAGTTCTCATTAGGGGCTCCATGCCACAGATCTGTTACGTTTGTGTGAACATCAGTTAAAATAGGAGGTCTAAAGGAAGTGTTCCCTGCAGTCATTTACAGTCAATGCGGGTCGAAAGGGGCTTGTTCCCCATACCGTCCCTGCGCGCCTTCGGCGCGTTAAACCATTCCATTCCTACAAGTGTTCCCTGACTTTGTGTCTTGGACAGTATCAGATATCAATAACATAATGATATGCCACATCCTGCTTGACACCACAATGGACCTCCCCGCAGTTGCCAAAGTGAGATTGACAGAATTTAGAATTGTAACAGATCGAGAGAGAAGAGCGGGAGTCGAGGCTCGGGTTTCTAGACAATCGTACCCACGGCAACTCGTACCAGTCAAGTCGTACCCAAAATTGGACGACTCGTACCCACAATTGGACAACTCGTACCCAAGGTTGGACAACTCGTACCTATGGCTAGTCAACTTGTACTTGGTGTTTAATTGTATGGGCGAAGGCAGTTAATGGCCTAAGAACTATAGAAGCAGGGTTTTTGCTTTTGTTTGATCCGTTTAAGGTGCTATAATAGTAATGGAAATCAGTTTACTTCCAAATTCCTTCGTCAGATATTCCATGAATATGAATGAAATATACACAAATTTTACGTCTAAATGACGGCTGTGATACACAGAACATGAACCATATATTCATTGACCGTACTTTGTTGATAGCAGGCACCAGTGGTTCCTGGAAGTCTGCAATCGTATTCGTACGAGAACTGGGGTGAATGACACTTCCCCCCCCCCCCCCAACCCCGACACCCAGTTTCTGCGCTTGATTATTGGGAAATAGAGTACTGGAAAAAACTAAAAGGCCTTGCATCTAGGCCTAAGCTCTGCAAATTATCAGGATGAAAACCATAGCCTTCGTCGCATTAACTCTTGCCTTTCCTGGCCGGAGTGGCGCCTCACCAGTGATGTAACTTTGCCACACGAAAAATAATCTAAAGGTGGAGAGTGGCATTATTATTTTTCGTGTGGCAAATTTACATCACTGGTGAGACGCCACTCCGGTCAGGCGAGAAAGGACTTCATTGTAAATTGAGAGTCCAGCCGGATTTTGTACTTGAAGCGTAGCATATTTACCCGCTCGGAAGAAAAACGGCAAACAATGACCAGTGATAGGCTGAATCAAGAAGATCACAAATGATGTTCATTTAAAAACAAGAGATTCACTCGGAAGTGACTATGCCCCTCTACGTGGCAATGACCTTGATCTGTGACCTTGACCTCCATCAAACAAAACATTTGTAAAAAGTTTAATATTTGTACTTTGGTTCGTTTCTGAGTTATGGCTGAGACACGAATATTGATGATTTTCAGTGTGCCCTTGCAATGTGACCTTGACCTTGAAGGTACGAACCCGGTTGTGGTATGTGACACATCCTCCCATGATCCTTTATAATTGTGTGAAGTTTGATGACTGTGGCCCTAACAGTTTTCGAGTTATTGGCTCGGACACACACACACACACACACACACACACAACACACACACACACACACACACACACACACACATGGACGGACGGACGGACGGACGGACACACGCACACTTCATTCACTATATGCCACCCGACTTAAGTCGGGGGGGGGGGGGCATAAAACTCGACAGTCATTTAATTTAGACTTACCCGGCAGTGACAGGTGTGAGATCATGAAGAATTATTTTCTATCATCTATTACCTTATAGTCGATTGGTGTTTAATTTTCTTCCAATTATCTGTGCATATTATTATCGTCAATTAAGTTAATCTTCCAGTGGGGAGGTGTGTTTTTCTAACAATTATCTTCCATGACAATCATGAAAATTGAATGATAATTAGCATTTTTGTAAGGTTTGCAATTAGACTATAAAGGTGAATAAAAGTGAATCTCTCTCTCTCTCTCTCTCTCTCTCTCTCTCTCTCTCTCTCTCTCTCTCTCTTGGCACAGGTCTATATAGATGTAATTTGACCAGGAAAGGGACTTCTGATGGGCCCCGATCGCGTCCGACATCGCGTTAATCCTTGAACCAATGAAGGGGTGGTGTAGGGTGGGGGAATGAGCCTCGATCGCATCTGATTTTGCGTTAACCCCTCAACACGTGAAATGCTGGGTATGACTACCAGTACAACAAAATATTACGTAGAAAAGCCCTCAGAAGTTTAACGAAGAGCCAAAGATTACCCGATTTTTTTTTTTTTTTTTTGGGGGGGGGGGGGGGCGGGGTCATCTCCCGTAACTACACCACTGTATTAATAAATAATTAAAATATTTCCTGTTTCCTTCGAATTGCTCTCTTGATAAAATGTTCATACTGGCGAAATTGACTTTCGGCGAAGTCTATTCAGACTGTTCTGCTGAGATAAATGCTAAAAATGGAAAGTTTTTGCCTTTATGCACACCCATTGAAAGCAGACACTCATCGTCTCAAGTCCTTCAGCCATTATTCGCCTTCGCCCATACAATTAAAGACTAGGTACATGTTGACCAACTGTGGGTACGAGTTGTCCAACCTTGGGTACGAGTTGTCCAACTGTGGGTACGAGTTGTCCAATTTTGGGTACGACTTGACTGGTACGAGTTGCCGTGGGTACGAGTTGTCCTGATACCGAGGCTCGAACCGTCGACCTCTAGCACACAAAGCGACCGATTTTTCACGAGCCTAAGAGATCCAGACCAATAGGCTGGTTGGTAAATGGCCCTTATACCTCAACCGCTATACCACTCTCACGTTCTTTGAGATTCACACACAGTGAATCTTACCCCTGCATCCACCTCAGAGTGGTCGAAACATCCACCACAGCGTTCACAATGCCACCAACTGCTGAGGGTTGGTCACAGCACCAATGTAACAGATCGATAGAGAAGTGCGGGATGGACCTCCACGCAATTGCCAAAGAAACTTTGACAGAATTTAGAACTGTAAAAGATCGAGAGAGAAGTGCAGGAGCCGAGGCTCGAACCGTCGACTACTAGCACACAAAGCGACCCGATTTAGCACGAGACCAAGAGATCCAGACCAACAAGCTGGTTGGTAAATGCCCCTTATACCTCAACCGCTATACCACTCTCACGTTCTTTAGGATTCACCCAAGGAGAATCACACCCAAGCCTCCACCTCATAGTGGTCGAAACATCCACCACAATGCCACCAACTGCTGAGGGTTGGTCACGGCACCAGTGTAACAGATCGAGAGACAAGTGCGGGAAGGACCTCCTCGCAATTGCCAAAGAGACGTTGACCGAATATTTAGAACCGTAAAAGATCGAGAGAGAAGTGAGGGAGCTGAGGCTCGAACCGTCAACCCCTAGCACGCAAAGCGACCGATTTACCACGAGACTAAGAGATCCGGACCAACCAGGCTGTTTGGTAAATAGCCCTTATACCTCGACCGCTAGAGCTAGAACTAATGATGAGACTGGGTATAAGAAAGTTAAGAAACTAGCTGACGATCTGTAACGTAAAAATGGACTGATAGAAGACCAATCGAAAAGGAAGACGCGGTGCTCTGTCTTCCTTTCACTGCAGATTCAGTTGTGCTGGGTGGATGGGGTCAGCGACTTCATTCTGAAAATGACCAGGAATTGAGCATCAGGCGAAAGTGGTACACTGCAAAAAATATAGGTTCTCTTTAAAACCAAAACTGGTTCTAATCTTGTCCCTGAGATGGAATCAGTTCTGTTTAAACCCAAAGTCCAAAACCACGCACTAAGAATAGCCCTCCAAGCTCCATTCGACACCCCAATTAAGATCCTCCACCAAAGGGCCAAATTTCCCAACCGTCAAAGAACGCCTCGCCACACTAGCTGCCAAAAACCTAGAACGGTTCGAAGGCAGCACGCTGGTACATTAACTCAAGGCAATATGCGACAGTAGACAAAAGCCCAAGAACATACCAAAAAGCGACTAAACCAGCCAAAGCAGCAAACTGCTTTGGCTGGTTTGGCCGCTTTCTGCCAGGTCCTGGAGTAAATATGGCACCTCTGAACAAAAACTCCCGCGATCCCCGACGCCCCCGAATACCCCAAAACTAAAATTAAACTAAATAAGTCCGCAACCAGCGAAGGGTACAACAGGAAAGAAACACCCTCGGGTGTGGTCTAGTGTGCTAGACCTGTTGCCCTCGCGCTGACAGCCACGGAAGCTCATCCAGCATTAAACGATCGCGATCCTCGGTACCCCCAAATTCAAATAAACTTAAACTAACCTAAATAAGGCTACTACCAGCGAAGGACACAACAGGAAAGAAACACCCTCGGGTGTGGTCTAGTGTGCTAGACCTGTTACCGTCCTGCTGGCGGCCACGGAAGCTCTACCCGCATTAAGCGATCGCGATCCCCGGCACCCTCAAATTCAAATAGGCTTAAACTAACCTAAATAAGGCCGCTACCAGCGAAGGACACAACAGGAAAGAAACACCCTCGGGTGTGGTCTAGTGTGCTGGACCTGTTACCGTCTCGCTGCAAACTCACTCGCAGACTAGGAAGCTCAGCCCACTTAAAACGGTCGCGATCCCTGGCACCTTCAAAGGACTTAAACGAACCTAAATAAAATCGTCAATAGCGAAGGGTACAACAGGAAAGAAACACCCTCGGGTGTGGTCTAGTGTGCTAGACCTGTTAACCCTCCCGCTACAACAAACCAAAGGCAGCCTCGCTCAGCCCCTGAAGCTCTGTCACTCGGGTAAGATTAGCAAAACGGCCACAGGAAGATACAACCAGGCAGGGGTGGGACTACACCTGTTAACCCTCCCGCTACAACAAACCAAAGGTAGCTCAGCCCCGGAAGCTGTGTCACTCGGGTAAGAACCACAGACGGTAACGGGACGACCCAACCAGGCAGGGGTGGGGGGGGGGGGGCTCACTAATCTCTCATCATCATTTCTAATTTCAGCAGCTCCCAGAGCCAAAGCACGGACACCCCAACGAAAGAAGCAGACACCCGATCAACCAAAATCACTCAGACCTAGACATCAACCATCAAACGAAGAGCTTGAGGCAGACTATACTTGCCAGTGATAGCTCCAACACTCACCCAAGCGGCAGACTATACTTGCCTGAAGAAACACACAAGACACGAGATACAATCAACCACGACAACATCCAACAGAACTGCCACACAGCCAAACTACCACTCAACACGGGTACTGAAGACAGGGGGGTGGGGGGGGGGGGGACTTTAATCATCATATATTTTTTAACTTCAGCCACGACAGAGGCAGGTAACCTAGTACCACAAACACACCAGACCAGACCAGACCAGACACCGCTGCAGGAAAGACTCCCCTACAGACCACAGAGCAACGTCACAACAGCCAGAATAACAATAACAACAACAACAACAACAACTACACGGCAGAGACATAGAATCTAGCATCATTAACGCACCAGACCAAGACATCGCCGTAAAAAAGACTCCCCGCCAGCAAACACAGCAACGACACAACAGCCCGAACAACAATTAGTTTTTTTTACTATCTTTCAGATTCTCTCTTTTTCCCAATAACCGCTATGGATATCAATAAACGCTACGGATATCAATAACCACTATGGCAACACAATAACCGTTATGGCTTCAGCACATCCTTCACTCCATCCTTGGAGGTGGGCATCCACCCCCAGGGAGGCGAGCGTCGGTCCTGCGCCCCAATCTCCTAGCCCCTTTTTGTAAAGCGCTCCTCTAGCGCACAATATGTCCCGACCCCATGATAATCGCAGGCCTGTTACCTGAACCAGGAATGTTCAGGTTGGGTGGCACCTTGTTAAGGTCCGTTTTGTTTCTTTCAAATTGTCTATCGCCGAAACCATACACGCCAGCTAAAGAGCCCAAGGCAGACTATACTTGCTGATGAAGGCCTATCTTCACTACAAAACCAAAAGCGGCAGACTATACTTGCCCGAAGAAGAACAACAACCAGAAACATCAACTCCAATCCTCTTCCTCCTTTGCACCGATCGGACATGATGCAGTCTCAAAAATTAACGGAAATATATTATACAGTTAACGAGGGTCGAAAGGGTTTACTCCAAATCGTCCCAGCGCTCCTTCGGCGCGCTAAAACTATTCTTTTGGCTTTGGAAGACGCCGCCCATGTGTTGGCATTAAAGCTCTAATTCAGCTGCGCCAGCACAACTGCCTGTTGAGGTTAGTTATGGGGACACTTTGTAACCTGTAAAAAGGGTTAACCGTAATGGGTACCGTCATTTTGGTACCCGTTCAGCTCGGCCCTGGTGAGAATCACTGTTTCTGAGAGTGATTCTCTCCAGGTCCGAGTTCCAGGGAACCATCCACATTTACTGAACACATGTTGGGTGGAAGTTAAACCCCTTTTGGTTGGAAGTGTAGTGGGCCCGTGGTTTTTGATCTGTCATTCATATTCATGTCCATTTCATGTCATACTGTTTTTGGCTTCTTAATAAACCAGGTATAAACTGTTTTTCTATTTTATTGTGAATTCATCCAGACCACAACACATAACTTAATGGTTATTCGACCTCTAGAGTTGAGTTATATTTTATCCATGGTTTGCTAGTTGACCCAGATCCTCACGAATCTGAAGAACAACAGGGAGATTTCGGTCAGGGTTCTAGCCCCTGGGGAGTCGTTCACCCCACCCCTGTTACAGGTAGAAGGCGATGGCCCAGGAGCCATAATATTCTCAGATAGCGATCCTCAAAAAGGTATCCTCCCAGAGATATCCTCAAATAGTACATCACCATGTCATGGGTGCCCTCAAGTACCGAGATGAGGATACGAGGGATGATAGATTATACCTCTATGAGGGAATCCTCATGGCCCTTGTTGCCTCGTACGACAAAAGGGATTCTGCTGGCACGGACAGATCATAGAAGGGATTCCAAATTGGGATTCTGCATAACGTGACCATTTAATACCGAGATTAGAATATGAGGGGTGACTGATTATCCCTCTTTGAAGGATTTCCTCATGGCCTTATACGACAAAAGAAGGAATTTTTCGAGCATAGACAGACAATAGCAATTCCAAAGTGGGATTCTGTGTAACGTGGTCATCCGATGCCCAGATAAGGATATTATGAGGGATGATAGATTATACCTCATTGAGGGATTTCTTTTCTCATAGACCTCATGGCCTCGTATTTCCAAATACTGGATGAGGATATAAGGTTGCCGAGATAGAGTGAGGGCTAACAAGCTAATGGTGAATATAACAGAGGCTGATCATAGGATGTATAGTTGAAGTCGTGCTAGAAGCCAATGGTAGGACTATTAGGAGTGTATAAGAGTCATATAGGAGCAATGAGTTGTATATGAGCCACAGCGATACACCAACAGGGCTATAGACCATACATCTTATACTATCGTATACAACAAGCAAGTATAACACCGTATGATCTAACATTATCTATTACCTTTAGCACCCAGTCCATGGAATAGAACATTGGGTAGGTTAGTAGTACTAAAGGCCACCAGTAGACCTATATGGGGAATATACCGCCCGTACTATAATACCTTATCACTCCCGTGAAACCCGACACACCATGACCCCAAAAGACTGTAGTAATAGTCAACAGCTTAATCAGTGTTCCCGAAACAGTAGTTCATCAACAGCAGAATCTTCAATACCGATCCATAAACCATGGTATCTTCTCGTCTCCACTGGTTTTCCAGTGGTGTTCCCAAAATACCCAGAAAAAGATAGCGTTGTGTGCGCTACATCAGTAGAGAGCTTCAAGACAGCTCTCCCAACACTGGACTAAGTCCGGCGCCTCTCTCCCGTTGCCATTGACACCAGTAACTGTCCTGCAATGTATTTATCCAGATCCATATATAAGGGGCTTGAGATTAATATGTGTTGAGGAAATTGTTTATTGGCTCCATAGATCATACAAGGCAAGACGAATTGACACGTCTTGATTTGCCAAGGAAGATAATGGTTATAGACTGATAGCAGTTGGGCAGGTTGAAAGGCAAAATCTAACTGGATGTTTGATTCTTATGGAACAATCCATTGGTTGATTCAGCGAGTAATTCGGTAAAGTGTCGAAGATAGTAGAGACAAATTTGAGGTAGCCACAGGAAGACTGAGCCTAATACTAGACAGGATAGTAGAAGAATAAGGTTATAATGTGGGTAGAATATAGAGGGATAGGTGCTCAGGTAGAAGAACATTTCCAATAAATTGGTCGGAGTAGGCAGAGAATACGAGAATTGGCAATGCGTAGAGGAATTTGTCAGTGACCAGGTAACACAGAAATTTAATTAGGTCTCAAGGTAGTGACTAGTGTAGCCATGTACCAGAGTATCCTCGAGCAGAATTTAGCATGACATGTGATCAGGGTCCATAGTACTGCTTGCTACCCATTTCAAGTCTTATATCTGATAAAAAAAAAGAATTTGCACAGTTGCGAGAAATGCAGAATTCCAATCCGTGGTAGTTCCAAAGTAACTCTCATTACGCACATCAGAGTATTCCTGCTGAATTGAATACACAATTTGAACATGTGTATGTCTATATCAACTTCATTCTATCCATTCATGACCCTCCCAAGCTTCATGTCCTCGTTAAAAACGACAGCATCAACCCGAAATGTTGATTTTAATGCCTCCGTAGGTCTCATTTAACGTATATCACGTTTTTGGTGTACTCCTGCTGAACCAAATGCATGCAGAACATACCTCAATGTATTGTAGCAAGGTGCCTCAGCCTACCCCACCCCAACAAGCAAAAATTATTTTAATTTACCCTAAAAACTGTTTACAGCTGTAATCTTCCCCATACTCGCTCCATCTAGTGATCTTCTTATAGATTGTCATCTCTTCCCCTTCTACTGATCTTTTTATAGTGATTCTTTTCTTGACTTCTTTTATCTTCTTCTATGGATGTCTTCCTTCTGGTTCCATAGTCTGCATTGATCTTGGAAATGTTTGGGTCATCATGGGTCTGTGTGGACTGGGATTCGAAGTTTGTCTGTTGTGGGGTGTTTCTAGAGGTCGACTGTAGGTTCTTCATACCCGATAATGGGCTAGCGGAGTTTCCGCTATTGATGAAACCGCTCATGCTATCTCCACTACGTTGCTGTCTGCTAGGTGGATAGATCTCAAAGGGACTTCCATGTAAACCACTACCGGCGCCGCCTCCACTGCTTCCCCCTGCTCCACTACCTGGCTCTATTTCGGACATCCAAACAATCTCTGTATTTGATGCTTCTCCCGCTGGTGGTGTAGCAAATCTTTGTTATACTAGTAGCTCTTGCTGCATTGGTTGCATCTGTACTTTGCCACCACACAGTGTGTTTTATGCCAATCTAGCAGTGCCTGGTTATCATAACTTCACTCGCGTTTCTTGCACCATATCTTTCTAGGACTTGTTTTGATCGTAGGCATTGTGACGCTAGACTTCAAAGAGCTTTGACTTTCCACCTTCAGATCTGTTGTATTTATAGGTCCGTCGACGCCTATGTACATTACATCATAGTGTAGCGCCGCCTCCATTTGAAGTGTCATTACTGGCGCCACTGCCTCGCCATCAACTGGGGACGCTTCACTAGATGTCAAGCTGTATACAACATAATCTCTTAACTTTAGCAGTTGTTTCCCCTCTCTTTTCGTCATGTACTCACCTTCGACTTCACTGGATTTTTCGCTCGCTTTTTGCTTGAAATTGTGATCAGTGTTCAGTTCGCTGTTTGTGTCAGTAGGGCATGCAGCCGTGCAAGGAAACGTTTTCTCTAGAATCCCGTCTTCTCTCTCAGGAGTAGCATCATTTTTTATGGTAGAACCGCGGCTGACTTCTTTCTCTGCTAACACACACGGTTTCAGACGGTCGTGGGGTACAATTGTGGGTTTCTGGGAGCCAGACTGGATCCTAAATGTCACATTGCTCAGTACCTCTATAACGGTATAGGGACCATCCCAATAAGACTGTACTTTAGGTGATCTTCCTTTCTTTTTAGCAGGGGTATACAGCCAGACGTTTTCATCTTTCTTATACTGTCATTCTTGTCTTCTTAAGTCATAAGTCTTTTTCTGTTTCTTTATGCTACCATGTAGATATTCTCTTGCAATTACATGGATCTGTAGGAGCCGCTATCTTAATTCTTTCATCCTCTGGTTGTTCATTCTGGCATTGTTCTCTTTAGGAGCCCCCACTACAAACTCCACTGGCAGAGTGACTTCTCTCCATAACATCATATCATTGCGACTATAACATGTTATGTCATGCTCTGCCACCCTATACACCATCATCATCAGGGGAATGTGGAGGTCCCAGTCTGCTTGGTTTTCATTCACATAGGTGCTGAGCATCGCTGTCAATGTTCTGTTGAACTGCCCAATCATCCCATTTGACTAGGCTGTGGTCCTGGTCTTCTTTATTCTCAGCAAGTCACACAACCTCTCGAACACCTGACACTCGAACTAGCTACCCTGATCCAAGTGAAGTTCTTGTTGGATCCTGATGTGGGACACATAGAAATCAATCAATGTCCTGGCCACTGTACTAGCTTCCATATCTGCGCTGCTTCCACTCACTTTGTAAAATGGTCGCCAATGACTAGCACATAACAGTTTTCTCTTTCTGTTGTATTCAAAGGCCCCATTAAATCTATGGTTACATGCTCTCCTGTTCCCCCAGTGACTGCTTTCTTTAACCGCACCCTTGGTTTCCTTCCAGGTGCCTTCCTCCTGGCGCACCTCTCACATTGTTTGCACCAGGCTTATGTTGTGCTGCAATGAAGGCCAATAATAAAAGTGTCTTGCCTTTCCCAGCGTCTTCTGCACTCCCAGATGCCCTCTTGTCCTTCCACCATGACATTCATCCATTACTACCTGTCTTTGTGCCTCCGGAACCACAACGAGGTGACGAGTCAGACGACCCTGGTATCAACCCATTTCCTGGAAATAATGTCTTCCCTTATTACCAAGGCATTAAACTGGCCCCAGAGTGTCTTCTCCTCTGTATTACGAGAGATTATTTCATCCCATCCAGGCCTTTTCTTTTGCTTCAGTCACAAATATACTCTTTGTAGTTCTGGACCTTATTTCTGGTGCACTTTCATTTCATCTACAGGCCTAATCAACTCCATAGCACTAACACTTTCAGAATTCTCACAATTGTTCTCTTTCTGGTTCTCCTCTGGATTTTCATCTAAGCTACTTCGGTCGTACTAATTGCATGGAATCCTGGGCATAGCATCAGCATTTTGGTGTCTCTTGCATGGTCTATGATGTATCTCAAAATCATATTCTGATAATATTTCAAGCCAGAGGGCCAGCTGTCCTTCTGGTTCTTTAAAGTTTTGCAGCCAGTGTAGGGAGCCGTGGTCTGTTCTCACTATGAAGTTTCTGCCATACAGTCTTAAAATGTCTTACAAAATATACCACTGCCAACAACTCTCTGCGTGTGATGCAATACTGCCACTCAGCTTTTGTCAAACATCGGCTAGCATTGGTTACCACTCTCTCTTGTCAATCAATTTAATTTTCTGTGATAGCACTGCTCCAATTCCATTCGCACTGGTGTCTGTATCCAAGACAAATTATGTTTGTGTCGGGCAACATCAATACTGGTGCCACTATCAATTTTGGTTTCAAACACTGTTTGATACTTCAGTCCACAAAAACTTTCTGTCCTTCTCTGACGATGGTGTAGGAGCACTGTTATATGCACAAAATCGGCCACAAAGCTCCTGTAGTAGCAGCACAATCCTAGGAAAGCCTGTGGCTCTGTTTAATGGATACCAGCCAATCCTTCACTGACTTCACCTTGTCTTTTTCTGTTGATGTCCCCTCACTGGAAATCACATGCCCAAGATAGGTAACCTCTCTGGCAAACAGATTAAACTTGGAAGACTTCAGCTTTAACCCTGCATTCTGAAACTTTTGAAATACCTCGCATTGGTGGGACAGCAGTTCCTCGAACATCTTTCCTAAAATGATAATGTCATCTAGGTAAATGAGGCATGTCTCATACTGTAGGCCAATGCTGCTGGATGGATCTACTGTTACCAACATACGAGTCAAAAAGGTAGAATTCTTTAGTTCAACTACCACTTGGGTGCCTCCTCTGTGCTGGAATGGAATCTGTACTTGGCCTGCCACAATCATCTCACTTGAAGGCGGCACCATTCCTGTTTCTGTTAAAGTAACCCTACAGCAACCAACTTTACCACTCAAATGACACGGTATCTTTTCTTTTTCAATCTTCAGTGATGGCTCTGCTGTGTCAATGGTGCACACATGATTCAACAGGAAATTTAATCCAAGTATTCCACCAACCCTTATATCAGCAACAACTAATGGATGTTTCCTCCTGATGCCACCAATCAACACCACAAAGACTGCTGTCCCTCTGATACTCATTTTACATCCAGTCACTGTAGTTATTCTTGGATGTACTTCTTCAGTTTAGGCCTCTGGTGTTCCTCAATCTCATCAAAAAAGGTTACTTCTCAATAATGAAATGGTGGTGCCGCTGTCCACAAGCAGATTGACATCTAACCCATCTTTTCCATGTGCCAACTTGCTTCTATATAATAATAATAATAATAAATTTTCTATAGCGTAAAACCACCAGAGGTGCTCTAAAACGCTTTACAAACAGATTATGCAAAACTCGACTGGAACAGATACGTTTTCAATTGTTTCTTAAATACATTTAAATTTGTTTGTAGTTGTATTTCAGGAGGAAGCATATTCCATAGGCGTGGGCCAGCAATTGAGAAAGCTCTCTCCCTTGCCAGGCCAGACCTAGTAAATGGTACGTTCAGTAAAAGACTGTTTGAGGAACGTAGACATCGTTTCGGAATGTGGCGGGAGACCAGCTCGCTCAAGTATGCAGGAGCGAGGCCATGGACACATTTGAATACCAACATGAGAATTTTAAAATGTACTCTGCTCTGTATTGGAAGCCAATGGAGCTCCTTTAAGACAGGAGTGATGTGGTCAGACCGTTTGGCGCCAGTTACAATTCTGGCAGCAATATTCTGAATTCCTTGCAACTGCTGTAACAAGTTAAGTGGCAGGCCAAGGAATAGAGAATTGCAATAATCCAACTGGGATGTTATGAAAGAGTGAACTAGCTGTTTCAATGCTTTCTCACTGAGAAAAGCACGCAGTTTACTCAAATTTCGAAGTTGCCAAAAACATGATTTAGAAATCTTTTTGATATTCGATTCCAATGTGATATTGGAGTCGAATATGACGCTGATGTTTCTCGCACTGTCGCTTACCTTAGCGACAGAGTCACCAACGCTTATTGATCTAACGGGATGAGAAAATGAGGTTCGCTTTTTAGAAATAACTAAAACCTCTGTCTTAGAATCATTCATTTTCAGTTTATGACTGCACATCCATTGTCTGACAGAGTTGACGCATGTTTCCATTTTGGACACGCTAGCAACCGTGTCAGAGACATCGGCTGGATCGAATACCAAGTATAGCTGTGTGTCATCAGCATAGAGATGATATGGCACACCGAGATCTCTTAGCATTCGGCCCAGCCGAATATAAATGCCTGCTTCTCTAGCAACTATTCGGGTCGAGCCTCCTATCTCATCTCCTGCATTCTTGTCATTTAAGGAGGGTGTCCCGCCGCCTGCAACTCTGGTTACGTTTATCTTCAGGACAGTTCCTCTGAAAATGACCTTTCTTGTCGCATTGGTAACAACTCTTCTGTTTTTGACGCAATCTACCTTTATCTTTCTGTTTCTCTATATCTATATCTCCTCTAAACCTCTTCTTATTTGGCGCCTCCAATAAACATCATCTTCCTCGTCATCCCTATCCTCTGATGGTTGTTTGGTATCTTATGTTTCTCAGGGACCTCTGCTTGTCTGCCTCTTTGACAGCTTCCAATTCGACTGCAGCTTACACTGTTTCTTCTAACATCTGTGGGTTTCTTTGTCACACCTGTAACCTAAGCTCACCATTTTCTATAGCTTCTCGGAACTGATCTTTAGCCAAGGTGTTCATCATATCCTTGGGGGCACTCAGATATGCTAGCTGTGCAAGTTGGAGCTGTGCCTGGACCAATTCTGACAATGGATTCCTAACCCAGCTATAAGAGTGGTGCAACTACTTGTGACTGGGATGGAGGAATCGCAGAGGAGGCCACCCGAAGCTTACGTCCTAGCCTTGGGGAAGTGTAAAAAGATCTAAGTATTTATTTATTTATTTATTTATTAAGGTATAACAACACTTTACCTGCCAAGGTCATATCGTGTTGGTAACAGTTTTACGGGTGGAGGAAGCTGGAGTACATGGAGAGAACCACTGAGCAACAACGAGCAGCTGCCAGCTCCCCAACATCGTATCTCCACACTGCAGCACAGGCAGGGTTAGATTGGTTGAAGACATGCGCATCATTGACTTGCAGTATGCCTTAGTACATGACGTCATCATCCCCCCATGTGGACAATCAGGGTTTTAAGTGCCTTGCCCAAGAACATAGCACGGGAGACCGAATCAATCGCTCAGACGGTCACCCATCCAAGCACTAACTGGGCTTGACATTGCTTAACTTCAGTGATCTGAAGAGAACCGGTTACCGCAAAGCCACTGCACCCCCGATCTGTAAATAGCATAATAAATCATTGGATCTAACTTCTTGTCTTTGTTGGCAGCGAGATAATAGAGAGCAGCCCTCAGCACACATCTTGAGATACAGGAGAGAAGAGGATTCCATGGATAGGCTCATCATCACGCCACGGGCAAGCAGAAGCTTTGGTTGCAGTAGTGGATGAATAGAATGAAGTCAAGAACAGAAAACTGGAATGATGTTTAGAGGAAATCCAGCAGGTAGCAGCATTTCAGTCAAGTCTAAGAAGGAACTATCAGACATGACCAGTCTCTCTTGGAGACCTGGGGTGTATTTCTTGCTCCACCGCCAGTCACCTGCCAGGACACCAATCAAGTCACCATCCAAGTCATTAACCAAGTCCCCGACATTGTGCTTGTTATCGCCTTAAATACACTATCACTAAATGCACTATCAGTGCAAGCCAAAGCGAGGCTATCCAATCAGCTTTGGATCTTAGGCTCACCTTCTGCCCTAACAATGAATATAACTCGGGAAGGGGCGCAATCGGCGGCATTTAGCACAGCTGGACCGCTACAGTATTTAGCAATATCATCCAAAAGGCATCCTCTAGAAAATTCTTTAGATGTGTTGTTCTTGTATAAGATCCAATCTCAAGGTTCTCAGACGCCCCCTCCCCATCTGGGTACTCAAAGCTCATTGGATGTAGTGTTATAGTATCTCATGATCTTTCAGTTTTGTTGTATTAGGATATGAGCTTTATATGAGGTGTTACATCATTGGGGTAAAACCTCAACGACACCATGTTTTCACCTAGGTATTGAAAGGTCTTTGGACATAGTGGTACAGTCTTTAGTTATCCCGTGATCTTCAGATTTCGTTCATTGAGGTGCACTAGGTTTCGTCACTTTTAATGTCAAACCCTATTATGTCTGACGTCATTTCTGCTTGACATAGAAACTTGGCTGCTTACATCGTTTACCGTGATGGCCATCATGCACCACTGTAATGACACCACTTCCTGCTGGATGCTAAATAAGCATGGAAAAGTCAGCTTTCTTATTTGACTTTGACTATATAATCCCATTTTCCTACAAGACAAAATCTAGAACCTACTTAATAATGGTAGGCTAAACCACTATGTCCAATAACCATTCAATACTCAGCTGAGTGCCTTGAAGTTAGATATGACTGGGTTAAAACCTTGCATACCTCATATACACATAGGTCGAAATGCAAGCTGCACATAGAAGTACATTATACTCCTGCATCCAATGATCATTTAATCCCCAGAGCTTATGGCTAATGAGCATTTACAAAAACATTAGGGAATAGCGTGATACTAGTAGTATACAGTAAAGTATAGTATATGATATAGTAGAAACCATATAGTAAGCTATAACAGCGCTAATCTCTTTGTGTCCAGATGAGGGCACGAGGGCATGAGAGCCTTTGGATTAGATCTTGCATGGGAAAAGACACTTATGTAGACTTTTTAAGAGAGGTGCGACAGGTTTTTGGTTTAACTGTCGAGTTGGCAATATCTATTGGACTATATATAGCATAGGGCTTTAGACATGTCAGAAACCTTTGATAGTTAACTCCATGCCTAAAAAACACAGTACACACGTGCACATAAGGAGCTTCCCCTCGCAAGTGTCAATCATTGCTCTATCAGTAAATGAAATTTTACTTCTTTGGTCAGCTGTAACTATTACTGTCTTCGCGGAAGACCATTACGCATACTCAACCAGTCACGTGATCATAGCATAAATGCAACCCATAGACCCATCAGAAAGTATTCTATATAGCATCAGGTATGCAAGCAGACTTTGAAAACTAAAGTTAAGAAAGGGGATAAATGAAGTCCTTACTATACATCACACCAAAGAATCAAGTACAAACCTCAACATCGTGTTATTTAGCACTACTTGATACCCATAACAGGCATAAGCCGGTATAGAGGAGGGCTCCAGAAGGGTCAACAGATTGAAGACAAAATGCTAACCAAAAAGCATCATACTACTAAAATCATATGACCTAGTACTACGTGCTTCCCACAAATAAAAGTTATTCCTTATGTATTCCTTCAATGTTGGAACTGGCGATGTGGAAAGCTTGCTGCCAGCTTCCCTGTCCTTAGGCTAGTCATCATCCGGATCAGCCATGATGCAAGCAATGTTGCAAATTCGAGTCATTGACAATTCTCTTCATCAAATTTGCCTTTCCCTGACCATAAATTGCTGATGTCATATCACAGACACTCCCGGCATGGGTGGACAGTTTTGTTTTGCTCGCACTATCCTTATGTTGCGAGCAATATCAGCAATTTCATACAAACTTGTAGTGTTCCTCGAGGACTTCTATGTGTCTGACAAGGAAGTCTGACAAATCCTCCCCCAGTTGGAAACTAGAAGAACTAACAAATCTGTTATCAGAATTCACGGCCACCAATTCTTGAGTAACGACCTTGAGGGCACATAATGCGATTAATGTGTCTGAATCATCACAACTGATTTAAACAGATTGACCATTCTTTCCCAGCTCATCAGATAAAAGCTTTATGAAATTACTCTTATTTTTGTTATGAGAAAGAAACAACTCCTGATTCAAGAGGGCTTTTGTTGTAATAGAAATTTGGATGTCAGCGCATCTTTTACCCGACGTTCTTAGGTGCTAATGATCTTTCATAGCCATCGAAAACCACGATAGCACAAATGTAACTCGATAAACGTGTTTAGCGTACTGTTGACATACTTCCGAGTACGTATCTCCACTGACGCACTTGACGCGATGCACCTCCATCGAGCACGAATTTTGTCCTATCCAGACATTGAACTGATTCGCATGAATCCGTCAAATCCTCAGCTAGTTGTGCTTTTGTCAGCTTCCGCGTCAACTCGTCTTTAAACGGTATGGTGGGTACAGCCGTCAACTCATATGCGAAATAATGAGCTGCATTCTCCTCTTGCAGAGCAAGGGCTATCAAGCGGGAAAATAAGGCTGTGAGATTAATTTGCAGCTTTTCATTATTCACCTTGATGCCCAGAGTCAAATAATCAAGTGGCTTTATTTGCTCGTTTTTCTTCATTTCAACTGCTGTTACCAGTTTGTTATCGAGCTGTTGCTGTATTCTTACATCACCCTCCTTCGTTTTATGACAATTGATGGAATCATCACCTGCCGATAAACATAATGATATTGAACGGAGTTGCTTCCTGCCTAAACCGAAGGCTTGTCTGCATCGAACCAGTCTAGAACGTACAAAGATCAGTGTGATATGGATATGGCCTATTGCTGCAAACATATTCACCATCTTAGATAATGTTATTAAATGTAAATTCCAATCTGTTGTCCTCTCCGCCCTGATGAATCTTTTAATGTCTGAATATACTCTGCACCCTTCTACCAGAGCTTAGCTGTGGGGAGTTTTGTGCAAGTAGATAGGCCTAATTATACCACCGAGGCATTGCCCGAACTTGACAAGTTCTTCTGATTGGCAAACATCTAATATGTCATGACTTCCGGTCTCAATCTCATTGTAAACGGATCTCACCCTTTCCGCCTCAGCCACATCCAATTTCTTGAAGTCCACGACCTCCAGACAAGAAGTTTTCTCTCTTCTTTCTGGCGCATGTACACTGACAAGAGTTGCCGGTTCGATCCTATCCATACATGACTCTGGAACAACAGGGTTCGCACACTGAATTTGATATGAAATTCCAGTACTTTTCCAGTATTTTTCCAGGACTTTTTTAGATACATTCCAGTATGTATAGATAATATTGAATGCAGTACGCCAACCCTCTAATGGAAATAAACTGAATTTAGTTTAACAGCCTGGTATAGCAGAGCAGAACCGCCAAACTCACTTTAGTGAGTATCTTGTTTAAACAAATTTGTATCTCGTTTAAACAAGATAGCTATCTTGTTTAAACAAGATAGTTATCCTGTTTAAACAAGATAGTTATCCTGTTTAAACAAGATAGCTATCTTGTTTCAACAAGATACTAACTTGTTTAAACAAAATACTATCAGGATAACTGTCTTGTTTGAACAAGGTAATTTTTACCAATCGTGAATACAATGTATGAAACGAGCAATTACATTGGTTGTCTTGTTTAAACAAGATGCTGACTAAAGAGAGTTTGACGATTCTACCCTACCGTACGCTTGTCATTGGCTGGCTACGATTTGTCAAATGTTGGCCGATTCCGTTCGAATGCTGGCTCAGGCACACCTTTCCATTTTCTGACTCAGGCTTATTCTGACCTCCGGATCATGCGGATATTAACTATTTCGGACCTCCGACTCAATCGCCCCTTCGCGTGATAACCATAACAAGACTTTTGACTTGGTGGATATTCATATTTTATCTATCATATTTCATTTACACACAATCGGCTCTTAACCCTTTACCTAACATGGAAAGCAGACAACACTTGCAAAAAACAAATTCTTCAATAACTATTTTTTTCATTTTTTGTCTCAAAAACAGGTTATGACCCCTCGTTGGAACGAGCTCGACGAGGTCGTTCCAACGAGGGGTCATAACCTATGTTTTTGAGACAAAAAAATGAAAAAATAATGAAAATTAATTGGCGATTTTTTATAATAGCGCCAGCCGGTTTTGGCCGTTACGTTGGATAAAGGGTTAAAATTAACATATTATTCATCTTTATCTATCTTTTTAACTATCTGACTTGTTGTTGGTCCTGGTGCTGTAATCACAGACAATGTCGCCACCGGCCATGTTATGTTTTCTATCCAGGTTATTGTGTCCGACGTATTAGACAAATTCCTGCAAAGTGCTCCCAGTCCTTGTGTTCTGCAGTACTGTGACGGGAGGATATACTGAGAAGCCTCTGAGTTTGATGTTTTGCCATGCCGAAATCATTCTTGAATGCTTCTCAATAACCCTGGTTAATTTAGATTAATTTGCTTCTAAAATAAATATTGTTTAAACTAATTCATGTTCATTAAAATAGTTCCAAATATAGAATAGTCAATGAGTTTGCATGTTACAATTAAGGAAGCTCTGTTCGCACAATAACTCAAACAGTCTTTGTGTTAATTGCGCTCCCCTAATTAAAGCCTGTAAAACCCAGTCGTTTGGCATTTGTCTCAACAAGTCTTGACAACCCATTGTCAACCAGTGCGGCAAGATAGTTGTTTAATTAGCATCTATTACAGTAAATTTGAGATAAGCCACTAATCGCTTTTCATTACCAATAGAAACAATGAATCTGGTTTAGTATATAAGGCCCTACACAGATATTTGGAGAGGAATCGCAGGGAGCTCAAGAGATACACGATGAAGCTAAAGTGGTGTTAATAATTGTTTTGTGTGGTAAGCGGTCGGTGTCAGTGGTACCATTTGGATAAAAAGATATATAAAAGTCATATGGACTCTGAGGAAGCCGGACAATTGACGCTTAGTAGTATTAGTATATTATAATGATATTTGTAACGACTGTGTAAGATAGTTAACAATTCGTTATTGTGGTTTAAGGGCACGTTCAGCATCCGAGGGTGGAATACTCTAGATAGCGGCTTATGCAGTGTTGAGCGAGTGAAGCGCATATTACGGTCCACGAAGGACTCGATGATTTGATTAGTTTCATTTAATAACTAATTGGTAAGCGCTGATACGTGAAACTGAGTAAAGTAGTAAGTTTTCAGAAGTTTGAATGTTGTTCCAATATTTCTCTACGAATTCGAGTTTGGGAAGCAATTTAAATATAATTATATTATTGGACATTTTTATTGGGCGCAGTGATCGATCACGTGGTTGAAGGTGCATAATGTTAAAAGGATAATTCATAGAACTAATTGATCATGGGTATGCAGATAGTAATTGTTGGTGTACAATGCCCATTTGATTAATACAAGAGTCTACATGTTATTTTCACAGCTACCAATGTTGATTGTTTTATTTTAATAATGTTACTTGGAAATAGTACAACTGTCACCGACACGATATGACCCTGGCTGTTGAAGTGTCGTTAAACCCTAATAAATAAATAAATAAATTGGAAATAGTACATATAAATGCATGTTAACTCTGTAAATTGGTAATTCGAATAACCGATTGCAAGAATGTTAGGCGGAGAGTTTGGTGACCGCGCACGTCACCACTTAGTATTACATGTACCCTGCAGTCCAGTTAATAAATTTGTTACACAGTGTAAAGACTTTTTGTCTCAGCAGTTTGTGAAGGGAGATCTCCGGTACGAAATATCTTCGACACCAGGCCCTCCGGTCATAGTACTCTTCGATCATCTTCAGTACCTTTTGTGCCTGGCGTCACAGCTTGTGTACATGATCTCGCTAGCTGCATACATGCTGAAAAATAGGACACATGCATGCTTAAATAAATTTTCATAATAATACACCTTTGACTGATAACACTTTACCCAAGGAACTGCCAAAACCGACCGTCGCATTTTCAGATTTTATCGTCGACATGAGTAGGTATAAAAGGTGGATTCAGTATCACTTGTACATGATTTCGTACATGTACACGTACATCGATGTACACCTCCATAGGATTTAGTGTTAAAATCGTGTACAGGTACACGATTTGTCGTTTTTTATGGTGATACAGAATCCGCTTTGCGGATTCTACATCACTGGATTCTATATACACATCGCTCAAGAGTGAAAAAATGTATGAAATTTTAAGGAAAAAAAGGTGTACCGTCTGATACAGAATCCGCAAATGGGTTTCCCCCATAGGATTCAGTGTTAAAATCGCGAGCAAAAACGTGTTGCGGTTTCTGTATCATCATCAAAAAGTGGTTTGCGGATTCTGTATCATCCGTATCTGTACACGATTTTAACACGGAATCCCTATGGAGGCGTACACGGAAACCCATTTGTGGATTCTACATCAGAAATCGGCTTATGTACGACACGTGGGAAGAGGTGATACTGAACCCGCAAACCCACTGCCACATTTCCCGAGGAAATAAAAAAGTGATTGATATATATAGGAGAGAAAAAAAATATAAATAAAATAGTTATTTAAAAAAAATAAATATATCAAATCGAATAGATAATAAAAAAAAAATATGTAAATCATGTGCGCTTCCCAGACTATTAGAGCGAGGTTTCTTTTAAACATGCTGATGAGAGCATACGCAATCTGTGTGAACGAAGAACTACATCCCATCTTGTTAGAACGATGCATCGGATGTCAGGATCATCTAGACTTCGATCACGAGAATCATTCGTGTCTGACGATGGAAAGGGAAGATATGGTCGTCAAGTATTTCAAACCGGCGTTTGAACGCGTTAGATTCGACGATGTGATCATGCTTTGGAAGAGATTAGTCTTCTGTAAGAATCAAGACAAGCCTACAGTTTCGGAGGAACTGAAATTGGCGCGTAGAAGTCTGACTTTAGAAGACAAGGGATGCATCATGAAATTATTGTTCAATGAAGCATACGTCTAAGTTTTCTCATTGATATAAAATAAGGGAGAATAGAAAATAAAAATAAATACACACATAAATTTTTTATCTAATATTAGAAAGAAAAAAAAAATACAAAAATGAGAACCAGAAGTAAATTGTATCTGACGTTAGATGACGACGAGGATGAGAAGCCGAACGGCGTTTTGCCGACGGCACCGTCGCTAGAAGAAAAAGAAAGAGGAGAGAGGTATCGCATCGATCAAATCAATAGAATCCAAGCGTATTTAACTCAAGAGAGAGATTCTCACCGTTCTCTCAAGAAGAAGTATTCGCATTTCATGAAATTCGTCAACGCGATCGACACGACACTCATCACGATTTCCATGGGTTTACACGTGGCCGGCATCGGATTGTTGTCGACCGCGATCGGCATTCCAATCGTGTTGACCATAGAAGGAGTGGCTCTCGCCGCCGGATTGTTTAGCACGCTCGGAAACTTTTTGAGTAGGAAATTATATCTGAAGGCGAGGAAACACGACAAGATTTGCATCTTGGCTGACTCCAAGATCGACACGATATCCGAAATGATCTCGATGGCATTGAAAGATGGTAGGATATCGGACGGAGAATACTTCACGATATTGGGTGAGAAAACGAAATACGAAGCCATGAAAGAAGCCGTAAGAATCAAGACTCGTCAGATCATCAAAGAAGAGATGAAGGATTCTCTCGTGGAAAAGGGGAGGAAAGAGGCTAGGGAGGAATTCAGTAAGATGATAGAACTCAAGAGCAGTGATTGAAAAAAAATATATATATAATAAGAACAGAATTTTAAAAAAAAAATATTAAATTTATATATAAAATAAAAACGAAATTAATTTAAATAACTCTTAAAAATGTATTGCGTAAAGTGTAAGAGAGTTACCGAGACGAGTAATTCTCGAGAAGTACGAACTAAAAACGACAGACAGATGCTTCACGGAATTTGCGACATGTGTGGTTCTATCAAGACCCGATTCATCAAAAAAAAGAATGTGAGCAAAGGTAAAGGCATCGTGAATAAAATGATCAATAATCTACCTTTCAAAATGCAGCTGCCTGGTCACAGTTTCACGGGACCCGGAACAAAATTGAACAAGAGACTCAACGCCGATCTGACTCCTAAATCTTGGAGCAAACCTGTGAATAGGGTGGACGGGGCTGCGTATGATCACGATCTGTGCTACGCCAGACACCCTGACACCAAGACTCGCAACGACATCTGCGATAAAAACATGTTGGGGAAATTGAGAGGCATATCGAATCCGACCAGGAGAGAGAAGACAGAACGTTCGCTGGTCGGCAATCTGATCGGTGCGAAACGTCGATTCGCATGGGGCATTCAAAAAAAAAGTGCATCTGAAAAGAAGAAACGATTATTGCCGAGCGAATTGGCCGAGGAGTTACACAAACCCATCGTGCTTAAATTTCGAAAGAGAAGAGTGTTCGTGAAGGGTTTGGATGATATTTGGTCTGCCGACTTGGTCGACATGAGATCGTTTTCGAGGTGGAACGAGGGTGTCAAATATCTATTGATGGTCATCGACGTGTTTTCCAAATACGGTTGGATCAGAGCTTTGAAGAATAAATCGCGACCTTGCGTCACCGAGGCTGTGAAGAGCGTGTTCGACTCGTCTTCTCGAAAACCGAGTAAATTGTGGGTGGATAAGGGAAAGGAATTCTTCAACAAGCACGTTCATCGATTGGTCGACCTCTACTCGATCGAAAATGAAGAGAAAGCTAACGTGGTGGAAAGTTGGAATCGAACGATGAAGGAAAAGATGCACAGATACTTCACGGCGAATTTGACCAAGAAATACATATACTCTCTGAACGGTCTGGTCAAAAATTACAACAACACACGCTACAGATCGATCAAGATGACTCCCGTGGAAGCTAGCGATCCTCGAAATGAAAAACGGGTCTATGCGAATCTATATCCTGAAAGATCTAAGATTAGGAAAAAGTCCGAAATTTGCAGTCAGTGATCGAGTGAGAATCTACGCTTATAAGAAGCACTTTGAAAAGGGTTATACTCCTCGATGGACCTTGGAAATCTTCGTGATAATCAAAATATTTCACACCGATCCGGTGACTTACGAAATCAAAGCTTTGGTTTGGATGGAGAAGAGATCATCGGAAAGTTTTACGAACAACAATTACAGAAGACAAAGTTTTGATAAAGAAAACAAATTTCTTTTATTTACTCTCTTTAACATTTTCTTGTTTACACACACATATATATATAGGAGAGAAAAATAATAATAAAAAAATAATTAAAACTATTTTTAGATAAAAAAAGCAAGCTAATTAATAAACAAAAAAAACAAAAATCCTTTAAAAATGACAAATATACTAGATATAGCACAAAGCATAGTGAAAGATGAAAGTATTCAAGAATATGAGGTTCATGAATACGAACCGGTAACCGGAACGGGTTTGAACAATGCGGGAGAGATAAGAATCAATGTTGAAACTCAAGATCTATTTGTCCATACTAGCGAGAGTTACGTAGTGGTGCAGGGACGTCTCACCAAGGAAGATGGGAGCGACTACGCCGACGACGAAACGGTTACTCTAGCCAATAATGGCATTATGCATCTATTCAGTAATATAAAATACATGCTATCCAGACAAGAGATAGAATCTGTGTTTCAGCCCGGTCAGGCCACCACGATGTTCGGACTCTTGACGTATCCTGATGATTTTTCGAAATCCAGAGGACTTAATCAGTTGTGGGTGAAAGACACCGTAGGCCCTGCTAGCACCGGCGCCACCACGATATTCGACTACGTCGTCAAGACGTCCAGACCTAAAAGAACGTTTTTGTTCAGGATACCTTTGAAACACATCTTCAGATTTGCGGACAATTACAACAAGATCATGTACAGATTCAAACACAATCTGACGTTGATTTGAAAAGGAAATGATGATGCAATAGTGAGACTCACTGCGACCGATGCGGGTAAGATAACTCTACACAAGATATCGTGGTTCGTTCCGCACGTGGAGCCTTTGATCATGGAAAAAGCATGTCTCTACAAGATCATAGAATCCAAGAGTAAATTACCCATGGGATTTAGAATGAGACAGTGCGACACGGCTAGCATTCCTCTCTCCACGAATCACTTCAATTGGAGATTGACAGTGAAATCTGCTTCCAAGAGACCGCGTTTCATCGTGGTTGCATTTCAGACAAATAGGGACAGGTCTCAGGAAAAGAATGCATCGCTGTTCGATCACTGCCATTTGAGAAAGATGCAAGTGTTTCTGAATGCCACGAGATATCCAGCAATCGATTACAACCTTTCGTTCGACAAGAACGATTTCTGCAGACTGTACGGCGACGCCGCTGATTTTAGAAAGAAGTTTCACAGTCTAGACGAATTGATGAGCAACCCTAACATATCTCCCGGCGAATACAAGTCGATGTATCCCATGTTCGTATTCGACGTCAGTAAACAGAGTGAACGACTCAAGAGTAGCGTCTTAGATATTCAGATCAAGATGCAATTCGATAGGAACGTGCTGAGAAAAACCGAAGCCTTCACCCTGGTCCTGTTGGACAAAGAATTACAATTCGAATCGGATGGAAATAAGATGTCGATCATTCGATGAGAGACATGTGTGAAAAAGAATAAAAACAAAAATAAAAAAAAAGTAATGAGTAATTATTGAAAAAACAAAAAAAAACAAAAAAAAAATAAAGTAATGAGATCTAGAGATATTGAACATCTTTTTAAATCTCATTACTTTTTTTTTGTTTTTAATAATCACACATTATATTTTTTTTAATTCATTATTTTCCACGCGTTCACTGTTTGTTCAAAGGAACTAGTTCGATCAGTAGACTCACCACGGAAGTGGCGGCTTTGGGATTATTGGTTTTCATAACGAAATTAATCCTGTCTCAGGCTTTCACTTTGAGAGGCGTGCTGAACGTGCTAACATTCGCGTGTTGATTCTCAGTCTTTTCGATGCTGTATCTCTTATCACTCTCTACTCCATTCACCATGAGATTGACGACCGCTCTGTTATTCAAATCCGAGGAAGCCAGACTCATTCAAAGGATTTCACCTCCCAACGGCATGGGATATCCCACCTGACCATGTTTCGATCCGCTACCTCCATTTCCGAAAGACCACTCAGCTTTTCCCTCATCTAAGGTGCTGGCCTCCTCGGCCCACACGGTGATCAATTGTCTAGCATATTTGACTTTCTCCACCACCAAAAGCAGGGTGCAGGCATCCGTCATGTTCACGGGATCCGGTAGATTCGTGAGCGTGTGTCCACCCATGTCTAGTTTACCGTCCATGATGTCGCCCTTTCTCCAGACCGAGTTGTCATCCACGTACTTCCTGCTGACTGCGCTGGAATCGAATTCGGGATCGTGACTGTGTCCGAATAAATTCTCACCGTTCATGTCGATACCACCCTCCATGGTTCCGCCAGATTGTTTGTTCAGGTAGAGATTGTCCACTTGCGAGTCTAGGTATTCTTGTGATCGTATCATGGCAGAATCTACATAGCCCTTGTTGACCGCGGTTGAGTCTGCATCCGTGTCGTCGACCTTCGACAGATTCAATATCCTGTTGAATCCCGCATTCAGATCTGATTTCATTTCTCGTCTGTCAGACTTTCTCTGTTCCAGATCTACGTAGTGTTTGGTCGCCACGTCCTTGGGATTTGTGGGAGTGGCCACGTTCGTTATCTTGTTAGAATTGGCATTCAATGCCGAGTGCATCATTTTCTGAACGTATCTATTTCTCAGGTGTTCGCTGAATCTCGCGAGAGAGTCGTCCGCGTATTACTTGGTCGCGGCATCCGTGGGATCTATGGGATTTGCGACGTTCACCAAACGTTTAGATTTAAGATTGAGATCGTCGGTCATGGTTTTATCCCCGTAATTATCTAGCATGATTCGTTCGAAATTGGCGTTCCCCCTGTCGACGTATTTTTTAGTCGCAGCATCTGCGAGATCTATCGGCTCGGGAAGATTGTAGAGCTTCTTATCGTTCATGTTCAAAGGTTCCTCTCGAGGTTTGTATCTCCGAACGTAATGTTCATCCAAGTTGGTAACATCGTACCCACCGTCGACTTCGAGCATCTTCCTCTTCTTTCTTAGGTTGACTTTTTTGTCGTCACTTCTACCAAATTTATCGACTGGCATGTTGTTTTGAGATTTTTTGTTTTTTTTTTAAAAATATATTTCAAAACGCAGTTTATTAAAAAATGAATTATTTTATTTTTATTTTTCGTTTTTATTCGATTAAAATTTTTTAAAATAATTTTTTTATCTTTATATACTATAAAAAAAATCTCTCTCTAATGTAAATCATTTAGAATGTCTTGAAACCGATCTCCTTCAGACCATCTCTTGAGAACGTAGAGACACAGGTGACCGCAAAACACTTGATCTGGTGATTGCACTCGTTCCGTGTTGTAACGAACCATCGATTTGTTGAAATAGTTCTTTATTTCTTTCGGCAGGGAGATTCCGTAGCTGTCGAAATAATAATTCTTCTTCCCATTCTTGAACCACACCACCCTTCACCCGATAAATCGTCTGGATTTAAAATTCCACATTCCGATTGTCGAGGTCTTCTCTTCGGCAAGGCATCTCTGGAAAACACGCCTAGAAAATCTTTGATTTTCAAATTCTTTGCTGCATTCGACAGATCGATGTTGGATAGGGGTTCGTTAGGTAAGATGACACCTTCTATGGATATCTCTATTTTCTTATTCATAAATGCGTATATATTTTTTATTTATTTATTTTATTATAATTCACTAAAATGACGTTATTTTTTTTTTTTTTTTTTTTTTAAACTAACTCTCTCGATGTCTCTATCGATTTCCATAATCTCGAATCCGTCTAATTCCTCTTGATTTTCTGGAATCCTATCATCCTTACTCATATCTGGAATCCTATCATCCTTACTCATATCTGGAATCCTATCATCCACATTCATATCGTCTCTAATTAGATCCACAATCCAATGTCCGCGTGCCAAAGTGCTTATTTTATAATCTAACATGAATCTCTTATTGTCGTCGGCCGTCAGTGAAATCTTGTTGACTATTTCGGTATACAAGTCGTGATTTTCACTTCGAATATATTTCATAGTCTTATACACCGGACCACTTCCTAACAGACAATCTTTATACTCTTGGAAAGAGATGTTTTTCTTCACCATGCACGCTTTAACCCCTTTGCACTTTGATCTCTTCATCTTCTAGATGATAAGCATACAGTTTGGGTCTCAAGCCCACAAATTCGACAATTTGTTTACCGCCGCTCTCGTCCTTAAATTTACCCGACACCTTCTTGTTGTCGTAATAATATAATTGCTCGTGTTGAACCATGCGGCCACGTCCGGAGATATATCTCAGTAGATGTCTTTCGTCTCTATCTCGTAAACTAAACTGTCCGTGTCGGTGAACAGTAGTTTGGCTTTATCACCAAATTTTCGTTTGACGTAATCGTAGTGAAACTCGTACATCAATCGCTTGCTGATATCTAAGATGATCGGTCTGAGATAATACGGTTTGTCGAACTTCAGGTGCGTCTTTTCAATGTGAACGGCCACTAGATTTTCGTCGAATATGGTTCGGTGTTTGTAATTGGGTTTTGCCAGTAATTTTTTAGCTCTTTTCTCAGACGTGACGAGTCGAACGTCCGTTCTCTTCCTGATGTTTTCCATCGATTTACCGTACACGCAGTTGTTCATGAGTTTGAAGAAATCTTTTTCGAAATCATTCTCGGTTCGAATTCTGAGATTCGTGTTGAGATCGATGTATTTTTTCATCCAAGGCTCTTCGTCGAATCGAATGATGCGATGTATGTTGACTAATTTCATCCCGTAATCGATGTATTGTTTCAAATTCTCACTGTAGACGACATAGTTACATTTGTTAAAGAAATTGGGAATGAGTTTTTCCGCGTCTCCTTCGTTCGGTTCCATTCGTTCAGGAGCCAGCGGATAATCATTGTGTAGATCGTGTAATTCTTCCGGATAGTTCAAATCGACTTCTAAAATGCAAGGATAGTCTCTCCATTTTTGCATCTCTTCCGGTTCCGTCACCCATTCGAAATTTCCAATCGATAAAGGATGACTCATAGCCCAACCGTACAGATCATTAGCGTCCCAATATTGTATGTATTTATTCGACCGTTTCGAATCGAAACCTTCTTTCATGTAGGGATTGTTAGCTTCAGAATATCTGTGGGAGATCATCGAGACGCCACCTCTCGCAGCCCTTTCGCACATGAGCAACATGTTCATGTCGGATAATAATTCCAATTGGACTTCGGTGGTCTTCAACAGGGTGTCCCACGCCAGACCGGGTGCGGTGAAATACCAAGCGGGATCCAGATCATAATTTCGACAACAGATGTCTCAAAAATTTTCGAACACGTCTGCCAAGAGCAGAACGTCGGTCTTCAGATAGAGATCGTGATAATCTCTCATGGTTTTCATATCGAATGATTTCCACACGTTTTTGGCGTGTTCGTAATTCTCGTCGGAAATGTCGGATTCATATAATTTCGAATAAAAATCTTCTTTTGAAGGTAGTGCGGTGTCTTCGAATCTCTTTAGATCGTTCATGTAATCGTAAGGATAGACTCCTTTCCTCAACATGACGTCTACTCATTCTCTGAAATGTTTGCTCGTGATTTTAAATTTATCCTTGCTCATGTTATCGACTAATTTTTCCAGAGTGGTCGACATAAATTTAAAACTGTCGATGAAACTTATGCTTCTACGAATGGATTTTGTTTTTTCTTCCAACGTATCTCCGTCGATTACTCTTTTCTTCTTCTCCATGAGCTTCCATTTCGTGAAGGAAATGTATCTTTCTTCGCTGTTCGCGATGCAATTTAATTCTTCATGGGAGGTGCCGAGATTTTTCACGAACAGATGTCTGTCGTAACCCAAGAGATTGTGAAATATCACTGGATAGAAAATGGCGTCTCGATATTTTAAATTACCTTGCTGTGAGCCGGACCGCGATACAGACCCGTGTAATGATCGTGGTCTCTGACCTTCTTATTTTCCTCCGAATTCTCATTGAACGATTGTCTGCATATGTGACATTCGGTGGCTCCGTTATTTTCTTCCTGCTGCTCTCGCGTGATGATCATTTTTGCCAGAGTTTTGAATTTGTCGTATAACATTTGAATTTTCAATTCGAACTCTTCCACGAACCTTTGGGCCACGTCATCATCTTCGCACTGTTTCGTGTAGGTGAAGGGACCCATGTCGTGTTGCATGTCGAAAGTGCATTTCACGTAAATGCAATAGCCTGAAGGTATGTGTTTTTGATATCTTTCGACGTAACTTTGAAGAGCGTTGGGTTGACAGGAACTCATTTTCATGGTGAAACATTCAAAATCGGCGTACACGACGAATGGTACTTTTAACCTTCTATTGTGATTTTCAAACTTCACGATGGTGTTGGGTTTGGGCATTTCGATAGTGACACCTACATTTTCGTTGCAATATTCCTGATGTTTTGCTAATGATTTTTCGCTCTGAAACATGTTCATGCATTTGCAACATAAACATATCTTTTCTTTATGTTTATTATTTTGTCTCGACAGTAATCGGCTCGGATGTTTAACCCAACAATAATGACGATTGTCACCATTTGAAATCAATAATAAAATAATCGTCTTTTCTCTTTCGAGATACGAAGTCTGTCTGAGAGGATAGATCATTCATTTTTCATCGTCGTATCCCAAGACGTTCACTGCTACGGTGGGATTTTGAGCCTCGAAACGTTCGATGTGTTTTAACTCTGTTGGAAAAGTCACACCAGTCCAATCGAGATTTTTAGAAGTCTCCTCGTAACAAGAAACTCTATCGGAATTCATTTTGACAGGGTATAAAGCGGAGGTGACTGCCCATTTAAAACATTGATCATTTTTATTTCTCACGTTGACCACGGAGTGTTTCTTAGCTAAGAAATACGGTAATTTCACGTAGGAAGACCCTTTCAATGAATCGTTTTCAGTTATATGAATTTCGAGTTTCAACACTTCATCGAACGTCCAATTACTACCTTCATGTTGATAATTTGCAAGAGACGTCAACATCTTGTCTTTCATCTTTTCGAAAACGTCCGATAAATCTGAACCTCGAAATACGGGTTCGACGAAATATGCATTTTTCACGATGCTCTCGCCGGACTTCATGTCGATTTTATTCATCACGCAATGGAGTATCATCTTAATTTTTAGTCCCACGTTCATGTATTTGCAAAACAAATCCAATACTTTTTTCTTCACCTGTTCCATGAAAATTTTGAATCGATTTTCTTGAACGAGGGAACCACGTCGAAAGTTTAAAAAATGCCTTTGACCGCACTCTCCCATTCTACGGGCTTCAATTGGAATAGTTCCATAACGAGTCGTGCTACATATTCTTCTCCTTTTCCTTCGTTGATTGCTCATTGAATTTCGCTCGATATATCTCGTTTGTCTAGAATCTGAAGTGCATCACTCGTTTTCGTTTTAGTTTTTCTTTTCTTTTCTTTTGAAACTTGAAGTTCTTCAACGGCTTTTCGTTTAGTCATCTTCTTATTTTTCACAATCGAAACGTTTTTGGTTTTTTTCGACGTCGGCATTTCGATTCCTTTTACTATCTTTTCCTTCTTCTTCTCATTTTTCACAACCGATACATTTTTTGACGTTGTTGCTATCGACATTTCGTTTGCCTTTCTAGTGTTTCGCAAATATTCCTGTATAACTTCAATTTTTTTTGATTTAGTTCTATGATTTCTGAAATGTGAAATTTTTAATAGTTTACAAATCTCGTTTAACTGAGGTACGGTTTTCTCATTTAAATTTTCCATTTTTTTATCTGTTTGTTCCATTTGTAAATTTTTTTTTTTTAGAATTTTGTATTAAAATAATTTGTTAAAAAGTTTTGTTTTTTACTCTTTATATATAAAAAAGATTTTTTTTTTAATTTCAATTTTTTTATTTAATGTGAAAAATATTTATTATTTTTTTTTTGATGAAATTAATCAGTTTTTTATGTTCCTTAACGTGAAAAAATTGAATTAATATGAGAAAAAAAGGATGTTAAAATTCAACTTTTTATTTATATATAAAGAGAAAAAAACTTTTACAAAAAAAAATTTTACATTAAAGAAAATTAAAAATTAAAAAACAACTTTTTTATATATATAAAGAGCAACAAAAAACAAACTTTTTTAACAAATTATTATTTAAATAAAAAATTTAAAATATACATTATTTGCAAGAATTCATAAAACAAAAAAAAACAAATAATCGATCATGACAACAACACCTAAAAGATGCAAATTGAAATTGAAACAAGTCAAAATGTGTAAGAAATTTGGTTTTAAAATCTGTAGATTACAACGACACGATCCCATCGAATTGAACGAGGTTGAGACGAAGGGCTTAGAGCACAAATACAACAAATATCGCATGCCTTTGAAATTGGATGAAGCCACGCTCGATTTGTTTTACGAGTACAAAAGCGATCTGCAGAATATCGTCATTGCCAAAGATAGAGAATTTGACAAGGACGATTTGACTTTGCCCTATGGAAGTTACATATTTCCAAACATCTCACTCGAACTCGTGAACAAATCGGGTGGTGAGAGTACGTTGACCGAAGTAACAAAACTGAAAAGAGTAAAGATAAACATTCAACACATTTGCGAAAAAGGAGAAAACACGAGTGTCAACATGCTAATAACAGACTTGGAAATATAAACAATAGAGAGATTAATTTTTAGCGAAGAAGAAGGAAAAAAAAAAGTAATGAGATCTAAAGATGATCTCATTACTTTTTTTTTGTTTTCCTTCTTCACTATTACCCATATATTATAATAACGTTTCCTTTTTTCTTAAATTTCAGCGTCGATTCTTCTTTTCTTTTTTTCTTTTTTTGTGATATGCTACGTTTTTATAACAACACATGTGTTTATCCGAATCATAATTATGAACGAATGGTGTGCATCTCTTGGTAACACTCGCATCATTACCATTCTCTTCAGAAGGTAGTGGTGACAGTGGAAAGCGTCTCATTCTTTTCAATTTCAGCCATCTATCCCGATCTTTATTTAACTCTTTTATCACTTCTTTCCTAAGATATCCATCATTAGCGTCTAATTGTTTTTCCACATCTTTTTCCCATTTCAACCATCTATCCCACACTTTTATCAGTTCTTTCCTAAGATATCCATCATTAGCATCTAATTGTTTTTCCACATCTTTTTCCCCACACTATCTTGCGATATTCATCCTTAACGTCTAATCATTTTTCCACATCTTTTTCGCACTCTATCTCGCGATATTCATCCTTAGCGTCTAATTGTTTTTCCACCTTTTTATCCATTTTATATATTATTTTATACTTTCTATGATTTATATTTTATATAATTATATAATTTTTTTTTATATTATAATAACATATTCAAAATCACTATATTCTTAAACGGCAAATTCTCACCAAACAACAAACCCTTGCCGAGTCGCTCAACGTTCCGTCCACTCTTCAGATAGAGACCACTTCCACTCAAAGAGTTGTCACCTCTAACGGGTTCTAGATACAATCCTTTACCGCTGTCGTCTACGTGGACGCGACACACGGCTCCTCCCTTCTTCAAAAACAGTCTGCTGCCACCCATTAATTTCTCAGCTGCCGAACTCGCAAGTCCCGTGAGAGCTCCCATGCTGAGAGTCTTTCCGAGAAAGGGTAATGCCTTTGCAGTGAAGGGTAATGCTATTGCGGCGATTCCTGCCAATAGCGGTAGGAAACCGCCTTTCATTCTCAAATTGTATCTCAGTTGAGTGGGACTCAATCTCACCATCAACCCTCTTCCATCACGAATCGCTTTCTCCATTCTTTTGATTTGACTTCTGGTCCAGGCGATCGAATCCTGACCGCCTCTCTTCAGATCTTCGTGAGTGAATTTGAATCTCACCGCCTCGCCTCGAGTTGTTAATGCTCTCTTGAGTTTCTTCCTCTGTCCTGCGGATATGTTCACGTTTTTAATCACGTATTCTGTCATAATTCTTTTTTTTTAAATATATTTTCTTCAATTGTTTTCTTGTTTTAAAGATATTTATATATATTAAATAATTTTTGTAAAATTAATATTGCGTTTATTTTATTTTTGTTATTTATATATATACACAATATTTTTTATTTTTTTTTGCTTTTATATTTCTCTTATGTGAAATCGTATCGTCACTCTCTCTCCGCGAAGATCTAACAGCTCACCATTTTGATCTGTCAACGTGGTTTTGAGACTATACAACATGTCTAAAATCACTGGTAGATAAACTAAATTTCGAGGTCGCTCCACGATCTTATAACCCGTCGACACGTTTGGAAAGAAGGAATAGATCGTCGGTTGAGTGCTACCATTCACGTAGCTTCCAGCAATCACATCCACGTTCACCAGAATGCTATTGACTGCGAGAATGTCGACCATATTTTCAGATGCCACGTGGTCTCGATACATCTTTCGATCGAATCCCAACATCTTGCCTATAGAATCGTCCGTGTTGAAATCCACTCGAAAATTATCTTCCAAATCCAACATCGTCTGTAAGGTATTAGGATTGGGAGCGAGTCTGATCTTGTTGCTTCCCTTTCCATCCGTCTTCATTCGAATCTGAATGTAATTGTTCAAATCGTCTATGTCGTAACTTCCTTTGGGAATTCGAATCTCCAACCAATCCACTCCGTCGGAATACTTGAACGAGTTATTCTTTTCGGTGACGTTGGGAAAGGAATAATAAGTCTCCAGATTCACCAACGCCATCTCGTATCTTTTCTCTCTATTCAATTTGATGGAAGGTTCGAATTTCGTCGTGAATCGAGTTGAATTGCCACTCACCACGATTTGAATGGATTGTTTTGCAGCCGTATTCTCTGCTATCCATTCTAACAATTCTCCTTGTTCGAACATTATATTTAATTTTATTTTTTATTTTTTCAAAACTAATTATTTGAAGATTTATTATTTTCTAATTTTTTTTATTTTCACGCTCTATCTTATTATCATCAGAAACATAAAACTTGTCGAATCCACACCGATATTTTCCACGATTAAATTCGCTAGTCAATTCGATCACGACAAAATTGTAAAGTCCTCCATCCCAAACCCTCTCGCAGAATCTCCTGAATTCCGCCACGCTCATATCGTTTGCGACGTGATCGCCGTAGATGTGATTGAGATTCTTAAGATCTTGGCGAAAAAGACACAGAAAATTAGCGTTCTCCCTTATCGTCTGTCTGGGCAATTGAAAATAATTCTGCGACAGGTAGAAACAGTCCACTTTGTTGTGTCGACCCCTAATGTAATACGATTCACATCGGTTCTGTCTCTCCAAAAGCAGATCGTCGAAAATCATGAGATTCTTATCTTCCGATTTCAATTCTCTAGGATCCGGAATGTCGCTAGCATTCTCATAAAATCGACGCTCGACGTTCGAAGATGCATTTCTCTTCATCAATTCCATCGCCGCACCGTCCAAAATGGTCAAAAGAGGAGCTTCACTTTTGTCGAATTCCTCCCTACTGTCAAAGATTCTGGCTATCACGTCCTTGGGCAATCTACGATCCATGCACTCTCGAAGCAATCTGTATTCGGGTTGAAACAAGCTCTTGCCAAACACAAACAATCTGTCATAATCCAACCAGTCAGGTCGGGACAACAGATTCATCAACAGACTGGTCTTTGTACAATTCGATTTTGCCACTATCAAGCCTCTTATGCTTTTGAGAAAGAACTTGTTATTCGACCTCTTGGTCGCGGCGTCGTTCCAAGACATATCTTTAATGTTCATCTTTGTTTTTTTATTTTTTTGTTTGTTATTTTAGATTTTTTTCAAACACAATTTTTATGTTTTTTTCAAACTCAGTTGTTTTAATATTATCATTTATTTATATTACACCATCGCGAGTTCTCTTCAATCCGGATCCACTCGTCATTTTGGCTAAATCTTGTATGGGTACCACAGCATCCTTAAAATCTTTCCAATTTTTCGGCGTTCGCTCTAACGCAACTCGCTTCACCGGTGGACTGATCAACTTGTCGATCAACGCGTCGTCTGCCCTCTTGCCAGCCACTGAAAAGCTATCCTACCACTGGCTTCGGAAGCGGCTTCCTTACCAGCATCCAAAGCCATCTTCTTACCGACCTCAAATGCAGTCGATGCAAGTTTTCTACCCGCATCGCTCGTGAACGCTCGCATTATAGAATCGACGATGCCAGAACCGCCTTGAACGTAAGTTCTGACGTATCCCCTGTTCTTTATCACCAACATATTTTTATTTTATAATATATTTTGTTTTTTCACTGGTAAATCGTTTGTTGTTTAAATACTTTTAGTATTCTAGTGTAAAAATTTACTGTTTTTATTTTATATATTTTTGTTTGTTTGTTTGTTTCTCTCTACTTATTATATATACATCAATCCTTCAGTTCGTTCATCAACCTTTTATAATGGTTTTTATTCAAAACCTTCTGTCTTAACAATTCGTCACATATGCTAACTATCTCATTATGTAATCCTGTGTTACCAGCGCGTCTACTCGCCATCAACAATCTCAATCTCTAAGACAGAGCGTCAGAATCGCTCGGAAGAAAAGTGGTTTTCACCCCTTTACCAGTCACTGATTCGACGAACTTCCTATTCATATCCCATATGGGTTTCACCACTTTCGTCCACTTGTAACCTCTGTGGGCTTTGGGTCTTGTCTCTCTGGCATCATTATTTCTCTTCATGGCATGGGTCTGAACCAGAATGTCGCCGTAATTGTCGAAATCCTCTTCCGTGTAATCTTTAGGCTTGTCAAACCAAAGCAATTCGTGCAGTCCAGGTGTTAAATCATACCAATGCGGACCGACATATATATCATAATCACTTAGCTGCACGTGGGTGTCACCCACATAACTCCTACCATCCGATCCTTTGTGAATTCCATACAACAGATCTCTCTTACCACCATCCTTGGACGACACGATGCTATCAGTGGTGATAGTCGAAGCTGTATCGTCGCTCTCGCTCACGTCGGTTTGAATCCCTGTGGGAACGTAATCCGGTGTAGATTGAAAGGAATACTGATTTCCAAAACTACGGGCAACGAACCCATTCTCAAAGAACTCTCTTTTATGGGTCTCAATTCTTCAACTATCTCCTTCTTGCTTCGCTCTTGAACATCCGTCACGGGTTTAAATATTTTTGGGGTTTTGCATCTGAGTTCCATCTCCCCGAGACGTCTGCTTCTGTCAGCCGATTGAATGCTCTTCTTGGCACGTTCATATTCACCTAAAATTTGATCTCGACGTTTAGCATCCATCTGTAAAAACATTTTTCGTTTTTAATTGTTAATGTTCCTTTGAGTATGCTAATGTGAGTTATTTATTATTTTCAAAATTAAATGTATAATTATTTTTTTATGTTTTTAAGAAAATAAAAATCTTCTGTCTTTAATATAATAACTAAAAAAATTCATATCTCAACTCAGTGTTGAACTGGGAAAACTTGAAAAGTTTGAAAGTTTAAGCACATGACAAACCGGTTTCTGATTTAACACATTTGAGAATAATTTACGTTTGTTAAAAGGATTTTTATTCATATCTCAAAATCATTCACTCAATGCTGAATTGATAAAACTTTGAAAAAGTTTTAAAATTTTAGCACATAAAGAAACCGGTTTCTAATTTAACGTTAAAAGGATTTCATTCACATCTCCGAACATTATCATGAATATATTAAAAATTTACCACTCAAACCTAATTGAGTGGAAAAAATGCGTTTTATTATCTATTATTAAAACGATCCATTAAAACGAAAAACCTTCATTCACACCACAACAAAAACATGAGTGTCAATTACGAACTATTTTTTTATTTGATGAAACATTTCATAAAGTGTTCTATTAAAATTTACTTCACAAAATTAACAGTGACAAAACGAAAAACCTTCATTCACACCACAACAAAAACATGAGTGTCAATTATGAACTATTTTTTTATTTGATGAAACATTCCATAAAGTGTTTTATTAAAATTTACTTCACAAAATTAACAGTGACAAAACGTGAACAAACGATTTTTTACCTCCGATTTTTTCTAATTTTTCTAAACTCAATTTTTTTTTCGTTTACATTGAAACAAAACATGAATGTCTATTTTTACAGATCATATTTTATAGTCGACTCTTTTGAACGAAAACCTTTCATTCACGCCAGAAACAAAAACTGACACTCGTCTTTATAGTCGACTCTTTTGAACGAAAACCTTTCATTCACACCAAAAACAAAAACTGACACTCATGTTTATAGTCAACTCTTTTGAACGAAAACCTTTCATTCACACCAGAAACAAAAACTGACACTCATCTTTATAGTCGACTCTTTTGAACGAAAACCTTTCATTCACACCAGAAACAAAAACTGACACTCATGTTTATAGTCGACTCTTTTGAACAAAAACCTTCATTCACGCCAGAACAAAAACATGAGTGTCAGTTTTTACTCTCCTCGTGGCAGTGGGTTTGCGGGTTCAGTATCAACTCTTTCCACGTGTCGTACATAAGTCGATTTCTGATGTAGAATCCACAAATCGGTTTCCGTGTACGCCTCCTTTGGGATTCAGTGTTAAAATCTTGTACAGATACGGATGATACAGAATCCGCAAACCACTTTTTGATGATGACACAGAAACCGCAACACGTTTTTGCTCACGATTTTAACACTGAATCCTATGGGGGAAACCCATTTGCGGATTCTGTATCAGACGGTACACCTTTTTTTCCTTAAAATTTTATACATTTTTTCACTCATGAGCGATGTGTATATAGGGGATCTGGACTATTCGACGAAAGACAATATTTATTTCAGGGAAGTTTTTATATATTTAGTTTTGCAAGTGTGTTTGGGAGGACCATAGGGTGTAATAAGGAGGTTTAGTTGATAGGTTTTTCCGGTTTTGATGTTTTTTGCCTTAGTTGCCTTTTTTCGTGTGTGTTTGTTGCCTTGGTGTTTTTGTCGTTTTGGGTCATTGGATTCTGTATAATATTTGTAATCATGAATGGTAAGTGCACGACGGGTGTTCAGACGGAGGTAAGTATGGGTGTTAAGGGAGGTCTGGGGGAGGTGAGTCGAGAGGTGCAGGTGGGGGAGAGTGAGGATACGGAGGCGTGCAGACAGTGTAATATGAGGTATGGTGGTGGTCGGCCGATGGAGAGTAGTGGGGTATGTGCGAATTGCAGGGATATTTTACAGTTGTTAGAGAAGTGTGTTGGATTCGAGCGGGAGATTGCAGAGCTGAGAGGGAGGTTGGGGAGGGCCGGTGTATCTGGAGTTACCCCGTTGAAGGTTACCTACGATGGTGAGGTTGAAGGTGGGTGGAAGGTCGTTGTGGACTCAAGGAGGAAACTGGAAAGCAGGAAACGTGGGGGAATAATGCTTGATGTGGGGGTGTAAATGAGGAGGGGGTTCTAGTAGTAAAATTCGGAAGGTGGCGTCAGGTCAGGGCTGCGTCGAGTCCGGAAGCCAGAGTCGGCGTAAGGCTGCCAAGGTTGCTAGGCGGTGTTTAGAAAACAGGTTTAGTGTTTTAGACTCAGATACCACTGGGGACGAGAGTGAGGGGGAAAGTGTGGGGGTGAGATGGTTGTTGATGATGATAGGCCAGACGGGGTAAGGAGGGCGGTCAAGAGAAAGAGGGGGGCAGGAGCTTGCAAAACGAGAGGAGGTGCAGACGATATAGGAACTGGGGCCAGAAGAAGAAAGTTAGTTGTAGCGGGGAGCAGCATTGTACGTGGGATTGACAATGTAGTTTGTGGTCCTGATAGTTCCAATCGAACAGTCTTGTGCTTTCCAGGGGCAAAGGTGGAGGATCTCAGGGACCGGGTAGATGGCATTGTGGCAGGGTCAGGAACGGAACCGGTAGTGGTGGTCCATGTGGGGACCAACAATATCAGGGAGAGAAGGTCAGTAAGTTTGGTGGAGTCGTATAGAGGCTTAGTCGGCAAACTGCTAAGTAGGAATGCAAGGGTAGTCGTATCCGGGGTCCTTCCTGTGCTTGGAGGTGCGGACGAACGGAACTCAAGGATTTGGGCCCTAAATGAAGAGTTGGAGGACTACTGTGTTGATCTGGGAATGCCCTTTATCGACCATTGGGACACGTTTTGGGGCAATGGGAGCATGTACGGGCGTGACGGGCTGCATCTTAGCAGGGTGGGGAAACGGGTATTGGGGGATAAAATCCTACGGGTAGCAGAGCCTCTTTTGGAGAGGAGCGGGGTGGGAGGTCAGAGGCAAGTATAACTAGAGTGGACATAGGTGCGGTAATCAAGAGTGAGGGGGGGGGGGCAGAATACGTTTACCAGGACTAGCGCCAGAAAACAATGGGCCCAGTAGGCGGAAGCCAATGAACCTCGGTACCCTGAAAGTGGGTTATTGCAACATCCAGGGTCTCCACCGGAAAGTAAGTGAAATTGCTACATTGATCGAGGCAGAGGAGTTTAGTTTAAACAGTATTTATTTCCAAAGTATGAAAGTACATTTTTACACAAATCAATAAAAGCATACAAATATTAAGGAAATGGATTCAGCATCAAGCTAAACAGCTTATACTCGGCTGTTTCCAGTCAAATATTTTGTAGAAATATATCATATGCGGCTGGTACATACACTATTACGCCAGCACGATCAGGACCCACCATAGATGCATGCTTAGTTTTATGTTCACTCCTCGCTTTTTGCGTTGTAAAGTACCGTAATTGCTAGCCAGTTCTCATCGAGTGATGGGTCCCGGTCGTGCAGGCGCTGTACTATTGTTATACTTTGGCTATGGTTAATGTTGTTAGAAGACAGATGAGGAAAGGAACAGGACAGTGATAGAGAAAGGGGACTTTTTGAGCTGATGGAGTGTGCAATGCGAAGCGTTTCGAGTAGGTGCGTCGACGACAGACACCACATGCGATCCAGTATGGCATGCCTTGATGTGGGGTGCCTATGAGTAGGAAGGCATTTTAAAGCACTGTCATGGACTTAGCTTCTAGAAGTATAAACAATGCGGGGCAGAGCCTCAGCCTCCCCTCGTCTACGCTCCATGCTTATGAGATAAGCTTCAGAGTCGATTTTGAAGAAGCCAACACTAAAACATTTTTGATCGCAGAATAAACTGATGCACCGACTCGAAGATTGTTCGATTTTGTGACACTGATAAAAATTCACTTCCGTAGATGAGGGTGTCTGCATTGATTGGGAAGTTAAGAGCACCAAGAGTCGTGTTCCTAACATCATAGTATAAGGGACAAAACAGCAGGAAGTGTTCGGTTGTTTCACTGTCGCCACAGCTGCAAGAGGCTGTATCGGAAATGTGATTTTTAAATAGGTGATCCTTCAAATTACTGCATTCTAATCGGAGCCTGCAGTGAAGAATTTGAGCTTCTCGCGGTGTTTGGTTCACATAGAATTTGGGAATAATTCGTTTGTCATTGTTGAGGTAGGTTTTGAAATTTGTAAGATTTGGGTTTTCTCTTACGTCGTTTGGTAATTCATTCCATAGTTTAGTAGTCGATGGGAGAAAAGACGACTGATAATGATTCGTTCGACATGGCACAGAGGTCAAGTTAGACAAATTTCGGAGATTGTAGTTCTGTGTTTCAGACAAGGCGGGGGGTATCATCAGTGATATGTAGGAAGGTGCTAAGCCATGGTACATTTTAAAATATTGAATAAGCTTATGTTTTTTTACGCCTGGACTCCAATGTTTCCCACCCAGTCTCTGTATATATAGAATGTTTACTTGCACTTTTTGTAGCGCCTGTGCAGAGCCTAGCTGGGTCTATTTGTATTTTTTCAAGAGACTGGGACTCTTCAATACTGCAGTTGTCCCAGACTACGTCAGCATACTCCAAAACGGGACGTATGAAGGAAAAATATATTTTTTCGAGACCTTTACGATCAAGTCTGTATTTTAGGTGCCTAATCATGGCTAGCCGTTGCCACCCTTTTGTCGACACTTCAGCAATATGAGCAGACCAGCTGCCATGGTCATTTAGGGTTAGGCCAAGGTGTTTATGTTTTTCAACGCGGTTTATGGTTTGGGCAGACATTACCAACGGGGGGTGTGTTGGTTTGGATGTTTTTCGGGTAATTGTCATTGCTTCAGTTTTGCTAGGATTAAACTTGACGAGCCAGGTCTTTGCCCAGTCCTCGATGGCTCTAATATCTTTATTGATAATATCTGCTGCTGCTTGGGGGTTCTCGACAATAAGAAATAGCGTTGTGTCATCAGCGAACAGTCTTATGTTGCTTCTAATATTTTCGACCATGTCATTTATATATATCAAAAATAGCAAGGGACCCAATATAGAGACTTGGGGAACGCCGGCAGTTACATATTTCCAAGATGACGATACAGAGTTAATACACACACGTTGTTGTCTATCCTCCAGGTATTTACAGAACCACTGTAGAAGGGGGCCTGTAATGTCAATACGTTCTAATTTGTATAGGAGTCCAGCATGCCAAACTTTATCGAAAGCTTTACTAATGTCACAGAAGACCACCCGAATTTCTTTATTTTCGTCTAGAGCTGAGCTGAACAAATGATATATTTCCGTTAGCTGTAGGACAGTCGAGTCAGATGGGAGAAACCCAGATTGGAGGGGGTGAGTAGAGAGTTATCTTGCAAGAAGGTTAGAATTTTTTTGAAGATGCATCTTTCGAGAACTTTGCTTATACAGCTAAGTAGGGTTATGGGTCTATAATTTGCTGCGCTATGGTGGTCTCCAGCTTTGAAGACCGGGACGACGCTGCCCCTCTTCCACTCCTTTGGGAAAAATGATTGACTTAGCATTCTGTTAAAAATCAGTTAGCGGAGGAGCTAGGGTGGAAGCGCAGTTTTTTAGCAACTTTGGACTTATACCGTCTGGGCCACAGGCTTTGGATACGTTCAGGGAGTTTAGTATGTTTTGCACTTCCTCGTTGGTGAGAGTAAGCTGGCTCAATGTTGGTCGGTCAGTATCGAAGGGCACACCTGGTAGGGAAAGTCCTTCGTCGTTTAAAGATGAGATGTTACAGAAATACTCATTCAGAATGTCGGCTTTCTCAAGATTAGTTGAGGCGACTTTGTCATTTGTAATGTAGTCGGGGATGGGTACTTGACTTTTAAATAGGACTAGCTTGAGAGTCTTCCACCACTCAGATGAGGTTGTAGTGGAGGAGTTTAGGGTATTGTCAATTTTCGTGAAGTAATTCTGTTTGGATTTACGAACCGCAGAGACAACTTCATTTCTTTTCATTCTGTATTTTTCCCATGATTGTGGACTGTTTTTTGCTTTGGCTATATGGTGGAGGCGTTTTCTTTGTCGAATCAGTTTTCTTAAACTGTTATGCAGCCATTTAGGTTGGTCGGGCCTAATAGTAGCTATTTTATGAGGTATGCACTTGTATGCTTTATTTAATAATATATTGGAGAGCTCACCCACAGCGGACGTAATTTCACAACTGGTAAGCAAGTCAGACCAGTCGACTCGCCGCAGTTCCCTATTCATTTCTGGGAAGTCGCCCTTGTCATAAAACCAAACGAGGCGGCTGTGAGGTTTCGTTGCTTTCTTACGTAGGTTGATTGTTGCAGAAACTGGGCAGTGGTACCTAATATAGTTTCCCAAGAATGGATCGCGGACTTCCGTCGAGGCAACTGGAAGATCATTGCTCACCAGGATTAAGTCAATCAGTGATGATGAGTTTTCGTAATAGTATGTGGGCTCTTCCACCAATTGTTTTAGATTAAACTGGGATGTGAGTTGAAGTAAATGCCCCGAAGAGCCTCTGGACTGATCGTCGTTAAAGTCGCCTGTCAGTAGGACATTGTTGGTTCCAACATCCGTAGCTCGGTCTATCGACGTTTCAATTAAATCCCATGTCTCACTATTTGCATTTGGGGGCCTGTAAAGGACACCTACAAGAATCGAGCCTGTGGAGGTGTACACCTGCGCCCAAAGGCATTCAAGATTGGGAATATCCAGATCAGGGCGGGGTTTAAATGGTATGCCATTTTTAAGGTACATAATTACACCGCCACCCCTTGATTCGCGGTCTTTTCGTAGGGGTGCTTGGAAGCCCGGGAGAAGAAGTTCATCGTCATTCACACCCCGGTGCCAACCATGTTTCTGAGAAGGTGCACACATCATATGGAAGAGCTTCACAGCTGAGGATGTCGATTTTGGGGCGAATGCTTTGGACATTTAGGTGAAAGACCGATAGGCCATTTGCTTTGTTGTGTGATAATGGATCGTCTGAGGAAGGGTCTGGTGAACTACAGGACGAGATCGAAGCTGACGTGCTTTCTGGGCCAGGGTTCATTTCAATGTCACCCGATATGTAAAGAATTAGCGCAATCCAGAACAGGTTTGCAAAGAAACCAAGTATGAGCATGTTGTTGAACAAGACCAACGTCAGAGTCCCACGTCGGATTGGATATCGGTTAACAGGAAATGTTCCAAATGGATAATTTCTAAGCATCGCGTTCTCCAGCGTGTTCAAGACATGCGATAAAGAAATCATCACAGTTAACCCTTTCACGCCGAAGTTAAAAAATAACATTGCTAACAAGACACAATTATAGTCTAGCCGTTTCTTGAAGGCGACCCCAGATCGGGCTATTGGTGCAAAGAGACCAACTCTCATCCGATAATCATTTATATCAGCCATCAGGAGGAGAAAATGATAATACCACTAGACTTTATGATTCTGGAGAATCATGGCTTTTCCCGATGAGATTCCATGATTTTTCATGACCCCACAGTGTCTGATGAATTGTTTTTAACTGTCTCACTGAAGTTCCTTCATTGATGTTATGAGAAAGGTGAATATAGTAGTCTCAAATGACTCAGTTTGATAAAAAAATTGTTTAGGTAAAAAACATCATTAACGGTGGAATGGGTTAATGTCAATATCATCGTCCAACAAGATAATGACCGACAAAAGGAGTTATGCTTGTTTGACACATACCCATGTTGAGCTGTGGCTATTTGAAAATGGTCCATTTTATCTCAAATGTATCTGAAATATTGATGTCTGGCAGCTTGTAGAGGGTTAACAAGTGCTAACAGGAATATTCATTCATGCAACTTGTAATGTCACACCAAGAACTGCGAATGGCCACTTTTTCTGATGTTTTCAGAGAAATCCAGGGAGAACATGAATTTTAAGCTTTTTATGGGTATCATTGTTTGTCCAGTCCAAAACGGGTTAAGTGTTGTTTTTTGAATACTCTTATTACTTCCAAAAATAATTCTCAGTAAATTCTACTTCCACTTATTTTGATCTCTCGTCTCAAATTCGGGTGCTGTGGGTATGCAAACACAGCCCATTTTATCAACATTTTGATGTTTGAGAACCTGCATAGGGTTAACAAATGCTTCCAGGAATATTTTGTACATGCATTCTGTAATGTCACACCAAGATCTGAGAATGGCCATTTTTTCTTGAAAATCTACGAGATGTTTTTAGAGAAATCCTTGCATAACATGAATTTTTAACCTTTTGAGGGGTGTCTTTCTGTAATCAGCCCTAAACGGGTTAATGCTTGGTTTTGTGAATACCTTCATTACATACAAAAATGATCATCGGTGAATTCCACTTCCAATGAAGGGGGTTATGTTTATCTCGCAGGTACACATTTGGTGTCATGGTTTCCCAAAGAACAGCCCATTTTCTCCAAATGTCTATGCTTGGCTGCCTCTGGAGGGTTAACAAATGCTTACCGAAATATGTTGTCCATGCAACTTGAACTGTCACTCCAAGACCTGCAAAAGATCAATTTTTCTTGAAATTTTATTTTGAGAAATCCACAGAAAACTGGAATTTTAAGCTTTTAAGTGGTATATCTCTTTAACCAGTCAAAAATGGGTTAAGACCTGGATTTTTGAATACACTTACTACTTACAAACATGTTTCCCTGTCAGTTTTGCGTCCGGTAAAAGAAGTTATGCATCTCTGTTGCATTCCCATTTGGTGTTGTTGGTGTCCAAAAACAGACTATTTTTTTCAAAATTTTCACATTTAGCAGCCCATGGAGGGTTAATAAATGCTTCCCGGAATAATTTATCCTATCAGCTGGTAATATGACACCAAGACCTATCAGTGGCCATTTTCTCTTGAAAACTCTACCAGATGTTTGTAAAGAAATCCAGAGAAAACATAAAGTTTTAAGCTTTTGATGGGTGTCACTATTGACAACCACAAAAGGGGTTAACGCTTGTTTTTTTTAATACTCTTATTACTTACAAAAATGGCCCTCGATGAATTCCACTTCCAACATAGGAGATTATGTTTATTTCTCATGTACACATTGGGTGCTGTGCGTGTCCGAAAACAGCCCATTTCAACAAAATTACGATGCTTGGCAGCCTCTAGAGGGTTAATAAACGCTCACCGGAACATTTTGTCCATGCAACTTGTAATATCACACAAAGACCTGCGAGTAGTCAATTTTTCTTGAAAACCTACAGGATGTTTTTTATAGAAATCCACAGAAAATGGGAATTTTAAGATTTTAAGGGGTCTCTCTCTTTAGCCTGTCCAAAATGGGATAAGACTTCGACTTTTGAATACCCTTACTACTTATAAAAATGTTTGCATATAGATTGTGCGGTCGATAAAGGAAGGCACTTTTCTTTGTGGCGTACCCATTGGGTGCTGTTGGCGTCCAAAAACAGCCCTTTTTTATCACAATTTTGACTTTTAGCACCCCGTGGAGGGTTAACAAATGTTCACCGCAGTATTTTGTCCATGTAACTTCTATTGTCACCCCAAGGCCTGGGAGTGACAATTTTTTCTTGAAAATCTACAAGACTCGTTTAGAGAAATCCACAAAAAACATGATTTTTTTAGCTTTATGGGGGTATTCCTTTTTAACCAGCCCAAAACGGGTTAACGGTTGGTTTTTTGAACACCCTTATTACTTACAAAAATGATCCTCGGTGAATTCCACTTCCAATAAAGGAAGTTATGTTTACCTCTCGGGTATCGTTTGGGTGCTGTGGGGGTCTGAATCCGGCCCATTTCATCAAAATTTCGATGTTTGGCAGCCTGTGGAGGGTTACCATATGCATCGCCTAATATGTCGTGTGTATCAAAGGTCGTGTCACGGGCAGGTCTAGCAATGATGAATGTTTAAAAAAAATAATCTATAAGACGTGTTTCGAGAAAGTGCCGATAAACCCCAATTTTGGCAGTTTTTTGCCAATTCTGGCGAAATAAGGGTTAAATCGAAAATTCCGCTTCGGTACATTTTTAGATTTTTTGCCCCTCTATGCGTGTGCCAAATTGTGTGAAAATCGGTTCGAAAATGGCTTCTGAATCGTACGGACAAAAATGTGTGGGAAAAAAAAAAAAAAAAAAAAAAAATAAATAAAACTAGACTTTATGATTCTGGAGAATCATGGCTTTTCCCGATGAGATTCCATGATTTGTCATGACCCCACAGTGTATGATGAATTGTTTTTGACTGTCTCATTGAAGTTCCTTCATTGATGTCATGAAAAATGTGAGTATAGAAGTCTCAAATGACTCAGTTTGATAAAAAAAAAATTGTTTAGGTAAAAACCATCATTAACGGTGGAGAGGGGTAATATCAATATCGTCGTCCAACAAGTTATTGACCGACACAAGGAGTTATGTTTGTTTTACACATACCCACTGAGTGCTGTATCTATTTGAAAATGGTCCGTTTTATCTCAAATGTATCCAAAATATTGATGTCTGGTAGTTTGTTGAGGGTTAACAAGTGCTAACAGGAATATTTATTCATGCAACTTGTAATTTCACACCAAAAACTGTGAATGGCCATTTTTACTTAAAAATCTACAAGATGTTTTCAGAGAAATCCAGGGAGAACATGAATTTTAAGCTGTTGACGGGTATAATTGTTTATCCAACCCAAAACGGGTTAAGGGTTGTTTTTTTAATACGCTTGTTACTTATAAAAATAATTCTCAGTGAATTCTACTTCCACTTATGTTGATTTCTCCTCTTAACTTTGGATGCTGCGGGTATGCAAACTTTCAACATTTTGATGTTTGAGAACCAGCATAGGGTTAACAAATGCTTACTGGAATATTTTGTACATGCAACTTGTAATTCACACTAAGATCTGAGAATGGCCAATTTTTTTTTTGAAAATCTACGTGATGGTTTTAGAGAAATCCTTGGATAACATGAATTTTTAACCTTTTGAGTGTTATCACCCTGTAACCAGGTCTAAACGGGTTAATGCTTGGTTTTATGAATACCTTCATTACTAACAAAAATGATCCTCGGTGAATCCCACTTCCAATGAAGGTGGTTATGTTCATCTCGCAGGTACACATTGGGTGTAATGGGTGGCCAGGTACAGCCCATTTTCTCAAAATTTGCTGCTTCTGGAGGGTTAACAAACGCTTACCGGAATCTTTTGTTCATGAATCTTGTAATGTCACTCCAAGACCTGCAAATGGTCAATTTCTCTTGAATACTTACCAGATTCTTTTGAGAAATCTACCGAAAATGGGAATTTTAAGCTTTTAAGGGGTACATCTCCTTAACCGGGCGAAAATGGGTTAAGACCTCAATTTTTGAATACCCTAACTACTTACTAAAAATTTTCCCTATCAGTTTTGCGTCCAGTAAAAGAAGTTATGTTTCTCTGCAGCATTCCCATTTGATGTTGTTGGTGTCCAAAAACAGACTATTGTTTTCGAAATTTTGACATTTAGCAGCCCATGGAGGGTTAACAAATGCTTATCTGAATATTTTATCCATGCAACTGGTAATGTGACTCTAAGACCTATCAACCACCATTTTCTCTTGAAACCCTGCGAGACGTTTCTAAAGAAATTCAGGGAAAACATGATTTTTTAAGCTTTTGATGGGTATTGCTATTAACCATCCCAAAAGGGGTTAATGCTTGGTTTTTTGAATACCCTTATTACTAACAAATTTGGTCCTCGGTGAATTCCACTTCCAACAAAGTAGATTATGTTTATCTCTCTGGTATGCCTTGGGTGTTGTGTGCGTCTGAAAACAGCCTATTTCAACAAAATTACGATGCTTAGCAGCCTGTAGAGGGTTAATAAATGCTCACCGGAATATTTTGTCCATGCATCTTGTAATGTCACACAAGGACCTGCGAATAGTCAATTTTTCCTGAAAACCTACAAGTTGCTTTTAGAGAAATCTGCAGAAAATGGGAATTTTAAGCTTTTAAGGGGTATCTCTCTTTAACCAGCCCAAAATGGGTTAAGGCTTCGACTTTTGAATACCCATACCACTATCAAAAATGTTTCCCCATCAATTTTGCGTCCGATAAAAGAAGGAACCTTTCTCGGTGGTACACCAAGTGGGTGCTGTTGGCGTTCAAAAACAGCCCATTTTATCACAATTTTGACTTTTAGCAGCCCGTGGAGGGTTAACAAATGCTCACCGCAGCATTTTGTCCATGAAAATTCTATTGTCACACCAAGGCCTGGGAGTGACAAATTTTTCTTGAAAATCTGCAAGACTCGTTTAGAGAAATCCACGGAAAATACGATTTTTTTTAGCTTTATGGGGGTATTGCTGTTTAACCAGCCCAAAACGGGTTAACGCTTGGTTTTTTGAACACCCTTATTACTGACAAAAATGATCCTCTGTGAATTCCACTCCCAATAAAGGAAATTATGTTTATCTCTAGTGTATTGTTTGGGTGCAGTGTTGGCCTGAAACTGGCCTATTTCATCAAAATTTCGTTGTTTGGCAGCCTGTGGAGGCTTACCATATGCATCGCCTGATATGTCGTGTGGATCAAAGGGCGTGTCACAGACAGGTCTAGCAATGATGAATGCATAAAAAAATCTACAAGACGTGTTTCGGGAAAGTGCCGATAAACCCCAATTTTGGCAGTTTTTTGCCAATTCTGACGAAATAAGGGTTAAATCGAAAAATCCGCTTGGGTACATTTTTAGATTTTGTGCCCCTCTATGCGTGTGCAAAATTTCGAGAAAATCGGTTCGAAAATGGCTTCTGAATCGTACGGACAAAATGTGTGGGAGAAAAAAAAAAAAAACCCAAAAAAAAAAACCCCAAAAAAAAAAAAAAAAAAATAATAATCCGTAGAAAAACAATAGTCTTTTCCAAAGGGAAAAGCCTAAAAAAAAAAAAAAAAAAAAAAAAAAAAATAATAATCCGTAGAAAAACAATAGTCTTTTCCAGAGGGAAAAGCCTAAATAGATGAGAGTTGATCAAAAAAATTAAACAGTTTAGGTGTCTTGTCATAGACTCCCCTGCTCGAGACACACACGCATTTCTAATTTGCACACTGGAAGGTACGGTTTGATTCATACTGGATGAGAGTGGGAGAGTAGGTTTGCTTGAATCAGATATAGTACAAATATATACAGTTGATATGACGTACAAAACAGTAAAGTTTATATACATGATTGTGGGATGAAGCCCGGGAGTGTGTAATGAATGTGGGTGGTGATGTTTGTGGCGGTTGTGGCCGGAGTGAAGTCACGACGTGTTGTATTAGCACAGAGAAATCGAGTTTTGGTTTTCAACGTTCGTCGGGCATGCCTACGTTCATCTTGGAAATGAATGACACGTCAGAGAGGGGAGAACGTGGTAAAGCTTCGAAGATGTCACTGGCGACCATGAAGATCTATTTGACCCTTTACCCTTGCAATGGCCAAAAAACCGGCCAGCGCTATATTGGTAAATTGTCTTTCATTTTTTTAATATGTTCACTTACCCCAAAGCACAGCCCACGTCACCCCAACGGGACGAGCGCATCCTGTTCCCCCGGGGCAAGAAATGAGAACTTTAGTATACTAAAATGTTCTATGCTGAGTGTCAGCTGCCACCAGCGCTAGACAAAGGGTCATCTAAGAACTATCCTCCCGCTTCGAGGATGCTACTGAGACGGCAATATACCGTTCAGCTTTGTGGCGGGTTAGCAGCACTCTCAGATATGAATGAGTCAAAATCGCGTTGTCCTTTTAGTGTTCGTACTAAAGCAGTTTCTCGTTTTGTTTAAGCTGTGTGCGAGGGTTGGTTTGAGGCATATACGAGGGTCATCTGCCACCGGCGCTAGTAAAGGGTCATCTGAGAACTATCCTCCTGCGTCGAGGATGCTACTGACCCGCCCATATACCGTTCAGCGTCGTGGCGGGGCAGCAGCATTCTCAACACAGGAAAGATATGGGTGAATCAAGATCGCGTTGTCGTTTTAGTATTGGTACTAAAGTATCTTCTCGTTTTATTTTGAAGGGTATTGTTAAGCTGTGTGCGAGGGCTGGTTTGAGGCAAGTACGAGGGTCAACTGCTACCAGCGCTAGACAAATGGTCATCTAGGAACTATCTTCCTGCGTCGAGGCTGCCACTGACCCGCCCATATACCGTTCAGCATTGTAGCCGGGCAGTATTATTGCATTTTATCTTGTACCTGTTGAAGATATAGCCCATGTGTTATAGATTATCTATAACACATACCCCTATGTCATATAGATTGGAGACTCCAGTGTGTCGACATTTTGACACGAAATCATCCCCAAAACCCTTTTAAAAATGCAGAAAAGAACAAAAATGGTCGGTATAAGATAAATACAACAAACCATAGTGTGCCCCGACACGCCTGGCATCTCAACTCGTTGAAAGTGAGCCCTTTTCTCTCGGCAAGCCTCGCGAAAAAAACTCACCCTCAACTCGCCGAGACACCAAACACATCAAAACACACCATGGCACTATCGTATATGTCTGGACACACTACAAATGTGCTATTAGGCTATCACAGCTCACATATCACCATAGAATCTTCTCAGGCGAAGAAGCTGTATGGACACAATGTAGAATGTGAGACGACAAATGTGCTATTAGGCTATCACAGCTCACATATCACCATAGAATCTTCTCAGGCGAAGAAGCTGTATCGACACAATGTAGAATGTGAGACGACAAACTCGCTATTTAGAACGTCCAAGTTCACAACTAAGTGCACTAATTATCTATCCGATGACGAAGATGGTGTATTGATACTAGGTAGGATACGGAAAGATAACCTCGATCGGATCACAAGCGCACATATCACCATAGAATCTTCTCAGGCGAAGAAGCTGTGTCGACACAATGTAGAATGTGAGACGATAAACTCGCTATTTAGAACCCAAGTTCACAACTAAGTGCACTAATTATCTATCCGATGACGAAGATGGTGTATTGATACTAGTTAGGATGCGGAAAGATAACCTCGATCGGATCACAACCCAGTCACCATCCGATCGATTTTATCTGTCTGCAGCTGCAATCACACCAGTGCACAGTGAGTGGGGCAGTAGATGGATTGATATTATTGTCTCATCAAGCCATACTACAAATGTGAAGATTGCTACCTCACAGTTCGCATCTTGATACGATAATTTCTTTTTCGACAGATAAGATGCCCAGGTGAAACGAGACTGCAGACCGGGATTAGACTTCGGTCGGAACAGTCACAGACTACATATAACTTCGATCGGATCGCGATACACTCGCTACCCGGTTCGATTTACCTGTTCGCTATTATATTGACACCAATGCTTAGTTGGATGGAATCGCGACACAGACACACCGGTTTAATTTACCTGACCCGAGGAATGCTTTGAGGCATATACGAGGGTCATTTGCCCTCAGGGCCAGACAAAGGGTCATCTGAGAACTATCCTCCTGCGTCGAGGATGCTACTGACCCGCCCATATACCGTCCAGCGTTGTGGCGGGGCAGCAGCATTCTCAACACAGGAAAGATATGGGTGAATCAAGATCACGTTGTCGTTTTAGTATCGGTACTAAAGTATCTTCGCGTTTTATTTATGAAGGGTATTGTTAAGCTGTGTGCGAGGGTTCGTTTGAGGAAAATACGAGGGTCAACTGCTACCAGCGCTAGACAAAGGGTCATCTAAGAACTATCCTCATGCGTCGAGGATGCTACTGACCCGCCCACATACCGTTCAGCGTTGTAGCCGGGCAGTAGCATTCTCAACACAGGGAAGATATGGATGAGTCAAGATCGCGCTGTCGTTTCAGTGCCTGTACTAAGGTATCTTCTCGTTTTATTTCTGACGGGTATTGTTTAGCTGTGTACGAGGATTGCTTTGAGGCATATACGAGGGTCATTTGCCCTCAGCGCTAGACAAAGGGCCATCGGAGAGCTAACCCCCTGCGTCGTGGATGCTACTGACCCGCCCATATTCCATTCAGCGTTGTGGCGGGGCAACAGCATTCCCAGCACAGGGAAGGTATGGATGAGTCAAGATCACGTTGTCATTTTTGTGTCAGTACTAAGGTATCTTCTCATTTTATTTTTGACGGGTATTGTGTAGCTGTGTGCGAGGGTTGGTTTGGGGCATTGTTTCGTATTGATTAATGCAATATGGGACTGTGGGATATTCATCACAAATGATGTTGCGCTGGATTCATCAGAAATATTAGTACAACCTAAACCTGGCCTATGCGATTCAGTAGAGCCAAACATCCCTCCCGGACACGAAAAGGACGAAAGTTGGCTGGAGGGACGGTCTGTTTGTTCAATATCTGGTGGTACCTTGCAAGTGGACTCGCCCCGTTTGGTTGATTCGGTCCAGAGGTGAGTAAATAAGCCGGCCCATTCCCAAGGCAACGTTTTTTTTTTTGTTTTTTTTTTGTTTTTTTTTTTTTGGAGGGGGGGGGGGGGCGTAAAACTTTCTTGTGGTATAATAGGTTATTAGTCAGTAGTGACGGGCCAACATCAACACATACATTTAGTCTTATCAAAAGAGGCCTGAGGTGGGCTGACCTTACCTCATATATAGTTTTACCAAATATTGGGGGCAGGACCCCCTCCCCTTGCTGTACAGGCCGAAAAGATAATATGAGTTGGGTTCATAGGTGATAGGAGGAGACAATAGTAAAATTAATATTAAATAGGGGTCGCTGAGAGGACCGAATCAAATCTAAGGGCGTCCCAGTCGCTCAGCTGCTGATGAATTTTACGCAGCGTGTTATGAAATAACATATTTGACCAACAGAAGATACATGTTCTAGTGGGTATAAGGACAGTGATGGCTACAAGTTAGTAACTTTTATCAATGTCAACAGTAAGCACATCCGGTGTCAATTAGGTGGTTTGAGGGCCGTTTGCTACAAATTGGTGTGGGTAGGTGAGTTGGTTGGTGGTGATCAGGATAATGAGATTTCTACCAGCATACTATGGCCCTGGATTGTGAACAAGACACCAGTTTTGACTAACCATGTGGATTTCGGACAGCATATTGTCTGAGCCCAAGTAGAGGGTAATTGGATAGTGGAGTAGATAATGACATACGTGTATGGTGATATACCAGTGCCCAAGCATTTCGTCTGCCAGGTAGAGGGTAATTGGGTAGAGGTCTAGATAATAACGTACGTGTATGGTGATATACCAGTGCCCAAGTGTGCACCCAGCTGCCCGAATCCAGAGTTGCATTCTGACCTATGTGCGCAACTCCGGAAATACACTGTTAAGTTTTGCTTTAACCGTATGTTTAAGTGAGAGTGGGTAATGGTGGTATGAGTGTGTTGCGGGCAATAGGATAAAAATCCTACAAGGTTAATGAAGTCAATGTTCACCAGTACGTCCGATTGTTGGGTTGTGCCATTTGCCATGCTGGGTGTGTGTGTGTGTGTGGGGGGGGGGGGGGGGCATATACACGGGCCACAGGCAGAGTAACGAATACAAACTACACTTTAGTTTACGGACATGGTAAGTCAGGATTTACAGTTTCGTGTGGCTATGATCCAAATCACAACTTATCGATCAGAACAAGGCATTATCATCTACATGAGACGCTATTCAAAAAATCAATTTTGTTACGATTTCGTTTGTTGTCTCAGAAACACAGCTTAAGATCGCCCCCCCCCCCCCCCCCCCCGGAAGCTCGCTCCAGTGAGAGGCCACAAGCCAGGTTCGCGAGACAAGACTGAGAATTTCGGTTAAGAAAGAGAAGAAATTTTTAGTATTATTATTATTTTACAACTAACCTGACATCTGCCATCCGAGTTGGACAAAGGCAAATTGAGCTTAGTTTCAATGATAGCTATTTGAGATGGGGGTTAATATTCATTCAACCCGTTCACTTTTCCTTTCAGCAAAGGTGACCCCATCAAGCGTTCTGGTGTCAGGAACATTTTACTTTCCTAAGAGACTAGCTCTCCGAGCTGTTGCAGCTCGTGTTTTGGTAAGGTCCCCATTCAGATAAATTCACCTCCCACCTGCACATGTGTATTATGGTCTCATTTGTTGTCACCAAATCACCGCCCAAGGCCACCCTCCGGAACAAACTTATTTAGCTCGCTCAGGCGAGGGGCCGCCGGCCGTGTCCTCGAGACAAAAAATGAAAGTGACAGATATTCGAAAGAAGATGTTTTATTTCTGCAAGGGATTCTGCTGTCCGAGCTGTAGAAGATCTAAATGAGCTTGCTTTCTAGGTCAGCCATTTGGGATGGGGTTGATATTCTTTGGACCCGTTCACTTTTCATTTTAACAAAGATGACCCCATCGAATGACCAGGTATCATTAATTTTCTTTTCCTTTTTTAAGAGTCTAGCTCTCCGGGCTATTGCAGCTCGTGTTTGAGTGAGGTCTTCATTAAGATATATTCTTTGTGGAGCGGTGCGCCCACCTCCACGAATTGTTGGGCTGACATTTTTCAGCTGTGTTCGGGCACGGTACAGCTTATTTCTTACCCTGTAACTTGTCAGGCGAAATATAATTGGCATGTTGGACGCATTATTCCTCGGACCAACACGGTGGCTTCTGGAGATTTCGTCCAGCGATAGGTCCACACCAATCTTCCGAGAAGTTTCAATAATTATATCATCAGTGTTTTCATTGAGCTGTTCGGGAATGCCTGATAGTCTAAGACTAGTGCGTCTGACGTACTGTTCCAGATCGTCAATACGATCTTCCAGGAGGGTGATTTTTTTGTCACGATCATCAAGTTGAGTTTTCAGCGCTTCAAAAGTCTTTTCGGCTTTTGATAGGCGTTCGTCATTTGCTCTATTTATGATCATGACAAGAAGATCCTGTATTGAGTCATCTTTCAACAGATCGGTGAAATCCTCTTTCAGAAAGGAAATGAAAGGGCGCCCAGCCCTCTGACTGACTGCCTGAGGCGAGAGGTCGCGTTCATAGTCAAAATCAGAAAGTGTGTCATCATTATCGTCTTTTCCCTCCAACAAAACTTCCATCGCTTCTTGGGAACCTTTTTTTATTTTTTTCTTTTCCTGTGGGGACGGAGTTGCACCCGACGAGGCTTGGTTTTGCCGATCGCGTTTAAGTGAGGCGGAGATGTCTCCTCCCAGATCTTCAGTTAAAGTTTTGTGTTTCGTATTCACATCTTGGGATGCCATTGGCTTGAGGTTTGAGAGAACAGACTATAAATTATCTTAAGAATAGTTTGATGCAAATAGTTTTTGCTTCAAGATTGTTTCAGCACGGTATCGTAGAGTTGACACAATTATCAATGTCAAGGAAATATCACAAAGAGAAGACACACATTGTGACAAACATTGAATTTGACACAGCGGGAATAATAGGAGTTCGGCGGTCCGTGAAGGTCATGAATATACAGTCCACAGCGGAACAAATTGTCATGTAGATCTTTTGCCTTACTATTAAGGTCACAAACAATGAGTAAATGTGCAGTGCCTGGTACTAGATTAATTTTGAGAAGCTTTCTTTTCTAAAGTTTCACCAGGTATCTAACACTTTCATTAAAGAGTGAGATGGATGATAATATCAGAAAAGGTCATTGATGATAGAAAAAAAAACAACATAACTAGTTTTTGGTCGCCTCGGAACACCTCCAAGCTCTCTGCTCCAAGTACTGAGGTTGATTACCTCGAATTGTAAGAACGAGATTGAAATTGCTGGAGTAACTCACGTAATGCATGAAAAGGCAAAGATGATCGGTCCCTTGAATCACATAAGATTGGCCTGTAACATCTTAGATCAATATTTGACGAAGTCAGGAAGCACTACTATACATAATTAACTAAACACCAGCCATCACCACTGGAGCCGTGTCCTGTCATCGCCGCCATTATCAGGAACATCAGTAGGCAGAGGAGTTTGATGTCATGGGCTTAAGCGAGACGTGGGTAAGACACGAGGAACGGGTAGACCAAGTAAGCGGGTGTGTGTGGATAGGTGTAGGGCGAACGGAAGGGCAGAAAAAGGGGAGGGGTAGGCATGTACATTAAAGAGGATTTAAAACCGTCGCTGATCACAGAACTGGAAGATATCATCACCTCGACTGAGGTGTCAAAAGAAATTGGATGGGTAAAGATCAGTCTGAGAAACAAAAGTATTGCCCTTGGGATTGTGTACTGTGCGGTGGAGGGAAGTAAACCCGAGTGGAATGACTCGATATACTCAACACTAAGGTCCAATATCACTGAACTAGAAAACAGGGGGCTCGGTATAATTCTGATGGGCGACTTTAATGGACACATAGGTGATAAGGAAGAAGGCATAGAGGGTGGGGACAAGAAAGTCAACAGGAATGGAAGGAAGCTGTTGAACTTCACAAATGAGCTCGGTCTGAAGATTCTGAACAGGGACGCTAGATGTAAGGGGAAATGGATCTGGGAGAGAAACGACAGAAAATCAATAATTGACTACATTCTCACAGATATGACTTTATGGAGGGAGGTGATAGGGGTAGAAGTGGACGATGAGGGAAAAATGGAGTTGGATAGTGATCACAACTTGATACAGTGACGATGAGGGCCAAAAACCTAGAGAAAAGCAAAGGAAGCTTCAAGGAGGTTTGGGTACTCAAAAAGGATGCCGACTGGGCGAAGTTCGAAGAAAAACTGAAACCAGAGCTTGCAGCCGTACACAAGGGGGGCAGTGTCCAGAAGATGGCCGACGCCATAGTTGCGAGCCTAGTGGGTGCAGGGAAGGAAAGTGTAGGAAAGATTAGGGTGCCAACACGGGAACTTGGGTACAGAGTGAACGAAGAACTGAAAAGAGCCATAAAGGTTAGAAAAGCTAAATATGCTGCATACAGGAGAAGTAGAAAACTTGAGGGGGTGGAAAGCAATGAGGCCATGGTAGCAAAGGAAGAATACCAACAAGCACGAAATAAAGTAAACAAGATTAAAGACGACAACCGGAGAGTGCGAAATAGCAGTCTTATTAGGACGATAATAACGACAGGGGGTCGAGTTCGAGCGTATTTTGGAAATGGGTGAACAAACGTAACAAAGGAAATAACCCACAGAGCATTAAAGTAGATGGCAGAGTTACAGAAGAGCGAGATCAAATCGCATTAGAACTAGTCAAGCACTGGGAAAAGGTAAACGATAAGCGATGGGGTATGGGGAACCCACCAGAGTGTCCGAACCAGGTCGAGGAAAATGAACGCCGGACATAATCCCATCGGACATAATCCCATCCGGACAAAATCCCAGTGGACAAAATCCCATACATGGGCGGACAGAATCCCAGTTGGGTATAAAAAATAAAAAGACACAATTTTTTTTTATCCCATTGGATTCAAGTACTTTTATTTCTTAATATCAATAATATTAACATTAACAGCAGAATTAATATAAGCACTGTAACTATGTTCTTCAAAGTAACTAGTGATTTATTATAACAATATCAGCGATAATAAGTATGAAGAACAACAATAACTATAGGTTAAGCCAGGTGTGTTTATACTAATTTATGATAAAAAATATGCAATACTGTGACACTTCTAATAATGAAGGCAGTATGTTTTGATAAGATTAAAAATTGAGAACAGTTCTACCGTAATTGGCCAAGGTTTATTGTTTTTCCAGTGCTATTTTCAAAGGTTGGTGTTTTGTTACCAATTCACAACTTCTTCACAGCTTCTCTGGTGTCGCTGGCCAATGGTTTTGGACTCGGATAGGGGAAAAGAATTCTGAACCAACTAAAACTTTTAGGGAAAAATAGTTTCAATAAGGTCTTTGTGGGGAAAACACTGTGGGAGAGGGTGGGTTTACCAAGTATAACGTATGGCACGGACGTGATTCCATTAAACCAAACCGTTATTAAGAAGTTGGAAAGTACTCAGAATGATGCCAGCAGATGGATAACAGGGTCGAGTAATGCTGCAGCTTTGGAAGCAGTAAGGGGGGAGCTTGGGTGGATGAAAATCAAGGACAGGGTAGATTTGGGAAAACTGTGTTACTTTAACTACTTGAGAAACCTGCCTGACAACCGGTGGTGCAAATTGATGCTCGATACCATTTGGAATTCTAATATAGAAACGGGGTGGTCAAAACATGTGAGGGAACTAATGGACAATTACTCTATAGAGGTCACAAACATAGAAGTAGGAATGAAAGAAGGCAAAAGGTTTGTCAAAGAGAGAGTCATGGAAGACTGCAATCGAAACTGGCGAGCAGGGGTTAGCGTGAAAAGATCACTGCAGGGGTTACAATATAAAGAAAAGCCAGCTTTTGAGAAGTACCTAGATGGCACCTTTGGAGGGTCACTGCTCTTCAAACTGAGATCAAGATCACTGGAGCTTCGGGGAAAAATTGGGAGAGATGGGGAAAAGGGATGCCAAATGTGCCACTCTGGAGTAGTGGAGACCCTGGAACATTTTCTCTTGGAATGCCCACAGTATATACCTCATAGAATAAAATTTACTGGAAGAATAATACAGAAGTGGGGTGAAGAAACAAAGGATAGATGGCTGAAGGGGGACACGAGGGAGAGGGTAGGAATGCTTATTGAAGAAATTGAAAAAGAGGAAGTGAGGGACACTATTAAGCAGTTTATATCTGAATGCTGGGAGGAGAGGAGGGGAAGAGGGGGTGGGGTGCAGGGGGAATGATGGCCTTCTCTTATGAGGACCGCGACAAATCAGCGGCTGGCCAAAGAGTTATTATTATTATTAGTTGTTAACTGAGAGAGCTTACCAAGAATTAATGTTAATGACGACTGGTATTTTTATGGTAGAAAATAGAGGATACCTTTTCCTTTGAAATGCATCAATTGTGCATTAATTAACTACATAAGACTTAGACATACAAAAATACTTTTTACCACTGAAAATACCAGTAAGTAACATTAGTTATTGGAAAGCTCTGAGAGAGCTTTCCAAGAATTAATGTTAATGACTGGTATTTTTCTGGTAGAAAATAACTTTTTCCGTTGAAATGCATCAATTGTGCCTTAACTAACTACATAAGATCACTTCTAGCGAGCAAACGAAGTCCAGCATCTGATGCGAATATTACAATTCTGTTCACATCAGACCCATTGTCGTAACAAACAAATTGTTCAGGTTCAATTCCAGCTGTAGTTGCCCATTCTCCACTTATATTGAGTTCATGTAGAGTTTTGGGTTCTGATGGCCGCGATCCTTATTTTTGACGTCTGATGTCTCGACGAATGCTTTCAGGATTTCCGATTTTCTCACGTACATCATTTGTTGTTTGAAGAAGCACTTCTGTAAGTAAGCGATTGGTTTTGGATTTTTGCTTTCTAGCATTAGACCTCAGCGTAAGTCTGAGTTTACATGTCTCAACGTCGGCTGTATCAGCTTCATGGCTGTGTTCTTTGGAATTAAATGCTGTTAACATTTCTAGGTCCGTTGTGAGTGCACCATTACATTGAAAGGCAACACGTTTGCTACATTCCCATCGGAATACTTCCATACTGGACTTCAAATCTGATATGATTATTCTGTCCAACGGATTTGTGTTATATATCTTCGCTAAAAAAACAAGCGGGTTAACACAAAGCGAGTAGGCGGAATGATGGAAGTTTCAGTGATGAACAGGCGGTTTAAAACAAAGTGACAAGTTTGAGAACTGGCATGCTTGAAGTTTCATTGATGAAAAAATAGGCGGACAGGCGGTTTAAAACAAAGTGAGAAGTTTGAGTAAAACAACAACCAAAACACTGTTTTTGTAAATCAAAAATATTTCCTGGCATTTTGTCCGCTTTTGCCAGAAAAAAAATACTACCTGGGGTTTTGTCCGCTTTTTTGTGAAAAACTATTGCCTGGTGTTTTGTCCGCTCATGTCTGGGATTATGTCCGCTGGGATTTCGTCCGGGTAAAAAATCTGGGATATTGTCCGGATGGGATTTTGTCCGATGGGATTTTGTCCGCGCACCGAGGAAAATCTATCGAACTTCGTGTGCAGCGAAATCAAAACTGAGGAGGTGCGAAGGGTGATCTCGAAATTAAGGAGGAATGGAAAAGCGGGAGGGTGGAGGAAATTCCTAACGAGTTTATCAAAAAAGGGGGAGAGGAACTCTTGGAAAGCCTAACTGCTCTATTCAATTTAGCCATAGAAAAACAAGAGGTCCCAAAGGAGTGGAGGGAAAGCAAACTGACATTTATTCACAAAAAGGGGAAAAAAGACGTCTTGGATAACTATCGAGGGATCTCTGTCAGCAGCAACATTGGAAAGGTTTTCTGTAAAGTCCTTCATGGGAGACTAGAGGAGGTGACTGAAGAGAAGGGTTTTTTTGGGAGAAATCCAGAATGGCTTCAGGAAGGGAAGGAGAGTAACTGACCATCTTTTCACGCTATCCCAAATGATAGGATCCACGAAAGCAAAAAAGAAAAAGAAGTTTATGGCCTTTTTGGATGTCAAAAAGGCATACGACAGAGTATGGAGGGAGGGTATGTGACCCTGGAACACTTTCTTCTAGAATGCCCTAAATACCAGTCTAAAAGAACAACATTCACGGGGAGTATAATGGGGAAGTGGGATGTGAGAATGAAGGACATGTGGTTAGGGGGCGACTCAAAGGAGAGGGTTAATATGCTAATCGGAGAGATTGGGAAGAATGGGGCAAGGGATGTCATCAAGCAGTTCGTCTCCAATTGTTGGGAGGAGAGAAGAAGCGTGGGAATGGGGAGGCAGTTTGTAGAACAGGGGTAACCAAGGCCTTCCCATACGAGAACCGCGACAAATCGGCGGCCGGCCAAAGTGTTATTATTATTATTAGGGTTGCGTCTTTCATTGGACGCAGGCAGTCTGGCGAAAAGTGCAACAATAATAATAATAATAACACTTTGGCCAGCCGCTGATTTGTCGCGGTTCTCGGACGAGAAGGCCATGGTTACCCCTGTACTCCCAACTGCCTCCCTATTCCCACGCTTCTCCTCTCCTCCCAACACTCAGAGACGAACTGCTTGATGATATCCCTTGTCCCATTCTTCCCAATCTCTCCGATTAGCATATTAACCCTCTCCTTTGAGTCTCCCCCTAACCACATGTCCTTCATTCTCCCATCCCACTTCCCCATTATACTCCCAGTGAATCTCATTCTTTTAGGCTGAAACTTTGGGCATTCTAGAAGACAGTGTTCCAGGGTCTCCACCATGTCCAAGTTACACATCTGGCACTCCCTTTCACCGTCTTTCCCAATTTTTCCCCTCAGCTCCAGGGATCGCGACCTCAGCTTGAACAACAGTGACCCCCCAATGGTGCCATCAAGGTACTCTTCAAAACCTGGCTTCTCTTTATCACGCAGGCCACCCAAAGACCTCTTTGATTTGACCCCCTCTCGCCAATTACGGTTACAATCTTCCATGACCCTTTCTCTTACGATTTTTTTACCCTGGTTTGCCCCAACGTCCAGGTCCGAGATCTCCAATGAGTAGTTCTCTACTAGCTCCCTCATTTGGACCATCCACCCCGTTTTGATATTTGAGTTAAAAATTCTCAGGAACATTACTTTACACCATCGGCTGTCGGGGAGATTTACCAAATAATTAAGATAACCGAGCTTCAACAGGTCTATCCTGTCCTTGATCCTCATCCACCCAAGCTCACCCCTGATTGCTTCTAGCACTGCGGCATTACTCGACCCCGTTATCCATCGGCCTGCATCGTTCTGCAGGATTTCCAAGCTCTTTACGGCCGTCTGGTTTAGGGGTACCACTTCCGTACCGTATGTTATACTTGGCAGCCCCACCATTTCCCAAATGGTTTTCCCCACGAAAACCTTATTGAAACTGTTTCTCCCTATAAGTTTCATTTGGTTAAGGATTCGCTTCCCCTTCAGAATCAATTTATTTGTGTGGTTCCGGTAGATGCCTCTTCCTGTAATGTTAATTTATATTTACCCCCAAATACTCGTAATCACCCGTCTCTCCCACATTGAGAAGTTTGCTGCTCCCTTCCGGAATGCAGAACTCACCCACTCTCCACCTTCGAGTGGGGTCCACTTTGCGGCCCACAGGTATAACTTTGCTCTTGCTTTCATTCAGTTCGAGTCTCCATTTGCTCCCATATTTCCCAACAATTCCCAGCATTTTCGTTAGCCCCTCTTCGCTCTCTGACACTAGAACCATATCGTCTGCAAAAAATAGCCCTGGGATCTTCACGTCACCAACTGCTATCCCCTCCTCGCTACGCAGGAGTTCATCTCCTAAGCCTTTGATGTACAATGCAAACAGGATCGGCGAAAGGATACACCCCTGTTTTAGGCCTATCTCCATAGGCACACGTTTCGTTGTAATGTTTCCCAGGCCAAGTTCACTCTGTACATCTTGATATAATGTTTCATAATTCCAACAAACTCGCCTCCTAAGCCCATAGCCTCCAGCTTGCGCCACATACCTTCCCTCCATACTCTATCGTATGCCTTCTTGATATCCAAAAAGGCCATAAACATCTTTTTCTTTTTTGCTTTCGCGGATTCTATCATTTGGGATAGTGTGAAAAGATGGTCAGTAACTCTCCTTCCCTTCCTGAAGCCATTCTGGATTTCTCCCAAAAAACCCTTCTCCTCAATTACCTCCTCTAGTCTCCCATAAAGGACTTTACAGAAAACCTTTCCAATGTTGCTACTGACAGAGATCCCTCGATAGTTATCCAAAACGTCTTTTCCCCCTTTTTGTGAATAAATGTCACTTTGCTTTCCCTCCACTCCTTTGGGACCTCTTGTTTTTCTATGGCTAAATTGAATAGGGCAGTTAGGCTTTCCAAGAGTTCCTCTCCCCCTTTTTTGATAAACTCGTTAGGAATTTCGTCCACCCCTCCCGCTTTTCCATTCCTCAATTTTGAGATCACCCTTCGCACCTCCTCAGTTTTGATTTCGCTGCACACGAAGTCCGAGAGATTTTCCTCGACCTGGTTCGGACACTCCGGTGGGTTCCCCATGCCCCATCGCTTATCGTTTACCTTTTCCCGGTGCTTGACTAGTTCTAATGCGATTTGATCTCGGTCTTCTGTAACTCTGTCATCTACTTTAATGCTCTGTTGGTTATTCCCTTTGTTACGTTTGTTCACCCATTTCCAAAATACGCTCGAACTCGACTCCCCTGTCGTTCTTATCGTCCTAATAAGACTGCTATTTCGCACTCTCCGGTTGTCGTCTTTTATCTTGTTTACTTTATTTCGTGCTTGTTGGTATTCTTCCTTTGCTACCATGGCCTCATTGCTTTCCACCCCCTTAAGTTTTCTACTTCTCCTGTATGCAGCACATTTAGCTTTACTAACCTTTATGGCCCTTTTCAGTTCTTCGTTCACTCTGTACCCAAGTTCCCGTGTTGGCACCCTAATCTTTCCTACACTTTCCTTCCCTGCCTCCACTAGGCTCGCAACTATGGCGTCGGCCATCTTCTGGACACTACCCCCCTTGTGTACGGCTGCAAGCTTTGGTTTCAGTTTTTCTTCGAACTTCACCCAGTCGGCATCCTTTTTGAGTTCCCAAATATCCTTGAAGCTTCCTTTCCTTTTCTCTAGGTTTTTGGCCCTCATCGTCACTGTAATCAAGTTGTGATCACTATCCAACTCCATTTTGCCCTCATCATCCACTTCTACCCTTATCACCTCCCTCCATAAATTCATATCTATGAGAATGTAGTCAATTATTGATTTTCTGTCGTTTCTCTCCCAGGTCCATTTCCCCTTACATTTAGCGTCCCTGTTCAGAATCTTCAGACCGAGCTCATTTGTGAAGTTCAACAGCCTCCTTCCATTCCTGTTGACTTTCTTGTCCCCACCCTCTATGCCTTCTTCCTTGTCACCTATGTGTCCATTAAAGTCGCCCATCAGAATTATACCGAGCCCCCTGTTTTCTAGTTCAGTGATATTGGACCTTAGTGTTGAGTATATCGAGTCATTCCACTCGGGTTTACTTCCCTCCACCGCACAGTACACAATCCCAAGGGCAATACTTTTGTTTCTCAGACTGATCTTTACCCATCCAATTTCTTTTGACACATCAGCCGAGGTGATAATATCTTCCAGATCTGTAATCAGCGACGGTTTTAAATCCTCTTTAATGTACATGCCTACCCCTCCCCCCTTTTTCTGGCCTTCCGTTCGCCCTACACCTATCCACACACACCCGCTTACTTGGTCTACCCGTTCCTCGTGTCTTACCCACGTCTCGCTTAAGCCCATGACATCAAACTCCTCTGCCTCGATCAATGTAGCAATTTCACTTACTTTCCGGTGGAGACCCTGGATGTTGCTGTAACCCACTTTCAGGATACCGTAGTTCATTGCCTTCCGCCTATTGGGCCCATTGTTTTCTGGTGCTAGTCTTGGTAAACTTATTCTGTCCCCCTCACTCTTGTTCACCCCACCTATGTCAACTCTCGTTATACTTGCCTCTGACCTCCCACCCCGCTCCTCTCCAAAAAAGGCTCTGCTACCCGTAGAATTTTATCCCCTAATACCCGTTTCCCCGCCCTGCTAAGATGCAGCCCGTCACGCCCGTACATGCTCCCATTGCCCCAAAACGTGTCCCAATGGTCGATAAAGGGAATTCCCAGATCAACACAGTAGTCCTCTAACTCTTCATTTAGCGCCAAAATCCTTGAGTTCCGTTCGTCCCCACCTCCAAGGACAGGAAGGACCCCGGATACGACTACCCTTGCATTCCTACTTAGCAGTTTGCCGACTAAGCCTCTATACGACTCCACCAAACTTACTGACCTTCTCTCCCTGATTTTGTTGGTCCCCACATGGACCACCACTACCGGTTCCGGTCCTGACCCTGCCACAATGCCATCTACCCGGTCCCTGAGATCCTCCACCTTCGCCCCCGGAAAGCACAAGACTGTTCGATTGGAACTATCAGGACCACAAACTACATTGTCAATCCCACGTACAATGCTGCTCCCCGCTACCACTAATTTTCTTCTTCTGGCCCCAGTTCCTATATCATCTGCACCTCCTCTCGTTTTGCAAGCTCCTGGCCCCCTCTTTCTCTTGACCGCCCTCCTTACCCCGACTGGCCTATCATCATCAACAACCATCTCACCCCCACACTTTCCCCCTCACTCTCGTCCCCAGGGGTATCAGAGTCTAAAACACTAAACCTGTTTTCTAAACACCGCCTAGCAACCTTGGCAGCCTTACGCCGACTCTGGCTTCCGGACTCGACGCAGCCCTGACCTGACGCCACCTTCCGAATTTTCCTACTAGAACCCCCCTCCTCAGTTACACCCCCCACATCAAGCATTATTCCCCCACGTTTCCTGCTTCCCAGTTTCCTCCTTGAGTCCACAACGACCTTCCACCCACCTTCCACCTCACCATCGTAGGTACCCTTCAACGGGGTAACTCCAGATACACCGACCCTCCCCAACCTCCCTCTCAGCTCTGCAATCTCCCGCTCGAATCCAACACACTTCTCTAACAACTGTAAAATATCCCTGCAATTCGCACATACCCCACTACTCTCCATTGACCGACCACCACCATACCTCATATTACACTGTCTGCATGCCTCCGAATCCTCACTCTCCCCCACCTGTACCCCTCGACTCACCTCCCTCAGATCTCCCTTAACACCCATACTTACCTCCGTCTGAACACCCGTCGTACACTTACCACTCATGATTACAAATAATTACAAAGCCAAAATTACAAAGAGGAACTAAATATTTGAGAAAGCGGTCGAAAACGTAAACACAACAAAACAAAACACCGAAAATGACCCGCGCGAAGATAGGGAACACGCCACTAAAACCCGACAGAGAAACTAAACTAAACACTAATATAACTATCTTTTATCACAAATCACTCCTATACAACACTAAAACACTATATCGATCAGCAAAAACACCTGGAAGAAAAGTATGAAATTATTAAAGCTAAATTTTGACAACTGAAATGGCTATACTCCCTGTTGGTTTCCGAGATTAGAAATAATAATGTGGTCTTTCAGAGACATATTAGAAAACGCACCAACACATACAAGTTTATTCGATGTTTGTTATGTCTTGCATTTCTACCATCAACTCGCATTGTTATTTATTTATTTATTTATTTATTTATTTATTTATGTTTAAGGTCACATATTTATGCACAATGGCTAATCATGACCCTGACAGTTTTACGGGTGGCGGAAGCCGGAGTACCCGGAGAGAACCACCGAGCAACGCCGAGCAGCTGCCAGCTCCCCAACATCGTAACTCCGCACTGCAGCACAGGCAGGGTTAGATTGGTTGAAGACATGCGTACCATCGATGTGCAGTACGCTTTAGTACACGGCGTCATCGTGACCCCACGCGGGCAATGGAGATGAAGTGTCTTGCCCAAGGACACAACACGGTTGCCGCAGGTGGGATTCGAACCGAGGACCTCTCGGCTTGCAGCCTGCTACTGAGCCACGCATTGTTAGTTACTTTAATTCAATGAAAGAGCTTTGTAATAACACATCAAACAGTCCTCTAGCCAAACTGCTGGAATATACTCAGAACACGTGGATCGATAATCCTATGTTTCCTGTGTCAACTCGGTCTGTCTTTGACCAGCATGTGAGATCTAATAATGACACAGAAGGCTGGAATCGTCGCCTCACTACAAAGATTTCCAGGCCTGGCATGAACTTGTATCTTCTGGTAAATTTACTTTGGGAGGAGGGTGGGTTAATCCCGACACAAGCACAGCTGGTTTCTGAAGAGTTGCTTCAAAGACATCAAAAATTAAGTTCGCGCGAACGCGAAAACAGCATACAAACATTATTTGAAAAGCTCAAACACTCTGAGATAACAACGAAGGAATTTATGGCATCCATCATGATGTCATTGATATATGGTCCAAAAGAAAAATAAATGTTATTCTGTTTTATGTTGCAGCTGTAGTAAATTGTAATTGTGCTAAAAACTTCTCCCAACAGAATTGTGTGTGTTTGTGTGTGTGTGTGTGTGGGGGGGGGGGGGGGGGGGGGGGGGGATACATGTATCAATGAATCCATGCTAAAATAATGTTTATCATTAAAACCGGCTTGTTTAGTCATTTCCACTGAAATTTTTGGCGGTTTTGTAAGGGGAAGAGTTAAATGAAAAATTGCAGCCATATTTTGACACCCCGATAATCCTATAATTGGCGCCTTAAGTGTGAGCGTCTCATAAATATAGGCTATGACACCTTAATCAAGTGTAATTTACGAGAAAAATTCTCAGCTATTCATGCACACACACTATTGCCCCCACCTAAAAAGTTCCGAGATAAAATACGCTATCTTACAGCATACTCTACTCAAAGTTATATTGGGTGGGGTATGTTGTAAAAATAACTTATTTTAATCCGCTGGGGGAAATAAATAAAAAGTTTTCGTCGAACTTGTACTTTTTTATCGTCGAACTGTCCAAAGTTTCGTCGAATCGTCCAAAGTTTCGTCGAATTTGTTCACAAGTTTCGTCGAATCGTCCAAAGTTTCGTCGAATTTGTTCACAAGTTTCGTCGAATCGTCCAAAATCTCGTCGAATCGTCCTAAAAAAAATTCGTCGAATTTGTCTTTCGTCGAATAGTCCATAACCCGTATATAGAATCCAGTGATGTAGAATCCGCAAAGCGGATTCTGTATCACCATAAAGAACGACAAATCGTGTACCTGTACACGATTTTAACACTAAATCCTATGGAGGTGTACATCGATGTACGTGTACATGTACGAAATCGTGTACAAGTGAAATGAAATGATGATTTCGCGCGCCGAAGGCGCGCAGAGACGGTATGGGGGACAAGCCCCTTTCGACCCTCTGTGACTGTATAGGATGGCTCTCACATGTCAAGGCGTGTTGAAGGAGGAAAAGGATCCGGTACTCGGCAGGTGTCTCCAGTAGTGTCCAGTTGTGGATGGGTAGTATCATTGTCAGATGTCGGTTGAACCCTCGAGTGAGGACCAGTGTGGGAGGTTGGGTCCTCTCACAAAGGTACTACCTCTCCCAGAGGGTGCAGTCGATCTGGATTTTCGGGCAAGTTTAGTCTGCCGCTTCGAGGATGATAATGAGTGATGGCCATCACTGGCAAGTATAATCTGCCTCAGGCTGTCTCTGTTATAGTTGGACTCTTTGGAGGAAAACAACAACGACCCCTTTCGGGGACCACCAAGAAGAAGACCCGAACTTCCCTGGTTCGGGGGCAGGCCTGCATTGTAATCCTATTGGGTTGGGACAAAAGATGCGCATTGCGCTTACAAAAAGGGGCAGAGGCGGGACGCAGGACCAACGCTCGCCTTCCTTAAAGTGGTTGACTACTTTTAGGGATGGAGCGGAGGATGTTCAGGAACCGTGGGGGTGGCTGTTTCCATACCGGTTAGACTGTCTGTAGCGGTTATTGGGGTGCTGGTCAAAAAAACATCTTCTGTGTACCTGCTTAAAAGAAGAAGGTAGAATTAGTTTTCATTAGAATATGTAAACTGTAAAGATAAAAGTAGCACCTCTTTAGTTGCGTGTCCTTGTGGTATCTGCTGTGTGTGTGTGGAGAGTATGGAATGCACGAATCTTTACATTCGTAAGACCTGTAACATACTCTCGTGTGGTATTGTGCTGTGTGTGTGCTTGTCGCTATGGGGGAGAGTATGAAATGCACGAATCTTTACATTCGTAAGAACAGTAACATACTCTCGTGCTTGGGACCCCAATCGTTCCCTATTTATTATTTAGTTTTAAGGTGCAGGGGATCGCGAGCGTTTTAAGTGGGCTGAACTTCCTAGTTTGCAACGGGACGGTAACAGGTCTAGCACACTAGACCACACCCGAGGGTGTTTCTTTCCTGTTGTGTCCTTCGCTGGAAGTGGCCTTATTTAGGTTAGTTTAAGTTTATTTGAAGTTGAGGGTGCCGGGGATCGCGATCGTTTAATGCGGGTTGAGCTTCCGAGGCTGTCAGCGGGAGGGCAACAGGTCTAGCACACTAGACCACACTTTCCTGTTGTACCCTTCGCTGGTTGCGGACTTATTTATTTTAATTTAGTTTAGGGGTATTCGGGGGCGTCGGGGATCGCAGTTCACCTTGTCATTCCCCAGCAGTTTTTATTCGAGCGGTCTTAGTTTTGCTTGCAATTTTGGGGCTTTTGTCGGCTTTCGCAAATTACTCCAAGTTCGGAGATTAGTTCGCTGTCGGCTAACCGGTCATGATTTTTCGCGGCCAGGGTGGCTAGGCTGTCTTTAATGGTGGGGATATCGGCCCTGTCGTGGAGTGTTTTGATGGGTGTGTCCCATGGGGCGCGGAGGGCAACTCTGAGCGCGTGATTTTGGACCCTCTGGAGTTTACCCATATTAGTTTGGTTGAGTTCAGTTAGTATGATTGCACCGTATTCGAGTACTGGGCGCACAAAGGATTTGTATAGTTTGAGTAGGGTGGACTGGTGCCCCCCCCCCCCCCCACCCCCCCCACCCCCCCCCCCCACCCCCCATGAAGTTCCCTTGAGCATTTTCAGTAAGTTAATTCGTTTGGTAGCTTTTTTCGCCATGTCGTCGGTATGTTTGTTGAAGGACAGTTTTTGATCAATGGTGATGCCCAGGAATTTCGCTTCTTTGCATTCCGGGAGGGTGTTATCCATAAGTTTTAGGTCAAAATCACGTTTATTTTTCTTGCGAGTAAATGTGATTCGTTGGGTTTTATTGGCGTTTAGCTTAATTCTCCATTTGGCATACCATTGTTCTAGGTCATCGAGAGCGCGTTGCAGGGGTTTTTGGAGCAGATTGGCCGTATTGTTAGAGACCCAGAGGCCCTTATCATCCGCGAATTGGGAGACTTGAACACGATCCTCAGAGAAGTTAAGGTCATTTACGTAGAAGATGTAAAGGAGGGGGCTTAGGACGGATCCTCGGGGGGTGCCTGCTTCAAGGGGGACACTGTCAGACATTTCATTGTTCACTCTGACTTTAATGTCGCGATCATTTAAGAAAGAGGATAGTAATCTGAGCAATTTCTTGGGGAGTCTCATTTTTGATAATTTGTAGCGCATTCCATTGTGCCAAATGGAGTCAAATGCTTTTTCGACGTCTAACAGGACTGCCGCGCCTACAAGTGATACTGAATCCGCCTTTTATACCTACTGACATGTCCTAACATTATCTCATGTCCAGGGTAAAAAGGTGATAATAACTCACCCTTCATTAATCATCGTTTATAAACACCTTGGATTTGACTGATTTTCTCGTCATAATCAGTTTTATTTTCATAAATACGAAGGGTGAAATAATTAGTGAAACAAAAGTGCCACGAAGAATTATGTTTTGCATTCAACTGTCACACTCGAAACAATAATAATAATACTTTGGCCTCCCGCTAATTTGTTGCGGCCCTCTAACGAAGAGTCCTACGTTAACCCAGTCCTCCTCCGGGCTACCCCCCCCCCCCCACCCCCACTCTCCGGTCTCTCCCTCCTAATTTCCCAGCATTCAGTCAAAAAGTGTTTCATAATTCCTCACATCGGCGCGTCCTCGATTTCCCTAACTATAAAATTGACCCTTTCCCTCGTGTCATTCCCCATCCACTTATCCTTCATATTTTCATCCCATTTTCCATTAGTTTTCTAGTGAGTTTTGTTCTACTTGGCAAATATTTGGGGCATTTTAGAATGAAATGTTCCAGGGTCTCCGTTACTCCTAAATTACACATTTGGAACACCCCTTTCCTCGCCTTTCCCGATTCTCCCCCTCAACTCCAGTGACTTCGATCTAACAACTCCCGCAAGCCTTCCACAGAGAATCTAGCGAAATAACTCACCAGTATTGCTACTGCCGGATATCCCTCTATAATTATCTAAAACTTCTCTGTCTCTCTTTTTTATTAATAAATGCTGGGCCCTTATCCGATTTTCATTACACTCATTGGGGACCTCTTGCTTTCTGGCAGCCATGTTAAACAATGATTAAGGTGCTCATAATATTGTTTCCCCCTCCTCTTTTTAAAAGCTCATTTGGAATTTCATCAGCACCCACTGCTTTACCATTCTTTAACTTGGTGGCTGCATTTCGCACTTCCCCCACACCAATTTCACAGCACACTAATTCGGATAAGTTTTCTGCACATCTCATCTCGCATTCTGGAGGAACCCCTTCTCCCTATCTTCTATCATTTACCCTCTCCCAATACCTGACCATTTCCGCTGAAATGCTGTCCCGGTCATCAGTGCTATTGCCATCCACCTTAATATTCTGTGAGGTATTGCCTTTGTTAGTTTTATTTACCTATTTCCAGAATACATTGGAACTTGACCCCTTGTTTACCTTATTGTCTTAATTAGATTACTGTTCCGCTATTTCCTATTTTTGTCCTTGATTATATTAACTCTTTTCTTTGCCTCTTCATATACTTGTTTGTCATTTCTGGTGGCTTTATTCTCCACCAACTTGAGTTTTCTGCTTCTTCTAAAAGCAGCACATTTTCCTTCCTCTCTTTTATTTCATTTTTGAGCTCGTTGTTTATCACATATCCCAATTCCTTCGCCGACACTCTAATTCTCCTTATGCTTTCCATTCCAGCATATGATAGACTTTTCACTATTGTGTCAACCAACTCCTGAACGTTATCCCCAGTTGACACCTTTTCTAGCTTTGATTTTAAATTCACTTCACCCGAAGCACTGGCCTGACGAATAGGAAAGGCGTAGAACTCGAGAACATACCAATGGGGAATAGTAAGCAGCTTTGGATGTGGTAGGCTATATATAACATGTAATTTTATATGGCAAGGGGATGAGGGTGATGTAATGGAAAGAGTCAGTATCATAGTTGGGGAGATTGAGAAGGCGCCAACGGAGGAAATAATAAAACAGTTTGTGTCAGAATCCGGCTGTGAGATTAGGAGGGATAGTGGGAGTGCCGAGGTTGGTAACGAGGTTGATGTAGAAGGTAACAGGTTGATCCGACCCCAAAGACGATCTGTCCTCAGACGATCCGGCCTCAGCCGTTACTACACCCAAGACGACCGTCCCCAGTCGATCCGTTCCCAGACGATCCGGCCCCATGTTCAATTCATTCGTTCTGCCATGTATTGCTTTGTGAGGGTTTAAAAAAATAAAAAAGCAGTATTCCGAGATGAAGTTTATTTAATAAGAAACATAACAGAAAAACAAATCTATAGAGACAATACAAACAAACATCGTAAAAAGCACCAGTGAATTTTATTTGAGCTCTAAGGGATGATATTTATTCAACCCTTTAACCCTCTGCACTCTGATGTCAAAATGGCAAAGTTTTCAGAAGCAAATATTTCCCATAATGCAGTTGGATATTTTACCAAATATACCTTGTTTGACAGAGCTCAGTGAGCTCCGTCAAACAAGATATAATTGGTAAAATTCATAGTTAAACAAGAGAAAAACAGAGTGATTGGAGAAAATTCTGTTATACTACTAGAGTGCTAGGGGTTAACTATTTTTTCAGTTTTTGCATCAATGAAATGAAAATTAGGTGAATAACAGAATACATATCGTACATACATCATTGAATGGTATTTTCTCAAATAGCGCTTTCCGATTTTGTTCGTTAAGTTATGCGAAAAAAAGAATGGAAATTGAATGATAAATATTTTTCAAATAGCGCTGAGATGAATTTTATAAAACAAATACGCTTTCTTCATGTGCGGTGGTTGGTGGAGCGAACAATTCACCTACGTTTTCCAGGGATGCAGATGTTGTCTGTTTGGCTTCAAGTTCATCAAGTGCATCATTCATGGGTATCTCGTAGACCGGTTCATCCATAAGTCGCGGAAGAATGGTTTCACGCGCCGAACGCGCGCAGGGACGCTGTGTGGCAAGCCTCTTTCGACCCTCGGTGGCTGTGAAGTATTTGGTAGCTGCATGTCAAGGCGTGTTAAAGGATGAAAAGGATTCGTGTATTCGGCAGGTGTCCCAGGCTGGATGGTCAGTAGTGTTGGGTTGACTTTTTCCGGGTAGTTGACTGAACCCCCTGGTGAGGACCAGAGCGAGATGGGGATCTCTCACAAAGGTACTACCTCTCCCCGAGGGTGATGTAGCTTTTTCGGGCAAGTATAGTCTGCCACTTCGATGTTGAGTCGGTGAGCGATATGGTGGGTTGTGGATAGACTGATGGGTGTTAAGTAAAAAACAAATCGTTAAAATACAAGTTTTCATTTCAATTTTGTATTTCTATTTCCTATTCCATATTTAATTTTGTCAACTAGACTACAATAAAAATAACTACAATTAATTGGGGCCGGATCGACTACGGTACATGGGGACGGATCGACTGGGGACGGATCGTCTGGGGACAGCTCGACCCGAAAACGATGTAGAAGGCTTCCTCGTTAGAGGACCGCAAATCAGCGGAAAGCCAAACAATTATTATTATTACTATTTTTATTATTATATCATCATGAAGAATGCGAAGAGGTCGAAGATCCGAAAGAGTCAGTGTACGAATGGGTCGGAGGCTCGAATAAGCCAGGATCCGAAAAAAGACAGGGAGAGAGAGCTGAGGATTGAATGAACCGAATTACAGACAATCGGACCAAAGACAACTCGGACCAAGACAACTTTTGAAGACAACTCGAACCAATTTTAAAGACAACTCGGACCAACTTTGAAGCCAAGTCGGCCCAACTTTCAGGACAACACGGACCACTTTTGAAGACAACTCGGGCCAACTTTCAAGACAACTCGGCCCAACTTTTGAAGAAGTCGACCCAAGTTTCAAGACAAGTCGGAACAACTTCCTAGGCAACTTGGACTGACTCGGTGAATAATTCGGACCTGAATAGGGGACAAACGAAGATTCGGGGTTGGTGGGGAAGTCAGAGATCAACCAATCACGGTTTAAACGATTTATTAAAAACTGAGGCATGACAATCAAAGACATGAATAAATGAATGAATAAACGTTTTCACATAAAAAAAACAATGTTTAGCACATATTTTATCAAACTATATGTACAATGAATGATATATATACATTAACCCTTTACCTTACGCTTGTAGCAGACGACACTCGTAACACGTACGCGTTACTAATTTCGGAAACAAAAAAATGAAAAAAAGTTTGAAAAGCGATTTCCGTGTATAAAGGTAAAAGTTAACGTATCCTCTTACAATTATGAGATATATTTCTTTCAAGCCCCTTTGACACTTCTTTTGTGAAATTACAATTAATAAAAATAACCTTTGGGTAAATGTGTAATGGTTGTCGTTTTTTTTAAAGAAATAATTACATACCGAAGTACGTTGTTCTGTTTTGGTTTCGTTTATTTTGGTAAATTTATACTTCCTGTTTTCTCCTTGTCACAGATGAATCAACGAATTTCATTGGCTATTTTTAAGTCATCTTCTTGTTGGCTATTTTCAAAACGAGGAATCAATCAGATCTCATTAATTCTACCCCATATTTCCTATATAAGGCTGCTTTCACTCAGTAAAAGTGCCCTTTTCACAAATTGGCGAAAGCATTAATCTTGCTGTGCCGATAACCTTTGAACAAGGTTGGTAAGGGAATACCTTTTTACCTACTTCACGGGTTGCTGGGTTGCACTCGTTTGTAGCAAGTGTATTGCCTGGTGCAGGTGACGTCATTCACGGCGCTTGCTCTGGGGAATGCACTAATTATAGACAAGTGCCCCAATTGTAGACTTTTCTACATAGAAATCAGATATATCTGATTTCTATGCTTTTCTACTTCATACCAGTGGAGCAACCCTAGGTAAAATGGCGCCGAGTCATTTCGCCCTTTTTCCTAAAACCTTTGGTACCCGGCAGTAAACAACCCTTTGTAAAGTGGGGGGGAATTAGCAACATTGTTTTATTGCTTTCCCAATGTCAGTCTAGGGCTCATTCTTCACCCCCCATCCTTTCACAGTCATTTTTCATTTTCACACATTTTCATCAAATTCTCAGGCAGAGAATCATTTGTTTAAAATAAATAATGATCAATCATAGCCATTAGAGTTTTTGTGTATCTTCAGAGGTAAATTTTGGTTTCACCTATTGTTTTACCAAATCCATTCTGGGTGCCCCAGATCCCTACGAATCTGTGGATTAACAGGAGTTGTGGTTTGTGATTTTGCTCCTGGGGTATTTTTTATCTCCCCACCCCATCCTGTTACAAATTGGCGAGGCTACCAGGATCTGGTTATTGCAACTGAGTTATGGATGATTCACAACCTCTTTTCAATAATTCTAATGGCGAAGATGAATTTAGTTCATGGGGAAATAGAAGTTCAACTGCTGGAATGCAAATTTCGTTGGTTGATAGTTGTTTGGTAACAAATACAAGAAATACCCCTCAAATGTCTACACATGTGGGTGTTAATGGAGATCAGTATGGTAATTTGAGGTCAAGCAGTGGATTGACATATGTAACGGCTGGTAGGCCAAGAGTTTGTGATGCTGACTTGTTTGAAAGGTCAAGGCAAAGTCATTATCTGACTGATAGAAGATCAAATATTGAAGGTCCTTCCAGGGTGTGTGATGTAAACTTTAATAGTTTACCTTCTCAGAGTTATGGACAAGGTTTTCCATCAGTTGCTCCTTATGGTGACATAATGTTTTATGAAAAGCCTTCAAGGCTGAGTTCAGATGTTCGAGGCACTCCAGTCAGCTTTTGTCAGAATTCTAGAGGGTCCCCATGGAATGAAAATTATGTTGGCTTAGATAATACCAGGTATTTAAGGTTACCTTCAAATAGAGCTGATGGTTTGTGTATTGATGAAACAAGTCCACTCAGATGTGCTGATAAACCAAAACTGGATGTTACTCCCAAGATTAGTGTCCATTTTCTCGAGGATTCTCCTGGTACCCACAGAAAAGTTCCTTATGACAGAGTAGAAAGATCATTTGAAGAGCATAGTTCACCAGTGTATAAAGGTGACAGAGAGTATTTGTCAAATAGATTTGATTTGGTAAATAAAACGCCTATGGCTCCACAGTGTATGTCCCAGAACATTTCCTTGGCTAACCCCCTAGAAAATAGCTCTGGTAGGGAGGTATCCCATGCACAAAATTTCTCTTATCAACCTAGGAGTGTGGAGATAGGCCTAACTGAGGGTATTGAAGTGAGAAATACAGTCATACCCCCGGGATACTCAGGGTATGGTGTACCAATGTTGAAAGCTAAAAATCAAAGGAATATAGTTCCAGACACAACACAACAATCAAAACTTCAATTACCTTACGTAGAACGTCAGAATGTTCCACATCTCACTCAGAATGATTATAACTTGGTTAGAGGGCAACGGGAACTACATTTGCATCCCTGTAAACCAGAAAATGATACTCCAAAGCCCTTTCCAGCTCAATATGCCCAAGTAGAATTCCCAGTATTAACTCACCCAGCTGAGCGTGATCTCAGGGAAAGGGGGGCATCTTTTAATTCTCTGGGTCCAAATTCTACATTTGGCAAACAAAATCATAACCAAAACCTTTCACCAGTTGGTGTTTCTGATGACAAGTGGGTCCATTCTAGTCATGTTAGAGAAAACCCAGTGCATTCTACCACCATGTTTGAGAAAGACAGAACATATATACCTAGAGATACCCCATGCTCAAGGGCATCATGTTTGCCTGATAGTACTGGCAGTATGTTGCATGGTTTGAATATCCTGAAAGATCAATATCGATCTGTTGACTCCCATCCTGATTTCAGGAATGATCTAGATCACACTTTGCTAGCAAACCAGGCAACAAGATATCCCAGTTTAAGTCATGTTTATCAGAGGGAGGATAGAATGTCTACAAGGGTTAAAAAGGAGCCCCAGTCATATGTTGGTAGTTCAGATTTTCAGGACTACCTGGTTCATTTTGAGCAGGTGGCAAATTGGAATGGGTGGACTGACAGTGAGAAAGCCCAGCAATTGATGATGTGCCTGAGGGGCCCCGCCCAAAAGATTTTGAGTGAATTAACCCTTAGTCAAGTTACCTGTTACAGTGAGGTGAAAATTGCTTTTCTCAACCGATTTAAACCCCTAGGTAGAGAGGCTGCTTATCGTTTGGAGTTTTGAAATAGAACGTGTTTAAATGGTGAATCTTCTGTAGATTTTGGTCATTCTCTGCGGCGACTGGCTAACTCAGCTTTCCCAGATCTGCCCAATTCAGCTAGAGAAACCATTGCTATTGATCAGTTCATTCATGGTTTGGGTTCTTATGAGATACGAAAGCATGTCCAGTTCAATAGGCCACGTACCTTGGATGAAGCTATTACTTTTGCTGTCGAACTTGAGGCTTTCACTGGTTGCCAATCCCTCATTAAAAAGCCTTTTGATACAGAGGCTGTAATGTCTGTGACAACCACTAATAATAACAATGTAGAGGATGAAAGTACGTCAATAAAACCAGAATTAATAGAAATATTATTAGAAGAAATTAGAAGGTTGAGTAAAATTTTAGAGGATAGTGCTGTCAATATGCAATCAAGCAAGAAAAAAGACAACACATGCTATAAGTGTCATAGAAATTGGCAACCCGGTCATAAATGCTCAAATAATCAAAAGCAATGTGACCAAAAAGTGTCAGAAATCCAGAAAGGTAATCAGGGAAAGTGGTAAAGGTCGAGTTTGAGCCCAAAAACTCGACCCCAATGTTGGAAAATGTAGGGCAAACTGTATATTTATCACCACTTCGGCCAAGTTGTCTTTATTTGAAGGTTCACATTAATGGCCACCCTGTAAGTCTTCTTGTAGATTCGGGATCTAGTGTAACTTTGTTATCAAAAGAAGTATTTTCTGCTTTGAAAGATTCTGGTCAATCTGATTTAGCAGGTGTATCTATGGAACTTGTCACTGCCTCTGGTAGCAATCTTCCAGTTTTAGGAGAAACCACACTGGGTTTTAATATTGATGGCTGGACTGTTGAACAAAAGGTTGTTGTTGCAGAATTGGATAATTTTCCAGGAGTTCTTGGAGTTGATTTTCTTGTGAAACATAAGGCGGAACTTTGTTTTAAAGAGAAGAAATTACAATTAAATGGTATTGATTTTAAGTTACTTTCAGAATTTGGCGAACATTGTGCACGAGTTAGACTGCAGGAATCTGTTACTATATTTCCTGATACAGAGTGTTTGGTTAGTGGAGTTTTGGATGGTTCTTTTGGGCCCTCTGAGGGACTTGTTGTGCCTTCTTCTTTAATTAAGCAAAAAGGCTTGTTGATGGCTCGAGGTATTGTAAACACTGAGAATAGTTTAATTTGGATGTCCCTAATTAATCTTTCAAAAAAGAAAGTTAAGATAAATGGAAATTCTGTGGTAGCAAGTATTTCGTCTGTTGAGGAAATTATTGAGGAAAAAGATTCTGAATGTAGTGCAGGTTCCACTCCTTTGCCAGATCATTTGAATTGTTTGGTAGACGGCCTTTCTCAGAGATTAACCCCTGAACAATTGGCTGAGGTTGAGAAATTACTCCTGGAGTATCAGGATATTTTTGCTGCACCTGATGGTAAACTTGGTAGAACAAATTTGGTGGAGCATGCAATTGATACTGGAACAGAAAAACCTGTTAAATTTCCCCCTCGGAGGGTTGCTCCAGCAAAAAGGGAGATAATTGAGGTAGAGGTTAAAAAAATGCTTGAAAATGGTATAATTGAACCCAGTAGTAGTCCATGGTCATCTCCCGTGGTGTTAGTCTCTCGAAAAGATGGGTCTGTTCGTTTTTGTATAGACTACCGTAAACTCAATTCGTTAACCAAAAAGGATGCTTTCCCTTTGAAACGAATTGATGACGTGCTGGATACTCTGGGTAGTTCACAATGGTTTTGTACGTTAGATTTGGCTAATGGCTATTGGCAGGTTGGAATGTCAGAGGATGATAAACCCAAAACGGCCTTCGTGACTCACAATGGTTTATATCAATTTAATGTTATGCGTTTTGGGCTCTGTAATGCCCCAGCCACATTTTCAAGGTTGATGGAGTTAGTTTTGGGTGGCCTCCAGTGGGCAAAATGCTTGTGCTATTTGGATGATGTTATAGTGTTTGGGATATCTTTTGAGACAACTCTGGAAAATCTTAAAGCTGTTTTTCAATGTTTAAGAAGTGCCAATTTAAAACTCAAACCCAAAAAGTGTAAACTCTTTTCTTCTGAAGTGTCTTACCTAGGTCATGTAGTGTCTGATCGGGGAATTAGGTGTGATCCAAAAAAAGTTGAGGCAGTGAAAGATTGGCCATTCCCAAGCTCTATAGCTGAAGTTAGGAGTTTTCTTGGTTGTGCTGGATACTATTGAAGATATATACCAAATTTTTCTACCATAGCTTCTCCACTCACCCAGTTGCTGAGGAAACATGTTAGGTTCAAATGGGAGGATGGCTGTGAAACTGCATTCAATACTCTGAAAAACCTATTAACCAGTGCTCCAATTTTGGCCTATCCCACTAGTAAAGATGAATTTATTTTAGACACAGATGCCAGTGCAGTAGCTATAGGGAGTGTTTTATCACAGGTACAAAATGGGGAGGAGAAGGTTATAGCTTATGGAAGTCATACACTTAATAGACACCAAAGAAATTACTGTACAACTTATAGGGAATTACTTGCAGTGGTCACCTTTCTGAAACATTTCAAACACTACCTCTGGGGACAAAAGTTCTTAGTTCGAACTGATCATGCTTCCCTAGTATGGTTAAAGAATTTTAAGGAACCAGAGGGAATGCTTGCAAGGTGGATTTCCATTATTGGTACATTCAATTTTGAAATTCAATATAGGAAGGGTAGACATCATGGAAATGCTGATGGTTTATCCCGTCGAGTTCGTAAGTGTAAGCGGGAAGACTGTCCTACCTGTGTGGAGAGCACAAATAGCATTGCCAATGTGGCTGCTGTATTTCATGATAACTCCACAGCAGGTAGTTGTAATTGGGTTGAAACATGGTCAACTGAAACTTTGGAGGAATGGCAGTCTGAAGATCCAACATTAAAACAGTTCATCCTGTTGAAAGAGAAATATTCAGATAAACCCCCAAAAGCCGAAATTTTACCTTTTGGTCATGAAATAAGGGTTTTATATCAGCATTGGGATATACTACATGTAAAAGATGGACTCTTGTGGCGAGAGGGTGAACTTGATCCTCAGGGGAATCCCTATAAGCAAATATTAGCACCAATTAAACTACGAGATGAAATTTTGCATTCTCTTCATAATACCAAAACATCAGGTCATTTAGGTCATGAAAAAACTCTTAAATCTGTAAGGAAAAGATTTTATTGGATAGGTATGGGAAAAGATATCAGGAGATGGTGTTTATCCTGTGACCTTTGTGCAAAGCGCAAACCTGGTGCTGGCAAGGGTAAATCTCCATTACAGCAAGATATAGCCATGCTGCCCATGCAAAGAATAGCTATTGATATTTTGGGAGGCCTTCCTATTACCAGAAATGGAAATGAGTATATAATAGTCATTGGAGACTACTTCTCAAAGTGGACTGAGGCTTTTGCAGTTCCTAACCACCGAGCTTTTACTGTGGCTGATAAACTGGTCTCAGAAGTATTCGTTCAATTTGGAATTCCTTCAATCATTCATTCAGATCAAGGGAGAGAATTTGAGTCTGAACTCTTCCATGCTGTGTGTGAAAGATTGGGCATAGAAAAAACAAAAACTGCTCCTTACAGACCTCAGTCTGATGGTATGGTCGAACGCTTTAATAGAACATTAGTTCAGATGTTGGCATCTTTTGTTAATGAGAATCAAACAGATTGGGATGACCATCTCCCATATGTTATGATGGCATATCGTTCGACCACTCATCAAAGTACCAATTGTAGTCCAAATCTGGTAATGTCAGGCAGGGAAATTACATGTCCAATAGATTTAATGGTTGGCAATCCGATATCTGAAAATAAAGAGATCTGTCCAGTACATTATGTTCATTGGTTGCAAAATGCAATAAGAAATTCATATGAATTTGTATTTAATAATCTTCAGAAATCGGCATGTCATCAGAAAAAGTATTATGAGAGAGGTCTAAAGCCAAGAGACTTTAAGCGTGGGGATTGGGTATGGAGATGGTATCCCCCAGCCATTGAAAATAAACTGTGTCAGGGTTGGGTAGGACCTTATCTTGTTTTAAAAAAATTAACTGTTGTTAATTATGAAATTCAAAAATCACTTACCAATAAGTCTACAATTGTACACGTCGACCATCTTAAGCCCTATACAGGACGAAATTCCCCTGAAAATTGGATAACTGTAGATAAACAGCAAGAACCAGAAAAAGATAAACTCAATAAAGGTACTCATGATGAGGAAATTACAGACATTAATAATGACAGTATTAAGGAAAGTCCCAAAAGAACAAGAAAAGGAAGGGTTATTAAACCCAGGGATGTTTACTCTCCGTAATTTTACTTTCAGACAGATGTGGAATATCACTTCCAGACTGCAAATATATCAATTGGAGTCTGACAGTGCTGTTCAACCTGTGTCTATAATATCTGAGATATGCAGTAAAGGAACATTGATTGTAAGCAAAAGGCAGGATAAAGCATTTTGTCATGCTGTAACTTGCTCCCTATTTTTATTTTCAGTAGCAAAATGAGTAACATATTTGAAGTGAGAGTTCCAAGACAGGAGATTGATGAATTAGATGCAGATATAAGGCCAGTTTTTTCCAGAGGAAGGAATGAGATGTCCTGTTGGAAGCTGTGATGAAAAAGTGTATTGTGATTTTTCACAACTGAAGAGACATTGGGATGAGAGACATCTCTATAGACAGATAAGAAAGTTCCAGTGTGAACTGTGTAATTATAGACATATCAAACGCAATCAACTGCAAAGACATTATCATTATACTCATCATCTCAACTGCAATGAAGCAAAAAGTAAGTCTACATCGAAAGAACCGGTGGATATGCACAACAACTTATTTATTGATCCAGGAGAAGTACTAATGCCTACTGCACCAGTTGATCACAGAAGAATAGAATTCCGGGAACGTGCTGCAGCAGATCGGCGAAGGGTAGTGTCAGAGAATGTTCAAACTCAGCCTCTATTCAATAGGACACCAAATCCACTCTCCAGGTGTGATGAAGTGAATATAACTGTAAATTCAGAAGGACATGTGAAATGTACGAGGAGGATGAAGAGAAACTGGCAGGAGGCAACTGGAACCCAGGCTTCAGAGACTATTGAGAAAGTAGTAAAGGAGGACTTTGAAAGATTCAAAGAGAATTAATTTCTGTAAATCATCTTCATATTCATCGGCATCTTCATTTCATCATTTACCTTTGCGTTTGTAAATGTAAGTGCCACTCTATATTATACAAGTTCATAGATTGTGTGTGCTGCGGCAGTGGGACATGTTGATTCTGTTACAGGATCAACAGGTGCCATTGTAGCAGCACAGACTATCCCTAGTGGCCTTATTTTCTATGGAGTAAAAAGAAATACATATTTCTTTTTCTTTTAGGAGGGGGAAGTGTAATGGTTGTCGTTTTTTTTTAAAGAAATAATTACATACCGAAGTACGTTGTTCTGTTTTGGTTTCGTTTATTTTGGTAAATTTATACTTCCTGTTTTCTCCTTGTCACAGATGAATCAACGAATTTCATTGGCTATTTTTAAGTCATCTTCTTGTTGGCTATTTTCAAAACGAGGAATCAATCAGATCTCATTAATTCTACCCCATATTTCCTATATAAGGCTGCTTTCACTCAGTAAAAGTGCCCTTTTCACAAATTGGCGAAAGCATTAATCTTGCTGTGCCGATAACCTTTGAACAAGGTTGGTAAGGGAATACCTTTTTACCTACTTCACGGGTTGCTGGGTTGCACTCGTTTGTAGCGAGTGTATTGCCTGGTGCAGGTGACGTCATTCACGGCACTTGCTCTGGGAAATGCACTAATTATAGACAAGTGCCCCAATTGTAGACTTTTCTACATAGAAATCAGATATATCTGATTTCTATGCTTTTCTACTTCATACCAGTGGAGCAACCCTAGGTAAAATGGCGCCGAGTCATTTCGCCCTTTTTCCTAAAACCTTTGGTACCCGGCAGTAAACAACCCTTTGTAAAGTGGGGGGAATTAGCAACATTGTTTTATTGCTTTCCCAATGTCAGTCTAGGGCTCTTCACCCCCCATCCTTTCACAGTCATTTTTCATTTTCACACATTTTCATCAAATTCTCAGGTAGAGAATCATTTGTTTAAAATAAATAATGATCAATCATAGCCATTAGAGTTTTTGTGTATCTTCAGAGGTAAATTTTGGTTTCACCTATTGTTTTACCAAATCCATTCTGGGTGCCCCAGATCCCTACGAATCTGTGGATTAACAGGAGTTGTGGTTTGTGATTTTGCTCCTGGGGTATTTTTATCTCCCCACCCCATCCTGTTACAAATGGATAAACATGAGACAACGAGCAACTGGTCAGTTAATAAATGACACGCTAATTGTTTAACAATTAGTAAAACAAACATTGTATTGTGAAGGTTACCCAACGCTAATAGCAGACGACACTCGTAAAAAAATCTTGTGGAACTATAAATTTTCATTTTTTTCTTGCAAAACATAGGTTATAATCCGCCATTAAAACGATCGAGCGCGACGCGTTCGTCCCAATGAGGGGTCATAACCTATGTCTTGGAAAAAAAAAAAAACAACTATAAAAAAGATTGAATTATCAATTATCAATTTTCGTGAATAGCGCTGGTCGGTTTTTGCCGTTACGTTAGGTAAAGGGTTGACCATTCTTCTGTGAGATTACTTGTTTAGTTGCATTGCAAACATTCATCACATATCAAAGTTGTTGATGAGGAGCATTTTCATTTTACAGAATAACTTCAAAGACAACACAAGCTGCACTGATAAGTGTTCCGTCACATCTATTGAGTTCTTTGAGATCACGTTTAATTATTTTCGACATCATTCTTTTCTTCACAGTTGGTCCAGCCTGTACGTCTTATAGTCGTTACAACTTGTCTTGAAAGTTGGTCCTAGTTGTCTTCAAAAGTGGTCCGAGTTGTCTTGAAAGTTGGTCCGAGTTGTCTTCAAAAGTGGTCCGAGTTGTTTAAAAGTTGGGCCGACTTGCCTTCAAAGTTGGCCCGAGTTGTCTTTAAAGTTGGTCCGAGTTGTCTTCAAAAGTGGTCCGAGTTGTCTTGGTCCGAGTTGTCTTTGGTGTATTGTCCTGATCCAGAATGAACCGGATGTCACTCCTTCCCACGTGATATATAATTTTAATTTTGGAAATTCCAATTACGCGTTGTGCACGAAGTTCGTGTTCTTCGGCGTGTGTGAAGATATGAGATCTCATTAACTGTTACACAAACAATACAATTATACAACCATTTCCCCCCGTACAAAGTCGCAAGGGAACATTTATAGTCAGGTAGTATGTTTTTTTTTTCCAAACACATAGACAACTGGAGTTTACAATTATTTTTCGCGAAGTTGAATATCATTTCCAAACACGGAAGTGAAATCGAAAGTATTGAGAACTATCCATCATCTGAGATTGAAGTGGCAACGCTTGGCTCTGAGCATGTGAGCTTTATGGTCCTTTCTATGCTCACAATTTCGATAAAAAACTGTGCAAGTGATAGTCGAGTCTCTACTTGAGTTACTGCACTGGTAGTTCAGCGATCTGAACGTAGTGCCTACTAGTGGCTACCCCCCACTTTCAGATCGCTGAACTACTGTACTGGTGGCTCCAAGAATTTATTGGGGATGTCCCCAGACTCCACCCTAGGCTAGTCATGAAGGGAGGGGTTGGGAGTATAATTGCTTTTGCCCACGCTGCCACAGGAAACAGGGCTGGTTATAAACAATGATTAATAATAAGATAATCAGGGTTGGGCGATATGGGAATCTGAATACCGGTAACGATATCAGAAAAAAATATCGCGATATACCGGTATATCGTGCAGCAGTGTGTGAAACGCATATTAAGTGCAAGGGATATCATGAATAAAAAATATATTTTTGGAGCAAAAGATAGAAGTATCACTTACTGCTCTGGAAAAATGAGTGATTTAAATGGAAGGCCATAATAATCCATGTCTACAAAGTTATTGAACCTAGTATTGTTTATTACGAAAATAAGCCATAAAATTATCATGGGTTTACTGGCTTTCATCTGAATCTGGGATACAAGTAAATTAGTCTTTGTCAATTTAATTCCTGTAAAAACATGGCCAGCCTCTCTTGACTGATATTGATAAGCGTTTAATTACTGAGCCAGTCAATTGTCACATTGTGTTAATTGCGTATGTGTGGCTTCATGAAAACAGTGGCAAACAAAACTTTTTATCAAAACAACGGGTATCCAGTTGATGGGATTCCGAGGGCCTGGTTTCACAAAGAACCAGTAGTAGCTCCTCCCCTTCTCCTATCTTCCAGCAGTGAACTTCCTCAGATGACAATGTCAAATGCCATCTGGTCACATGTCAGGCCAGTCGGTCTGTTGATATTAAGCACGCCTCCAAGACGTGACCACCCTTCACTTTCATGATAGTCTGCAGGTGTCAATCACCAGCCGACAATGTTTTCTCCCAGTGATGGCATCACACCTCTGTCATATTTGACAAAAAATGTTGCACATTTCGCAATTGTGAATATGTGTGATTTGAAACATTTTTGTGTCAGATTGCTGACAACGAATTAAGCGATAAGTATGGCTTGCTGATTACAGTTCAAACAAATGCGACCAACAGCAGGTGACCGTGTTTTTACAGCGTGACAGTCGGGTGTGTTTTCCGTGTAACAACAAACTATTTGTGTGATGTGTGCTACTTTAATTATTCACTAATTAAAAATAATCAAACAAATTTAGCAAACAAGTATTAAATTTTTATTTCATAATTTCTCCATGAATGCTTGCATGTCGGTGACGATAAACGAGATAGAACGTTACTCTCATCATCTCTCGCTGTTTATCATTTGTTCACGAAATAAGGAAAGATAAACTTCCTGTATTTTCAAAGCAACTTTCTGTGCGATTTTACGAAAAAACACATGTTGAAATTTTATTATCATGTGACCCAAACCAATATCGTTACAGACGATATACCGGTATTGCCAAAAAATAGACGATATTTAACCGGTACCGATTTCAATACCGGTATTTACCGGTATATCGAAATATTGCCCAGCCCTAGCGAATAAATTGTAAATGTATTGAATACGAATACTTTGAAATTTTATGAATACGAATACACAAATTTCAAATGTATTTGAATACGAATACTTTACAATGTATTCAAGAATACAAATATGAATACTTGAATACTTTTCAAAATTATTTCTTGTAAATGGATAATAATTTGATCATTCTTATTGGGATTAAGGGTATAAGGGATTATAGCCATATAGGTGAAGAATTAGTTTTTTCAGAGGGTGGATCTCTTAATCCTTAGAATCCAATCAACAGACATAAGTTGGTATTAATGACAAACAAAAGAAATAAAAAAAAATTTCAAATATCCATTTATTTAGAAAACAATTAGCAAAATGTACACAGTACTCATCCACTGTTTTGTTGTTTAGTGCATACACAGTAAACATGTTTTTCAATTTATTCAACAAAAAGACAATTATTATACATTAGCAACAAAAATATTACACTTAACATTTTTCTTCATTATTTTTCAAATAACATTGGTATTATGTCAAAGAAGCCATAAAAATATGGATGCCATTGGAGCAGCAATTAGTCTTTTATCTAACCATTGTCTTGATCATGAATCCATATCACTCCTGGCCATCTGCTAAGAAACATTTCTTTGAAGGTCAAGACAAACAAGCTATTTGAAACAGCCATTAAAGTGAATTAGCCTGTTGCTGTAAAACGGCACTTCAAAAGTATTAGTTTAATTCTTTACTACTTTCTAATAAAGATAATCACAATATTTTTTTTACAAATACTGTATACATGTGTATTAAAAACAAGAAAAGTATTCAAAAAGTATTCATGAATACACCTCAAATTTGACTGTATTCGAATATGAATACTTTAAAATTGCATGAATACTGAATACATTCGAATACTTGAAAACATGTATTGAATACGACTGAATACCGAATACGAATACCCCAACCCTGAAGATAATATTAGACAAGCAACAGTCACAATTAGCCGTTCTGCAAAAGCAAACATATTATGACCGTAAACACCAGTAAATATAAATAAATTGGACAACTTCTGACAAGCATAACTGAATACCACCATTGTAAATGGTTTCGAGTCGATCCAGCCCCCAGGTCGATCCGTCCCCTAGTCGATCCATCCCCATTCACCATAGTCGGTCTGGCCCCAATTATTCAAATTAATGGTAGTTATTTAAAATTATTGTTACTAGTCATTTATTTTATTATCATTCTTAATGATAGAAATAGAAAATAGTGTATTGAGTGGAGCCCACAGGCTGTTTTATACCACACATTTGCTGAAAAGAATTACAGCATTAGGTCATTAACCACACCAGTGTGAACTATTTGACACAATGTTACACATACTAATGATTTATACATCTTACACTATACACTCGTCTGTTTGGAATGAGTGAATGAAAAATTTAAGCGTGCCAAGGGCGCACAGGGACCATGTGGGATTTGAAATTTGCTTGAGTGTGCACGCTGGCGGTAGGGTACTGAAGTTAGACCCCCGAGAAACTCAAACTGGAAGGTGACTAGGAATTGTGCATAACTACAAGAATTCTGCTGTGTTTTACTTAGAAACGTGGGCATATTTTTGGTAATACTGAACCTCAGTTTGATGGTTGTTTAGAAAAAAGAAAAAGAAACCTAAACAGACTATGGCTTTGGGGCAGCCCCAGCATATTATCCATAACGGTTATAAAAAAGGAAAACATTCACCAATATGTGTTTTTGAAAGCTGGGAGTAATCCATCAACCTATAAGGGAGAGTGGATGCTGAATCTTGGCCATTGGGTCTGCCTTCAGGGGGAACAGGTGACGAGGTGATGGGAAGAGGAAAAAAAGAAAGAAAAACAGACACACACCCAAAAGCCCTTTAAAGGGGCTGTTATTTGTGGTTGAAAATATGAAATAGAAACAGAAAAATGAAAATACATGTAGAAACATGAAATGAATTTTAACGACTGTGTTACTTAACACCTATCACAATACATGTCACAGCTAATGAATTCTACCTGGGGACAGATCGACTGGGGTGCAGTCCCAGCTGAGGCTGGATCATCTGGGGACGGATCGTCTTTGGGGCCAGATCGACCTGTCATCATTGTAAATACTGTAGAAGTTCTATAGAAGAGGGGAGGGGTCATGAAGGAGAGGGTAGCAGTGGGTGATTTTCAGTCAATAACTACTTTGTGATTTTTTAACCTGGCATAGATGTATCATAGACAACTGGACCCGGATTAATCAGATGTGAATGGAGGACCACAAGCTGAAAATATGAAGGGGCGGCAGGGGGTGGTACATAAATATTCTTAATTTTTCCCACTTGTCTATGAAGTCTTCCTACTTGACTCTGCAGTCTCCCTATTTTTTCTGGAGGGAGACATGAAGTCTCCCTAACATTCCCCCTTAGGCTGGTCCCTGTATAGAACATGTGTTGTATTATATCGTATTTATAATAGAGTATCTGGGTTATATTATTTTACTATTAAATCATTGTTTGTAACAAGCCCAGTGCACAGTCCTGAAACGTATTCAGTACTTGAATATTTCACTGAAGTTGAAGCTATTCCTCCAAAATAGTATTGTATGATAGCCAAATGTGTATAAAAAAAATTTGAAGGTATTTAAAGCATAATTGTTACGAAAGAGGTGAAATAAACATTTGATTCTGATTGGGCTGTGTTTCCTTCTTAATTTCAAGAGATGTGACCCTTTCAGTTTTCATATATATATAATATTTCAAGGCTCCTGTGTTTTTACCCATTTGCCCACTATGGGGCCAAAACTTTTTCATACCAGAGGGGATTTGAAATTGTCAGCTTGCCACTGACTGCTCACCTTATTCAGGACAATGCAGCTTACTTCTGTCTCATGCTAATGTGATCAAAAGAGTATAATGATAAGCCTCTTAGTTTATACCATGGAGAAACTATCGATCTCCTCAATATTATTTTATCAAAAATCATCGATCTCAATATTATTTTATCAGAAACTATCATAATCAATCTCAAGATTATTTTTTAACTGATAAGTTTTCAACTCGTTCCATCTTCAAAGACAGAACCCCATTCTTTCTCCCTCTTTGTTTATTAAACAATTGGCTCATGGAATTCAGAAAGCATTAAGCAACTGGCTCATAGAACTCTCGGGTGCTCTATAAGTCAATCGCTTAATGCTTCCAGGGATTCTGTTTTTAAACTCCACCCCAACCATCTGCTTCCAGTCCAAGAGGGTAAGAAAGGAGATCAGACGCTTTCCACGGAAGTCAGCCTTTTATATTCTACAGCATCAGTGATGGTGCTTGGTAAAGATGGGACAATAAGATGAGGAGTGGCTCAGTGGTAAGAGAATTTAACATCAAACTGAAAGGTCCATAGTTCGATCCTAACAATGACTGCAGGAACTGCATTGTGTTCTAATACAATACACATTTTAAACCCGAATGCCCCCACTTGAGGGCTCAATGGCGCTGTGTGCAAAGTCAAACTGCATGATATTACTTTCGGGAGTCTTAATAGTTGCTCACTGCTGCTCAGTGGTTCTCTCCGGGTAGTTGGGTACTCCAACCTCCTCCACCCATAACACTGTTGGACATGAGGGGACGATGGTGGATGGCCGTCAAAAGTGTCAGTAAACCCCATTAAATAAATGAATAAATATTGGACAATGGAGTGGAACAGAATGACAGGTGTTGAGAATTCATGAGTGCCTAATGGCAAAGATTGAAACATGGGACCCTGTAATACTCTCATAAAAAAAACACCCACTGTCTGCTGATGAAGTGCATACATTTTATTGACATTATTAACTAATTAGGGCCCTTCTGAGCCTACCCAAACATCAAGGGTGAACCCTACGTAGAGGCCTTCCGCGAGGTTTCAATAGCTGAACTGCTTTTGAGCCCATTGTGATCTGGAAGGTACTAGTAGGGAGTGTATTCTCTTCCCTTGGCTCCTACCCAAACATCAAGAGTGAACTCTACGTAGAGACCTTCCTCGAGGTTTGGATAGCTGAACTGCTTTTGCGCCCATTGTGATTTGGAAGGTACTAGTAGGGAGAGTATTCCCTTCTCTTGGCTCCCTCTCCAAAAAAAAAGCCCTAATACATTAGGTAGAGACTTGAGGAAGATTTTCAAGGATTTATACTTTCCGATTTTTAGAAATTGGCCATCAAAGAAAAACTTACTTTAATTTTTTACCTAACACAGCTTTTTTAAAAATAAATTAAATATCACATATTTAAAAATAAATTCACAATTTAAAAAAAACCAATACAAATATGTAATACCATTAGAACCGGCTCAACCAGCTGGTTCTAATGATATCCATATTTGTATGGTTTTTGGTCGGTATGTTAGGTAAAGTGTTAACCCTTTGCCAAATATGACAGCGACATAAGGCCTGAGCTCTTCACAAAACTCTCCATTCAATTTTCTTATTTTTTTAAATTTTTGCTCATAAAACAAAGCTTATGACACCCTCATTGGAATTAGCTCATTGTACCTGTTCCAATGAGGGGTCATTAGTTATGTTTCCGAGACCAAAATTGAAAATTTAGTTATATTCAAGTGATGTACACTGTTCATGTAAGATAAAGGTTTAACATGATAATGTAATTTGTGATGATGATTTCTCAATGTTTAATCCACCTTATATTGCAGGCATAATACTTCATCTTAAGATTTTAACAGTTTGGGTATTGAAGTATGGAATCTAGACAAAGCATTCTATCCAAATTCAACATAAATCCAGACATATCAAGTGGTTTGTATATTTGACTTTAAACTCTGTGCTTTATTAATTTACTGTAAGGGAAGAGTGAATTGCTTGGTAAAGATTATGGGGTGGATTTTCCATCCCCCATTTGTTAAAAAACAACAACAAATAAGCAGGTGTCACCATCCCATTTTCAGCAGGCCTACTTGATTTTCAGACAATTTCAGCTCATTTGTTAAAAGAGAATTAGGGATGCATCATTGTTCCATGAACTGAAAGTTTATGAGAGTTTCTTGTTTTAATGCTTAGAAATTGTATAATTGCCCTGTAAATAGAACTCCCCTCTCTCCCTCACCCCCAGCCAGGGCTCGATTTAACTGGATTAGCATAGCACTTTGCTCTCCAATTTCTGAATTTTGCTATTCAAGATTTATTAGTTTCAAGTGCTTTTGGATCAACTGCTAATCAATTTTCCAGGGTGAATAGTAAATTGCTATTCAAAATTTTCAGATTAAATCAAGCCCTGCCAGCTGAAGTGCAGAGTTCCAGTTAATATATATAATATATATAGTATGGTGGTCCCAAAAATGCACCAGATCGTAACTATTAATAGGTCAAAATCTGGTTGAAATTATCTTTCCACTTTTCTTCCCACAGTACTTATAGAATCTCCTCGTCAGAAAAGAAATACATTGATTTTAAGTTGCTATTTTAATTTCCTATTTTTATATGGTCTTGATTTCGCAAATATGTTACAGTGGAACCATGTTAATTGAATAGCCATTTTGCCTATGAAAATTATAACAGAAGTATTCAATTAACAGGGATTGTGTCACTTCCCTGTATTCTTGAGATAAGCTTAGCATTTATTGTATTATATCTTGTTTGACAGAGCTCCATGAGTTCTGTCAAACAAGATATAATGGATTAAATGCCTGTATTGGATGTTCTGAGGCCAAATAAGTCTATAAACAAAGGAAAACTGGGGAGAGTCAGTGTAATCTCTCGACAGTTTACAAGATTTTTTATTCAATTAACAGGAGTTTACTCTATAACCTATATTCAATTAATAGGTGAAATTTGTACTGGAGGTATGGTAAATGATTTTGTGTTGGGAAATTATATTCAGTTAACAGAGTTATTCAGTTAAGAGATAACCAATTAAGTGGGCTCCACTGTATTTACAAATCTTGATGCATGGTGTTTAACCCCTTGCACACTGCTGATGGATATTCTTGCCCAGGGCAGAAAAGCTCTTGCCACTAAAATAAGTATAATTTGGGCACTTTTAACCAAATTATCCCCTGCACATGTTGTGCAAGTATTTTGTCCATTGATTTCTTAAGTTAAAATGTCATGAATTTTCCATCAAATCTAGTCTAGTCATCATGGCTGCTTCATAGCAGCATAGATTTATTTGGCAAACAAGGATCTTAGAATTAAAGATAGGCAATATACTGTAAATACCATTTTGAATCTCAAGATACCAAAATTTCAGTATTGAAAAATATTCCTGATGTTAGTTAAAAAGTAAAAGGGCAAACAACAGAAAATTACATGCAAAATTCCCCACAAGAAGGGCCCATGGACTGTGTGTTTCTAAAGGCATTAGCTACCAACCATTTGATGTCACAAAAATGGTGAGAGCAAATACACTCTGGGTATTTTCTCTCAGCTTTCTTGTTGCACAAGATGACCATGGCAAGTTGTCTTGTTACTTCCAACACTTTGACATTTCTACAGCTTTGTCTGCTGTAAATGGTGGCCTATAGCTGGGGACTATACTCAAAATGCCATTCACTATTTGAGTATATGTGTGCACATGCATGTTGCTCACACCGAATACCACACAGATACCGTGTTAAAACATTCTAAAAATACTGATAACGAAACTGAACTTGAAATTTAAATACCACCCGCTCTATTAAGAATGCATTATTTTATCAAGATTTTGTTGGTGAGCATTTGCATCTTCTTATTTTTGAAACCGGTGGGCTGTAGAGGATGGTGGCAATGTCGATTGCTCTCCTCAAAACGGCAGGCCTGATTAATTTGTTGCATACAAATATACTTCAATCTATTATCTTTGAACAAACACTATTGTTTCTAAACGGAATGACTGCATGTTTTGTGGTCCTAGCAGGCTTGTCATTTTGAGGCGGGTGATCGCCCTGGGCCACAGTCGCCGTTCTGAGTTCAAAATTCCGCGGACGGTGAACGTCTGCCTAACCCCGATTTCTGTGGCCCATTCATTCAGTCGAAGGCACCTCAAAATCGGCCGTCTCAAACAGCAATTTTCGTGGATTGAAGGAGGTCACAAAGCGCAATTTGTGAAGTTTGTAGTGTGTCGTCAACGCAGTCACCCAGAGACAGTAAGTAACTTTCCAAATATGAGCAAGAGGTCTGCCAGTTCCAAAGTTGTAATTAGATATTACATTGTACAAGTACATCAGACTGTGACAACTCTCGTGTCATGTGCGATTACGGGACCTATCATCCCCAAGCCAGTTCGACCCCTGATGATTCGCCTGGGACGTTTCATCCCAAAATCAAAGCTGGGACGATTCTTCCCCCAAATCTGATTGAATCTCTCCAAGTTATCGGCATCTGGCAGTGAGCACAGTGCACTGGCTTGCAGTCCTCATGTAATGTATAGATACAGATTTGGTTTTTTGGATGCAAGATAACTATAACACTCACTGTTAGTGAGTGTCATGGGTAACCTGGTATCTTGCATCCAAATATTCAAGCCTCCATCTATACATTACGTGATGACGTACATCATAATTACACCAACCATGCACCTTAAAATGATATTAGTTGTCTACCCAGCAGGCTGAAACAAAATGGCCCTCCTGGGGTGATTTGAGGCAAACCATAATGGCCCTCCTTCAGTTTTCAAAATGACAAGCCTGTCCTAGTTGAAATTCAGCATAGTGATCATTGCAATAAACGTTTTATGGAAGTGATGACTGAGATGGACTTTTAACTTTTGTAAAATCATTGTTGCTGCCCCTCCTGTTTTTTTCTTAAAAAAATTCTGTTCATAAGCCAATAGATGCAGTTATTTGGTATTGTGCTCTCCTTGGGGTGTAGAATGATGTTTGTTCAAACCATGTATGTTTGGAAACAATATTTGCCAATAGTTAGGGGGGGGGGGGGGGGTGGGGGGCAGTGCCATATTAACCCATAGTTATTAACCCATAGGCTTTTAGGTACTTTGGGGCCCCCTCTGGCCCTTCAATCTTTCACCGCAACCCTCATCCAAACTGACTGATTTTGTGCTTTCTTGTTGTGAATAGCTAAATGATATAGAGTGATGTTAACCCTTTACCCAACGTAACGGCCAAAACCGGCCAGCGCTATTCACAAAAATCACCAATTAATTTTCATTATTTTTTCATTTTTTATCTCAAAAACATAGGTTATGACCCCTTTTTGGAACGAGCTCGTTGAGCTCGTTCCAATGAGGGGTCATAACCTATGTTTTTGAAACAAAAAATTAGTTATTCAAAAATTTTGTTTGCAAGTGTCGTCTGCTTTTCATGTTAGGTAAAGGGTTAAAGACAGCAGCCTTCTTTGAAAAACAATAGAATAAGTTGTATTTACCTTTTATTTAAACACAAACATAAATGTAACATATGTATTATCAGTCAGCTGATGAAATAAACAAACATGGAAGTATACACATACCATGAGAGGGGGGTGGAAGATAGTTGTCTTCTGCACAGTACTGTAGACTTTTATCATTTACAGTTTTAGTTGCTTGACATGTTATTTAAATAAGCATTAAAATAATGTACTGTATATAGATATATATATATACTGAGTCAAAAGAGAAAGTATAATAAACTTTGAGGAGCAATTTTTTTTAGTATTATCGACTTTAATCCCAAATAAATTATTTTAAATTCATATTTCGAGTCTAGCTGTATGAATTTGCATAATTTCGTGTTCTTACTGTTGCCAGCATCATGTCAGGACGTCACAATTCAGACATGGGGTGAAATGAAAAGTTTGCACATGCAATCAGTAGCGTGTATGTCCACCGATTGCCTCTTGGATGGCAAGACATCAATGGCGCATGGACCTGATAAGTCCCTGGATGTAACCCTGTGGTATTGTGTTCCACTCCTGCCTTAGAACATTACGTAGATTGCCTAACATCTGAAGATCATGAAGTCGTACCCGATGGTCCAATTGATCCCAAAGATGCTAGATTGGTGACAAATCTGGCGAAAGTGGAGGCGAAGGAAGAAGTTTGATGCTCTGCTCCTCAAGAAAGTCACGACAGATACGTGCCACATGACATCGGGCATTGTCTTGCTGGAATAATTGCAATCTGACATTAGCGTCGAACAACCGGACAACAACAGCATTAAGAATTTCGTCCCTATATCACTGTCCATTCAGATTACCATCGATGAAGATCAACTGCGTTTGATGGTGCAAGGAAATTCATGCCCAAACCATTAAACTGAGGGCTGGGAGCAGTTAACGTTTAAAACGCTAACGTGTTAAATTTTTTTAACTTTGTTTACTCGTTGAGCTCATTCCAATGAGGGGTAATAAGCTATGTTTTTGAGACAAAAATTGAATATTTGTAGTAATTCATGAATTTACAGTTAAAACTAGAAGTCCTGTCATCAATTGCGTGCAAACACCTCGCCATTTAGCGTGCTTATCAGCGCGTTAGGTCATATGGAAAGGCTATCACATTCTCTATGCAACCTATGCACAAGCAATGGTTCAGCCAATGGACCTCCGGGTTTAACCTGGAGGTCCATTGGCTGAAACATTGCTTGTGTTTGCTGTGAGTAATGGCAAGACTCTGTGGTAATTTGGGTAGTTTCAATAGGACAATTGCGCGCAATTCCTGTGCGAAATTGTGTCAAGATAAGCGCGCAATTCATGACAGGACTTCTAGTTTTAACTGTATTTTGCGAATATCGTCTGCTACCCGCAATGGGTAAAGGGTTAAGAATGACCTTTTCCAGCCACTGATACAGTATGATGATCATGCAAGTATGTCAGCAAATAACCTGCATGCTTTGCTCTGTCTCTTATAATTGATGTGAGTCACTGTGACAATGTTTGCCTGTTTTGAAACAAGTTTGTTCCTTTGTTAACCCACATAATACAGTAGTCCAAAAGTAACGGTTAATCGATCAATTACTTTTTGGATCGATCAAGATGTTGATCATTGATTAATCAATTAACCATTTCAGCTCTAATGAGGAGGTGCAAAATATTTGACCTCATCCACATTTTACATTTGGGAACCCTGTCCCAATTCGATTGAAATTTGACATACATTACAATTTACGTGTATGAGTGGGCTACATGTTCTTGATTTAGTTGTATGCCACAAAAAGATATTAAGAGCTCCATGGGGACCTCATGGGATAAAAATACAACAAAATGTCCAACATCATTAGCTCAACTTGACAAAGTCAAGCTGAGCTATTGCTATCACTTCTCGTCCGTCGGTGTACGTACGTACGTACGTATGTCCTTCTATATGTACATACGTTCGTCCACAATTTCCTTTGGCACACAGCACAGGTCTCATTTATGATCAGATTGGTTTGAAACTTGGTATGCTTGTTTGGGGTTATCTCCAGATGGGAGCTATCGATTTTCTTCAATTTCCGTCAAAAAATGTTGCCTCTGGCAATGACCTTCGAGGAACTTAGTGCAGTCATGCATCAGTATTTCCCTTTTGCAGACCCTGCAGTTTACATTTTTGACCGGATCACTTTGAAACTTGGTATGCTTGTTTGGGATGATCTCTCAATTGGAGCTATCGATTTTTTTCCATTTCCATCAAAAAATGTTGCTGCTGGCAACGTTCTTAGAACTTAGTTAAGTCAGACCTCAGTATTTCCCTTTGGCACACCCTACAGGGCACATTTATGATCGCATTGCTTTGAAGCCTGGCATGCTTGTTTGGGGTGACCTCAAGATGGGAGATGTCGATTTTCTTTCATTTCCATCAAAAAATCTCGCCACTGTCAATGACCTTTGAACTTAGGTTAGTCAGGCATCAATATATTCCTTTGGCATCCCACAGGGCACATTTATCATCAAATCGGTTTGAAACTTGGCATGCTTATTTGGGGTAACCTCTAGATGGGAGCTATTGATTTTCTTCAATTTATGTCAAAAAATGTTGCTGCTGACAATGACCTTCGATGAACTTAGTGCAGTTATGCATCAATATTTCCCTTTGGCAACCCTGCAGTGCACATTTTTGACCGGATCGCTTTGAAACTTGGTGTGCTTGTTTGGGGTGACCTCTAGATGGGAGCTATCGATATTTTCTTCTATTCCCGGCAAAAAATATTGCAGCTGGCAACGACCGTTGAACTTAGTTTAGTCACACCTCAATATTTCCCTTTGGCAAACACACATTTGACACTGGAATTTAATGTTGGAGAGAACACCACCCTCCTCAGGGACAGGTAGTACCTTTGGTGAGAGGATCCCCTCTCACACTTGTCCTAACCCAAAGGGGGTCTGGATGCCCTGAGAAATCACCAGATTAGCGAGCCTTGGAGGGAATTCCTAGACAAAAGAAATCAACAGCCAGATACAACAAGCACATCTCCATCACAGCCACTTCCTCAAAAGAAGACCCGCATGAAACACAGACGTGGATAAGCAACTTCCTTCTCCTTTCCTCCTTTACCATGCTCAGACATGTTGCAAAAGACTTCTACAGTTAAAGAGGGTCGAAAGGGGCTTGCCCCACAGTGTCCCTGCACGCTTTCGGCGCGCGAAACCATTTCTTCTGCTTAGTAAAAATTTCTCAGACTTGAAGTGTTATACAACTGAATAACAATATAATTGAAAGCCAATTAATATAATTTTCAAGCAATGTACAGTGAAAGATATTTGTCAAACTTGTGTATGATTTCAGATATTAAGGTTTCAGGGGACAATTGTCCTGACTAGTTTACTGCTGGGCAGATGACGTGGTTAAATTTTTGAACTATTGATTTCTGTACACATTGCATTGATCTTAATTGATTTTAATACTCTGAAATTGCAAAAATTGATTCTCCGGTCTCTCAAAACAGGTGAAAAACTGAGTTTTTGCCACAGTTTTGCAGTCTCTTAAGAGAGGTGGTCTCTCATGACAGGTGGTCTCTCATGACAGGTCCATTATAGAGTCAAAGTGGTCTCTCAGGACAGGTGGTTTGAAACCACTGGTTTCTCATGACAGTGGTCTCTCAACACATGTTTTACTGTCCCCACCTTGAAATGTTACACTCGGAAATGATGCAATCTCTAAAAATAAGCAGCCTTGGGAAAATATGTTGTTTCAATAAACATTTGAAACATTCTAACGACATCTTGCATTATTGTTGAATATTCTAGATAAATAAAGAGGGTGATTTGAGGATTTTTGGACCTAAAAAATACAATTGACTTTTGGTGTAGTTTTGTTGGGAATTCTCTGAAAACTATGTGCATGTGACCGGTACTTCCCTTCCAGTCAGGTTTTCTCTCTTTTCTGTTGCATGACCCCCCTGTTTTCGAGTCAGAAAAAGTTGTCTGAAGGGCAATGCTTGACAAAGTTATTTGAATGCCAAAATTAAAGTGATGCGATCATCATTTTTTCCCTTGAACGTTATAATGGTCGCCTATAGGAAAATATTTACTGATGTGATATCTCCAACATGATGTTCTTATATGTTGGCCAGATTCCACACATGGTGTATAATATAACTTACATGGTGTCAGATCTGATATGAACACTCAGAACTTTGCATGGAGATGTGTGAGCCGGTTACATGCTCTGTAACATATTTATTATGTTGAAAGTCCATGTAAATCAAGGGATTAATAAAGTTTCACGCAAAACAAAGAACGACTAGGCATTTATTTTTTAGAAACTGCTATTGACAGCACCATGCTAAATCATCAATAGGAACTGGCACAAGTATGTATCCATGGTGGCTGTAAACAATAAGCGCTGTCCAAAGTGCGAAATTTGTTTACAGAATAAAACGTATCACTACAAGCATATCTGAAATACCCTTACATACACTTACTGTCATTACTATCTGAAAAGGGTTAACAAAGCACTTTTAAACATTTAAAAAATCACTTTTAATCTGTTGAGAAAACTGAAAGGCAAATTTTTGGCTCAGCACATAAAATCAATAGAATTGTAAAAACAACAAAGAACGTTTGTGACTACAAATAATATTTTCTGTCCATTTTTTAAAATATTTAATATATTAAATCAATACATACAGTACCTTGAAAATATTTTGGTACTTAAATTCTCTTAATTTATTTTATTTCAAATTTTGAAAATTTGAAGTGAGTGGAAATGCATCAAAATAGAAATGGTGGCTACTCACTCAAGATCAAATAATATCAGATGAGTTACCTGATACGGTGGAACCCTTAGATGGTATTCCAATGTTCTGATTGGGCAAACTAATTTTGAGGCATAATAATGGGCATTATCCAGCGTCCGACTCCAATAATGGCCAAAAATTTGCAAGTGATTCTTGTTATTTAGCTTTGCCTGGAAACTCTTTGCCACTGTGTTTTACAAAGCACATGTAGTAGTATAGTACTGTGATCACAAAAGTGACCTTTTTTGTGATCAGATCACATTCTGGTTGTGATAAACTTATGCTTGGGATTTGGGAGAGAGATTTCACAAATAAATACTGCAAAATCAAGGGCAGATCCAGATAAAACAAACTAAAATTGCATCTGCAATCCTATGATTTCTTTTATAATAGGTGAGATTCTATATAGGGTTGTGTGGAGAAAAGTGGACACAGAATTTCTACAAGATCGCAATATGGTCAGGATCCAATTGAAAATCTGTCTGCTTTCGAAATCACAGTACTGGTACTGTAATCCACTTTTCCTGTTCTGAACATCTAGTAATTTATCCCTCAGTACATTATTTTCAAATTTCTGGGTGTACTAATTGTAACTATAGTGCAGTATACAGTAACAGAAGAAGCGAGTCATCTGATAGCAGCAAGAACTGATTTTTCCTTCACTGATTACAGATGGTAATTCAACACATGTTTATCAATCTCTGTCGCTGCTTCTGGGGTGCACTGTCATTGACTGGAAATAAGTTATAGGATAACAGGAAGAAAATTTCTCTGTTACTTTTTTCTCATTAATAATTAGGGTAACAGCCTCTCACAGCAAAGAGTACTCTAAGAGAGCAGAAGGGTACCATATGGTTTTTTTTCAAATTTTTCCTTTATTGGTCATACATCAGTGGCATAGAAGGGGGTGTGATGGGTTTTCTGAGGGGCCTTGGCCCCTAAAATGTTCGACCCCCCCCCCCCCAAAAAAAACCCAAAAAACATTGACCTATTGCAACTTTCACACAACATAGAACCCCAAAATGGTCTCCAATATAAGGGATACACACGCTACAAATGCCTGCAATATATTGCAAAATTTCTCTGGGGGTAGTCCTAACTAGGATGCTCTGGTCATCACCCCCTCCTTTTGTGGAAGTGGGAGAAGGGGGCAACAATCAGAGGTTCTTTGTTAGGACAAATCAGGTCTCTGAAATCCCACACAACAACCTTTCAAATATCATCTTAAGCACTCCTCCCCCGTTGCTCCAAAACTGGCTAGGACATCCCTTATTGTAGAATACTGGCTATGCGCTTTATACATGTATACATGTAGCGACATCTTACATTCATTTATGGATATGTTTCTTAGAGTTGGTAATACAATAGAGGCAACTTAACTGGATACTTGAATAACCCTTTCAAATTTAATTGCATATAATTTACAAACAACAAACCATTTGCTGTACTTTTAAGTACAAATTTGACCATTGTTAACTGAATATTTTGCACTTGGAAAATAGCTTGTCAACTAACAGAGTTCCAGTCTATCACTTTTTTCTTTTAGCATCAGTGATAGCGACCTTATAGGTATTCTTAGAAAAACATCATTGTGACCGTCTGAGTGATCAATTTGGACTCCAGCATTGTGTCCTTGGGCAAGGCACTTAACCCCGATTGTCCACATGGGGCATGGTGACGCCTTGTACTAAGGCATACTGAACGTCAATGGTACGCATGTCTTCAACCAATGTAACCCTGCCTGTGCTGCAGTGCAGAGTTACGATGTTGGGAAGTTGGCAGCCGCTCGTCGTTGCTCGTGGTTCTCTCTGTGTACTCCGGCTTCCTCCACCCGTAAAACTGTCACGGTCATGATTAACCATTGTGCATAAGTATATGACCTTAAACACGAATAAATAAATAAATAAATTAGAAAAACATCACATGTAATTTCTGATTATTATTACCTTGATGTGGAAAGTTGTGATAATTTATTTCTTCCAAGCAGGCCTGAAGGTAGAAGAAAGGATTTGCTTTCCCTCCCCCCCCCCCCCCCCCCCCCATGAGTAATTTTTTTTTAACCAATTGCTAGAAAATCCTCCACAAGGTGTGTCTGCACAGATGTGTACGTCAATAATATCATGTTCTTGATGAAAGGTTGATTCATGACATTCATGAAAATGGCAGATCCACGAGGTTCCTACAGATACTTAAGTATATGATAGTTGAGTGGTTGTGTACCCGAAAGACGTTATTATTATTATTATCTTTATCATTTTACCCAGCATAATGACCAAACCTGGCACTATTCACAAAAATAACCATTCAGTTTTCATTATTTTTTCATTTTTTGTCTCAAAAACATAGCTTATGACCCCCTCATTGTTCTCATTCCGTTTTGATGCAAAAAATGAACAAATTTAATCATTCAAGAATTTTGTTTGCAAGTGTCGTCTGCCTTCCGTGTTAGGTAAAAGGTTAAAGAATTACTTTCATTTATTGTTGTTTTACTTTCACTTAGTATTGCTTTCATTTATTATTGTTTTGGGAGTGCAGTAGTTCAGTGGTTATGGCATTGAACTTCAAATCAAAAGGTCCACGGTTCAATCCCTGCACGGAGTAACTGCATTGTGTCCTTGGGCAAGACACTCAATCCAGATTGCCCATGTGGGGGCACAGTGGCACTGGGTACTAAGGCATACTGCACGTCGATGATGCACTCGTCTTCAACCATTCAACCAATGCTAACCCTGCTTGTGTGTAGTTAGTAGATTGGGGAGTATGACAGTAGCCCACCATTGCTCGGTGGTTCTTTCCAGGTACTCCGGCTTCCTCCACCCATAAAACTGTCCAACATGAGATGACCACGGCTGTTGAAAGTGTTGTTAAACCAAATAAATAAATAAATTTATTATCGTTTTAAAGAGGCATATTGAGTTTGGTTTCAGATTCGTAACGATGGGCAATGGCAGGAACACTGCTGGAAAACTAACTCTCACTCCTTCATGTCAGAAAATTTTAAGATCCTAGCTTCTGGCTTGCTTCCAAGAGAGTATTTTGTCTTGTGAATCCTGCCAGAGGTAACTGCATCATGTTCATGGGCAAGGCTATTAATCCTGATTGCCCACATGAGGTCATGGTGGCCCTGTGTACTAAGGTGTCCTACATGTCATTGGTGCACTTGTCTTCAACCAGTGCAAACCCTGCTTGTGCGGAGTTAGTATGTTGGGTAGTCTGACAGTTGCTCACTGCTGTGTGCTGGTTCTCCGGGTACTCTGGCTTCCTCCTTCCCTTTACCCTCTGTGAACCTCAATCTATAACTGTCTAACATGAGGTGACCCTGGCTATTGAATGTGTCGTTAAACCCCAATAAATAAATTTTGTCTTGTATATAGTTTATAAGATTATTCTTTTGTTTTCAGATATGTCACAGAAACTTTATGGAAGTGATTACAAAACTATAGAGAAGGATGGAAGAAAATGTTTGGAGGCCTGGTACAACACTCTTCCCCCTGATATAAAGGGTTTGGTGGAAGGTGCAGAAAACCATGAGTGGCCATTTTTACCCAATGATGTTCGACATAAATGGATGTTTGAAGACAGATTTCCTTCAGAGTTCAAAGGTTTAACCCACATGGAAATCCTTTTGGTAATTATTGACATTTTAACTGCATTGTGGTGAGAAAGAAGGTTACTACTTACTAAAACATATGAGGTAGACTTTCCACCCAGTAACAAACCAGAAAATAAGCAGACTGTCATCTGCAAAATGAGGTCCCCAGAGGGTGAATTTAGTGATGCTACCCTGCACAGCAGGGTAGCATCACCAAATTTACCCTCTGTGAACCTCAATCTGTATCAGGGTCTCAAAACTAAACAGAAAGAAGTACCCAGAGGATAAATTGGCCCACTGTATGGGATAGCATCATCAAATTCACCCCCTGGGAACCTCATTCTGCAAATGTCAGACGGCTTATTTTCAGGCCTGCTCAGTAATCACTTACAGTTTCTGAAAAATACAGGAAATCAATCCTGTTAACTAGACTTTATGATTCTGGAGAATCATGGCTTTTCCCGATGAGATTCCATGATTTGTCATGACCCCACAGTGTCTGATAAATTGTTTTTAACTGTCTCACTGAAGTTCCTTCATTGATGTTATGAGAAAGGTGAGTATAGTAGTCTCAAATGACACAGTTTGATAAAAAAATTGTTTAGGTAAAAACCACAATTAATGGTGGAGTGGGTTAATGTGAATATCGTCGTCCAACAAGTCAATGACCGACAAAAGGAGTTATGTTTCTTTGACACATACCCACTGAGTGCTGTGTCTATTTGAAAATGGTCCATTCTATCTCAAATGTATCCAAAATATTGACGTCTGGCAGCTTGTAGAGTGTTAAGAAGTGCTAAAAGGAATATTTATTCATGCAACTGTTAATGTCACACCAAGAACTGTGAATGGTCATTTTTCTTTAAAATCTACAAGATGTTTTCAGAGAAATCCAGGGAGAACATGAATTTTAAGCTTTTGATGGGTATAATTGTTTATCCAGCCCAAAACGGGTTAAGTGTTGTTTTTTTAATACTCTTATTACTTCCAAAAATAATTCTCAGTGAATTCTACTTCCACTTATTTTGATCTCTCCTCTCAACTTCGGTTGCTGTGGATACGCAAACACAGCCCATTTTATCAACATTTTGATGTTTGAGAACCTGCATAGGGTTAACAAATGCTTAGAGGAATATTTTGTACATGCAACTTGTAATGTCACATTAAGATCTGAGCATGGCCATTTTTTCTTGAAAATATTCAAGATGTTTTTAGAGAAATCCTCGGATAATATGAATTTTTAACCTTTTAATGGGTATGGATGTGTAACCAGCCCTAAACGGGTTAATGCTTGGTTTGATGAATACCTTCATTACTTACAAAAATGATCCTCGGGGAATTCCACTTCCAAAGAAGGAGGTTATGTTTATCTCGCAGGTACACATTGCGTGCAATGGGTGCCCAAGAACAGTCCATTTTCTCAAAGTTTCTATGCTTTGCAGCCTCTGGAGAGTTAACTAATGCTTACCGGAATATTTTGTCTATGCAACTTGTAATGTCACTCCAAGACCTGCAAATGGTCAATTTTTCTTGAATACTTACTAGATTTTTTGGAGAAATCCACAGAAAACTGGAATTTTAAGCTTTTAAGGGGTACATCTTAACCAGGCGAAAATGGGTTAAGACCTCGATTTTTTGAATATCCTTACTACTTACTAAATTTTTCTCTATCAGTTTTGCATCCGGTAAAAGAAGTTATGTATCTCTGTGGCATTCCCATTTGTTATTGTTGGTGTCCAAAAACAGACTATTTTTTCAAAATGTTGACATTTAGCAGCCCATGGAGGGTTAACAAATGCTTACTGGATTATTTTATCCATGCAACCGGAAATGTGACTCCAAGACCTATCAATGGCCATTTTCTGTTGAAAACTTACAAGATGTTTGTAACGATATCCACAGAAAACATGATTTTTTTTAGCTTTTGATGGGTATCGCTATTAACCAACCACCCCAAAAGGGGTTAACGCTTGGGTTTTTGAATACCCTTATTACTTACAAAAATGGTCCTCAGTGAATTCCACTTCCAATAAAGGAGATTATGTGTAACTCTCGGACATACATTGTGTGCTGTGTGTGTCTGAAAACAGCCCATTTCAACAAAATTATGATGCTTGGCATTCTGTAGAGGGTTAATAAACGCTCAGCGGAATATTTTGTCCATGCAACTTGTAATGTCACACAAAGACCTGCAAGTGCTCATTTTTTCTTGAAAACCTATGGAATGTATTTAGAGAAATCCACAGAAAATGGGAATTTTTAGATTTTAAGGGGTCTCTCTCTTTAGCCTACCCAAAACGGGTTAAGACTTCGTTTTTTGAATACCCTTACTACTTACAAAAATGTTTCCGTATAGATTGTGCGCTCGATAAAAGAAAGCACTTTTCTTTGTGGCGTACCCGTTGGGTGCTGTTGGCGTCCAAAAACAGCCCATTTTATCACAATTTTGACTTTTAGCAGCCCATGGAGGGTTAACAAATGCTCACCGCAGTATTTTGTCCATGCAACTTCTATTATCACATCAAGGCCTGGGAGTGACAATTTTTTCTTGAAAATCTACAAGACTCATTTAGAGAAATCCACGGAAAACCTGAATTTTTTAGCTTTATGGGGGTATTGCTGTTTAACCAGCCCAAAACGGGTTAACACTTAGTTTTTTTAACACCGTTATTACTTACAAAAATGATCTCCGGTGAATTCCACTTCCAATAAAGGAAGTTATGTTTTTCTCTCGTGTATCGTTCGGGTGCTCTGGGGGCCTGAATCCAGCCCATTTCATCAAAATTTCGATGTTTGGCAGCCTGTGGAGGGTTACCATATGCATCACCTGATATGTCATGTGTATCAAAGGTCGTGGCACAGACAGGTCTATCAATGATGACGGTTTTAAAAAAATTTACAAGACGTGTTTCGAGAAAGTGCCGATAAACCCCAATTTTGACAGTTTTTTGCCAATTCTGACGAAATAAGGGTTAAATCGAAAATTCCGCTTCGGTACATTTTTAGATTTTGTGCCCCTCTATGCGTGTGCAAAATTTTGTGAAAATCGGTCCGAAAATGGCTTTGGAATCGTGCGGACAAAATGTGTGGGAACCCCCCCCCCCCCCCCCCCCCCTCCCAAAAAAAAAAAATAATAATCCGTAGAAAAACAATAGTCTTTTCCAGAGGGAAAAGCCTAATTAGTGTCAGCTGTCTGCAGTGTCCAGTCAAAAGTTGGAGAAAAATAAATTTTCCTCCACAATAAAACTGCTGACGGAAAAAATAAAAAATGTCACCATGGCAGTTAAGTGAACATTCAGGTTTTGTTTTGGTATGAAAGTATTACCTCATTCTAAAGCTCAGTATTGTTATGGTTTTACAGTGTAGCCATTTTATGAATTAATAAACTTCACTTGAGTATGTCTGGGTCCTGCCCATAATTTTTAGCTCAACTTTGGCGAAGCCAAATATGAGCTTTTGTCATGGCCCGTCGTCCGTCTGTCTGTACGTCAACAATTGGATACGGCTCGGGCTAGAGGCCGTATTTATGAACCGATCTTTACGAAACTTCTTGGGTACCTTTGTTATGACCGTGGGACGAGAACGAGTATTTTTGGGTACGGTCCGAAATTCAAGATGGCCGCCAGCTGCCATTTTTACCGACGATGCAGAAATCATTTTTTTGTGCAGTACTTCCATATGAAAGCTCTGATTTGAATAATTTTTTGTATGAATGTTTAGTACCATGGGATACATCACATATAATACGGGTTTTTTTCTCGTGCGTAAATTGTGCAAATTAGACTAATTTTGATGTTTTTTGGTGTTACTTTCAGCACTGTAAGTGCAAATGCCAATACGGCTTGGGCTAGAGGCCGTATTTATGAACCGATCTTTACGAAACTTCTTGGGTACCTTTGGTATCACTGTGGGATGAGAACGAGTGTTTTGGGGTCCGGTCCAAAATTCAAGATGGCCGATGGCAGCCATTTTGTACAAAATTAGGTGCAATCAGATTTTTGCACAGAACTTCCATATGAAAGCGCTGATTTGAATAATTGTTTGTGTGAATGTTTAGTACGATGGGATACATCACATATAATACGGGTTTTTTTCTCGTGCAGAAATTATGCAAATTAGATGAACTTTGATTTTTTCAGTGCTACTTACACACAGTAAGTACACATGTCAATACGGCTCGGGCTAGAGTCTGTATTTATGAACTGATCTTCACGAAATGTCTTGGATACCTTTGTTATCACCTTGGGACGAGAACGAGTGTTTCTGGGTGCGGTCTAAAATTCAAGATGGCTGCCAGTGGCCATTTTGTACCAAAATTAGGTCTAATCAGTTTTTTGTACACAACTTCTATACGGCTCAGACTAGAGGCCATATTTATGAACCAATCTTTACGAAACTTCTTGGGTACCTTTGTTATCACCGTGGGATGAGAGCGAGTGTTTTTGGGTGTGGTCCAAAATTCAAGATGGCCACCAGCAGCCATTTTGTACCAAAATTAGTGCAATCAGTCTTTTGTACAGAACTTCTGTATGAAAGTTTTGATTTGAATAAATTTTTGTATGAATGTTTAGTAACATGGAATACATCACATATTGTAAGTTTGGTTTTTTTTCGTGCAGAAATTATGCAAATTAGATGAACTTTGATTTATTCAGTGCTACTTACACAATGTAAGCACACATGTCAATACGGCTCAGGGTAGAGGCTGTATTTATGAACCGATCTTCACAAAACTTCTTGGGTACCTTTGTTATCACCTTGGGACGAGAATGAGTGTTTCTGGGTGCGGTCCAAAATTCAAGATGGCTGCCAGTGGCCATTTTGTACCAAAATTTGGTCCAATCAGTTTTTTGTCACAAGTTCTATACAGCACGTATTTATGAACTGATCTTCACAAAACTTCTTGGGTACCTTTGTTTTCACCTTGGGACAGGAACGAGTGTGTTTTGGGGTGCCTTTGTTATCACTGTGCTATGAGAACAAATATTTTGGGGTTGAGTCAGACCCACTCTGGGACTCAAAGATTTCTTTTCTAGTTTAGCATCTGACTGTAGCCCACCTTTACAATACTTTACCTATACATTTGTTACAGGCAACAGTCAGTATTTATGTACAGACCGTTACAATACTTTATATGTACCTTTGTTATCAGGTCATTACCTAGATGTTTGTCATTGCTGTGTCACATACTATACATGTACATGTCTTTGTCTTGACAAGTTGAGCTACAGTGTCATTGACACTTTCATTTTGATTGCTGAACAAAAACAGACCAGGGGGACCTCCTCTGTGATTGGCACTGTGAAGAATTAGTGGTGGTCAAAACAGTATTTTTCAGCTGAGGTAGTGGTCAGAAATGAAAAAAAGAGTTGTTTACCTGTCCAGCACTGACTGACTACTGTGGGCTTACCAAGCATCTGCAACTCAATCAGAAAACTAAAACCTGAATCTAAAATGCTGATTTAAAACTGCCAAAGAAAAAGGTGATTTTGCCGAAGCACAGTCTTTTTACCACAGCATTTGTTTTACCAATGCAAATTTGTTCAGTTGACAGGCTTGAGAAATGCATGCTAATTAACATCCAATTTCCTGTCATGCTGAATATTCATGTGTGGACCCACTAACATTTAAGATGAGACAGATTAAATTTTAAATGTAGGTTCCTTTATTTCCTTAGCCATCTGTGTCTATTCAATACATGTTTGGAGTAAAAACAAGGAAACAGTCATCATGTACAAAATACATTTGTAACGAACTCTGGACTTCCAAAATTTGGCAAGAATCCTACGAATCCTGAATCCTTCAAGAAATACACACTACAAAACTCAACTTTCGGAATTTCACATAAAAATTCACAAACTAATTTAAACTAGTGAATGAACAACAAAATTTCAAAGAACACTTATCCAGCATAATTATATCAACAGGTCACAAACACAAGTGTAGGAAATTCTGGACAGATCAGTCTATTTAAACCAAGAAATCAAAGAGATTATCTAATGAGCAATGATTTACTTAGTGTTCACTGCATGTTCATTGTGTTCTTGGGCAAGGCACTTAATCACTGTGGGGGCACAGTTGCACTGTGTACGAAGGCATACTGCATGTCGATAATGCACTTGTCTTCAACCAATGCTAATCCTGCTTGTGTGAGTTGGAACATTGGTGAGCCTGGCAGTTGCTCACCGTTGCTCGGTGGTTCTTGTTATGTACTCCGGCTTCCTCCACCCATAAAACTTTCCAATATGAGTTGAACCTGGCTGTCAAAAGTGTCATTAAACCCCAACAAATAAATGGGGCATGTTAATTTGAAATTGTGAAGTGAAAATCAAGTGACCTATAATAAAGTCAGAGACCAATTTAACATTATGTGATCTATAATCAGTGTAACAGCCTTAACTAGAAAGTGGCGCTGGAAAGAAATAAAATTTTGTAATTACTAATTAAATATCAAAACATGTAAAAGACATTGTGACACACCTGCAATAAAATGTGGAAAATTAAATATTTTAACACTGTCACACATGTTTTATGAATGTTTTCTGCAAGTTGACTGACTATTCAAGTACAGCGGAACCCTGTTAATTGAATAGCCGCTTTGCCAATGGAAATTATTCCATTAACAGGAGTATTCCATTAACAGGGATTATATCACTTTCCTGTATTCAAGAGATAAACTTAGCATTTATTCTATTATATCTTGTTTGACAGAGCTCCATGAGCTCTGTGAAACAATATATAACAGATTAAATGCCTGGATTGAATGTACAGAGGCCAAATAGTTCTATAAACAAAGAAAAACTGGGGAGAGTCAGGGTAATTTCTCGACAGGTTACAAGATTTTTTATTCAATTAACAGGAGTTTACTCTATAACCTATGTTCTTAATAGGTCCAATTTGTACTGGATGTATGGTAACTGGTTTTGTGTTGGGAAATTATATTCAATTAACAGGGTTATTCAGTGAAGAGATATCAAATTAAGTTGGTTCCACTGTATTCTTACTCAGAAATTTCATTTATATTTCTTCTAAAAAATTGTTTATGACCCTTGATTGGAATGAGCTAAAAAAATGGTGCATTTGTGAAGGGTTATCTACTCTAGTGTGAAAGAAAAATAGAAAAAGTAATTAAATTTGAATTAGACTTTCTGTATATTTTGCAATGGTTGGAGTTGAGTGATTTGTGAGGAAAAGTTGAAACTGGAAATATTTTTAGTGATGTCAGTCCCAAAAAATGAGCTTCATCAAACACGACTGAATTGGGTAAATTTCTAGCTGTATGCATTGTGAGAAACATTTGCAGCTTTAATTTTTATTTTCGTCATCAATAGCTTTTGAGTAACTTGGTTTGTAAGTCTGTGACTACATCACAATTGTATTTTCTTTATTTTCCAGAGATGTTTGGATTTTTGTATAGAAATGAAAAATTATCAGAAAGCTGTGGCTTTGTGTTTTGTTGTGGACAGATTCATGTACAGATATGGTGGATCAAAGGTTTTGTTGGACATTGTTGATACAATTTGCCAACATGATCCAAGTCAGATTGTAGCACCTCAAGTGATCATTAGAAAAACAAGGGTGATGAAAGATATAGGTGATCTCCATGGTGCTATGAGAATTCTTGACTCCATACTGGATGTTCCATTTCAAGGTAACTCAGAGTGAAGTATACTACATTTTATTATATGCTAAACAATAGATTATCGAAGAAATTGTGGAAAGATAGAAATCATATCCCACATTGTGAAGATATAGAAATTTTCACTTTCACGGTATCATTCAAAATGGCAGCTTTGAAATCATCACTTCAAGGTGAATACGAATCAAATTGTCACTGGAAATGATCAATTTGTTCTAGAAAAGTATAATGAAAAGAAAATCTAGTGTTTTTGAATGAATTCCAGTCATTTCCAGCAATAATTCAACAAGTGTTCACCTTGAATTGATGAATGAAACCTGCTAGTCCAAACTTGGCCTGAAAGTCTGTAATATAAATTTTTGGTTTTGTACGTCCTTTCAAAGGTCGTACCAAACCCAAAACTTATTTACTGACTTTCAGGCCATGTTTGAACTAGAAACCTGCCAACTGAATCAGATAGCAAGATGCTATCTGTTCTGTGTATCGATCAAATCACTTCCACATATCAATGATTCAATGCGGTGTTTACTTTCATGCATCAATGCATGGCTGAAATGAGTGGAATTATCAGATTCTTATAAAAAGCGTATAATAAAATGAAAATCTAGTGTTTTTGAGTGGATACCGAAAATTATCTCACTTGTGACCAAGACAAATGGTTATTTTCTCTCGCGCAAGCACTCGTGAAAAATAAGCATTTGGATTGGTCACTCATGAGATAATTTTTGGTATCCACTCAAAAACACTAGATATCCTCTATTTATTAGCTGTACACATTATTACCAGACTTGTTGGGGATATTTTGTAGTCACAAAATTGACTGTGATGATTGAGCATATTAAATATGACTAGAATTGGGCAGCTTTTAGGTTTTCCGGTTTGGTTCTGGTTTTTGTAGCAAACCAGAAAAACTAACCACAAGACCCAACAAAAAAACATCCAAATGGTTTTACTGTGTTTGCTTTTTAACTGATCAAACTATCTTAATTAGAAGGGAGAGGTAGAAGTGGTCAAGTGGTCTCCATGGACTCTCGTCACTTGGCCTATCTGGCAGAGGGGTGCATACGGCACAAGCCTGGATATAATATTTTGGGGGGTGCTGGACAAAAGGACAGGTACTAACTGACTCCTGTCAGACATTTAGAGACCCAGTCGGACAGTTTTTCAGCTCAGTCACAAACAGTAATTTTCAGTCTAATCAAAGCACTTTAATGGGAATTTACACATACCTTGAAGGGTTTATACCATGCCATTGATAAGTCAGTGTGACAACAGTACTTCAATTGAAAACGCTGCATTCGGGTTGCTTTTGACAATTGTGAATACGGAAATTCAAATCAAGGGAAGCACTGCATGTTCGATACGTGCGGGAGTAATCCCCTGGGAAAATGTTCTGACATCTACAAAATCCTTGTTTTATCTTTTTGTTTTGCATTTAATTTTTATAACGTGGTATACGGAATTCGTAAATGATTGTCGTGTATTATGATGATGGGAAATAAACTGTTATGGTATTTGTACTTTCAATGAACAAAAATAGAGGTGAGCGATAATTCACCCACCATTCCCATGCATCACTGTCCAATTAACTATGAAAATTGGCCTTGGACAACGTGAAGGGCACACGCAACTGGCCTTCTGACAAATGCATAACTGAGTTGCACTTTGTCCAAGTCCGACCTCTTATATCCAGATTTGATATGGAATGTTCTCATTGTCATATTTTCTCCCTTACTGACTTGTCAACTGGACGAGTCATTTAAAGGAAAAAATGTGAGACTGAGAGCAAAAAAAATAGATCAGATGAACTTATTCAATGGTCATTGTAATTTATGTTTTTTCTGACTCAATAGTTTTAATTATTGACCTCCTAGAGCCCCTAACAATGATCAAAGGAAAGTTATGCTGAACAAAATGCAGATACTCATAGATGGTGCTTTTGGTGGCGGTTTGTTTCATATAAGCTATTGCAGATTTTTTCCAAGTGAATGCACCTGAAGTTGTTATTTACTTATATGTTCTCAACTCAAAAGAAAAACTGAACCAATACAGTAGAACCTGTCCTGAGAGACCGCCCTTTGGGCCACACAAAAGTGGTCTCTCAAGACAGGTGATCTCTCATAACAGGTTTCAGGTTTTCTCAAGTCAGTGAATAGCCAACCACAAAATTCAGAAATGGAGAAGAATGGATTTTTGTAATTACTTTGTAGTTGTTCTTTTTTATGAAGTTTTTGTAACAAATTGAAATGGACTGTTAACAAATTGAAATGGACTGTTATAAAAATTATAAAAATAAATTAGTGTTGAAAATCTTCATTGAAGATTTTCAACACTAATCTATTTTTATAATTTTTATAACAGTCCATTTCAATTTGTTACAAAAAGATGTTCAACACAAATTTATGAACTGAATTAACAAGTATAACAATGGCGGCCGGTTAATGTTTTTTCTTCTCGGCTCTGGGCATAAAATCATGTAAAGTTGGCTTCGGTGTTTTTGAAAAATAACCAAATGACCAGAAACATTGCCCTCTTGCTCCTATAGGATGGTGCAGTTGATGAAAATAATGACATTGCATAAAGAACAGATCTAGAGGAAAATAATGGAAATTCTGTGAGGAAGCTTCAATATATTTCTTTTTTCGTGTATCGTTCGTGGAGTGAGTCTGTGTAAGTCTTGTTATAATAATATGAAACATGAAAACTGTCCTTTTGTGAAATGTGAGGTTGTGTCGAGATTATTACACCATAAATAACTGTAGTAATACCTGATCCTGGGAGCAGAAATTAGTATAGTCTTGTCGCTGAGAAATCTTTATTCTTGACATATATTTTGAAAATATGAGAAACTATTGACAGAGTGTTTTGACATTAACCGTAGTATTGACTGAGTGTGATCTGTCCATTGGGTTAGTGTACTCACTGATGTGTTGATCTGCATCGATCTTCAGTCAAGCGATTCGACGTGATTGAATGACATCCCATTTGTGTGATGGACTGCTGGTCAAGAAAAATTCTGTTCATCTGACAAATGCAGCGGTGCTTTTCGTCCTAGATTCTATGAGCATAAGCTAATTTACTCGAAGCCTGCGACAAACTTCTATGGAGACCTCCACCCCTAATATCAAAAAAAAAGGATGGATAAATGTATGAATATTTCAGAAAAATTCTCGTTCATTCTTCTGATGTAAACATGGAATATTCTATCACTGAGGCCCAATGACATTCCCAAAAAACGCGGTCATGTCGGGATCCGGAGGGGGGGGGGGGGGGGGAGGGGTTATACATACTGACAACCAAACTGAACACTGATCATTGGCAAACTGTATGATCACACGTTTACAGGAACAGGCCTTGTACCAAAATCAGATGAGTTAATAATTAATGCCGTCAGTGAACGGTACCAACTTGGTTATAAATTTTAATATAAGAATACTTAAGCGCATAGGGAATCCCGAGCGGATCGCGACGCTGCCGCGATGCGCTCAAGAGTCCTTAAGCGCTAAACACTTATTGAGAAATGTGTAAAGTATTCAGAACATATTTTCGTCCATATTTTCATGAAATTACGATTGATTCCGCCATATCGTATTTATCCTATGTTGACCCACCCTGCAGGTTAAGTGTCGAGTCTGGATCAAGAGCTCATCCAGAACGAAACTGACCTAACATTGGCATTTCAATAATAATCACGGTGACTGTCTTGTAGGTTTGATCTCCGAACAACAAACATTGACCGTAACTACAGAAAGTCCCCATGTCCAGAGCCTGGAGAAGGCAATCCATAGCTGGATGCTACAGTCAAGCCTTCTCATTGTATATATGTTACCTTTTTCTTTTCTTTTTTTCTTTTCTTATCTTTTCTTCACATCTAACTGTGGAGAAATATCTGTGCCTCATCAAGGGTTACAAACCATTACTTCATCTCCGAACAGTGAAATATATTTTCCTTTCTCCCGAGATTTATTCTCGTATTTTGCTCCCTCGTTATCCCTCGTTATCCTGCGGTATTGATAGAGCAATCAAGTCCTTTGCAGTCGGTAGCTGGGTAGAGTTGATGTATGAAAAACCTAAAGTGGATGACCACCCCAGACCCATTTCTCAATTTACAGTCTTCTTGAACCTGAGTTCTGATACTAACAATGATTGAGTTAGCAACATACAGAATGAGAGTGGGTCTTTTCTATTCAGCCTTTCACGGAGGCAGACGCAATCTAAGCTGGAACTAAATGACATATTCCTCCTTGCGGCAGTCATAAAGTTTGGTCTTTGGGGTTTAACCCTCACTTTAGCTCTTTTTTTGATGTATAATAATAAGGTTACTTCCTCGCCCATGGATATACTGGGAAGATGTATCAGAGGCCAATCTGCAGTGAACCCAATTGGGAAATATATAAGCCACACTAGCACACGGTATGCACCTACATTGTTGACAAAAAATGGAAAATTATCCTCAGAAAATTCCCCAGATAATATATGCGAACCAGAAAATGTATGGCCCATATCAAGTGTCTTTATATTTGGCAGGTATTTCTCCTGTATATCTAGTCTATATTTTTGGCTCAGAAATATACTGCTACTGGCAGGCGACATTGAAGTTAACCCTGGCCCTGAAAACATGACCACCTCTACCACACCTACCTCGACAACCAGTCTTACTGACTCAACAGATGAACGACGAGGAATACGATTAATGCACCTAAATATTCAGAGCCTTAAGCCCAAAATAGACATTATACGCTGCGAAGCGCTTGACTACGACATCTGCGTCTTTACAGAATCATGGTTAAATGATAACGATAGCAATAATGATATTATTATTCCAGGATTTCACTGTCCTATAAGAAAGGATCGGGGTACGAGAGGGGGTGGGATAGTAATTTACATAAGAAACACATTGTCCGTCGTATTGAGACAGGATTTAGAGCCACCAAACTTGGAATGCGTGTGGGTCCAAATCCTACACAGCCAGAGCACCTTTTTGCTTGGAGCCTTTTACCGACCACCCAACTCCAACAATGAATTATGGAATAATATTACAAATTCATTCGAACTAGCCATGGATACTCGCATCAATGATATCATTATGACTGGTGACTTTAATGATAATTTGTTAAACTCAGGTAACGGGCCAATGAAGAAAATTTTACAACAACTTAGTCTCCAGCAAATAATAAGCCAACCTACTTTCTTCACGGAAACATCATCCATGCTTCTTGACTTAATAATTACAAATAACCCATCACTTATTAAAAGCCAAGGTGTTTGTGATCCATTTTATGGCGACTTAACCCGATACCACTGTCCGGTTTACGCCGAACTTCTCCATACGGTAAAGCGTTCCGTAAGGGTAAAACGTAAGGTATGGCTTTATGATCAAGCGGACTTTACGATCCTCAACAAGTCCATAGTGGATTTCAATTGGGAAGATATGTTTTTCAATTGGAACTACTCGACTATTACCGCTCAATTTCAGAGAGTCCTCGGAGAACTTCTCACAAAGTATATACCTCACAAGGAGATAATAATAAGGAAAACCGAACCACCGTGGATGCACAGAGAAATCCGAAATTTAATTCGTCGGCGGAAACGTTTACATCGTCATGCAAAATTAATAAACTCACCACAGGCGTGGGCAAAATATCGTAAAGTTGGAAACCAAACAATTTCTGCTGTTAGAAAATCCAAACAAAATTATATTGAACGTATTCAAAATGTACTAAATGAAACATCCACCTCCTCGGGCTCGTGGTGGAAAACCCTAAAAAAACTTCTTAGTGACAACAAATCAGAAATCCCAACATTGCAGTATAACAGCAACACATTGTCATCTGACGTTGAGAAAGCGGCAGCCTTCAACGAATACTTTTGCACAATTTCTAATTTAGACGACTCGCGTGCAATGTTGCCCATGAATAATAACTGTAGGCATCGCCCAACTTTAGAGAGTATTAATATAAGCTGCAGCGAAGTCCTTGAAACAATTAAATCATTGAAAGTATCCAAAGCGTGTGGCCCAGATAACATTAGTCCAAAAGTCTTAAAAGAGTGTTCACTGAGTTTAGTGAGACCCCTAACGTCCCTGTTTAATTATTTTATTGAAAACTGCTATTTCCCGACACAATGGAAACAGGTAAACGTAGTTCCCGTTTTCAAAAAGGACGACCCAAGCTTAGTGTCTAACTACCGTCCAATCTCGCTTCTCAGTTGTGTAGGGAAAATTTTTGAGAAGTGTATCTTTAAACATGTGTTTAGCTTCCTTAAAGAAAATACCCTGCTAAGTACATTCCAATCAGGTTTCACACCTAAAGATTCAACATGCTACCAATTGACGGAAATATATAATACCATTAGCTGTGCGCTCGATGAAGGAAAAGAAATACGCTTTGTCTTCTGTGACATCAGTAAGGCTTTTGACAAAGTATGGCATACTGGCCTACTGTACAAGCTGGAAAAGATGGGCATCTCTGGAAACCTGCTTAAATGGTTTGTTTCCTATCTGAAAGATCGAGAACAACGAGTGGTAATTAACGCTGAAACGTCACCTTGGAAACGAATCACTGCAGGCATACCACAGGGATCAATTCTGGGCCCCCTATTGTTTCTTATATACATAAACGACATTGTCGACGATATTTTCTGCAATATTCGTTTATTTGCTGATGACACCTCGTTATATATTATAGCCGAAAACCCAACACAAGCTGCAAATCACTTAAACGATTACATTGCAAAGATCGAACATTGGGCACAGCAGTGGTTGGTTGCCTTTAATCCCAAGAAAATGGAATCGATGATTATAACACGTAAAAGAGATAAACCCCCTCATCCTCCAATCCGAATGTGGAACACAGACATCAGCGAAGTAAACACCCATAAACACTTAGGTGTCACTTTCAGTGACCGAGGATGCTGGGGAGACCACATCCTTGATATATCAATGAAAGCGTGGAAAAGAATTGGTTTATTAAGACGACACAAGTTTACCCTTGATCGGAAAACATTGGAAAAAATCTATTTGGCATTCATTCGCCCTCTCCTTGAATACTCATGCTCAGTTTGGGACAATTGCACTATTGCCGAGAGCGATGATCTGGAACAAATACAACTTGAGGCCGCAAGAATAGTAACAGGAGCGACACGAAGTGTCAGTAGGTCGCTACTTTACGCTGAGACTGGATGGGAAACCCTAAAAACCCAGAGAGAAAATTACAAATTAAAACAATATTTTAAAATGTATCGCAAATTAACTCCAGGGTATCTAGCTTGCCTAATTCCCCCACCACTGGCTGCAATTCATAGATTCGAGCTCCGTAGGAATGAAGACTTGGTGGTACCCTATTGTCGAACCCAGTCACACTCGATGTCATTCCTGCCCAGCACCACACGCCTCTGGAATAATTTGCCCCTAAACATTCGAAATAATAACTCCTTATCGGAGTTTTCAAATTACTTGAACAGGAATAAAATACTAGTTCCTATTTTCTTTTACGGTGACAAATCGCGCCAAGCACAAATAATTCACTGTCAATTACGCCTATCCTGCAGCAATCTAAATGACCACCTTTTTCAAAATCATCTCTGTTTATCTCCCCTGTGTGTATGCAGTGTTCGGGAAACAGTTGATCACTACTTGTTTCACTGCCCACTTTTTAACCGAGTGAGAATGGCAACCCTCGGTCAGTTAACTAAATATATTGATACAGACATACTGCTAAATGGGTGTGTTGAATATAGCCAAAGCGATAACAAGCACAATTTCCAAAAACTGCACGAATTCATTATTGCCAGTAAACGTTTTAACAATTGAGAAAAGAAAGCGGTGCTGTCATTACTTGTGTTGGACAAAGGGATATTAAATTCGTACTGCAAAGAGGCCACATGGGATACAACTTATTAGGCGTTAATACCCTGTGAGCAGATTGTCTCAGCTGAATGGTTAGCTACGTTTTTCGCTAGATCAACTCTCCTGGCTCCCGATCCTGCATATCTATCACAATCTTCTACCTTTTCTTCTCAACAACACAGCTCTTCTGTTCAATCTTTTATTATCCGAACATCCAGATTGAATAATTCGCCTTATATGTCATGTGTAATATGCTTTAAGGAACCAGCTTACATAAGCCACGTGCTTGCTGCTGAGTCGTTTCCATAACTTTGTTAATTATTGTCTAACTTGAAACAATGTACACTTATAGTCTGGAATAAAATATTGTTTAAACTAACACAAATTTATTTTTATTCCTATCTGTCACATTTCAGGTATGTATGAAATTGTTTATTCAGCAATAATCCTAATCTTTTCACAGGGTCTTTTAAAAACATCTCAATCTTTAATGAGTTACCAATTGAAACCTAATTAAGAGCTTTTCATACTTTTAATTATGTTAGTATAACCACAATGGATTTTCAATTCCAGAACAGGTAAAAAGTTTTTGTCATGGTTTCAGTCTTCAAAGGGGCGGTCTCTCAAGACAGGTCTATTATGGCATTAAAATACAAGTTGGTACTTGGTCACAGTGGTCTCTCAAGATAGGTGGTCTCTCAAGACAGGTGGTCTCCCATAGCAGGTCCATTATAGAGTAAAACCAATTTTTTGTAACAGTCTCTGGGTAAACTGAGTAACATAGAAGTTAACTCCTGCCAAGTCACAGACTAGGTAACATGGAAGTTTACACCTTAATTGCTGCTGGCAGATATTCCTGCCCGAGACATACACAGAACGACACATGTGTGTGAATGGGTTAACTGGTAGAGTGCTGAATTATTTTTGGCCATCAAATCTTGTACACATGTCGTTGCCTTGTTACAAGTTATGGGAGAGTGCCAGCTGGCACTCTCCCATAAATTGTAACAAGGCAAACCCTTACAGACTAAATAATGCCGCTTCAAAGATAATACAAAGCACATCCACTGAATATGAGCCTTCAAGTTGTGGTACCTGCACTTCAGAATAAAGCCCAAATATGGGCTTCCAGCACTCTACCAGTTAATCAATATGGCAGAAGTGCCAGTGTGGGAGGATAAAACAAGAGGCCATAGGACATATCGATTAACCCACGCACACATGTGTGTCGTTCCATGTTTATTACACACCTTCACATCTATAAAAAAAACAATTATTACAAGGACACTCAGCAATTCATTTGACAACTATCAACAAAATCAACACATTTTATTGCCAACCAAATTTGCGAGGGGAATCCATGTCTCAATTTCATCCCCCGTGTTTCAATGTGTTCTATGTGCCTACTGGCACACAGAACACATTGGAACTTAGGGGATGATTTTCAGCTATCACTAGGGATTCAAATTGTATTTGCATTGCACGATTTGTAGAAAATTCCAGTGAAATTTTGCTTCTATTTAAAAACCGTCCATCAATGATTTCCATTCCACACATGTGCAGAACAGATTTTCATTTTCAGAACAGATTTTCATTTTCAGCATGGTTTAGTGTTTCTGTAGATGGGGATAACATAGAACAGGCATGTAATAAATGGTTTCCCTTGCCACTGAAATAAGTATAATTTGGGCATCTTTAATAACCTTTCCCTCTGTAAGCTGTATGAATTTTGTCACTATTGCTTTTTAGCTCAACTTGACAAAGTCAAGCTGAGCTATTGCCATCACTTTTCGTCCGTCGGTGTACATACATACATACACAATTTCCTTTGGCTCACCTCACAGGTCGCATTTATGATCAAATCACTTTGAAACTTGTTATGCTTGTTTGTGGTGACCTCTAGATGGGAGCTATTGATTTTCTTCAATTTCCATCAAAAAATGTTGCCGCGGCCAACGTTCTTAGAACTTAGTTTAGTCAGGCAACAATATTTCCCTTTGGCACAACCTACAGGGCACATTTATGATTGGATTGCTTTGAAACCTAGTATGCTTGGTTAGGGTGACCTCTAGGTGGGAGCAATCGATTTTCTTCAATTTCCATAGAAAAATGTTGCCGCGGCTAGCGTTCTTAGAACTTAGTTTAGTCAGACCACAATATTTCCCTTTGGCACACCCTACAGGGCACATTTATGATTGGATTGCTTTGAAATCTGGCATGCTTGTTTGGAGTGATGTCTAGATGGGAGCTGTTGATTTTCTTCCATTTCCATAAAAAAATGTTGCCGCTGGCAACGACCTTTGAACTTAGTTTAGTGAGGCATCAGTATATTCCTTTGGCATGCCCTACAGGGCACATTTATGAACAGATCAGTTTGAAACTTTGTATGCTTGTTTGGGGTTACCTCTAGATGGGAGCTATCGATTTTAGTTGATATCTGCCAAGAAATGTTGCCGCTGGCAACGACCTTTGATGAACTTAGTGCAGTTATGCATCACAATTTCCCTTTGGCACACCCTGCAGGGCATATTTATTATCAGATCGCTTTGAAACTTGGTATGCTTGTTTGGGGTGAACTCTAGATGGGATCGATCGATTTTCCTCCATTTCCGTCAAAAAATGTTGCTGCTGGCAACGTTATTAGAACTTAGTTAAGTCAGACCTCAATATTTCCCTTTGGCACACCCTACAGGGCACATTTATGATCGAATTGTCTTGAAACCTTGCATGCTGGTTTTTCGTGACCTCTAGTTGGGAGCTGTTGATTTTCTTCCATTTCTGTTAAAAGATGTTACCGCTGGCAACAACCTTTGAACTTAGTTTAATCAGGCATCAACATATTCCTTTGGCACGCTCTAAGGGCACATTTATAATCAGAATGATTTGAAACTTGGTATGTTTGTTTGGGGTTACCTCTAGATGGGAGCTATCGATTTTCTTCAATTTCTGTCAAAAAATGTTGCCGCTGGCAATGACCTTCGATGAACTTTGTGCAGTTATGCATCAGTATTTCCCTTTGGCACAGCCTGCAGTACACATTTTTGACTGGATCACTTTGAAATTTGGTGTGCTTGTTTGGGGTGACCTCTGGATGGGAGCTATCGATTTTCTTCCATTTCCGTCAAAAATAGTTGTCATTGGCAATGACCTCTGATGAACTTAGTGCAGTAATGCATCAATATTTCCCTTTGACACACCCTGTAGGGCACATTTATGCTTGGATGGCTTGGAAACTGGGTGTGCTTGTGTGGAGTGATATCTATATTGGAGTTATCGATTTTCTTCCATTTCTGTCAAAAAATGTTGCCACTGGCAATGGCCTTTAAAATTGGCTTAGTCAGGCTTCAATATTTCCCTTTGGCACACCGTTCGGGGCACATTCATGATGGGATCACTTTGAGCCTTGGTATGTGTGTTTGGGGTGACCTTTAGATGTGAGCTATTGATTTTTTTTCATTTCCATAAAAAATTATTGTCGTTATCACTAGCCTTTGAACTTACTGCATTTGTGCGGCAGCTTATCCCTTTTGCACTCTCTGCAGGGTATATTTATGAACTTCCATAAAAAAGTGAGAAAAAGACATTGCCACAAGCTATTTATTACCTTCCAACTTAGTGCATTTGTGCATTAACATCTTCCTTTGGCATGCCCCAGAGGGCGCATTCATTATCAGGTTGTTTTGACACTTTGTATGCTTATGCAGGGTGACAAAGATAGGAGCTATTGATTTACTTTTCATTTCCATCAAAAACTGTTGCTGTTAGCAACAATTTTTGAATTTATTGTATTTGTGCATCAACATTCTTCTTTGACATGGCCTACAGGCCACATTTATCATAGGATTGTTTTTGAATTGGTCTGCTCATTAGGCGAGACCTTTAGATAAGAGCTATTGATTAGTATTCATTTCTGTGAAAAAAGTTGCCATTTACAATAACCTCTGAACTTACTGCATTTGTGTATCAGCATTCTTCCTTTAGCCAGTCTTACAGTTGTTATATAGCCCCCATATTATATCGAGATTGATATTTTTTTTTTTTGCATTTTCTGACTGGTCTGACTCATTTGCACTGAGTGACCTTTGTTTACATCTTTGTTACACTGATATATTGTACATATAGCTGTTGATTGTTTAAGTAGGTCAAGGACCTTGTTTACTTGAACTATGACAGAATCACCTAGGAACTGATAGAACATTGTAGAATTTTCATCTTCTGGAACATTCTATCTGGTTACTATATAAAGGTTTGTCAACAGAATTCAGAAACTCATTTTTAGAAAGCATTTCAGAAAGACTCACTTCAGTTGTTTCCATTGGAGATTATTATTGTTTCAGAACAGTGCATTTATTATAGAAGCAGTGCTTCTTTGTGAATTTGGAAGATTGATTCCAAAAGAGAATTTTGAAGAGAATCATTCGTCTTGGAAAAGAGAATTTATACTTTCTGTGAAACAGAATAATATTTCGTGAAAAGCCAGGATTCTACTGGATTATTTGGAAATTACCTGTGGCGCCAATGCTTCTTGGATTTTTACTCCATTTGAATTTTGTGGAGCATTTTATGGTATTTTATTGGAGACTGCTGAAATTTCTAAGTGAAAATTTTATTACTAATCTATGGGATACTGTTTCTGAAGACACATTCTTGGATTTAATACCACCAGCTGGAAAATTTCTTCACCAGATACTTCATCACTGGATTACTGGATTCTCTCAAACTGTATTTCGGACTAATTCAATAATTGATAAGTACCACTGTTTTTATTTTCTGTAAACCAATTAGTGTAAAAGATCTTTGTATCATTTTTTTTTTATATTAATTTTTTTTAATTAAATTTCAGAATAGTTAAATTCATAGTTATTGTTGCTAATTCCCAGATTTCTTTCTGTTACCAATATCATTAATATTTCCACATCGTAACGCAGTTTACATTTAAAAATGTATGGATTACTCTAACGTTGTGCACACACAATGCTGTTATGTTGAAATTTCACGAAATAACTTTGGTACCAATGATCTTCAATTTTGCCATTTCACTTATAACTTCCCAAGTTCAAGTTTGTCAAATTGAGCTACAGTGTCATTCACAGTTTCATTGTTACTCAAGGGTTATGGCATGCTTTTGATCATAAGAGTATATTCATCAAGCTGTGACCGACTACTGGTGGCATAAAATCAACCACAGTGTTTCATAAATAATCACTTGGCAGATTGCCAATGGTGTTCTGAAATGCCACTCAGTACTAGGGTTTAATCTCAGGAATGGGAATTCCTGGGTTCCTGATTCTGAAAGCCAGTCACAATATATGAGAAACCTGTAGCACGGAATCAGAAATCAAGCGTGGCACTGTTTCTGTGTTGAACTGAAGTTTTCTGAATTGAAAAACTGCCCCTTTCAAGATTTCTTCAGCCCTCCATGCCTAAAATTTTATAATCCTGATTACTGATGATCGTTTTTCATCAAATCACTTGAGCTGTCAACCAGTTCTGGAGGATTCCCCTCTTCAACAGCAAGATCTTCACCCTCTTAAAGTTCAAACTGGTCTTGATTTTCAGAATCACTAGTATCACTTAGGGCTGTCACGATTAATCGGCTAATCGATTATTGATCGGTCATGCCAAAATCGATTAGTATTTTTCGTTGTCGAATAATCGGTAAATTATATTCCGTTTTAGACATGTAATAAAAGAAAATATGTTGAAAAAACTATTGTTTCTGAAGGTAAAGAGTTAAGAACATCGATGTTAAACCCCAAGAAGCTATTGGAAGCATTTGTCTTTCAGGTACATTCATCAAAACTTTGATGTTCTGAACTTTTGAACTGTCAGTGTAATAATCAAGACCGGTCGGCAGTTGCGAAGTTCGCAACTGCCGACCGGTCTTGATTATTACACTGACGGTTCAAAAGTTCAGAACATCAAAGCTTTGAATGTAACTAAAAGAGGCTTGTCTTCGTTGTTTACTTGAGGTAGGTCAACTGACTTCAACTTCATTTTTATCGACTTCAAAGACAAGGAGATGGGGGTCATCTAGGTACAATCAATCGATTATCATCGATTATTTGCGACGATTAATCGATTCCTAAATTTAAAAATCGTGACAGCCTTAGTATCACTATTCACTACCTCCTGTAACGTCAACTTCCTCGGAATGCGAAAGTGGCAGGCAGTAGTTGGTCTCATGCGTTCAGCCCCAAAGTGGTGCACCTCACTGACTATTCTACATTAGAGCTGTAGGTTAACCGAACCGAGGTTTTTTTGTTTTTTTTTAAACCGAAACTGAAACCGTCGACATCCCATAATCTAAGGTTTTTCATTTTTATTAAAATACTCTCTTGCTGCAGAAATTCACAGAATGTAGCCATCCCAGAGTAGTGAGAGTACCCAGACACTGCCAATGGCAGTGTCTGGGTACTCTCACTACTCTGGGATGGCTACATTCTGTGAATTTCCGACATTTCAGCTTAGTTGTGTTCGCAGCTTTCCTCAAGTTGCGCGTAGGTGTCAGACCTCGAAAAATGGCCAAGCACAATAAAAGTTCTGTATATTTAGGTAATTATTATATTGGCCTTCCTGATTCTTCATGTATTATAGCTTATTTGGGGCATTCATTGAGTTTCATTCAATTTCACTGCCATTCAGTTATGATTCCAGACATATAGAATGAGTTTTATTGAATTTTATTTGGCCTCATGAACAAACCGAAAACCGAACCGAACTGAGGTTTTACTCAACCTGAAAAACCGAAACCGAACAAGAAACTTAAAAACCTACAGCTCTATTGTACATTATCTTATAATAACTAGTTATCCAAAGTTTATTTCTCAACCCAACAACTATGGTAACCTTAACATTCTCTTCATTTCTCGATCTGTTTATTAAATCAAGTCTAACTTATGCTATTTTGTTAATGTCGTTATGTAAATCCTATATGTATGCTTCGCCATTGTATATTAGGAGAGGAACGTAACTAAGTTGCAATAACTTGTGTTCCAATCCTTTTGTCAGTCAGCATATTACGACAATAAAATATGTTTAAATCAAAATCAGTCAACTTCCTCTTCAAGCAGAGGACTCTGGTGACGGCAGTGAAGAGGGAGTTGATGAAAGAGGAGGTAGTGGTGATAATACCAGTGATTCTGAAAATGAAGATGTGTTTGGGTTTTCACACTTCTCTTGAGGAAAGAACTTTTCCATTTGGAGATAGCAGATTGTCAATAAAATAAGTTCATTTTCATGAAAATAAATGCGTCTTGTTACTCTGGTAAATTTGCTTGATATTACCCTGGAAATTTCCCAGTTCCCACTTCTGAGGGTAATTTCATTTCCGTTCCTGATTCCAAGAAAACTGGGAAAATATTAAATCCTACACTCAGTACATGTGAATCTTGCTTGTGCATTGTCAGCAGGCATTATTGTGGGTGTCAACAGGCACCGAATATGGGACCCTTTCCCAATGGCATTTGAGCAAGAGTTTTCCCAATTCAAACCAAACATTTCCCAATCTTAGTCCTCATTCAAACAAATAATTATTTAAGAATTAGTGTTCTGAACTGGGCAGTCACAAGCCCTCAGAAAACTAGTACAGTGGAGCCCACTTAATTGGATATCTCTTAACTGAATAACCCTGTTAACTGAATATAATTTCCCAACACAAAACCATTTACCATACCTCCAGTAAAAATTTGACCTGTTAATTGAATATAGGTTATAGAGTAAACTCCTGTTAACTGAATAAAATATCTTGTAACTTGTCGAGAAATTACCCTGACTCTCCCCAGTTTTCCGTTGTTTATAGACCTATTTGGCCTTAGTACATCCAATATAGGCATTTAATCTATTATATCTTGTTTGACAGAGCTCATGGAACAATTGCAAAGTCATCAAATGTAGCTTGTGAGCATTCTCAGTTCAATTTGAAGGTAATATCTCTTATTATTTGTGTGTTTCTCTCCTACAAAACAAATTCCCTGGTGCCTTCATGGTGCGAATTTTCCAGTTGCATGAGCTTCAGACCCTTTCTCAAAGAGGGCAGAAGAATCCCTGAACAGGGATACACAAATTGATAATTGTAGATAACCCTACAAACGTTGTGCAAAAAAACCCTTTTGACCCATGATTGCCCAATCCCATTGTGCTCTCTTTTGTCAATGATTTTTTTAGCTCAACTTGACAAAGTCAAGCTGAGCTATTGCCATCACTTCTCGTCCGTCGGCGTACGTACGTACGTACGTACATTAGTATGTTAGTACGTTAGTACGTACGTCCACAATTTCCTTTGGCACACCTCACAGGTCGCATTTATGATCAGATTACTTTGAAACTTCTTATGCTTGTTTGGGGTGACCTCTAGATGGGAGCTATCGATTTTCTTCAGTTTCCGTCAAAAAATGTTGCCGCGGCCAACGTTCTTAGAACTTAGTTTAGTCAAACCACAATATTTTCCTTTGGCACACCCTACAGGGCACATTTATGATTTGATTGCTTTTAAACCTGATACGCTTATTTAGGGTGACCTCTAGATGGGAGCTATCGATTTTCTTCAATTTCCGGCAAAAAATGTTGCCACGGCCAACGTTCGTAGAACTTAGTTTAGTCAGACCTCAATATTTCCCTTTGGCACACCCTACAGGGTACATTTACGATCAGATTGCTTTGAAACCTGTTATGCTTGTTTGGGGAGACCTCTAGATGGGAGCTATCGATTTTCTTCAATTTCTGTCAAAAAATGTTGCCGCGGCCAACGTTCCTAGAACTTAGTTTAGTCAGAAGACTCAATATTTCCCTTTGGCACACCCTACAGGGTACATTTATGATCATATTGCTTTGAAACCTGGCATGCTTGTTTGGGGTGACCTCTAGATGGGAGCTATCGACTTTCTTCAATTTCTGTCAAAAAATGTTGCCGCGGCCAACATTCTTAGAACTTAGTTTCGTCAAACCACAATATTTACCTTTGGCACACCCTACAGGGCACATTTATGATTTGATTCAAACACCTGAAATTGATGACACATGTGTATGTCTCAACATTAAAGCATCAAGTGGCATTGAATAAACAAGAAAAAAAAATTCATGGATCCTTGAATATCTTCCCCCATGTAGAAATATCCAGGGGAAGATGACATAGTACACCAGTAAATATATGTGCAAAATACAGTATTGTCTATTGAGTATTTCTTCATTCTGTTCGGCATCTATTAGCTGGGTGAAAGCTAGGGGCAAAATGCAGACAAATATTTTTATCATTTGTGGAATGTGTTGAGTTTTGTGATAACTACCAACAGACTTCAAACTCATTGGCTCATAAATGCAGTAATCCTGTAGTTGTTATTGAATTGCTAGGCATGATTGTGTCACCTTTTAACTGGTTGAGTGCTTGAAGCTTTGGGCTTCACTCTGAAGTGTAGGTACTACACATTAAAGGCTTCCTGTTCTGTGGATGTGCTTCATATTATTTTTGAAGTGAAATTATGAAAATATTTAGACTGTAAGGAGGTGCTTTGTGGCAATTTATGGAAGAGTGCCATTCTCCGATAAATTGTAATAAGGCAAAGACATGTGAACCAACTTTGCTGACCAAAAATAATTTAGTACTCTACCATTTAACTAGAGTGCTGAATTATTTTTAGGTCGTCAAATTTGCTTACTTGTCTTTAACTTGTAATTTACGGGAAAGTGCCTCTAGGCTTCCTCCCATAAATTGTGACATGGCAAATCCACACCAATGTATGTAATAATTTCACTTCAAAGATAATATGGAGCACATTCACAGAATATGAAACCTTTAACACTTACGCTTCCGAAAGTGACTATTATCACCTATTTTATGATGATTATCTGTACGTACTGGTATGCACAGATCAAACCTACCATGCAGATATGTTAAGTCTCACTATTTTAGAGGGAGACTCACTATCTTCCAGAATGAATTTTTGTTAACCCTTTACCCAACGAATCGCCCGCACATTTATGATTTGATTGCTTTGAAACCTGGTATGCTTATTTAGGGTGACCTCTAGATGGGAGCTATCGATTTTCTTCAATTTCCAGCAAAAAATGTTGCCGCGGCCAACGTTCTTAGAACTTGGTTTAGTCAGAAGACTCAATATTTCCCTTTGGCACACCCTACAGGGCACATTTATAATCGGATTGCTTTGAAACCTTTCATGCTTGTTTGGGGTGACCTCTAGATGGGAGCTATCGATTTTCTTCAATTTCTGTCAAAAAATGTTGCCGCGGCCAAAATTCCTAGAACTTAGTTTAGTCAGAAGACTCAGTATTTCCCTTTGGCACACCCTACAGGGTACATTTATGATCGGATTGCTTTGAAACCTGGCATGCTTATTTACGGTGACCTCTAGATGGGAGCTATCGATTTTCATCCATTTCCGTCAAAAAATGTTGCCACGGCCAACGTTCTTAGAATTTAGTCTAGTCAGACCACAATATTTCCCTTTTGTACACCCTACAGGGTACATTTATGATCGGATTGCTTTGAAACCTGGCATGCTTGTTTGGGGAGGCCTCTAGATGGGAGCTATTGATTTTCTTCGGTTTCTGTCCAAAAATGTTGCCACTGGCAATAAAACTGACATTGGTCCCAATGATCTTCAATTTTGCCATTTCATTTATAACTTACCAAGTTCAAGTTTGTCAAGTTGAGCTACAGTGTCATTGACACTTTCATTTTAGCTAGTTAAAACACTTTTAACACTTTTAACCATAGTGTGCTTGTTTGGGGTGACCTCTAGATGGGAGCTATCGATTTTCTTCCATTTCCGTCAAAAAATGTTGCCACTGGCCACGACCTTTGATGAACTTAGTTCAGTTATGCATCAATATTTCCCTTTGGCACACCCTGCAGGGCACATTTATGATCAGATTGCTTTGAAACTTTGTATACTTGTTTGGGGTGACCTCTGGATGGGAGCTATTGATTGTCTTCCATTTCTGTCAAATTACATTGCCATTGGCAACGACCCTTGAACTTAGTTTAGTTAGGCATCAATATTTCCCTTTGGCACACCCTACAGGGCACATTTATGATCGGATTGCTTTGAAACCTCTTAGCAACAACCTTTGAATTTAGTACATTTGTGCATGAACAGCCTTCTTTGACATGGCCTACAGGACACATTTATCATAGGATTGCTTTAGAACTTGGTGTGCTCATTAGGCGAGGCCTCTAGATAAGAGCTGTCAATTAGCATTCATTTCTGTGAAGAAAGTTGCAATTCACAATGACCTTTAAACTTACTGGATTTGTGTATCAACATTCTTCCTTTAGCCAGTCCTGCAGTTTACATCTAAAAATGCATGGTTTGCTCTGACGTTGTGCACACACACAATGATGTTAGGTTGAGGTTTCACTAAATAACATTGTAACCAATGATCTTCAATTTTGCCATTTAACTAAAACTTAACCAAGTTCACAAGTTTGTCAAGTTCAGCTGCAGTGTCATTGACACTTTCATTTATTTTTGTAATTATATCTTTGCCATCAAAAGTTCATGTTCTTTTATGGTTTGTTTTATGTTTTAGACCTTATAATCTACAGAATAGCATGGGTGGTGGGGTATTTCGTTCCTTGAGTGCAAGAAGGCTTTGAAATGCTAAAGCCTTGTTGTACTCAAGGGACAAATTTATCAATTTTATTAACTTGGGTATAATATCAGACATAAACCATTGAATTTTTTTTTTTTCAAGTTTGAATTGGTTATAAAAAGAGAACATGCGGCAGCCAAAAGGACCATGTGGGAATATCAGAGAAACAGATTTTTAACATTTTTTGGCCTAAACTGTTATTTTTTGTTTGACATCGCACAATGAGCTCTTTCAAATAAGTTATAATAGAACAAATGCTTAGTTTACCTCTAGAATAGAGCAATATGACCAAATCCATATTGATTGAATACTCCTGTTAATTGAATAATTTTCACTGGCAAAATGGCTATTCAATTAACAGGTCTCCACTGTATTTTGGGAAGGTAAGAAGACAAAGAATTTTGACCAGATCGTGACTCAGCCTCATTGAGGACAAAATTTTCTCACCACTTTTGGATGATAATTTTTAGCTTAACTTGACAAAGTCAAGATGAGCTATTGCCATCACGCATATGGAAGTCTGTGAGTCTGTTCACATTTCCCTTTAGCACAGGCTACACCCTGGCAAAATGGCTATGAGGTCATGTCTAGATGAGAATGTCCCCTTTTGGTCGCGATCAGTCAACCGTGATGGCTGCCCGAGCCCAAAACCCGAAAACCTTCAGCACAGTCTACAGGCCGTATTTATGAAGGGATTTCATGGTATCTTGGTAAGGTGAATCTGTATAATATCTAGATGAGAACGTCCCCTTTTGATCATGATCTGTCAACCGTGACGGCTGCTCAAGCCCAAAACCTCAAAATTTTTAGCACAGTCTACAGATCATATTTAATATGGAGGGATTTCATTGTAACTTGGTAGGATGACTCCATATGATGTCTAGATGAGAACTTCCCCATTTGGTCACGATCTGTCAACCGTACGACTGCCCAAGCCCAAACCCCAAAACCTTTAGCACAGTGTACAGGTATTTATGGAGGGATTTCATTGTAACTTGGTAGGATGACTCCATGTAATGTCTAGATGAGAATGTCCCCTTTTGGTCCCAAGTGGTCAGCTGTGATGGGTACTGGGGCCCGAAGCCCAAAAACCATTAGCACTGTGTACAGGTCATATTTATGAAGGGATTTTATCGAAACTTGGTAGGATGACTAAAGATAATGTCTAGATGAGAACATCCCCTTTTGGTCGCGATCATTCAGCAGTGATGGCTGCCCGAACCCAAAACCCAAAAACTTTTAGCACAATCAACAGGTCATATTTAATGTGGAGGGATTTCATTGTAACTTGGTAGGATGACTCTGTATGATGTCTAGATGAGGACATCCCTTTTGGTTGCGATCGGTCAACCGTGATCACTACACAGGCCCAAAGCCTGAAAACCATTAGCACAGTCTGCAGGCCGTATTTATGAAGGGATTTCTTTGTAACTTGATAGGATGACTTGTTTTGGAATAATTTCACTGCAACTTGGTAACTTTGGTTGACGTACATTAACTGTGAGAGCCACATACATTAACTGTGAGGGCCACATTAACCCACCCCTCCATTCTTTAGTACAGTCTACACCTCAAATTGTTTTTATTGAAAACATAGCATACAGGGAACAGAAATTAACATATTCCCAATTATCACATTTCTTGTCTTATTTCATAATCCTTTCATAAACATTGAACATTATCCTTTTCATCAAGCACCACACACAGTCAGGTTAAGCTAGAGTGTCATTGACACTTTCATTTTTGATTATTCTTCACAATTTCAAAATTGTTTTGGGATGAACGTCATCTTTCTCCATGGAATAAATATTAATTTCTTTGCATTTCAGAGCAGAAATGGAAATACAAAAAGGAAGCTCAGTATTTGAATGTGAGAGCTGTCTGTGTACAAATCAAGGGCCATATATTTCATAACCTAGGTAAGTAGTGCTTGTCAACACAGTACTCTTGGTGTGTGCCATGGTTGCCTTTAGTTTTCTCAGTTTTTGTATTTACTCCAGACCTTCTTGGAAGATGGGTGCGGTTGTGATTATGCCAAGGGTGTTGAGTCTTGCTCCCATTCTCAACAAAAGGAAACTGGTCTAACAGGATATCTTCAGTAACACCATATAAACCAAATTGTAAAAAATGTAGTATGTGAGTTATGGAGATGGGTTGGGGAGATATCCAGGACTGGATATCTCCCCTCCACCATGAAAATAGATTTGTCCTTAATTCAAAGCTTTTTGACATTAAAAGTGGAGACGTACATAATCAAAACAGAGTTTTGGAAAAAGTTTCTGCAGTTTGTGATATGTGATTAATTACATGATGTTTTTAATCCTGACTCAAATGACATTACTATTTGGTGGGGTGATGTTTTCTCCAAACTCAAACACCTGAAATTGATGACACATGTGTATGTCTCAACATTAAAGCATCAAGTGGCATTGAATAAACAAGAAAAAAAAATTCATGGATCCTTGAATATCTTCCCCCATGTAGAAATATCCAGGGGAAGATGACATAGTACACCAGTAAATATATGTGCAAAATACAGTATTGTCTATTGATTATTTCTTCATTCTGTTCGGCATCTATTAGCTGGGTGAAAGCTAGGGGCAAAATGCAGACAAATATTTTTATCATTTGTGGAATGTGTTGAGTTTTGTGATAACTACCAACAGACTTCAAACTCATTGGCTCATAAATGCAGTAATCCTGTAGTTGTTATTGAATTGCTAGGCATGATTGTGTCACCTTTTAACTGGTTGAGTGCTTGAAGCTTTGGGCTTCACTCTGAAGTGTAGGTACTACACATTAAAGGCTTCCTGTTCTGTGGATGTGCTTCATATTATTTTTGAAGTGAAATTATGAAAATATTTAGACTGTAAGGAGGTGCTTTGTGGCAATTTATGGAAGAGTGCCATTCTCCGATAAATTGTAATAAGGCAAAGACATGTGAACCAACTTTGCTGACCAAAAATAATTTAGTACTCTACCATTTAACTAGAGTGCTGAATTATTTTTAGGTCGTCAAATTTGCTTACTTGTCTTTAACTTGTAATTTACGGGAAAGTGCCTCTAGGCTTCCTCCCATAAATTGTGACATGGCAAATCCACACCAATGTATGTAATAATTTCACTTCAAAGATAATATGGAGCACATTCACAGAATATGAAACCTTTAACACTTACGCTGCCAAAAGTGACTATTATCACCTATTTTATGATGATTATCTGTACGTACTGGTATGCACAGATCAAACCTACCATGCAGATATGTTAAGTCTCACTATTTTAGAGGGAGACTCACTATCTTCCAGAATGAATTTTTGTTAACCCTTTACCCAACGAATCGCCCGCATCCACCCACGTAATATGCAAATTCAGCAGCTGAAAAATATTATTTTTCGAAAAATTTCAACAAAACCATATCATGTGACACCTCTTTGGAACGAACTAATCGAGCTCATTCCAAAGAGGGGTTACATGATATGGTTTTGTTGAAATTTTTGGAAAAAATTTTAAAAATGATATTTAAAATAATAAATTTTGAAATCGTCTGCGTTGGGTAAAGGGTTAAATCAGCCTAAAATTGAGATTTTTAACAGAATATCACTATTAAAATTAATAAATTTTACTCTTTGAGCCATTTAAAAATTAAAAATCTCATTATTTTTGCTAAGAAATCTCACTATTTTACAATTCAGTAGCTTAACATGTCTGCTACCATGTGATTAATTGTTGGAAAGGGCTAAGAGAGCCCTTTCCATCAATTAATCAGATGATAGAGTTTCAAGTATGTCATAACTCTTATTAAACTTCCTTGCATACAGGGATACGTAGAGGACCTCCATATATGGCTAAAGTGGGAATGGCAGTAAAAGGGTTAAGTTGCATCACCAGCCCTCCACCAGTTAATAATTTAATTTTCATTATTGATATCAGATTTGCCTGCATCTGATTGGTTGAGGTGATTTTTCATAACTTGATGGATAATTTTCCTATCATATGAATGTGTATGCTTTCTCCCACCCATTTGTCAAATAGAAAATGTGTTGAATGGTGCAGTTTAACTGTAATTGCTGCAGCTGTTCTTTGATACAATAGATTAAGTGTCTGTATTGTCCCTCCTGAGGTCAATATGGGTCTGCAAACATCAGGAATTTACTGACTTTCGGGGTAATTTCTTGACATATTGGAAGATTTTTTATTCAAATAACAGGAGTTTAGTCTATAACCTACATGCAATTAACAGGTAAAATATGTACTGAATGTGCAGTTAATGGTTTGACATTTTAAAGTTCTATCCAATTAATAGGATTATTTAATTAAGAGATATTCAGTTAAATGAACTCTGCTGTATTGATATTATTCTGTAGATCAATGAGAGCTGCTTCCAGCTTTTCGATGTTAACTGTTCCCACATCTTTAACCCTTTACCCAGTGTAACAGTCAAAACCGGCCCGTGCTATTCACAAAAATCCCCAATGATTTTTCATTATTTTTTTCCATTTTTGTCTCAAAAAAATAGGTTATAACCCTTAATTAGAACAAGCTTGATGAGCTCGTTCCAATGATGGGGTCATAACCTATGTTTTTGAGACAAAAAATGAAAAAATTAATTATTCAAGAATTTTGTTTGCAAGTGTTGTCTGCTTTTCAGATTAGGTAAAGGGTTAAATTGATCTAATGCATAGACAGCGTAGTCTTGACAAGTTGATTGCTGTTCAGCCCCACTGAAGAATATTTTTGTCTTCTCAAAGCTTTATTTGTGCACCAGAATTACTATTAATTAGGGTCTAATAACAACATTGATAACTTTTACTGTAACAGGATATAGGCATCCCGACAAGCAGCCACTGGGTAAACTTGAAGTTGCATTATAAGTACCTTGTCATTTGCAGTCTTGACTGGAGAGCTGGGAGGTTGTGGGATTTACAGTGCAGTTGCAGATTTGATTTTTTAAATAAAAAGCCTTGGTTGCGGTTTTGATTATCCATGAGCATATAGAAATCATCTATATATGCCTATCAGATCAGCCCTAACTACTTACAACTAACAAGGCATCTTTTGTTGATTGTATCGGAATAAATATATGAATAAATAATTATAAATTTCTATGCCTGTAATGTTGTAAAATGTCAGGCCCCTCCCCCCCCCCCAAAAAAAAGCCTGTGTTAGAATAACCCAACTGACCTTACAAAATTATGCCGACCCTAAAAATTAAAAATTTTATCAAGTAAAAGTCACTCACTGAGGTCATTGTAGCCCTAAATTTTCATCCGACTTCAACTGTGTTGAAACCGATTTTGGAGTTTGAGCTTTCAAAATTACATGAAGAAATAAATATATATCGGACAGTTTTAAATGAAGAGCAAGTGGCAAGTTCTTCTAGTTCATGAGAGGAAAACGAATTTGATAAACTGATGAATTTACAATGCTCCAACGTTGGTGTTGACAAGTCATGGGTGTTAATGAAATCGTGTTGCATTTCGTGTATTGATACTGAAATCATGGCCTACTGTCTTGAAAATGTCATTGGTGCAAGTATAATGGACAACAGTTTTGTTTTTTAATTCCATCCAAACGTGTACATAGAAATGGTTGACAATGGCAAAGCAAGTGTGTATATATTGCATTTAAGTGAATTATGTGGTCATTTTGGTAATTCGATATTTCTTTTATTTCTGTCAGACCGTGGAATTTTAAAAACCAAATTTGCGGTTGTGTTTATTGGAGCGCAGTTGTGATTTTCGGTAGTCTCACACTACCAATCCCGACCCGTTGTGGCGGTTAACCTCCCAGCTCTACTTGCCTGCCTATATATGCAGCCCAGACTTGCCTAGAAATGTCTGCAGAGCCACAGGTTCTTCCTTACGAGTTAAATCTTTTGTTATGAAATGAGACAAAAAAGCATAAAAAACAAAACAAACTATCGGTATAAAATCTAATTTTGGAGCATTGTTTATCATTGTGAGTTGGGTAGAATTTAAAGGCCTTCTGTTCTAATTCTAAGCTTTACTGCCACCTACAATTCCTTTATTACATGGTCATAGATTATATGCTCGTAGATTATAAACAGCGGATGTGAAAACAGCCAGGGCTTTTACATTTTTATTTTTTAGAAATTGAAGAAAAAAATATTTGGAGAGAATATTTTCATTTTCAGTCATATAAGTACTCTCCCAAAGTTGTAACAAGACTTTAATATTTCAAATGTGTAATTCTTTTGAAGTAACATCCAAATATCATTCCTTGCTGTGACCATTAAACCTTTACCTAACATGAAAGGCAGACAACACATCCAAACAAAATTCTCAAATAAGGCCACACAAAGTAGATCTTCTGTTTCTCAGGCCATTATTTGTGAAATTGCATGCGGGCGAGCGGTTTTTTATTTTATTTTTTATTGCAGTAATTACTTCTTTGCCATCAAAAGTTCATGTTCTTGGTTCAAGTTTTAGGCCTCATAATCTACAGAATAGCATGGGTGGTGGTGTATTTCATCCCTTGAATGCAAGAAGGCTTTGCAATGCTAAAGCATTGCAAAGCCTTCTTGCACTCAAGGGACAAATTCCTCAATTTTTTTAACTTGGGTAAAATATCAGACATAAACCATTTAATTTTAATTTTTTTAAAGTTTAAATTGGTTATAAAAAGAGAGCATGCGGCAGCCAAAAGGACCATGCGGGAGGGCCTGAGAAACAGATTTTTAATTTTTTTAGGCTTAACTAATTTTTTCATTTTTTGTGTCAAAATCATAGCTAAATGTCAGAGAGCTCATCCCAATGAGTGATCGTAAGCTATGCTTCAGAGAAAAAAAATGAAAAAATAATGAAAATCGGATGGTGATTTTTGTGAAAAGCTTTGCTCATTTTTGCTTGTTACAATGAGTAAAGGGTTAAAATAAATTTATTTATTTGTTTCATGAGAATTAGTAGAGAATTAAAGGAAAATGAGTATGTCATATGACAGTGTTCATTGTCATAATTCATCACTTGAGAGACACAAGATGCCATTTGCAATGCTGAAGCATTGCAGATGGCACCTTGTTCCACTCGAGGGATAATATGATAGTTTAAAAAAAATTGTTTTTTTTTACTTAATCACGTCCTGGGTTTTTGTAGGATTGTGGAAGGAAGCTGTATCACCATTAGTGGAGTCGATTCATGAAATGCATCAGATTGGTGATGAGAAGGGAGTCTCAAGCTCATTACTACTATTATCAAAATGCCTTAATAAGATGACATCAAAGGACTTTGATCAGGTGAAAAACATCTACAGATTTAATTATAGCAGTCCATACTATGAAGGATATTTCTGTGGTTCATTGGCAGTCTATTATGCTCCGTATGACAGCCTGTTTCTAGCAAAGCACCAGGTAAAGATTTGTGGCACTTTTCATTGAACACTGATTCATTCATTTGCCAACACATCACTACAAAACAGCAGTTTAATTTTTTTTTTTAAGTAAGGCTATTGTGAAAAAAATCTTGTTTCTCATGCACCACCCTCTTCAAAATTCTACATAAAAAACTCCCTCATCATTAATTTTATGCAAGAATAGGAAAAGTGCTACCTGTTTAATTTTTAACAAGTCAAAATCTACACTGACCAATGCCAATTTTTTTCAAACTTTGATTTGTAATAAATACGAACTTGCAGGTTACATTCCAAGTACTTAAGCAGTTTTCATTCAGATTTTGGTTGCCAAAAGGTAGCCAAGCTTTGCCTAGAAACAACTGCAAAGCTATAGGATCTAGAGTGACAAAGTGTAGCAAAAATAAATATATTGATATCTCCAGATCTTTAACCATTTACCCAATGCATACAATATCAAAATTAATTATTTTAATCACTTTTTAGGGAGTAAGCTGCCCAGTACATCGCCAATGTCTCTCACATTTTTTCAGGTGAAAGACTTTCTACTTTTACACCCACCGGGACTTCACTCTTCTATTGCTGGATAACCTGCATGAGAAGGCAGTAGCTGGTGTTCAGGAAACACTGAAATCAAACCATAACTTGAGTTTTTCCTGCACCCAAAAATGAAATCGAAAACCAAACTGCAAATTGCATAACCATCCATCTCTAGCTTCTGCAGGCCTTTAGATTGGTCAAATTTGGGGACAAACTTTCCAAGTCAGCTGCAGTTCATCCTCAGCCAAGAAAATATTTTGCATTGCTGACATCTGAAATACCACTTCCTGATTTCTCTTCCCTGTATTGGTGCCAAACCTGGAAATAAGCAGACTCATCTGCAGAATGAGGTCCTCAGAGGGTGTATTTGTGATGCTACCCTGCACATCAGGGTAGCATTACCAAATTCACCATCTGTAAACCTCAATCAAACCTGAATCAGGGTCTTAGGCCTAAACAGGAATAGGTTCCCAGAGGATAAATTGGGGGATTCTAGCCCACTGCATGCCGGTATGTCATCAGCAAATTCACCCTCTGGGAACCTCATTCTGCAGATGAGTCTTTAAAAGGAAGTTTATTAAATATTTAAATCTTAAAATAATTTTTGGAGACATCAGACCTATCTTTAAAAAAATATATGATATAGAATGCAATTGCACCAAGAATTCATCATAAAATCTAAATAAAAAAGTTTGTACACAACAATTTTCACCAAAGTGTTTCTGTTTATATTCCCCGTAAATAATATAGTTCGGCCATCATGGACTGGTCACTTCCATGGGTGTGCAATATTTCCACAGACGCAATATGATTAGATTCCAAACACTAATTATAGGAATAATCTTCAAAAATTGAATTAATGAAGCACCGGGTACAAGCAAAATTTTGCTGATGGTAATTTTTATTACCTGGTAAATGCATTGCGTGGACATCACTGCTCACGCATGCGTTACAACCAATCTATGGCAGCTGTAATGTAAGTACCTTGGAAATTGTTTGTAGGCAAATCTTGGTTGCCTAGAAGCAACTGCAAAGCCACAGGATGTAGCACAAATGTGTACAAATCTCTAGGCCTTTCCAGGTTGAATGAATTCATCAAATATTTAATAAAAATGCATAAAAAAAAACATACTGTGTGATGTACCCAAAATATGGGAACATAACTGTAATTTGGAGACACCAGTTATCTGCATGAGTTTTTAATGGAATTTAAAGGCCTGGCTTCTGGTATTTGAGAGTCACATTTATATAAGGCCTAAAAAAATTAAAAATCTGTTTCTCAGGCCCTCCCGCATGGTCCTTTTGGCTGCCGCATGCTCTCTTTTTATAACCAATTTAAACTTAAAAAAATTTAAAATTAAATGGTTTATGTCTGATATTTTACCCAAGTTAAAAAAATTTATGAATTTGTCCCTCGAGTGCTAAAGCATTGCAAAGCCTTCTTGCACTCAAGGGATAAAATACACCACCACCCATGCTATTCTGTAGGTTATGAGGCCTAAAACTTGAACCCAGAACTTGAACTTTTGATGGCAAAGAAGTAATTACTGAAATAAAAAATAAAATAAAAAAATGCTCGCCCGGATGCAATTTCACAAATTATGGCCCGAGAAACAGAAGATCTACTTTATGTGGCCTAAAATTTAACATTTAAGTTTGGGCTGACATTGTTTCATCTTTTTCATATAGATTCATGCACAGCTTGTTACTGAAGCATGCTTGAAAACTGTTAGGGATAGAGACTTCAAACTTTGTTTGCTTTTTTTGCTATGATATCCAGTTGTGCATTTAGTTCTTTAAATATAGATTGTGTTCCTTTTCCCAGAAATTTTATGGTTTTACTTTCTGCACACTGATTTTTACAGAATTTATTTCCAGAACATTTCTTTGAAATCATTATAGATTTTAAACCTAGCTTGCTGCTTTGACATGTCTTTTTATGCTTTTTGGTACTTTTAGATTTTGTATTTTTAAAACAAATATTTGTGTATTTTCTGGGTTTACATCTAGATTTTTAGCTCAACTTTGACGGAGTCAAATTTGAGCTATTGTCATGGCCCATTGTCCATCTGTCCGTCCGTCCATCTGTCCGTCTGTCCGTACGTCAACAATTGGCTATGGCTCGGGCTAGAGGTCCTATTTATGAACCGATCTTTACAAAACTTCTTGTGTACCTTTGTTATGATCCTGGGACGGGAACAAGTGTTTTTAGGTGTGGTCCAAAATTCAAGATGGCTGCCAGCGGCCATTTTGTACCGATGATGCAAAAATCAGTTTTTTGTACAGAACTTCTGTATGAAAGTTCTGATTTGAATAAAGTTTTGTATAAATGTTTAGTACCATGGGATACATCACATATAATACGGGGTTTTTTCTCGTGCGTAAATTATGCAAATTAGACTGACTTTGATTTATTTAGTGTTACTTTCAGAGCTGTAAGTGCCAAGCTGCTATGGCTCGGGCTAGAGGCCGTATTTATGAACCAATCTTTACGAAACTTCTTGGGTACCTTTATTATGACCGTGGGATGAGAACGAGTGTTTTTGGGTGCAGTCCGACATTCAAGATGGCTGCCAGCAGCCATTTTGTACCGACGATGCAGAAATTCCATATGAAAGCTCTGATTTGAATAATTTTTCGTATGAATGTTTAGTACCATGAGATACATTACATATCATTTGGGTTTTTTTCTCGTGCTTATATTATGCAAATTAGACTAACTTTGATTTATTTAGTGTTACTTTCAGCACTGTAAGTGCAAATCCCTATACGGCTTGGGCTAGAGGCTGTATTTATGAACCGATCTTCACAAAACTTCTTGGGTACCTTTGTTATCACCTTGGGACGAGAACGAGTGTTTCTGGGTGCGGTCCAAAATTCAAAATGGCTGCCAGTGGCCATTTTGTACCGAAATTAGGTCCAATCAATTTTTTGTCACAACTTCTACACGGCTCATATTTGTGAACTGATCTTCACGAAACTTCTTGGGTACCTTTGTTTTCACCTTGGGACAGGAATGAGTGTGTTTTGGGGTGCCTTTGTTATCACTGTGCTGTGAGAACAAATATTTTGGGGTTCAGTCAGACCCACTCTGGGACTCAAAGATTTCTTTTTTAGTTTAGCATCTGACTGTCACCCACCTTTACAATACTTTACCTATACTTTTGTTACAGGCAACGGTCAGTATTTAAGTACAGACCGTTACAGTACTTTACATGTACCTTTGTTATCAGGTCATTACCTAGATGTTTTTCATTGCTGTGTCACATACTATACATGTACATGTCTTTGTCTTGACAAGTTGAGCTACAGTGTCATTGACACTTTCATTTTTATTTAGTTGAATAATCACAGAGTCATCTATGACGTATAGTTTGATGAAGTTGCGTGCAACCAGGCGTAAACAATTGGTTTCCAGGCAATAACTTCATGCAGTTTTGTTTAAAGCAGGTCACCCAAATTTACAGGGTTTGTACTCTCATGGAAGGGAAGAACTCTTATCGATTTTCAGGCTTTTCCCTCAAAGGTTAAGATCACAGTTAGTGACAGCAGCACATTCTTTTTTCTGGGTGATAAAATTAGCTCTGTTATTCACAATTTAACCAAACTTAAAGAAAGTTATTGTATATGGAAACAGACAGAACAGCATACATGTTCAAAACTGTCATTTTTACCGCACAAGATCGATTTGGGCAAGGGGATAATACAGAATGAGAAGCCAAAGGCTTCGAGTTAGTATTATCCCTCCACCCAAATAGAATGACAGTTCGAATGCTTATGCTGTTCTGTATTTATTGCATGCCTACAGTTTACTGAAAAATTATTAATCAATTTTGGCAGAAGGATAATATTTAACTTGAAGCCTTCGGCTTCTTGTTCAATATAATCCCTCCGCCAAAATTGATCAAGTATGGTAAAAAATGACAGTTTGAATGCTCATGCTGTTCTGTATTTATTGCATGCCTACAGTTCACTAAAATAAATATTAAAAACACAAATTATTGCCAAAAATAACGCAAACGTAAAAAAAGAAATTGATAAATAGTCCGCGCATGTGATCCATATTGTTCAAGGACAATACAAAAAAAATTATTGTTTGCTTCAGTTTTTGCAGAAAAAGCTTGAATATTATGAAAATAAAAGCATAGGCATGCAATAAAGTGAAGAACCTCATAGATTTTTGAGTTGGTAGCTGAAGGCTGAAAGGTCACAGGACTGTTAATGTAAATAAAACATTATTGGAAATTGGTTTCTGGATAGTAAATTTTGTTTTATATGTCACATCTTCACAAGATTTTCAGATTGGGCCAAACAAAATTAAATAATTGATTCTCAGGCATTTTTTTTTAAAACAAATGAGGAGGGCAGTTTTTATTTTTATTTTTATTTTTTATTCCTGATGGAATGGTCGTCGATGCCCAAAATCCAATTTTGAGAGCCTAAAGTTAATTACTTGAGCTTCCATGTTGATTTCGCTGATAGTTTTTTTTTTTTGTAACAGCGATCACACAACACAAAATCAATATAAAACTACTAAAATGGAGATAAAAAATAATACAGAGTTTTTTAACCCTTTACCCAACGAAACCGCATCTGCCGGCGTGATATTCAAATTCAGCCGTTGAAAAAATATTATTTTTAAATAAAAATTTCAACAAAACCATATCATGTGACCCCTCGGAACGAGCTCTTGAAAAATTTGAAAAACTGATATTTAAAATGATAAATTTTGATATCGTCTGCGTTGGGTAAAGGGTTAACTGATTGAATGCTAGAAGCCACAATCAGGCCTTTCAAAACAATGAGGGTACCAGTGAAAAGTAACATTTTTCTTACCCATGTTTTGTATTTAGTAAAACGTAAATAATAGTTTGTTTATACAAATTTGTTCTAGAACAATTTTTGATGAACAAATTCAGACCACCAAAAATAATCTAGTCCTCAACCAGTTTAATATATAATCATTTTATATACATATGAGAATCGTATCACATTCTGCAAAGAGAATAACAATACTATATCAATGTATACGTCATAATGCATCGCATATCGCGTTGTGATTCCACGATAATCACATGGTAGTTTTGTACACTTTGAATTTTGCCTCCAAAATAAAAATGACAAATGCGAGCTGAAAAAACGAATGCACTGGTGCCTAAGAATCAAAAGATTAATTTTTTTTTAGCTGTAGGTATATCTATGGGAGTGGAAAAATTATATCATTTTTGCAGTCTGCAACTGAAAGTTTGAAGATCACAAGCATGTTACTAAAATAGAACTTGGTCAAGAAATTATTTGTTGGCAATAACTTTTGTTCAGCATAAGCAGATCTACTAAATTCATCGGGGTGGTACCCTCATGGAAGGAGAAGAGCCCTGTAGATTTTCAGATTTTTTGACAAAATGTCAAAGACCTTTTTACTAAAAATATCACTTTTTCATGATTTCCAGACAATAAAGTGAGTTTTGTATATCAAAGGGCAACCAAACCCACAATTGCATCTGAGAAAAGAAACACCCTATTAACCCTTTACCTAACATGGAAAGCAGACGACACTTGCAAACAAAATTATGGAATAACTAATTTTTTGGCATCAAAACATAGCTTATGACCCCTCATTGGGACAAGCTTAATAAGCTTGTTCCAATGAGGGGTCATAAGTTATGTTCTTGAGGCAAAATTTTTTTTAAAAATACTGAAAATTGAATTGGGAATTCTTACGAATAGCGCTAACCGGTTTTGGTCATTACGTTGGGTTATTATTGAAGTTAGTAGCACCTTATTAATATTGGAATTACTAGCTGCAGGGTCAAAGATCATGGAACTGTTAATATAAATAGAACTTTGTCAAAAACTGGTTTCTAGACAATTATTTCATATGTCACATGTTCATCAGATTTACAGGTAAGGTATCCCTTTAGAGTAGAAGAATCCTATTGATTTTGGCATCTGTGGCAGCGAGATTGAAGCTCACAATTCTGTAAATAATACTTGGTAAAAAAATGGTTTTCAGTGACAACTTTTGTTCTTCATAATATAGGTCCACTAAACTCACAGTGTTCTTACCCTCATGGAAGGAAAAGAACCTTATTGATTTTTGGATTTGGTGAGTGAAGGCCAAGGTCACTATTAATGAAAATAGCACTTATTGGTTCCAAGCGATAACAATAATTTTATTTATAACAGCCTAACCAGTCTTGCAGAAAGTAAAGATAAGAACTCTATGAACCTGGAAGTTAGTACTTACAAAGTTGAAGGACACAGGACTGTTACTACTCTCAAGAGCATATGTTGGAGATGTTGTAGATATGCATTGTAAAATTGCTATGCTTCTTTCTTTTGTGTCTAGTGGGTTGTGATGTTTTGGGAGTGGGTTAGTGAATTGAAGGATATTAACCCTTTACCCAACGCAGACGATTTCAAAAATTTATTATTTTAAATATCATTTTTAATTGTTTTCAAAAAATTTCAACAAAACCATATCATGTGACCCCTCTTTGGAACGAGCTCGACGAGCTCATTCCAAAGAGGGGTCACATGATATGGTTTTGTTGAAATTTTTCGAAAAATAATATTTTTTCAGCTGCTGATTTTGCATATTACGCGGGCGGATGCGGGCGATTCGTTGGGTAAAGGGTTAAAGATAAACTGAATTTGAGCTTCTTGTAAAAGAATGAATCTCCAGGGATGAAAATTTATACATCATCAATTTGTTTTCAAGTACTGATATTACAGTTTCTGCTTTGCAGTTTTTTTTCTGAAGGGAAAATGTATTCTAAAAGTTCTTTAATTCAAATATAGCTACATGTATATCAGGTAACTTAATCCTCTACCTAGCATAATGGCTGTATCCATCTAGCACTTAAAATAAAAATAAAATTTTATTATGTTCTCAATTTTTGCCTCCAGAGTATAGCTCATGACCCCTCATTGGAATGAATTCATTCCATGAAGGGTTTATAAGAGGTTTCTTGAGGGAAAAAAATGATTTGGTTTTCAAAAAAATTTTTTTGGCAAGTGTTGTCTTTTTGTCGTGTCAGATGAAGGGTTAAGCAAGTTTTCTAAGCAGCCCTCCCATCCCCAAATATCTTAAGCAAAAGAGTCTAGCTTATGCATTTCCTCTGTATTTAAATACTGAGGTGTTTAGGTGGAAATTCGTCTACCAGTAGAAAAAAAAGTGAAGTCTCAACTTTATCCCTATGGTTACTGATGTTGAAACATCCAAAATTTTCCCATAATGCAGTTAAGGAGTTTACCCAATTTAGTCTTGTTTAACAATTGAGCTCTGTCCAACAGGACTGAATTGGTTAAATAACTAGTTGCCTTAATCCTTAAAGGCCTGAATAATTCTCCATAAAAAATTTTGTCTAACATAAAAACTCTATCCTGTTTCCATGCAATGGTTTCTTGTCATGTCTTGGCTGTCTATAAACTGACTAGAACTGACTGCTAGTAAACTTTCAATTTGACTGACAATTAGGCACAAAGATAGTGGTTTGATGACCTGTTTAACAGTAGAAATCTTGTCTGAATTTGGAAGTAGACCCTGAACTGGTGGAGTGCTCAATTATTTTTGGTGGTCAAAATTTGTTCTCATGAATTTGCATTGTTACAATTTGTGGGAGAGGGCACTCTCCCGTAAATGGTAACAAGGCAAATCCATACAGACTAAATAATATCACTTCAAAGATAATATGAAGCACATCCACAGAATATGAAGCCTTCAAGTTGTGGCGCATGTACTTCAAAATAAAGCCCAATTATGGGCTTTCAGCACTCTACCAGTAAAGGGATAAAGCTGCTGCTTGAAATTTCAGTATTTTGACATTTTTAATTAAAAACCATTTTTTTCACTATTTTTAGCTCAACGTAGTCAAATTTGAGGTTATGTCATGGCCCGTCTGTCCGTCCATGTACAACTCAATATGGCTCAGGCTAGAGGCCGTATTTATGAACAGAACTTCTATATGAAGGTTCTGATTTGAATAAATGTTTAGTAACATGGAATTCATCACATATAATACAGAGTTTTTTCTTGTGCATAAATTATGCAAATTACATGAACTTTGATTTATTCAGTGCTACTTATACACAGTTAGTACACATGTCAATACGACACGGGCTAGAGGCTGTATTTATGAACCGGTCTTCATGAAACTTCTTGGGTACTTTTGTTATCACCTTGGGATGAGAACGAATGTTTTTGGGTGTGAACCGAAATTTCAAGATGGCTGTCGGCAGCCAATTAGATAACCTTTGATTTATTCAGTGCTACTTATACACAATAAGAGCACATTTCAGTATGGTTCTGGCTAGAGGCATCTAACTGTCACCCACCTTTACAATACTTTACCTGTACATTTGTTACAGGCTACGGTCAGTATTTATATACAGACCTTTACAATACTTTACATGTACCTTTGTTATCAGGTAATTACCTAGATGTGTATCATTGCTGTGTCACATACTGTACATGTCTTACACAAGTTGAGCTACAATGTCATTGACACTTTCATTTTGTATTTCAGTTGGTAGCTTTGGAGTCCTTACTAATGTATACTGAGAGTCTTGGCATGAGACAAGATAGTCTGTTAGTGAGCATTGTTCAGAACCTAAAGGTGAGCCTGGCATCTCACAAAACTCTAAAGGTGCTGGAGAGCAATGAACAATTCTTTGAATTCATCAAAGCTACATTTGTTATTAGTATTGCCCTACACTTATCATCCAATGAGTTCGACCAACAGATGTGCAGCTATTTTGAAGAACTCAGCTTGCTGATGTATCAGACATATTCTATACGCCAGCAGTTGGGTGGTCAGCATGATGGAAGAACTCTGAAAGTTATGAATGCTGCTTTAAGAGTGATGGGCTTACCACCACTTGAAACAGGGACTACTTCTGTCCTACAAAAGCAGGTAAGTAGACACACTGAACATTCTGCTGGTGATGAACAAGATAATCCTTTTCAAGTTTTGGATGTTGCTGATCAACTAGGTGGACTAACACTGAGAACAGATAGAATGGAAACAAATAGCACTTCCAGCAAACATTCGGTGGATGTAGCAAATCAACTTAAGGAATCAACTGGTGCCAAGAAAGTCTCAGACTGGCTTAGCGATGAAACATGCTCAAACAGCAGCATTTCAACTGGTAAACTTCATAAGACAGAACCTTTTAAAAAATCTTCTGAAGATTGTGTTCCCTTTGATAGAGGTATCACTGTCACTGGAGATAAGTACGAAGTCATAAAGAAAGAACTGATTGTACATGGTAAGAGATTTGGAAGAAAATATGTTGGTCTTCCAGCAGATCCTGAGATTTTCCTGAAAAGTTATACATTCATTTCTCATCAAGAAGATACAAGTGAATCAAGATCAGATGATAATATTGATATGCTGAATTTATCCACCAATGTTTTATTCACATCAGGAAACAAATCATCTTCCAGTGCAGGTAGTTCTGGTTTAGAAACATCAAGTGGTGGCACATCTTCTTCAGGATTAAGCTCATCTTCACTGCCATCCACTTTGTCCTCAACAGAAAGTTCATCTCTCCCAACCACAGAAATGAGTCCTTCAGATTCTGATAGTGACTTCCTGCAAGCATCAGGGTCAAGTGGATCATTGAGACATTCATTCCCTATGAACCAGTTCTATCAAGATAGTTTAAAAATATTTCACTATCAAGATGAAAATGGCCATTTTTTACCATATAGAAGACAAACCAGCAGCGGAATTATCATCCATCCTGCTATTGTAAAGGAGTCACCAGGATCAAATGTAAAAAGAATATCTTCAGTGGACGATACCAGTGAGTCTGCTGATGATAATGACTGTTCAACTACTTCATCATCTCTTCTTACTCACACCAGTGAGAGCATTGAAGTTGGATCCGACACGTCAGATGAGAAATTCACAGAATTTTTAAACAATTGGAAGCCATCAGAGTTGAGAGCACAGAATGGGTATAAAGTTAAAAGTATGTTGTTTGCCATCTTGTGTGTTTAACCTTTTACCCAGTAAATTAGCCACATCCATCTGTTTAATACAGTGGAACCCCATTAATTGATTAGCCACTTTGTCAATGAAAATTATTCATTTTCATGTATGCTAGAGATAAACTTAGCATTTATTCTATTATATCTTGTTTGACAGAGCTCCATGAACTCTGCCAAACAAGATAAAATAGCTTAAATACCTGTATTGGATGTACTGAGGCCAAGTAGGTCTATAAACAAAGAAAATCTGGAGAGTCAAGGTCATTTTTTGACAGGTTACAAGATTTTTTATTCAGTTAACAGGAGTTGACTCTATAACCTACATTCAATTAACAGGTCAAATTCGTACTGGAGGTATGGTAAATGGTTTTGTGTTGGGGAATTATAGTCAATTAACAGGATTATTCAGTTAAGAGATATCCAATTAAATGGGCTCCAATGTATACAAATTCATCAGTTGAAAAAAAATTATTTTAAACAAAATACAATAAAACAATATTATGTGACCCCCTCATTGGAACATGCTCGTTCCAATGAAGGGTCACATGATATTGTTTTGTTGAAATTTTTTTTTAAATGTGAAAAAATAGTATTTAAAATAATAAATTTTGATATTGTCTACATTGGATTAAGGGTTAACCTCATATCAAATACAGTTAGAGGATGTCACTTGAAATACTATTCTTGAATAACTGAAAAGTCTCATTTTTTGCATAAAAGACATAACGTATGACCTTTTATTACTTTCCAAAGTGTGATTTACAGGGATTTCCGGTGTGCTATGATATCTCCCCCCCCCCCCCCCCCCCCCCGCATATCTTCCCTCCTGGGATCTTCCCCCATTTGGGGGGGAGGGGGGGAGATAACCTAGTTTATCTTCCCCCCACCCTGATTATCTTCCCCCCCCCCCCCCCCCCCCCCCCCCCACCTGAATTTTTTTTCCTTTGCAATTAAGATGCCTTAAATGGTTGGTACCAGTTGGAAAACTTTTTAGGTACTAAGTTTTCAATAAATTATTAAAAAAGGTCAGGTTTCGGGCTTTGGGGTGAAGATATCGTGACCATCAAAACCAAAAAAAAATTTCTTGTGTGAAATCATTTTTTTAGCTCAACTTTGGCGAAGCCAAAGTTGAGCTTATGCCATGGCCAGTCATCCGTCTGTCCATCTGGCCGTCTGTCCACCTGTTCGTCAACAATTCAATACGGCTCGGGCTAGAGGCCATGTTTATGAACCAATCTTTACGAAAGTTCTTGGGTACCTTTGTTATGACTGTGGGACGAGAACAAGTGTTTCGGGGTTCGGTCCGAAAATCAAGATTGCAGCCAGCCACCATTTTGTACCGACGATGCAGAAATCTGTTTTTTGCACAGAACTTCCATATGAAAGCGCTGATTTCAATAATTTTTTGTATGAATGTTTAGTACCATGGGATACATCACATATAATACAGGTTTTTTTCTCATATGTAACTTATGCAAATTAGACTAACTTTGATGTATTTAGTGTTACTTTCAGCACTGTCAGTGCAAATGCCAATACGGCTTGGGCTAGAGGCCGCATTTATGAACCGATCTTTGCGAAACTTCTTGGGTACCTACGAGAACGAATGTTTTTGAGTGCGGTCTGAAATTCAAGATGACCGCTGGCAGCCATTTTGTTCAAAATTAGAGGCAATCAGATTTTTGCGCAGAACTTCCACATGAAAGCTCTGATCTGAATAATTTTTTATGTGAATGTTTAGTAGCATGGGATGCATCACATATAATATGGGTTTTTTTCTCGTTCAGAAATTATGCAAATTAAATTAGATGAACTTTGATTTTTTCAGTGCTACTTACACACAGAAAGTACACATGTCAATACAGATCGGGCTAGAGGCTGTATTTATCAACCGATCTTCACGACATGTCTAGGGTACCTTTGTTATCACCTTGGGACGAGAACGAGTGTTTCTGGGTGCGTTCCAAAATTCAAGATGGCTGCCAGTGGCCATTTTGTACCAAAATTAGGTCTAATCAGTTTTTTGTACACAACTTCTATACGGCTCAGGCTAGAGGCCATATATATGAACCTATCTTTACGAAACTTCTTGAGTACCTTTGTTATCACCGTGGAATGAGAACGAGTGTTTTTGGGTGGGGTCTGAAATTCAAGATGGCCACCAGCAGCCATTTTGTACCAAAATTAGTGCAATCAGTCTTTTGTACAGAACTTCTGTATGAAAGTTCTGATTTGAATAAATTTTTGTATGAATGTTTAGTAACATGGAATACATCACATATAGTACAGGTTTTTATCTCGTGCAGAAATTATGCAAATTAGATGAACTTTGATTTATTCAGTGCTACTTATACACTGTAAGTGCACATGTCAATATGGCTCGAGCTAGAGGCTGTATTTATCAACCGATCTTCATGAAACTTCTTGGGTACCTTTGTTATCACCTTGGGATTAGAACGAGTGTTTCTGAGTGCAGTCCAAAATTCAAGATGGCTGCCAGTGGCCATTTTGTACCGAAATTAGGTCCAATTAGTTTTTTGTCACAACTTCTATACAGCTCATATTTACGATCTTCACGAAACTTCTTGGGTACCTTTGTTTTCACCTTGGGACAGGAATGATTGTGTTTTGGGGTGCCTTTGTTATCACTGTGCTATGAGAACAAATATTTTGGGGTTCAGTCAGACCCACTCTGGGACTCAAAGATTTCTTTTCTAGTTTATCAACTGACTGTCACTCACCTTTACAATACTTTACCTATACATTTGTTACAGGCTACAGTCAGTATTTATGTACAGGCCGTTACAATACTTTATATGTACCTTTGTTATCAGGTCATTACCTAGATGTTTGTCATTGCTGTGTCACATACTATACATGTACATGTCTTGACAAGTTGAGCTACAGTGTCATTGACACTTTCATTATTTTTATCCATTATATAAAACTGTTTTAGGTTTGAAACAGGCATTACGTCTTCAATAAAAAAAAAAAATTCAGGTGTGGGGGAAGATAACGTGACCATGATAACTAACAGTCCTTAAGCTTCAAGTGTTTACTCATTTAACAAGTAAATATGTCAGCAATATAAAATAATTTATTATTTATTTATTTATTGGTGTTTAAGGTCACATATTTCTGCACAATGGCTAATCATGACCACAACAGTTTTACGGGTGGAGGAAGCTGGAGTACCCGGAGAGAACCACCAAGCAATGGCGAGCAACTGTCAGCTCCCCAACATACTAACTCCACACAAGCAGGGTTAGCATTGGTTGAAGACAGGTGCACCATCGACGTGCAGTACGCCTTAGTACACAGCGTCACCGTGCCCCCACGTGGGCAGTGGAGGTGAAGTGTCTTGCCCAAGGACACAACGTGGTTGCCGCGGGTGGGATTCAATCCGAGGACTTCTCGGCTTGCAGCCTGCACCTCCACCAACGGAGCCACCGTGCCCCCAATATAAAATAATGTGAACACAAAAATTGACAAACATATAGAAACATGATGCGATATAAAAGTGTTTCGGAACATGATAAGGTATCATATCTTCAAGGAAAAAAAAATTTGGGTGGTGGGGGGGATGATATCATGACCATGATATTTTCCCCCCACCTGGGACTTCAAAAGTCAATGAAAAATTTTCTTGTGTGAAATTATCATTTATGAATAGTTTCCATGATATAAAAGTGTTTTAGGGCTCGACCAGGTATTAGTCTTCAATAAATAAAAAAATTTAAATTTCAGGTTTGTGTGTGTGTGTGTGTGTGTGTGTGTGTGTGGGGGGGGGGGGGGGGGGGGGTCCCACCTAGGACTTTAAAAGTCCATGAAAGAAAAATTTTCTTGTGTGAAATTATCATTTATGAATAGTTTCCATGATATAAAAGCGGTTTAGGACTTGCCCAGGTATTAGTCTTCAATAAAAAAAAATTTCAGGGGGTGGTGGCTGGGTGGAAGATACGGTGACCACGATATCTTCCCCCCACCTGGGATTTCATTCAAATTTATAAATTGTTTCCATGATATAAAACTGTTCACACAAACTGTAAGACACAACCAGATATTACATCAGACAGGATAATAGCTGTCAAGGGGAATGGGTGGTTGAAGAATAGTATAGTCTGCTTCATAGCCACTATATTCAGTCTGTATACTTTCAAGTGTTTAGGCCACACAAAGTAGATGTTCTGTTTCTCAGGCCAAGTTTTGTAAAATTGCATGCGGGCGGGCGTTTTTTTATTTTATATTTTATTTTTGTAATTATTTCTTTGCTATCAGAAGTTCATGTTCTTCATTTATTTTATGTTTTAGGCCTCATAATCTACAGAATATCAAGGGTGGTGGTGTATTTCGTCCCTTGGGTGCAACAAGGCTTTGCAATGCTAAAGCATTGCAAAGCCTTGTTACACTCGAGGGACAAATTTATCAGTTTTATTAACTTTTGAAAAATATCAGACATAAACCATTTAATTTTTATTTTTTCAAGTTTGCATTGGTCATAAAAAGAAAGCATGCGGCAGCCAAAAGGACCATGTGGGAGGGCCTGAGAAACAGATTTTTAATTTTATTAAGCCTTATTCAAGATTTAACAAGTGAATATGCCAACAATATAAAATAATGTGAACACAAAAACTGACAAACATATAGAAACATGATGCGATATAAAAGTGTTTCAGGACTTGATAAGGTATTACGTCTTCAAGAAAAAAATAATTTGGGTGGTGGGGAAGGATATCGTGACCACGATATCTTTCCCCCCCCCCCTCCCCACCTGGGACTTCAAAGTCAACGAAAAAATTTCTCGTGTGAAATTATCATTTATGAATAGTTCCCCCCCTCCCACCTGGGACTTCAAAAGTCAATGAAAAATTTTTTTCCCCCTCTCACCTGAAATTTTTTTTTTATTGAAGACTAATACTTGGTCGAGTCCTATAACAGTTTTATATCATGGAAACTATTCATAAATGCTGATTTCACACAAGAAAAAAAATTTTGACATTTGATGTCCAAGGTGTGGGGAATATGTCTTGGTCATGATATCTTTCATTCCACACCTGAAATTTTTTTTTTTTGGGTCGAATGAAAATTATTCATAAATAGTAATTTCACATAAGAAAATTTGTTTGACTTTTGAAGTCCCAGGTGAGGGGAAGATGTCGTGGTCACAGTATCTTCCCTCCAGCTGAATGTATCTAGTTGTGTCATACAACTCATTCAGCTGTAAATTTTTGTAGGTAGGCCCAACTGTTACTGCAACAAATTAAAAATTTTGGACTGAAATACAAAATTCTGTCTCAATGGATCCAGATAGTTTGAATATCCTCTATAACCACGATTAACAAGTTTTCCAACTAGTACCAACAGTTTATGGTATCTTAAATGGGTTTCAGATTGAATACAAGAGAAAAAATGTAAGTGAAAAAGAAGGTAAAAATAAATTAGGTGGGGGGAAGATAATCAGGGTGGGGGGGAGATAAACTAGTTTATCTTCTCTGCCGGGGGGAGATAAACTGTTACCCTGGGTTTGATTATAAACGATAACTTCACAAGTGAATTATGCAATCAACAATTATATCATGTATCCGTGCATGCAAACAAAGACGCTTTGCCATGGGTGTAATGGGCACTTCAATGTTTTTTTTGGCTTTTTTTTTTTTTTAATCCTTTACCTAACATGAAAAGCAGACGACACTTGCAAAAAAAATTCTTAAATAACTATTATTTTCCTTTTTTGTCTCAAAACATAGATTATGCCCCCTCATTGGAATGAGCTTGATGAGCTCGTTCCAATGAGGGGTCATAACCTATGTTTTAGAGGCAAAAAATGAAAAAAATAATAAAAATTAATTGGCGATCTTTGAGAATAGCTCTGGCCGGGTTTGGCCATTATGTTAGGTAAAGGGTTAAGTAATATAATTATCATTAATAATGAAAAGTAATAAATAGAGTTATCGCTTGACTGGACTGGTTACATGAAATAATTCATTCGAGGCGAGGGACATATTGTAAAACACTTGTGGGCTTTCACACACTCGTGTTTGTACAACATCCCTCACCTCTCATGAATTATTTCACGTAACCAGTCCAGTCAAGCGATTACTCTCTATTTATTAGAATGGGTTCATTGAGCTTGTTCCATTGAGGGATTATAAGGTTTGTCTTGGCAGTAAAAATTGTGAAAATATTAAAATTTGAATAGCAGTTTTTTGTGTGATTGGCATTAATCAGATTTAGACAATATATTAGGTATAGGGCTAAAGTATAAAGTAGGGCTCTGCAAATCTTAAAGTTTGGGTCAAATCAAATCAAGATGTCAAATATAGATATTCTTTCTTCCAATAGCCGTGGAATATGACAAGTACTATCAGCCTCCACTCAATTTTCCAACACTGGCTCGAACTCTCTCAGTAAAGATATAGAGAGTAATTGCTTGACTGGACTGGTTACGTTAAATAATTCATGAGAGGTGAGGGACGTTGTACAAACACGAGTACGCGAATGTGCACGAGTGTTTTACAATATAGTCCCTCACCTTGAATGAATTATTTCACGTAACCAGTCCAGTCAAGCGATTACTCTGTTTATTACTTTTCATTATTAACGATAATTATATTATTTAATTCTTTACCTAACGTAACGGCTGGTGCTATTCTCAAAAATTGCCAATTAATTTTCATTATTTGTCTCTAAAACATAAGTTATGACCCCTTATTGGAACGAGTTCATCTAGCTTGTTCAATGAGGGGTCATAACCTATGTTTTTGAGACAAAAAATAAAAATAATAGCTATTCAAGAATTTTTTTTGCAAGTGTTGTCTGCTTTTCATATTAGGTAAAGGGTTAAAAAAACAAAAAACAATGAAGTCCCCATTACATCCACGGGAAAGCGACTTCGTTTGAACGCACAGATACATAACACAATAGTTGATTGCATAATTCAGAAATGCAACAAATACTAGTGCTGAAACAGTTACAGGATTTTCAAAACCGGTTAACCACTTCTGATAACTGTAGTTAACCGATTAACCATGGTTATCCAAAGAATTCGATAGGCATATGTCTTCAGTAGGTTAATGAGGGTGAGATCAAAATGAAAAATGCCAAAATCAGTCCTGGCAATACACCCTTGGCGATTGGCAATGCTGAGGAAAATTCTGTGTATCAATGCACCGTAGCACATCATCAGCAAAAATAAATTGCCGAGGGTGAAATGTTGTAAAATGTCACGGGGCCCCCTACCCCAAAAAACTGTTTTAGGCTAACCCAACCGACCCTAAAAAAGTTTTATCAAGTAAAAGTCAGCTCATTTAGTTCATTGTACCCCTAAATTTCCATCGGACCTCAACTGTGAATTTGAAACCGATTTTGGAATTCAAGCTTTCAAAATTAAGTGGAGACATAAATCCATCAGACAGTATAAATGGGGAGCAAGAGGCAAGTTCTAGTTCAGCAAATTAAAAAAAAACACATTTGATCAACATTTCACGTAAATTCACCATTGGTGTAGAAAGGTCAAGTATAGTGTACAACAGGTTTTTTTTAGCTCACCTGACTTTCAGTCAGTGTGAGCGATAGTGATCACTCACCGTCCATTGTCCGTCATCCATGACTATGGTGTTTGCGTCTTCTCTTCTAAAACTGCTGAACTGAATTGAGTGAAATTTGAGATGATTGTTTGTTATGACATCGCATTTTGATTTTGATCAAATCAAGTTGCCTCGCCCCCTCAGTAGGGCCATGCCCAAAAAGTATGCCTAAATCTTAAAAAATCTTCTTCTCATGAACCAGCAGTAGCAGAGACTTGATATTTGGTGTGCAGCTTCCTTTTGAGGTGTAAACTCATATTTATTCACGAGAAAGTTTGTGGGGATATATTTGCCATCATTATGGGAGGGGCAAGAATTTTCGCCCCACCCAAATTTCTGTTTTCCAAACCAAGAGGCTGATTTGAACCAAATTTCACATGAGGGCTTATTGGGTCATAATTACTTAATTTATGCTAAAAACAAATTTCCGGTCACCCCATGGGAACCGCAGAAGCTAAAAATAGAAAAAATTTAAAATGCCCATATCTCCAAAACTACACAGCACTGAGAATTCTTATTTGGTGCGAATGATACAAAAAAATTGCTATCGGTTTTATCATGGGCTACTTTTTCGTGACTTTTGAAAAAATGCTGAGTCAGCATTTTTTTAACACTGTGGGTAATGGGGAAAACATTTAAGACCCTTCTTCTCCCAAACCACTGCTCCAAAAGCTTTCAAATTTCACCTATAACATCTTTGGAAGATTGTTTCACATGTTTATTGAAATTAAATCCCTGGGTCCATATTTGGCCTCTCTTTGGGAGCCCAAATGTTTAAATTAGTGCAGTATGAGGAATATTCTTTAAAAATCTTCTTCTTCAGATCCACCAATCAGAATCTTTTGATATTTGGTATGCAGCATCCTTTGGGGGTGAGATTCAAGTTTGTTCAAGCCTAGTCCCTGGGTTCAAATTTGGGCTCACTGTGGGAGCCCGAATTATAACTTAGTTCAAAATGAGGAATTTTCTTTAAAAATCTTCGTCTTCAGATCCATCAATCGGAATGTTTTGATATTTGGTATGCAGCATCCTTATGGGGTGAGATTCAAGTTTGTTCAAGCCAAGTCCCTGGGTTCATATCTGGGCTCCCCATGGGAGCCAAAATTATAACTTAGTTCAATAAATTATGAGGAATGTTTAAAAAAAAATCTTCACATCCACCAATCAGAATCTTTTGATATTTGGTATACAGTATCCTTCAGGAGGTGAAATATAAGTTTGTTAAAGCCAAGACCCTGGGTTCATATTTGGGCTTCCTGTCAGAGGCTTAATTGTACCAAAATTTCTATTTCCGAACCGAGAGGCTGATTTGAACCAAATTTGATTTGAGGGCTTATTGGGCCATAAGTACCTAATTTATGCCAAAAAAGTTTTCCTGTCACCCCATGGAAATTGCAGGAGCTAAAAATAGAAAAAAATTTAAAATGCCCATATCTCCAACTCTACATGGAACTGAGAATTTTTATTTTGTGCGAAGCATCCTAAGGAGCAGCAGAAAGGAGTAGTCCAAAAAGAACTGCCCTCGGTTTTATCATAGGGTACTTTTTCAGGACTTTGAACAAATGCTGAGTCATCATTATTAGCTCAACTTCACAAAGTCAAGCTGAGCTATTGCCATCACTTCTCGTCCGTCGATGTACGTACGTACGTACGTATGTACGTACGTTAGTTCGTACATACATATGTCCACAATTTCCTTTGGCACACCTAACAGGTCGCATTTATGATCAGATTGCTTTGAAACTTTGTATGCTTGTTTGGGGTGACCTCTAGATCGGAGCTATCGATCTTCTTCAATTTCCATCAAAAAATGAGGCCACGGCCAATGTTCTTATAACTTAGTTTAGTCAGACCTCAATATTTCTCTTTGGCACACCCTACAGGGCACATTTATGATTGGATTGCTTTGAAACCTGGCATGCTTGTTTGGGGTGACATCTAGATGGGAGCTATCAATTTTCTTCCATTTTGGTCAAAAAATGTTGCCGTGGCCAACGTTCTTAGAACTTAGTTTGGTCAGACCTCAATATGTCCCTTTGGCACACCCTACGGGGCACATTTATGATCGGATTGCTTTGAAACCTGGCATGCTTGTTTTGGGTGACCTCTAGATGGGAGCTATCGATTTTCTTCTATTTTCGTCAAAAAGTGTTGTGGCGGCCAACTTTCTTAGAACTTAGTGTAGTGAGACCTCATATTTCTCTTTGGCACACCCTTCAGGGCACATTTATGATTGTATTGCTTTGAAACCTGGCATGCTTGTTTGGGGTGACCTCTAGATGGGAGCTATCAATTTTCTTCCATTTCCGTACGTCAAAAAATGTTGCTGCCGGCACCGATCTTTGAACTTACTTTAGTCAGGCATCACTATATTCCTTTGGCATGCCCTACAGGGCACATTTATGATCAGATCGGTTTGAAACTTTGTATGCTTGTTTGGTGTTACCTCCAGATGGGAGCTATCGATTTTCTGTGATTTCTGTCAAAAAATATTGCCAATGGCAATGACCTTCGATGAACTTAGTGCAGTTAAGCATCAATATTTCCCTTTGACACACCCAGCAGGGCACATTTATGATTGGATCTCTGCAAACTTGGTGTGCTTGTGTGGGGTGACATCTATATGGGAGCTGTCGATTTTCTTCAATTTCTGTCAAAAAATGTTGCCGCTGACCTTTGAACTTAGTTTAGTCAGACCTCAATATTTCCCTTTAACACACCCTTCAGGGCACATTTATGATCAGATCACTTTGAAACTTGGTATGTGTGTCCGGGGTGACCTCTAGATGTGAGCTATTGCTTTTTTCATTTCGATAAAAAATTATTGTCATTATCACCAGCTTTGAACTTACTGCATTTGTGCATCAGCTTATCCCTTTTGTACTCTCTGCAGAGTATATTTATGAATTTCCATAAAAAAAAAACAAAAAGCATTGCTACAAGCATTGACCTTCAAACTTAGTGCATTTGTGCATTAACATCTTCCTTTGGCATGCCTCAGAGGGTACATTCACTATCAGGTTGTTTTGAAACTTTGTATGCTTATGCAGGGTGACAAAGATATGGGCTATTGATTTTCTTTTCATTTCCATCAAAAACTGTTGCTGTTAGCAACAATCTTTGAATTTATTGCATTTGTGCATCAACATTCTTTGACATGGCCTACAGGCCACATTTATCATAGGATTGTTTTTGAACTTGGTGTTCTCATTAGGCAAGACCTTTAGATAAGAGCTATTGATTAGCATTCATTTCTGTGAAAAAAGTTACATTTACAATAACCTCTGAACATACTGCATTTGTGTATCAACATTCTTCATTTAGCCAGTCTTGCAGTTTACATTTAAAAATGCATGGAGTACTCTGATGTTGTGCACACACAATGCTGTTATGTTGAAATTTCATCAAATAACATTGGTACCAATGATCTTTAATTTTGCCATTTCATTTATAACTTACCAAGTTCAAGTTTGTCAAGTTGAGCTGCAGTGTCATTGACACTTTCATTTAACACTGTGAGTAATGGGAAAAGCATTAAAGAATCTTCTTCTCCCATACCACTGCTCCAAAGGCTTTCATATTTCGGATATAACATCTTTGGAAGATTCATTCACACGTTTGTTGAAATCAAATCCCTGGGTCCATATTTGGGCTCTCAATGGGAGCCCAAATTTTCAGATTAGTGCAATATGAGGAATATTCTTTAAAAAAACTTTTTCTTCCGATCCACCAATCAGAATCTTTTGATATTTAGTATGCATCATCCTTAAGGGGGTGAGATTCAAATTTGTTCAAGCCAAGTCCCTGGGTTTATATTTGGGCTCCCTGTGGGAGCCAAAATTATAACTTAGTTCAATATGAGGAATATTCTTTAAAAATATTTTTGATCAAATCCAGTAGTCAGAATTTGGTATGCTGCATCCATAGGGAGGCTGAGATTCAAATTTGCTCAAGCCAAGTCCCTGGGTTCGTATTTGGGCTCCCTGTGTGAGCCCGAATTATAACTTAGTTCAATATGAGGAATATTCTTTAAAAATGTAATTTTTTTTTGGATCCACCCATCAGAATCTTTGGATATTTAGTATAAACTTTTCTTAAAGAGGGGCAGATGCAACTTGTTTAAATCAGTTCCCTGGGTTGATTTAAACAAGTTATTGCTTTTAAGTGAAATATTGTGGTCATATGTGGTCGATTGTTTTATTTCTGTCAGAAACCATGTGCTTTCAGTATCATGCCGAATGGGGAGATTTTTGTCATTGGTCATTTCAAGGAAAGTTTATTTAATATGTGAATACGATTATACCATGGATTGGAGCCCCTCCCCCCCCCCCCAAAAAAAAAAAAAAAATTAAAAGAATAATTTGAATATACTAACACAGGTAACCTCTTTAAACTGAATTTGAATTTCCCCATTAATCAGTCATGGTTAGTACATTTTAGAATAGAGTATATACGAACCAGAGAAGCCTGTCATTATATTTAAAAACCAAATGATAGAATATCCACTGATGAACAGGGATTTGCATTCAAAAGGGAATTTTTGCCATCCCTCAAAAAACAAGCGCATTTGCTTCCGAAAAGCCCCCAGAAGACTACATTTGATAGCACATTTCAAGGCTCCATTTTATACCCCCCCTCCAATTGCTGATTTGCATATTTTTTGGCGAGAGGGCAATGGCAAATTACCAGAACTGCAAAATGGACACACAAACCTTGTATAACATTGTCAATTTCTCATCTGATAACTCTGAATAAATTTCTCGTCAAGTTATCTGCAGTTGAAGTTATTTTAATGTCTGGAAAAATTATCTGCCCTCCAGATGTATCTCAACTGTTTTGAGACTGTTAACATCATCCAAGCCGCCAAAACGACGTGGCGACAAAGATATAGAATGTGTGCATGAGTTCAAATAGCGTATCCTGTAACAGCTTTGATGTTCTTTACTTGCTTCTTCACAATCGTTTATTACTTTCACTTCAGTTCAAGCCTGCAAATAACTCAAATTTTGGTGTCTGTCAAAATGACAGGCACCAACAAGTTTGTGCCTGTCACCACAAATTTTGTGCCTGTCAAAATTTGTGAAGAATTACACTTGACCTGAAACGCTAGCTTTGCTGATAAAATAGCCTTAATAGTTCTATAGCATCACAGGTACTTCAGTTTAAATCTCTTGTTTATAATTCTATTTATTTACATTTTTTTATTGATGGTGTTTAAGGTGACTTTCAGCATCTATGTCTACCTGACCTCATGTGTCATCACCGCAAGTTCACAACACTGGTATGAAGTCAAATTTAGTCAATCATTTAAATCTATACTACCCAGTGCCCATTGTGGAAGGCAAGTTACCAGCCCCAGGCACTGGCTACAAGGTCCTATTTTATAAGCTAAGCAGAAGCCATTTAACTGATTTCTCTTGAAGTTGAAGCTCAAGATATTTTAGTAAACTTCCACCTCATGAAGCTTCAGGTTGAATTTCAACTTGATGGTCCAATAGCTGGAAGTTTACTATTGCAACTTGTGCTGATCATGAGATTCAAATGTATATTGAATAATTTTTGTCCTATTTTTGTCAATTAATAGAAGTTTCCAAACACCCACACTACAGAGTTTAAACAAAGATTGTATACTAGTATAAGGTCTTTGGTTTAAACAAGTATTGTACAGAATTTATATTCCTCATAACAGGGTTTCTGCTAGACCGGCTGCGGGTCCGTCGACCGGACCCATTCCCTCCGCCGATCATACTATGATCAGTCAGAAAAACTGGTGGTTAAAATGTCAAGTACAATGCTGTATCGTAACGACACTCAGGATCCTTTGTTTCCACATAATATAGGCATAATTATGTTGCATACTATGCCTACTATTACTGGCGACAATCTGATACTTTATAACCCCAGACGAGGGGGGAAACAAAGTTCAAATCCTAAACGTCGCCTATAAAATTTCGGACTCAAATTGTCGTGTTTGGTCCGAAATCACTGGCTTTTATTTCGAGCGATAAATGATGTAATTGCACATGCATGACGTCACACGTCAGCATCATGGTTCTTTTTACCATCGTCGCCAGCGGCAGAGCAGGTCTAGTAACCACTCAACTCCGTCCATCAGTCCGTCCGTCAGTCTGTCCGTCGGTCAGTCCATCCGTCAGTCCATCCGAAACACTTTTTCCGTCAAAGTTTTCTTGGCTTCTATGAAAGGGAATGATTTTATATTTGGTCTGCTGCTTCATAATGATGAGTTGTATCGTGTAAGCAATTTTCAGATTTGCCGTGCAGCCACTTCCTGTTTGCCGATACTTTGAAATTTTACTGTACCCACTGAACATTGAAATTTTCCGTCAAGGTTTTCTCGGCTTCTATGCAAGGGATTGATTTTATATTTGGTCTGCTGCTTCATAATGATGAGTTGTATCATGTAAGTAATTTTCAGATCTGCCGTGCAGCCACTTCCTGTTTGCCGATACTTTGAAATTTTACTGTACCCACTGAACATTGAAATTTTTCGTCAAACTTTTCTCGGCTTCTATGCAAGGGATTGATTTTATATTTGGTCTGCGGCTTCATAATGATGAGTTGTATCGTGTAAGCAATTTTCAGATCTGCCGTGCAGCCACTTCCTGTTTGCCGATACTTTGAAATTTTACTGTACCCACTGAACATTGAAATTTTTTGTCAAACTTTTCTCGGCTTCTATGCAAGGGATTGATTTTATATTTCATCTGGAGCCTGATAATGATCAGTTGTATCGTGTATGCAATTTTCAGATCTGCCATGCAGCCACTTCCTGTTTGCCGATTCAATTGCATGCAGCGACGCAGGTCCAGACCCGGTATTGGTCTTGGCTTGTTGAATATTTCGTTCTCTCTGCATTTCCAATTATTTACGTTGGCACGTATCAGGTTGTATAAAAAAATTGAGGTCAAGCATCGCAGTCACTGTTAGGATTCGTGGATTTTGTGTTGTTTTGGGTTCAAATTTTTATGAAACCTCCGACCAGATGTAGTATTGTGTGTCCCGTGGGAATTTAGAGAATTGTAGGAGGAAAAAATACATATTTTCCACTTCAATTATTAAGCATTTTAGCGACCAGAATGCACCCAGAGGCCACCAGAGAGCACCTAAAAATCAAAATTTAGACCCCCCTCTCTATGCACGTGCCAAAGGCACATGCGGCAGTTGCCTTTGGCGTCTGAGTTTCACTTTCTTTAAACTACCGGACCCACAAATTTTCCCCTAGCGGAAACCCTGCATAATCCAAGACATACTTAAGAAAATAAATTCAGTACAACGTTTGTAAAGGCAATTTCTCTGTTAAGAGATGTTTGGATAAAATAGTGGAGGTCTGGGTAAAATTTGATGGCCAGAATGCTGCCAGGTGGAGGCACATTTGGGCGAAAATGTTGGGAGGCCTGTTGGGCAAGAAGATGATTTGGACCATAACTGACACGAAATTAGGCAACTTCTAGTAAAGGTGTAAGAGACAGATTGTATCCACAGGCACCTGCTCTCCTGCCATTTGACAAATTATAATGCCAAGAAAAAATATATCCCCTCCTCACACATATACATATAGGGAGGGGTATAATTTGTCTCAGCATTATACTACGTCAAATGGTCAGGAGCAAGTGCACATGAGCAACCTGAACACAACAACAGTGAACTGACGTGACTGATATCAGGACACATTTCAATTCAAATTTCAATATTTAACAAATTATGAATTGTCTGACCGAACGCTTTCTAGAAGTTGAAGAATATAACCTTCTGCAAAAAGTGCATTCATGCCAATCCCTTGAATAATGTATTTATTGAGAAATAAGCAATCCGAACGCATCACTGTCAGACATCGGAGCCGTCTCCATTGTAAAAGTTGTTGGGGAAATCCTACGTGGTCATGTGGTACTGTTAATCTGATTGGTTTGAAAAAATGAGAATTTTGATTGGTTTTGAACGGAGATTTGTTAGGTTGATTATTTATAGTGCTCACCGAAGTTCATCACACAGTGCTTGAGGTTATCTGATTGGCCCCCAAAATAAATTTAGTTCTGACTGTATGGAAACAGAGGCGGGTTCACTTAATTATTTATAGCCAACGGGGGATCCCACGGAAGTTCGCCATGCATTGAAAAGGAAACCCCAAAATGAAAGAACGCATTGACTGGTTATTCAGCGGTGTTAAACATATAAAAACAACTGCATCTGATGCCGGCGTGATAAGAAATTTGCACCGGTCAAAATGTCCACCTCAAACACGTTTGTGTCGGTCAGATGCCTCAGTTGTGCCAGACATTGACCGTGACCGGACGCTAATTTGCAGGCCTGCTTGAGTTGATATATATTATATGTGGTAACGGTTAACTGGTTATGGAAATCATAACTGGTTAACCGTTTCAGCCCTAACAAATACATGTCCTTGATTTGTTCCATTTACAGAACCTCAACAGGATTTGTATTAGTTCCAGAAGCAAAACTTCTGTAAACTTTTCTTCAGACAGTTACTGTATTAACTGCAAAATGCCATGAATTCACTGTTCTACTTGGAAAGTGTAGTTGCATTTCCTTCAAGGATCCAGGCCTGTTATTCTTAAAAAATGAAGGAGGGCTAAAAATCGCTCCTCTTGCATTTACTATTAATGAATTCTGCCTAGTGGGTTTTGTATATTTTATTTGCTGCTGCTAACAAGGTAGTCTCTGTGAGATGGCTACACTACCCTTCCAACATCTCTGGTCATCAACAAGCCCGGAGGTGTTAGAGGGGAAGTGTGGCCATCTAACAGAGACCACTAACATAGCAGGGATCTGAAAAGATGTGGGTTTTAGGAATAAGCTGTTATGATAATCATTATTTTCTGAGGCCAGGAGGGCTAGTTTTATTTAGTTTTATTTTTTTATTTTCTTAATTTTTTTAAGGCAAGCAGTAGGTGAGCATATGAATCACTCTCTTGAAAATGCCAGGCCTGGGGATTGTGGGCTTCGTGGTTGTATTTGATCACTCCTCTGTAAGTTAATTCAAATGTAGCTATCTTGGTGTACCATATCAATTCTGAACCATCAGCCTCTCTCCTACTGATGTAGAAAAAGTGACTGGGGAGCAAATAAGTCATAAAGGCAAATTTTGCTGATATTTCATTTGGGGCCCTGCGAAATTTTGAAATTCGATTGCATTCTAAATTTTCTTGATGATTTGATTCAATTCTGTGTCAGTCACTCGATTCGAAAATTGGCAAACATCTCACCAAGTGTTTCCTCATGAACTTTTCTTCTTTTTCCAGGTCTTGTGTAAAGGGGACCTGATGATAGAAGAAGAGTTCAAGGAAGATTCCACTTCCGAAACTACTGTGATTCTATCCAAGAATATTTTGCTTTTTTTTTTACTTAACTTGCCTAGAGAGACGAGTTGCCATTGAATACAATACTTCACTGGTGATTGTTAATATTACTGGTTGTGAGAAGCTATGGTATTTACAATTTGAAAAGCATGAGATTCAATTTGATTCAAAATCCTCTGATTTGATTCAGGATTTGATTTGACCCAAAACATGGATTCCCAAAGCTCTAATTTCATTGATTGTAACTAGAGCTGAAACGGTTAAAGGGTTTTCCTGATCGATTAATCACATGGATTAACCTTGGTTAACCGATATCACTTGCCCTAATAGGTAGCTGAATAACTGCTGCACCGTTGTGATGATTTACAGCATTAACCCTTTAAGCAACATAACGGACAAAATCGGCCAGTGCTATATACAAAAATCTCCATTCTATTTTATTATGTTTTAAAAACATTTGTCTCAAAAACATAGCTAAAGACCCTTTATTGGAATGAGCTCCTTGAGCTCATTCCAATGAAGGGTCATAAGCTATGTTTTTTAGACTGTTTTTGAGACAAACATTGACAATTTTTAGTAAATTAAGGGTTAAGAATGACCATTTCCAGCTACTAATACAGTATAATGATCATTCAAGTGAACAAGTATGTCAGCAAGTAACGTGCATGCTTTACTCTGTGTCCATATAATTGGTGTGAATCAATGTGACAATGTTTGTCTGTTTCGGAGGAAAGTTTGTTCCTTTGTTAACCCATATAAAATGCAGTAGATCAAAACTAACTTTTAATCGATCAAATACTTTTTTGCCCGATCAAGGCATTGATCATTGGATAATTGATTAATCAGTTAACCATTTCAGCTTTAATTGTACCCAAAGAAAATCTGGAATATTTTTTCGTGAGTCTCCTTGAAAACTCCTTTTATGTTCTTTTTGAGCAGGTGTCAGAATCCTGATTGTATGCATCCATTGTCAAGATGTCTGTGGTTATTGGTACATCTCACACGGTATTCCTGCAACCATAAATCTTTCTGACCCAGACTGTTCAAAATGCCATTAAACCACAATAAACAAACACTCAATCTTCAGATGTCATACAACAGGTGAAAATGGTTAATCATTGACTGATGGTGATCCCAGTTCAGAAAGGGAGACTTATAACTAAATTAAGGCCTTGCAAACCTCCAACCTCAAATTTCAGGTCGAATCTCATCTCACCACTTTTCAGGTTGTAGATTACCACATTCATATAACCATAAATATTGTCTCTCTCCACTCAAGTATTGTAATCAATAGAGTGTCATCTTTTTGCTCAAGTCCATCAAAAAAAGCTGAATATTTTAGAATGGAATCGTAGTGGTTTTGGAAGTGAAACCTCATTGAACTCTTCTGTCATCAGGTAGTGTCCAATCGATTACCAAAAATGGTTGCTGACCGATTACCGGTTATTTGAGCCCACAATCGGCCGATTCTGATGCCGATTCCGATTGTAATACCATGCACTACAAGACAAGTCGAGGATCGAAAGAACTACATTAAACTGAACATTTTTCAAAGTGAAACTTCGTTAACTGGGGTCCCAGTAAAATTACCAGTCGCGCACACTTGGGCAGTAAACGTGGCTCTCAGAGCCACATTTACCGCCCAAGTGCACGCGACTGGTAATTTTACTGCGACCTGAGTCAATGGAGTGCATCCTTCACTTTTCCGGTATGAACTGGCGATTGCTGCAAGTGTGCTCAGTTGTAAGCTTTACACTCGTTTAACACGTATATCCCGTAAAGGTGCTTCTAGAGAGATTAGGAATACACATTGTGGTTGTTTCTCAACTTTATTGAATGGTATCATCGACATCATTTTACATTAACAATTGAACAATTGCAGAAGATAATAAAATGCGATTCAGAAAAATCACAAATTGCTTGGCAACAATCGGTTGAACCGATGTTCCAGGAGCCGTTGCCGTTGTCATCCGATTGCCCATAATTGGCTGATTGTGGTGGCCGGTTCCGATCATCGGTTGAACACTATCATCAGGTCTTCTCTACAGGAGATTTGGATATATAGAAGAAGAGTTCAGGAGAAGACTCATGGTATAGGATTTTGAGAAAATCTTGATGATTAAAAAAAATAATTTTCCGAATCAGCATGACTTGAATCAAATCAAATTAATCATCTGAGCAATTTTTAATCAGATTTCGAAGCTTCAAAGGGCTCTACATGAAATTGTAATTGCTTGTGTTGTGATAACAGTGTTTAACCTTTACCCAATGTAGAGGATATCTAAATTTATTATTGTATGTATTGTTTCTGAAACGTTTTCGAAAAATTTCAACAAAGTGATTTCATGTGGTCCCCTCATTAGTAGCATGGGTGGTGGTGTATTTCATCTCTTGAGTGCAAGAAGGTTTTGCAATGTTCAAGCACTGCAAAGCCTTGTTGCACTCAAGGACAAATTTATTAATTTTATTAACTTGGGTAAAATATCAGACATAAACTATTTCATTTTCATTTTTTTAAGTTTGCAATGATTATAAAAAGTGAGCATGTGGGAGGTCCTGAGAAACATATTTTTAACTTTTTTAGGCTTTACTGGAGTCATCTTATTGAGGTGAATATTTATGAAATGGCCATTTTTCTTGGGTACAAACATCAGGGTTAGTTAGTACAAACATCAGGGTTAGTTTGTATGCTACTCCTGGAAAAAACTGGAAAATGAACAAAACTCCTGGAAAAATGCCTGTTTTTCTGTGGTACTGGAATGTCTTGGAAAACTAGGCATTATTTCTTAAGCTTGTGCTGTGTGCTATGCACATTCCTTCTGACACCATTCTGTTGTATTTTGATAAATGTGGGTAATTAAAAGTGTCATGAAATATTGTATTTTAAGTTTAGTGCATGGTTAGTGGTAGTAACTGTTACCATGATCAGAACCTTGTCCAAACTTGGATATTGTTGCCTTAACATAATTTCTTGGTCTGGAACATCCTTAAGGACGTATCACACCAAAACTTATTTACATCCTTGCCATCCAAGTTTTAGCTTTAGCTTCAAGAGAAATGTATAATTTTTGCTTGTAAGGTAATTTCGTATGCAACTGAGAGGTACTCAAATTTCACTATTTTGTTTGGGAAAAGTACTGGAATTTCTCTCACAAAATTGTGTAGAAACTATGAAACATTGATCATTATATTTCTAGATATTATATCATATTAAGAAATTTGGCGCGAAAAAAGGCATAAAAAAATAATTCCCTCATAATGTGGCCATCTATTGGGTGCTCTCACCTTTAAGCAAAAATGATTCCTGCAACATAGGTAGTGAGAAAACCATGGACAAAAAAAATAGTCTCCATTGTTATAGATAATCATACAGCTGCCATCATATGCATGTAGGTGAGTAAAATAACTCCCTGATCTCTTCTCCACCAACTGTTTAAACCTCATTCAGCAAACTACCAATCCAATGCCAAAGTTGAATACCACGGAAATGCAGAGAAATAATCATTGAAAACACCAGAGAAGTCATTGAATTTCATTTAGGCCACACAAAGTAGATCTTCTGTTTCTTAGGCCGTTATTTGTAAAACTTTATGTGTGCGAGCGGTTTTTTATTTTATTTTTTATTTCAGTAATTACTTCTTTGCCATCAAAAGTTTATGTTCTTGGTTCAAGTTTCAGGCCTCATAATCTACAGAATACCATGGGTGGTGGTGTATTTCATCCCTTGAGCGCAAGAAGGCTTTGCAATGCTAAACCATTGCAAAGCCTTCTTGCACTCAAGGGACAAATTCATCAATTTTTTAAACTTGGGTAAAATATCATAAAATAATTTTCACTGGCAAAATGGATATTCAATTAAGAGGATTCTATTGTATCAGCAAAATTTGAATTAATGAAGCACTGGGTTATACCCAGGGCTTCAGTAATTAAATGTTTAATGATTATTCCTATAATTACTGTTTTGAATCTAATATTGCATCCATGGAAATATCGCCCACCCATAGGAAGTGACCAGTCCACAGTGGACATACTTTTTCAGGATTTTCTGATATCGAGACACATGTGGGGGCCATACCCTTAACCTTCTAATCACACGTGGATGTGACAAATGTTTGATTGGTGACACTGAAGTAGCCAGTGTAGAATTATCGGATCACGATCTTGTTAAATTTAAAAGCAGTCTCCCTAGGTGGTTCATGCCCAAAATCAAACTGAACTACAGGAAACTTAGAAACTTTATTCCGACAAAATTCTCACCCGTGAGACCTATTTCCACCCTGATACCAAGCACAACCACAAATGTGGATTTGATTGTTGACAAATTTATAGATGAATTTGCTCCCTTAAAATAAATTTGATCTAGCAGGGTGTGAGAAACGTTTTGTGGTACACTGACGCGATCAGATACACTAAGCAACTCTGTCAGTTGCTCGAGAAACAGTGGCATAATTTTAAATCCGAAGCTCGAAATTCACCAAGAACCTTATGTCCACCAACGAAACCTAGTGAATGTTTTCATTCACAAAGCCAAGAGATGATATTTCTCTGAGATCGTGAATGACAACATAAAAAAACACATGTTTTGTCAGAAGTCATGAACAAACTCCTTCATCGACGCAAATTCAGTGTTCTCCCGGAACACTCATCTGCAAAAGACACTTTCTGACATTTCATCATCAATAAAATTGAGATATCCGATCCTCGCTAGCTACTCTTGACACACAAGTATCATTCATGCCAAACATTAACCCTAAAGGAATTGTGGCTGAATTTAACTCGGTCTGAATTATGTCATCTGATGAACATGGCCTTCTAGTATTGAAATCACCTTTAAAGCAGTGTCCACTCGATATAATTCCCACAAAATTGTAAAAGTCTTGTCTGAATGCTCTAATTCCCTGGTTAAAAGCAATTGTAAATGCATACCTCTTATCTGGAACTTTTCCATCCACCATGAAGCAAGTCCTGGTCATCCCACTTCTGAAAAAGCCTGTACTTGATGCTGAAACATTGAAAAACTATCGCCCAGTTTATTTAAGGGGTCGTCCAATGGAACTTTAGTCAATTTATTGACATTTTTCCCAATACCTCAGAAACAGATAAGAGAAGTAAGGAAAGGCAAATTATATATCAAAATAATGAGTAAAGTACATAGAAAAGGTACATATAAATGTTTTCAGGAAAAAAAGTGAATTTTATGATTTTGAAGAACATGTCAATTTGTTGACATTTTTCCCAATGCCTTAGAAACAGATAAGAGAAGTAAGGAAAGGCAAATTATATATCAAAATAATGAGTAAAGTACATAGAAAAGGTACATATAAATTTTTTCAGGAAAAAAAGTGAATTTTATGATTTTGAAGAACATTAATTTGCCAATGGCATAAGTAACTTACTGGTAAAACCACAAAATGATCGGTAATTCGAAAGCCTTGTCTTCAATGTAATGATAACACACTACAGACTCGGAGAAAGCATTTTTATGACACACACTCTGGTGTGTTTTGATGTTGGAATGCAATACAACCAACACAAATTTTGGATGTTCCAGATATGGCCATGTTACACTGATGTTTATTCCGGTCATGTGATTACAATGTGGTTCTTGCAGAAATACTCATTTTGGGTGATTGTCAGAATGAAAGGATGTGATCGCGTCCTTTATTTCCTGGAGACAATGTATGAGCGGATTTGCAAACAGGTTACAGCAAATACTTGAACTGTTAATGTCATAACTGCAAAATATGGTTCGAAATTCCCTCCCGTGTTTACAGGCCATCTGAACTTTTTTGTTGACAAAAAATCTGAATTATTGTAAACTAAAAAGACAACATGAACCATTTGTAAAAAAATAACCGAGCCTATAAAATCGGGATGCTACACATAAAATAAGGCAATATTCATAACCAAAGTAAGCAGAATGCTTCAGAAATCACTTTTTCTCGGAAGTATATTCCAAGTGACCTGGAACTATATTGAGTGTGTTGATTTCCCCCGATGTTGTGAAGTTATTTACCATGGAAATTGTCGCGGTTGTTTGATGTCTGCAAACAACCAATTGAAGATGGGTTGAAAATGATGCATTCACGCTTCTAGATGAAGTGCGATTGGACGATGCCATGAATTTAGTTTTTTCTTGCAACCAACTATACTAACACAAATGTCAATCAGTGTCTTTTGTTATCGTTTTACACTGACAAATGTGATAAATCTTCTTCACCGGAACTATCTCCCAATTTGCATATCATAATAAACATAACCGCTGTCAGCGTTACCGTGTGGTCAAAACCCAAAAGAATTATCGAATCCACGGTCAAAATTAGCCGCAATTGGCATTTAAACAAATGAAATACACGAAATATTCGCAATTTCTTCATTATCCATGCTTTGTTACTTTTTAACCAGACACATGCGTTCAGTTTCGTTTGTCGGCATCAAACTGATATTGTTTGTGGTGATAATAGTACAAGAAGGCGAAAGAAGCCAAATGTTTTCCCATCATCTAGAAATTAACTAAAATTGATAATTCTGTTTATTTTACTGAAATTATGAATTGATAAGGTGGGTGTGTTGTGATTATTATGCCCCAGACTTGAAAGTTGGAAAGTCGAAGGCATATCTAGTGCTGTGGAGACCTTTCTCCTCTAACCCATACCAACATTCTCCCTTGTATCTCAACCACTGCTACTCCAATTTGAAGGATATTTGGTGTTGTGATCGAGCATCATTAGGAAACAATGCCTGTGTAGCATGTGTTTCTTTCACGCATTTTTTCGAGAGTTATGGTACTTTTTCACTCTTTCGAGTTAAAAAAATTTGTTTATAACTGGTTGATTTGTTACAATTTGTTGGAAAGTGCCTGGCCCTGCTGACACCCTCAAATTTATTGCTACAAAACATTTTTGGTGAATATTTTGTTCCTATTATTTATCAAGCAACAAGTTAATGAATATTCTGTATAAAGCCACCAATCTGATGTTTGACACTTTTATTGGAGCTGTTATGGAGGCTTATGGAACTCAAAATGTTGATTATGGCAGGACTTTTCTATTCACCCATTAATCGATAAATTAAGTGTGATAGTTGGAAGTAAGAAGCATGAAAGGTCCAGAACTTAATGTCTAAAAAGAATGTTTGCAATGTAACATGATTTTTGCAGATACACTTATTTGGAGGGTTACCTGTCTGATAGTGTTTGGAACATGTGTGTTGCCAGGATCTTCAAAAAGAAAAAAAGAGTTAAACTTTGAGAAAAAAGGCATATGCCTTGTGTACCGGAGGTAGAGTCATACAAGGAAAAGAGCACCCGCCCCCCACCCAGGAAAATTGTTTGTCAAATGGAGCTCACTTGTCACCATTTGGGGATTGCTTTGTATACTGCGTTCTTGAAAAAAATATGTGAGACCCTCTGGATGTGCCCTTCTGATTTCAATATGCCAGTAAGCCTCCTTTGGAAAAGTACATGCCACAATGGTTATGTAAGGTTGATTTGATGTGTTTTGAATAACAATGTACTTTTAAGTACATTAGATGGTTTATTGCAGTGATAGGTTACAGTTACCCTTATTTCTTCTCCAACAGATATCATGAGTGTATTGGTGTCCAAGAGTAAACAAAGCTATTATACTTATTGATAAACCAGACAAATTTAATAATTTAATCACCATCAAATTGATGCATGAGATAAAAGGGGTTACAGTGCAAGGGGTTTGTAAATATATTTATTCAACTACAATGTATGATTTTGCAGTGCATTCTACATAGAATATCATAGTTTCTTTCCAAACCGCCACAGTGACACATACATCTTTATATTGGGAGACACTCTTTTGTCCTTCCACACTTCTTCTGGTGGAGTCCTGACCTTTGTTGAACTCCCCAAATCAAAACATAGACTACAGCTGTTATTTTATTTTGAGGTATTTTATTGTAAAAATTTTGTTCTCTTACTTATGCCATAGCAGTCTTTCAGGTGGTGCTATTTACACATGGAAGCAGTTCCATGGCAAATTCCCGTTTCCACATGTTCTATGTTTCATTCCAAGCATTTTGGTATATAATTTATTGGGGTTATTATCCCCCCGCAGAGAAGGGATATAGCAAAGACCTCTGTGTGTGCGTCCGTGTGTCTGTGCATCCGTCCGAATTCTTCGTTTATGCAATAACTTCGTTCATGTTTATGGTATGGCTCTCATTTTGGTATGTGACTTTAGTACCATAATATCTCGATCAAGTTCTTAAATCAGTTCTGTCGAATGTTTGTTTCCCAAGTTATGGCCCTTTGTTTGTTGATTTTTAGCTCAACTTTGGCGAAGCCAAATTTGAGCTTATGCCATGGCCAGTCATCCGTCTGTTCGTCTACAATTCAGTATGGCTCGGGCTAGAGGCCGCATTAATGAACTGATCTTTACGAAACTTCTTGGATACCTTTGCTATGACCGTGGGACGAGATCGAGTGTTTTGGGGTCCGATCCGATATTCAGGTTGGCCACTGGCAGCCATTTTGTACAAAATTAGTTGCAATCAGATTTTTGCGCAGAACTTCCATATGAAAGCGCTGATTTGAATAATTTTTTGTATGAATGTTTAGTACCATGGGATACATCACATATAATACAGGTTTTTTTCTTGTGCGTAAATTATGCAAATTGGACTAACTTTGATGCTTTTTGGTGTTACTTTCAGCACTACAAGTGCAAATGCCAATACGGCTCGGGCTAGAGGCCGTATTTAGGAACCGATCTTCACGAAACTTCTTGGGTACCTTTGGTATCACCGTGGGACGAAAACGAGTGTTTTTGGGTCCGGTTCGAAATTCAAGATAGCCGATGGCAGCCATTTTGTACAAAATTAGGTGCAATCAGATTTTTGCACAGAACTTCCATATGAAAGTGCTGATTTGAATAATTTTTTGTGTGAATGTTTAGTAGCATGGGATACATCACATATAATACAGGTTTTTTTCTCGTGCAGAAATTGTGCAAATTAGATGAACTTTGATTTTTTCAGTGCTACTTACACACAGTAAGTACACATGTCAATACGGCTCGGGCTAGAGTCTGTATTTATGAACCGATCGTCACAAAACGTCTTGGGTACCTTTTTTATCACCTTGGGACGAGAACGAGTGTTTCTGGGTCGGTCCAAAATTCAAGATGGCTGCCAGTAGCCATTTTGTACCGAAATTAGGTCTAATCAGTTTTTTGTACACAACTTCTATACGGCTCAGGCTAGAGGCCGTATTTATGAACCGATCTTTACGAAACTTCTTGGGTACCTTTGTTATCACCGTGGGATGAGAACGAGTGTTTTTTGGGTGCAGTCCGAAATTCAAGATGGCCACAAGCAGCCATTTTGTACCAAAATTAGTGCAATCAGTCTTTTGTACAGAACTTCTGTTTGAAAGTTCTGATTTGAATAAATTTTTGTGTGAATGTTTAGTAACATGGAATACATCACATATAGTGCGGGTTTTTTTATTGTGCAGAAATTATGCAAATTAGATGAACTTTGATTTATTCAGTGCTACTTATACCCTGTAAGTGCACATGTCAATACGGCTCGGGCTAGAGGCTGTATTTATGAAACGATCTTCACAAAACTTCTTGGGTACCTTTGTTATCACCTTGGACGAGAATGGGTGTTTCTGGGTGCGGTCCCAAATTCAAGATGGCTGCCAGTGGCCATTTTGTACCGAAATTAGGTCTAATCAGTTTTTTGTACACAACTTCTATACGGCTCAGGCTAGAGGCCGTATTTATGAACCGATCTTTACGAAACTTCTTGGGTACCTTTGTTATCACCGTGGGATGAGAACGAGTGTTTCTGGGTGTGGTCCGAAATTCAAGATGGCCACCAGCGGCCATTTTGTACCAAAATTAGTGCAATCAGTCTTTTGTACAGAACTTCTGTATGAAAGTTCTGATTTGAATAAATTTTTGTATGAATGTTTAGTAACATGGAATACATCACATATAGTACGGGTTTTTTTCTCGTGCAGAAATTATGCAAATTAGATGAACTTTGATTTATTCAGTGCTACTTATACACTGTAAGTGCACATGTCAATACGGCTCGGGCTAGAGGCTGTATTTATCAACCGATCTTCACAAAACTTCTTGGGTACCTTTGTTATCACCTTGGGATGAGAACGAGTGTTTCTGGGTGCGGTCCAAAATTCAAGATGGCTGCCAGTGGCCATTTTGTACTGAAATTAGGTCCAATCAGTTTTTTGTCACAACTTCTATACAGCTCGTATTTACGAACTGTTCTTCACAAAACTTCTTGGGTCCCTTTGTTTTCACCTTGGGACAGGAACGAGTGTGTTTTGGGTTCCTTTGTTATCTCTGTGCTATGAGAACAAATATTTTGGGGTTCAGTCAGACCCACTCTGGGACTCAAAGATTTCTTTTCTAGTTTAGCATCTGACTGTCACCCACCTTTACAATACTTTACCTATACATTTGTTAAGGCTATGGTCAGTATTTATGTACAGACCGTTACAATACTTTATATGTACCTTTGTTATCAGGTCATTACCTAGATGTTTGTCATTGCTGTGTCACATACTATACATGTACATATCTTAACAAGTTGAGCTACAGTGTCATCGACACTTTCATTTGTTAATTGTTGTTCGTTTATGGTATAACTTGCAAATGATTGAAGGCATGTTCCAATTTTTTGCACTTGAGTTTAGTACCAAAATATCTCGATCAAGTTTGATTTTGGGTTCAGTCTGATAAAAATTTCTGGTGTTATGCCCCTTTACAACTTTGAAAATCTTCACCACCCTCCCCCCCCCCCCCCTCTCATTGATAGTTGCGGGGGGATATGCCATGATTGGTGTTGCCCTGTTCATGTTGGGTAATAATAATAATACTTTGGCCAGCCGCTGATTTGACATAGTTCTCGTATGAGAAGGCCTTGGTTACCCCTGTTCAATCAACTACCTCCCTATTCCCATGCTTCTTCTCTCCTCCCAACACTCGGAGACGAACTGCTTGATGACATCCGTTGCCCCATTCTTCCCAATCACTCCGATTAGCATATCAACCCTTTCCTTTGAGTCGCCCCCCTAACCACATGTCCTTCATTCTCCCATCCCACTTCCCCATTATACTCCCAGTGAATCTTGTTCTTTTAGACTGCTATTTTGGGCATTCTAGAAGAAAGTGTTCCAGGGTCTCCACCACGCCCAACTTACACATCTGGCACTTCTTTTCACTGTTTTTCCCAATTTTTCCCCTCAGCTCCAAGGACCACGACCTCAGCTTGAACAACAGTGACCCCCCCCAAAGGTGCCATCAAGATACTCTTCAAAACCAGGCTTCTCTTTTTCACGCAGGCCACCCAAAGATCTCTTTGATTTGACCCCCCTCTCGCCAATTACGGTTACAATCCTCCATGATCCTTTCTCTAACGATCTTTTTACCCTCGTTTGCCCCAACGTCTAGGTCCGAGATCTCCAATGAGTAGTTCTCTACTAGCTCCCTCACTTGGACCATCCACCCCGTCTTGATATTTGAGTTGAAAGTTCTCAGGAACATTACTTTACACCATTGGCTATCGGGGAGATTTACCAAATAATTAAGATAACCAAGTTTCAGTAGGTCTATCCTGACCTTGATCCTCATCCACCCAAGCTCACACCTGATTGCTTCTAGTGCTGCGGCATTACTCGACCCTGTTATCCATCGGCCTGCATCGTTCTGCAGGATTTTCAAGCTCTTAACAGCCGTCTGGTTTAGGGGTACAACTTCTGTACCGTGTGTTATACTTGGCAGACCCACCATTTCCCAAATGGTTTTCCCCACGAAAATCTTATTGAAACTGTTTCTCCCTATAAATTTCATTTGGTTATGGATTCACTTCCCCTTCAGAATCAATTTATTTGTGTGGTTTCCATAGATGTCTCTTCCTGTGATGTTTATATTTACCCCCAGATACTTGTAGTCACTTGTCTCTCCTACACTAAGAAGTTTGCTGCTACCTTCCAGAATGCAGAACTCCCCCACTCTTCACCTTCGAGTGGGGTCCACTTTGCAGCCCACAGGTATAACTTTGCTCTTGCTTTCATTAAGTTCGAGTCTCCATTTGCTCCCATATTTCCCAACAATTCCCAGCATCTTCGCTAGCCCCTCTTCGCTTTCTGACACTAGCACCATATTGTCTGCAAAAAATAGCCCTGGGATCTTCAAGTCCCCAACTGCAACCCCCTCGTCTCTATGCAGGAGTTCATCTCCTAAACCTTTGATGTACAATGCAAAAAGAATTGGCGAAAGAATACACCCCTGTTTTAGGCCTATCTCCATAGGCACACGTTTTGTTGTAATGTTCACTCTGTATATCTTTATATAATGCTTTAATAATCCCAACAAACTTGCCTCCCAAGCCCAGAGCCTCCAACTTGCGCCACATACCCTCCCTCCATACTCTATCGTATGCCTTTTTAACGTCCAAATAGGCCATGAACATCTTTTTCTTTTTTGCTTTCGTGGATTCTATCATTTGGGATAGCGTGAAAAGATGGTCAGTGACTCTCCTTCCCTTCCTGAAGCCATTCTGGATTTCTCCCAAAAACCCTTCTCTTCAATCACCTCCTCTAATCTCCCATACAGGACTTTACAAAAGACTTTTCCAATGTTGCTGCTGACAGAGATCCCTCGATAGTTATCCAAGACAACTTTTTCCCTCTTTTTGTGAATAAATGTCACTTTACTTTGCCTCCACTCCTTTGGGACCTCTTGTTTTTCTATAGCTAAATTGAATAGGGCAGTTGGGCTTTCCAAGAGTTCCTCTCCCCTTTTTTGATAAACTCATTAGGAATTTCATCCACCCCTCCCGCTTTTCCATTCCTTAATTTTGAGATCACCCTTCGCACCTGCTCCTTTTTGATTTCGCTGCACACGAAGTTTGATAGATTTTCCTCGACCTGGTTCGGACACTCTGGTGGGTTTGTCCCCAAGTGAGGGGAACAGGAAGGACCCCGGATACAACTACCCTTGCATTCCTACTTAGCAGTTTGCTGACTAAGCCTCTATACGACTCCACCAAACATACTGACCTTCTCTCCCTGATATTGTTGGTCCCCACAAGGACCACCACTACCGGTTCTGGTCCTGACCCTGCCACAATGCCATCTACCCGGTCCCTCAGATCCTCCACCTTCGCCCCCGGAAAGCACAAGACTGTTCGATTGCAAATATCAGGACCACAACCCAGATTGTCAATCCCACGTACAATGCTGCTCCCCGCTACAACTAATTTTCTTCTTCTGGCCACAGTTCCTATATCATCTGCACCTCCTCTCGTTTTGCATGCCTCTGGCCCCCTCTTTCTCTTCACCACCCTCCTTACCCCATCTGGCCTATCAACATCAACAACCATCTCGCCCCCCACAATTTCTCCCTCACTCTCATCCCCAGGGGTATCAGAATCTAAAACACTAAACCTGTTTTCTAAACAATGCCTAGCAACCTTGGCAGCCTTACGCCGACTCTGGTTTCCTGTCTTTTTTAGACTTGGAAGAAAATAGCATGGAATTTGACCAAAGTTAGGTTGGACGTCCCCTTAAACTTTATATCTAAACTGATTGCATGGGTTGCAGCTTCCCAAATTTGAGAACACTTGAATGTGTGTGGTTTATCCGGGTAGTTTCAGTCAACTTACAGGCAGAATTGTAGCATTGAAACTGCCTTACTCCACATCCAAAATGACCTTCTGCCGTCAATGGACAAAACTCGAGTATCTTGTTTTGCACTTCTTGATTTGAGAGTGCACCATTCGATACCATTGATCATGCCATGCTACTGCACTTTCTGGAAAAGAGGATCGAAATTGGAGACTGCACTTGGTTGGTTTAGGTTCACCTCTCACACCAAAGATTGAAACTCACTTTCCAGGTTGCGGTGTTGGATGAGCTACCACTGTATTTAAGTGTACTACAGGGATCCACCCCCGGCCCCCTGCTGTATGCAATCTATGTTTTGCCACAAGGCGGCATCATTCACCAGCATGGGCTAAATTTTCACTTTTAAGCCAATTATATATAACTCTATTCACACTTCAGTCCCATAAATGAGAGACAGGCTATTGCCTCCTTGGAAAACTGTGTATCTGATATCAAATCATGGATGACAATGACTACTGGATACAACCTTCTACATTCGCTACCTTTATCTTAGAAATCTGTGACAGGGAACCCAAGATCTTTTGTTTTCTGTCCATCGCTCAAAATGCCTTACAGTAATTAAATTACATTTTGTTTGTGACATCTGACATTTAAGGTGGCTCCTTATCCTCTGCTTGGTGAGATAATTTTTCTCTCTCTCTCTCTCTCTCTCTCCTTCTCTCTCTCTCTGTTGATTGAGAGAAGCATTGGGAGGGACAGAGATGTGGAGTTATTGAGATTGTCTTCATTATATTGTCCCTGGACGCATTTATATATTGGCATTCTTAACCTACTTTAGTCTTAAAAAGAGGTAATTAATATTAATATTACTCCAGGTTAGGATTCTTACATCCTATATAGCCTTTACCTCTTCCAATATCTTTTAGAATTCCAATATCTTTTAGAGATTCCTCTCTCTTGGGGTTAATTATGCAAGCATGCTTACAACTCTTCTTGGTCTTGAATTGCCCCTCCATCCTTTTATTTATTCAGTTCATCTGGGCCAGTGGTAATGCCAGTGGATAACCAGTTCTTATGACCCCTTACTGGAACGTTCACTTAGCACATTCTATCATATCATAGGATTATAAGATATGTTTTGGGAGGAAAAATTGAAAATAATAAAATTTGAATGGCAATATTTGTGAATAGTGCTGGCTAGTTTTGGGCATTATGTTAGGTAAAAAGTTAAGTACAAAATGCAGGTTTTCAGCACATTTCAGTCAATCTTGAGTCTAAACATGAAATTCTAGCACTGTAGCAGTTGAATTTTTGGAGAAGCAATTTGCAGTAGAAGAGCAGTTCACATTTTTCTTTTCTTGTTTTCCTTTTTACAGGGGCCAATTTGTGGACATTCAACCCTGAAAATGGAGAGTGGAATGGGCAGAGTACTTTAGCAGTTTTGGGACCAGAGGTGATAGTCAGAAAACCAGGAAGTTGTCGAAAAGTGTATGAGATAAAGTTTCTCCATCAGGATGAGCCATTGGGAAGGTGAATTTAATTATTGTAATTCTGTGAACTTTTCTGGAATGCAGACATCAAGCTGAAATAGTCTGTCTGAAACCATTTAACATAACAGCCTCTCATAAGTAGTCTGCATGGTATACCAGTAAATCGGTAATTACCGGTATTGAAAATGATACCGGATGAATACCGGTATTGTTTTAAAAGTACCGCTATTTAGTAACAAATGGTATTGGATCAAATTATTGAAGTTGAAGTCGATATAGTGCTAGGGAAAAAACAGTCAATGTATTCTATCCTGTCTGTCATCCTCCAAATGTGGGGTCCAGGACATTTTCCCCAAGGACATTTCCCACTAGGACATTATCCCCTAGGACATTTTCCCCTAAGACATTTTCCCCCTAATTATTCATCCCCGGACTTTTTCCCCTAGACTGATTACTCTTAGATTTTTCAACCAGGGCATGTTCTCATAGATTTTTTTTCAATTTCTCATGGAATAAAATAGAAAAAAAATTGGAAGAATAAATATAAAAATGTAATTGAGGTTTAATGTAATAGTTTATTCTTTTTTAAAATAGCTAGCACAAGATAATAATATACATGTAGTCATGTAGCAAGTAGCACAAATAAAACTATAAATCAAACAACGATAATACAGCTAAGAATAAATTTACAAAACGACTTAGATGAGAACACCCTTGGTACAAACCCATAAAATTATATTACGAGTTGCATCCATATATTATTATTGTGCCCCACCCCTCTCTGTTTCTCCCATCCCTCTTCAGAGCAACTGTATTACTACACATAATAAGTGGGGAAAAGTAACATATAACATTTAAATATCTATCAGAATTTTAATATTTTTTATAATTGATAAAAAAATGCATTTACATAAGATTAAAACATATTTTCATTCTGTTGATGAAGTTGAAATTGATGAAATGGGAAAATATAATTTTAGAGGCAGTTGATGAAATGGGAATTGATGAAATGGCAATAAACCACATTAATTACTAACACAAACACACAACTGACCATAGCTATCAACACTTAAAATACAATAGGTCACAAGAAGAACTAAACAATGGAGAGGAAAATGCTGGGTGCGAAATGCACACACTCCTTAAAACAGCTGTATTAATTAATATTCATGAACAAAGGAAAAGTAAAGACTACAGTGACGAATTGTGGGATATTCTTTTCGAACAGAAAATTCATGGGACTCTTTATTGTTTTCACTCATGTCTGAGTTGTCTCTGTGAAGTGATTTTAAATCAAAATAAAATAATGCTGTGCACGTTTGTTAAAAAAAGATGTTGATTTCAGCTGAACATAAGGTATCGAGTACAGTAAATTTTCAATTGTTAACCACCCAAAATATAACTGTGTTGTCAACTGTTTACGAACTCAGTTCCCCCAGAACATCACCCAAGTTTTCAACCACTGAACTAGTCTCGATATACTGGTATATCGGTATATCGGTATATCGCAGTATTTTTTTCAATACCGATACTGGTATTGAAATTTGAATACCATGCAGCCCTATTCATAAGTTCAGTGAAGAACATGCCTACTAATTAAATATTTGATGGCAGACCAACAGCATGAATTTTTGTTCAAATCCCTCTTAGTTTTCATTTGTTAACCCTTTACGTAACACAAAAGTCTGATGACACTAGCAAATAAAATTCTTGAGTAACTAAACTTTTTTCATTTTTCACATCAAAAACATAGCCTATGACCACTCATTGGAAAGAGCTAATTGTGACCATTCCAAAGAGGGGTCATAAGCTGTGTTTTTGAGGCAAAAAATGAAAAAATAATGAAAATTTATGTTGTTGGGTAAAGGGTTAATCTTTTTTTTAGCTCACCTGAGCAAAGCTCAGCGGGAGCTTTACTGATCGTGATCCGTCCGTCGTCCGTCTGGCGTTAACTTTACATTATCGACTTCTCCTCCTAAATCACTAGCCCAATTTTATTCAAATGTTGGCTAAATATTTATTACCTAATGCCAATTCAGATTTGTTCAAATGAAGTTGCCCCTCCTCCTGGGTGGGGCCACGCCCCCAAGGGGCACCAAAATCTTTGAAAATCTTCTTCTCAAGAACCAGCAGTAGCAGACACTTGATATATGGTATGCAGCTTCCTTTTGAGGTGTAGACTCAGATTTGTTCAAGAGAAGTTCGAGGGATAATATTTGGCATTGTTATGGGAGGGGCAAACATTTTGGCCCCGCCCTAAATTTCTATTTTCTGAACCGAGAGGCCGATTTGAACCAAATTTAATGTGAGGACTTATTGGGTCATAAGTACTTGATTTATGCCAAAAAAAATTTTCCCGCAGCCCCATGGGAACCTTAGGAGCTGAAAATAGAAAAAATTTAAAACGCCTATATCTGCAAAACTGCACGGCACTGAGAATTTTTATTTGGTGTGAAGCTTCCTTAGGACCAGCAGAAAGGATTGGTCAAAAAAAATTGCCATCGGTTTCATCATAGGTTACAGTTTCGGGACTTTGAAAAAGTGCTGAGTCAGCACTTTTTAACACTGTAGGCAATGGGAAAAACATTTAAGTATCTTCTTTTTTAGATTCACCAGTCAGAATCCTTTCATATTTGGTATACAACATCAATAGGGTGGTCAGATTTAAGTTTGTTCAAATCGAGCCCCTGGGTTAATATTTGGGCTCTCTATGGGAGCCCGAATTTCAACTTAGTGCAATATGAGGTCTATTATTTAAAAATCTTCTTCTTCAGATCCGCCAGGCAGAATTGTTTCATATTTGGTATACAACATCAATAGGGGGGTCAGATTCAAGTTTGTTCAAATCAAGGCCCTGGGTTCATATTTGGTCTCCCTATGGGAGCCTGAATATTAACATAGTGCAATATGAGGATTATTCTTCAAAAATCTTCTTCTTCAGACCCACTAGGCAGAGTCCTTTCATATATGGTATACAACATCTCTAGAGAGGTCAGATTTAAGTTTGTTCAATTCGAGTTCCTGGGTTCATATTTGAGCTCCCTGTGGGAGCCCGAATTTCAACTTAGTGCAATATTAGGTCTATTCTTTAAAAATCTTCTTCTTCAGATCCACCAGTCAGAATTCTTCTATATGTGGTATACAACTTATCTAGGTGTACCAGATTCCTGTTTGTTCAAATCGAGTTTCTGGGTTTATATTTGGGCTCCCTGTGGGAGCCTGAATTTTAACTTAGTGCAATATGAGGATTATTCTTTACAAATCTTCTTCTTCAGATCCCCCAACCAGAATCATTTCATATTCATTATATAACATCTTTAGGGAGCTCAGATTCAAGTTTGTTGAAATTGAGTCCCTGGGTTCATATTTAGGCTCCCTATGGGAGCCCAAATTTTAACTTGGTGCAGTATGAGGATTATTCTTTAAAGATCTTCCTCTTAGGATCCCCCAGTCAGAATCATTTTATATTTGGCATACAACATCTCTAGAGAGGTCAGATTCAAGTTTGTTCAAATCGAATCCCTGGGTTCATATTTAGGCTCCCTATGGGAGCCCAAATTTTAACTTGGTGCAGTATGAGGATTATTCTTTAAAGATCTTCCTCTTAGGATCCCCCAGTCAGAATCATTTTATATTTGGCATACAACATCTCTAGAGAGGTCAGATTCAAGTTTGTTCAAATCGAATCCCTGGGTTAATATTTGGCCTCCCTATGGGAGCCCAAATTTTAACTTAGTGCAATATGTGGAATTTTCTTTAAAAATCTTCTTCTTCAGATCCACCAGTCAGAATCTTTTCATATTTTGTATATAACATCTCTCTGGGGGGTCAGATTCAAATTTCTTCAAATCGAATCCCTGGGTCAATATTTGGGCTCCCTATGGGAGCCCGAATTTTAACTTAGTGCAATATGTGGAATATGCTTTAAAAATCTTCTTCTTCAGATCTGCCAGTCAGAATCATTTCATATTTGGTTTACAACATCTCTAGGGAGGTCAGATTCAAGTTTGTTCAAATCGAGTCCCTGGGTTCATAATTGAGCTCCCTGTGGGAGCCTGAATTTCAGCTTAGTGCAATATCAGGTCTATTCCATAAAAATCTTATTCTTCAGATCCACAAGTCAGAATTTTTCCATATTTGGTATACAACTTATCTAGGGGCACCAGATTCAAGTTTGTTCAAATTGAATTCCTGGGTTCATATTTGGGCTTCCTATGGGAGCCCGAATTTTAACTTAGTGCAATATGAGGACTGTTCTTTAAAAATCTTCTCCTTCAGATTCACCAGTCAGAATGATTCAGGTTTGGTATACAACATCTCTGGGGGGGTGGGGGGTTGTCAGGGGTCAGATTCAAGTTTGTTCAAATCGAGTCCCTTGTTTCATGAGTTGTGGCTTTCAAACTGCAGTGGTGTAACAATGCTTGGAAATTTGGAAATGCTTATCTATAGCTGGGAGAATTGGATCTAGTTGGCAAGACCTATGCTATTATAATGATTATCTGACATGGACACCTGAATTTAATTTCATGATGTCATTCCTCTGTGGTGTTGATGAACCATAACGAGCTGAATGTGATCCAAAATACTTCTTTGAACCACTTTGTCAGGTGAGCGATTTAAGGCCACGTGGGGCCTCTTGTTTGTTAAAAGATCATAATACTCAGTGTTCTTTGATTTTGGCAATGATTATGTACAATGTTGGAAAGGATAAGGGTTTTCAGAGACCTTTTGTACAAGATAACATGCAAAACAGCATATAATCGACTTACTTTAAGGAAGCCAAGAAATAAGGTATCGGGGATATTCCTCACTACTGTGGGGAATGGAACTAGGACCCTTCCAGTTGCAAAATATACTCTTATTTAGAAGAAGTCCTGAATTTTGAAAATGTTGCTTTCGCAGTTGATATCAATTACATGCCTTAACCCTTTACCCAAGGCAGACGATTTCAAAATTTATTATTTTTAAATATCATTTTTTAAATTTTTTCAAAAAATTTAACAAAACCATATCATGTGACCCCTCTTTGGAACGAGCTCAACGAGCTTGTTCCAAAGAGGGGTCACATGATATGGTTTTGTTGAAATTTTTCGAAAAATAATATTTTTTCACCTGCAGAATTTGCATATTACTCGGGTGGATGCGGCCGTCTCGTTGGGCAAAGGGTTAATGATTATCGCTCTTGACTAAACCATTATCCTAATTTGGACTTTGATATAGGTTTTCTGCATTGAATAATGGGAAAACAGCAGATGTTTTAATGTTTATAGTGTTGATATATGACTAGTAAATTCTCTACTCAACTAGTTGCTAGATATTAGTCGCCGACTAACCACCTTGTTATAATTTGGGTCATTGTAATCATTGGATTGGCAATACAGGTGTGCTGGAAATCGTGCATCTAGAAAAATGATAATCTGGATGTGCAGTTGTTGAACTTTACTTCTTTGACATGAAAGGGCTAAGGTGTTGGATTGTTGAATGAACAGTATCTGAATCTGACCCGTTTTATTGGTCAAGTCAATGATAACAAATGCTTGTCACTTTGTATCAAAGTGCTGACAGTCAAGTACAGGATATTTTCTGCAGGGCAGTAGACGTCACGTGTATGTCTGGTGTGTTGACTTTCTCTTTGATGAGATGTTTTCTGTCGCAGATTATAACTCTGAAATAATCCCTCAGTGTCAGTACTGCTGCTTCCAGAATAAATTGACTATCCATGGTGCTTTTCCAAAGTGTTTCGTATCATATTATTTATTTACTTATTTATTTATTTATGGATGTTTAAGGTCACATATTTATGCACAATTGCTAATCATGACCGTGACAGTTTTATGGGTGGAGGAAGCCGGAGTACCCGGAGAGAACCACCGAGCAACGACGAGCAGCTGCCAGCTCCCCAACATCGTAACTCCGCACTGCAGCACAGGCAGGGTTAGATTGGTTGGAGACATGCGTACCATTGACGTGCAGTATGCCTTAGTACATGTGGGCAATGGAGATAAAGGGTCTTGGCCAAGGACACAACGCAGTTGCTGCAGGTGGGATTCGAACCGAGGACCTCTCGGCTTGCAGCCTGCACCTCTACCTACTGAGCCACCACGCACCCTTCATATCATATGAAAACTATGTTTTGATTTCATTAACTGGTTCAGTTCTAGAAGCCACTGTCATGGCTCTACTGAAAAGTGCTGAGTGCCACTGTAGTGGCTTTACACTGTATGCATAACCTTGCTATTTGTGCAGTAATAGGAAAAAAAATGTTCACATAAAATTGTTTTGTTACTGTTTATTAGAGAGTGCCAACAGGCACTCTCCTTTTAATAGCAACAAAAGAATTATTTATGAACAAAATTTTGATGAATTAAGGCTATCCTTGCTGGTAGCATTGTATCTTTGAAAAAAATACTCATGTTTCAAATCACCTTTGAAAAATAATTTAGCACTCTTCCAGTTAACCCTTTACCCAACGAATCACCTGCATCCGCCCGTGTAATATGCAAATTCAGCAGTTGAAAACTTATTTTTCAAAAAATTTCAACAAAACCATATCATGTGACCCCTCGTTGGAATGAGCTCATTCCAATGAGGGGTCACATGATATAATTTTTTTTAAATTTTTTGAATAAATTTGAAAAAATGATATCGTCTGCGTTGGGTAAAGGGTTAAAATGCTTTTAACTTTGAATGTATGTCATAAAAAAAACTTATTTTAAAATCTAACATTTAAAATTTGTTTTCCAATTATTTACTGGCAGATGAGGGGATGTTGGTCAAAGATGCATGTGATAATTTCTTACCATCCCCTTTTCATGATTTGCAAATTATTCCCTCCAGAAATTCCAATTGCAAGGAATTGGTAAACATCGAACTGTTTGTGACATTTATCTTAAAAGTGAATAGAAAAATGATAACATACCGCGTGCACTGTAATTTCAAATGGTAAGGCCTGATATCAAATTATGTGATACAAACTTTCATTTAATTATTTATGATTTATAATAGTTGAAAAAATTTAACCGGCAACGACTGGACAACTAGTCGTTTCAACACTAAATGTTTAGAAGTATTAAGGGTAAACAGCTCTCCACATAATGTATATGATATAGTGTTAAACACACTGCTATTCAAGACAGAATTGGAAACTCTGGAAGGTCATTTTCATTGTGAAAGGATCAAACTTCCCAAAATGCCAAAGATGATTTAAACCTGTTGAATATACTGGATGATAAATTCTGGCATGCTTTTCATCAATTCCCAATAAGCTATTGTGTCGCAAAATTTGAACTCTATGAACATGTCTTTTGTGGAGAGAGGTGTTGTACACACTATTTCAGATATTTTCCAAGTAAAGGTGCCTGAAGCATTATTGTGCCCCGAAAATGTTTTTCGGGGGACTATTAAAATAGCCAGTGTCTGAGTGTCCAACCCATATTGGTTTCCCAATGATAAATTTATTTCTATTAGGCCAAATCAAATGAAATTTGGTATGTCGGTGTATCAACATAAAATACAGGTTAAGTTCGAATTGGGGTGCGGTGACGGGTCTGACAATTTTTGCCAGAGTTATGCAGTGGATTTGACTTCGAATATTCATTTTTCTTGGTTTCCCAATGATAACTTTAGTCATATTTGGCCAAATCAAATGAAATGTGGTATGTAGGTGTATCAGCATAAAATGCAGGTCACGTTCGAATCGCGGTGTGGTCCAACAATTTGTGCCAGAGTTATGCCCCTTTTTCCACTTCAAAAATTCAATTCTTTTGGTTTCCCAGTGATAACTTTAGTTGTTGTTGACCGATTCAAATAAAATTTAGTATGTAGATGTCTCAACATAAAATACAGGTCAAGTGCAAATCAGGGTTTGGTCCGACATTTTATGGCAGAGTTATGTCCCTTTTTTACTTTAAAATTCAGTTTTTTTCACCTTGAATTGCACACTTTTTGGGGGGGAAGTGTGGCTGGATGGCCTTTTATTTATTTATGTTCTTAACACATAGAAAAACCAAACCGAAGGTTTTTTTGCTGAACCGAATTAAATGTGAAAAATACAAACCTCTCATCTCTCTTGCCCTTGTTAATCATTTGTTAGTTCTTCAAGAACATCATGATACAGTAGAACCATATTAATTGAATACTCACTCTGCCAGTGAAAATTATTCAGTTAACAGTAGTATTCAATTAACAGGGATTGGGGCACTTTTGTGTATTCTAGAGATAAACTGAGCATTTATTCTATTATATCTTGTATGACAAGACATAACAGATTGAATGCTTGTATTAGATTACTGGGGCTAAAATGGTCTAGAAACAAGGGAATTATGGTGATTGTCAAGGTAATTTCTCAACATACTACAAGACATTTTATTCAATTAGCAGGTGTTTACTCTATAGCCTATAGGCAATTAACAGGTCAAATTTGTACTGAAAGTATTGTAAATGGTTTTGTGTTTGAAAGTTATATTCAAGTAAGAGGGTTACCATGCGGGAACTGTGAGAAGTGAAGCAGCACTGGTTTACTGTGGTAAACAAGCTCTGTTTTACTGGTAAAACAGGACCTGGTAACTAATGCCTGGTGTGGAAGTCCTCTAAAATGAACAGCATTTGTATAAATAATTGGCTGGACATGACTTTATATCCATGTTGCGGTTACGATTAGCCATTGTGCAGAAATATGTGACCTTAACTGGTAGAGCGCTGAATTACATTTGTTCGTCAAAATTAGCTAACTTGTCTTTGACTTGTTACAATTTATGGGAGAGTGCCTATAGGCACTCTCCCATAAATTGTGACAAGCCAAATCCACACAGACTTAATAATGTCACTTCAAAGATTATATGAAGCACATCCTTAGAATATAAAGGCTTTAAGTTGTGGTGCTCACACTTCAGAATAAAGCCCAAATATGGGCTTACAGCACATTACCAGTTAAGCACCAATAAATAAATAGATAAATAAATGTATAAACAAACAGCATCAGAGTTATTATGCCCCCGACTTGGTCGGAGGGGGTATCTAGTGGAGAGCTGCGTACGTTCATGCGTAACGCAAATGTGTCCGTCCAAGATATTTGCTGCTCTAGCACGGTCATTATTTGTCGGATTCAAATAATTTTTGCCATGCTTGTCCGTCAACATGGGGGAACAGATCCTACAGCAGAATTAACATCTTCGCGTAAACATTTACAGAGTTAGTTTCCCTTGTTTAACTTAGGGGATTATTATTGAAAAATGATTGAGTAATATGTCCGTCCAACATATTTGCTGCTCTAGCTCTGTCCTCATACGTTGAATTCAAATAATTTTTACCATGCTTGATCCTCAGCATGGGGGTACGGATCCTACAGTAGAATTAATATCTTTGCATGAGCATTTACAGTGTTATTTTCCCTTGTTTAACTTAGGGGATGATTGAAAAATGTGTCCGTCTAACATATTTGCTGCTCTAGCTCTGTCAACATACGTTGGATGGAAATAATTTTTGCCATGCTTGTTTATATTAGTACAGATTGCTGCAGGCACATGTCATGCTTTTGATGGCATAATGCTATGCATGGTATTGCAGGAGGGGGCATATGCCATGCTTCGCGTTGCTCTTGTTCATTTAGCAGATATCCAATTAATTGGTGAGGCAGTGTTTGTTTACTGTGATAAACAAGCTCTGTTTCACTGGTATAATAGGAACTGGTAACCAATACCTTGGGTGGAAGTCCTCTAAAATGGGTAAAATGAGTATAAACAATTGCTTGAACTTTACTTTATATCCATGTTGCAGTCATGACTATTCATCATACAGGGGGGTGAGAGGGGGCTTGTGCATCCCGATACAGAGGCTTTGTATTCCCCAACAGGCACATGATAAAGGAGGCAGGCTCTGGGAAAGGGGGGGGGGGGGTTAACCCACCCTAATGAGGGGACTGTAGGCACCCATCCTCCCCACACACACACTTGCCAAGCCCCCCACACCCACCACCCCTGTCACAACCTAGTGAAATGTTATCAGCTTTCATTATTGTACCAGCAAGATGTTGTTTCAATTTAACCCTTTACCTAACATAACGGTAAAACCGGCCAGCGCTATTCTCAAAAATCGCCAATTAATTTTCATTATTTTTTTCATTTTTTGTCTCAAAAACATAGGTTGTGACCCCTCGTTGGAACGAGCTCATTGAGCTCGTTCCAACGAGGGGTCATAACCTATGTTTTTGAGACAAAAAATGAAAAAAATTAGTTATTCAAGAATTATTTTTGCAAGTGTCGTCTGCTTTTCAGGTTAGGTAAAGGGTTAATGGCACAGCAGCTTGCAAGACATTTGGGAAATGGAGATGACTTTCAGTTATAAAGCCTTCAGGAAATGGGATGACTCATTATTTTTATGTAGGATGTCAAAAGTATATCAGTCAGCCAACCATAACAATACAAGTGAATGAGTCCAATTTTTCATGTGATATGAAGTGGTTAAATTAAATTGATTTCTCTGGAGTTGTCAGAGGTGAATGCCATAAATAATATGTGTTGATTCTCAAGTCTCACCTGGACGAACTTTTTGAAGCGCAATTGGAATACGAGTCGTGCAAATGGCCGTTTATATAACAATCAGTAGGCTGTCATGGTCAATGACAGACAGAATTTGCATGTTTGACAAGCACCAGTTCACTTGTGCATGACATACTGACCAGTGCAGTTTGTTGCAACTTCATGTAAATTTATATAATTTTAGTAGGCAGCACCAACTTCTTGATTATCAGTTATTGGGAAGTTCTTTTATAGAGAGCTTTTCATAGTAGCATGACCAGATATTGATCAGATCGACATATCATCTCTTAAGGGCAAGAAGACACCATCTGCAATGCTAATATGTGGATTATGTAAAATTAACATGCACCTCTTGCCATGATCATAAGGCTGCTGTATAAACAAATATTATATCTCATGTGACTTCCTTGCATTCTGATTGGCTGAAAGATGATACCCTATTTCGTGTAGTTTGCATCCACAGAACTGACCAGGCACTACACCCAGGCACTACACATTTTCTATTTTTAGCACACCACTATATCAGTTTTCTTTTCATACTGGGCGAATAAAACTGATCAGGCTAAATTTAAAAATCGATTCACAGAGGCACAACATCCACAAAACGACCCGGAAAGAAATCTTTGTGGAAAAATGTATCGCTTTTCCATTGTTGAAGTCACATTTTTCGAGGCGTTCAGTTTATTCCTTGAGAAGATGATCCATATCTTGTTTCGAAGAGAATGATCCATACCTGGGTCCAACTTTCACGAGAACGCGTCCGGATATGAAAAATCGTTTGTTTCGCTGCTCATATTATTTCGTTATTTAATTGTATGTTTTGGGCAGTAAACAAGTAAATAATGGAATTCATTTGAATCTTCGGCATTTGGTATCCCATACTGACTCATTTGGTAATGTATATGTGTGACAAATGTGTGGAAATTATCAAACTGCATTGTCAAATTTCGAAAATTTTAGTTTTCATTCGCGAGTTGCGCGATTCTAGAATACATAGTTCCGTTTGGGGGAAATGTTTTGTTTACCCTTGCCGACCGATTCAAAATCTGTCTTTTGCTCATATCAATAATCCAAGTTAGCCGTGTTTTGGAAGAAGAAAATGTTCTTTAAAAATCACATGGTATTTTTTTCTATATAACGCTGGTTGGTAGGGCTGCTACCTTGGTAATTGATTAACAAATCGGACAGATGTTTTTCTTGATAGGTGTTTGATATAATATAAGGATTAGTGCATGTCTTGTCTTTGACTACGCCCATATAGTGCCCAGTGAGGTGGTGTAGTTCCCTCCGCTTCGCGGCGGGAACTACACCACCTCACTGGACACTATATGGGTGTAGTCAACTCCAAGCCATGCACTAATCCTTAAACATTACACAGTTTCTCTGTGTAATGGTACTATACTATTGAATTGTAATCCTTTTATCGGAGACGCAGTGGCTACAGCATTAAACTTCAAACAGAAATCCCCACCAGGGGTAACTGTATTGTGTTCTTGGGCAAGGCCCTGTAGGAGCATGGTGGCAGTGTGTACTAAGGCTAACTGCATGTCGATGGTGCACTTTTCTTCAACCATTGCTAAGTCTGCTTGTGTGGAGTTAGTATGTTGGGAGTCTGACATTTGCTTGCCACTGCTCAGTGGTTCTCTCCTGGTACTCTGGCGTCTTCTGCCCATAAAACTTTCTTGACATGAGGTGATACTGGCTGTCGAAAGTTTTGTTAAACCCTAATAAAAAAGAAATATATAAAAATCCTTGTGTCGGTTACCTACATTTTTAATATAGGTTGACTCACAAAACTGTTGGTATCAGTCACCATGACTGGCACAAATTTTGATCAGATCGTGGCTGAGTCTCTGTTTGCTTAGCTCCCAACAATGCTCAAGCTTTCAGGCCACCGGTCTAATTTTGTAAGACATTTGACGCTGTTATGACCTGGAACCAGCCTAGCTCTCAAAAAGGCCATCGCCTATGTTTTGATAAACTTATCTGGAATATTTCAGTTGGTTGGAAAAGTAAAACTACAGTTCGCGTTTCTGACCAACTAAAAATTCCAGATGTTTAAATTTGAAATATTTCATAAAGATTCATTTCTGTGAATCAAAGCTAGAAGTATTGCTCAACCGAGGCTTGATTTTATTGACAATTTTATGATGTTACAATTTAACATGAAGATTCAACACAGCCACAGTGTTATGATTATGCCAGATAGTTACCCAAATGTTCACATCTTGATGTTTTCAAGAGGAATTAAATTACTTATTGACTGGAATATCTATAACTGTGGTGGGAAAGAATACCTGTATATCTTTGTAAGTAGAGACACATCATCAAATTACATAATGGTCCTCAGTGCGCAAATTTCCACAAAAATTGGGTAAACAAACAGCCCATGACAGAGACAAATTCCAAACAGAATTATACTGGTGGCCAGACAGCTTGAACAATGTTGTAGAATGTCACTTGTGGAGACAGAAAGGTGAGAATATTGAATCATGGATGTCATTTTCATTTGTTTTTCTTGATTCAGACTTAATGTCACATCATTTTGTTTCTGAAATTTTTAGCCACTTGAGTAATTCTGTCCTGACCAGATCATGATCTGCAAGCTCTCAGGTCATCATTCTAATTTTATACGGAATTTGATGCTGTTATAGGCTGTTTGTTTTCCCATTTCTTGTGGCAATTTGCATGCAAATGACAGTTGATGTAATGTGATAAGCCTTTACTTGCGAAGATATATAGGTTATTTATTTATTTATGTTTAGGGTCACATATTTCTGCACAATGGCTAATCATTTTTACGGGTGGAGGAATCCGGAGTACCCAGAGAGAACCTACGAGCAGCTGTCAGCTTCCCAGCATACTAACTCCACACAAGCAGGGTTAGCACTGGTTGAAGGCAAGTGCACCATCGACGCACAGTATGCCTTAGTACGCAACACCACCATGCCCTCTCATGGGCAATGGGGTGAAATGTCTTTCCCAAGGACACATCGCGGTTGCCACAGGTGGGATTCGAACCAAGGACCTCTTGGCTTGCAGCCCGCACCAAGTATACAGGTATTCCTTCCCCAGTTATAGATATTCCAATCAGTAAGTACAGTGGAACCCTGTTAACTGAATAGCCTATTTGTCAATGGAAATTATTCAATTAACAGGAGTATTCAATAAACAGGCATTGTGTCACTTTCCTGTATTCTAGAGATAAACTTAGCATTTATTCTATCATATCTTGTTTGACAGAGCTCCATGAGTTCTGTCAAACAAAATATAATAGATTAAATGCCTGTATTGGATGTACTGAGGCCAAATAGGTCTATAAACAAAGGAAAATTGCGGAGAGTCAGGGTAATTTTCTCGACAGTCTGCAAGATTTTTTATTCAATAACAGGACTTTACTCTATAACCTATATTCAATTAGCACAAATTTGTACTGGAGGTATGGTAAATGGTTTTGTGTTGGTAAATTATATTCAGTTAACAGGGTTATTCAGTTAAGAGATATCCAATTAAGTGGGCTCCACTGTATTTAATTCCCCTTGAAAACATCAAGATATTAACATAATTTGTGGAATTACCTGGCATAATCATAAATCTACAGCTGTGGTGAGTTTTCATTTTGGATTGTCATCAAAATGTATATCAAAATCAAATAAAGTCGCAATTGAGCAACATATCCAACTTTAATTCACAGAAAATGAATCTTTAGGAAAATTTACAGATTCAATCAGCTGGAATATTTCAGTAGGTTGGAAAAGTGAACCATATGTTCGCTTGTCCAACCAATTAAAATATTCTAGGCTTGTGAATCTAAACATAGGCAGTGATCAGCTTGAGGGCCAGTTCCAGGCCATAACAGCATCAAATTTGAGACTGATGCCCAAGAGCTTGCACAATTTGATCGTAAAAATGGACACTTCTGTGCAGCCCTTTAAATTCATTTATTTTGGGCACACCCTCTTGACCTAATTTGGGCACATTGAAACCAGAAATAACAGTCTTTTCCTGTTATGTTTTATTGCCATGCCTTTCTTTGTTTTTTCTATGATCATATTATGATGGAAGCCATTCTCAAATGTAGAAGAAGTACAGAGAATTTATATATTTTTCTTGATGTCTTCACACCTTCTCTAATTTGGGCACACCTGTAAACGTTGTGAAATTAGGCTAATCTAAATGCTGCTTCTGTGATCACAGTACTGAAATTTTATAAGCTCTGTGTAATCACTATTAATACTACCTATTTTTGTTATTCAAAGGTATGTTGGAAAGAGATATATCATACAGAAAGATCCACGACAGTATTTGCGAGATACACAGTGTCAACTGTTTGCCAGATATTATGTTATCAAATTTAATCAGGCATTGCAAAGCAAGCAGGAAGCAGACATGATCTTTCAGGTGCATTTTTTGCCTGTGTATCACCTCCAGTTGTTGTCAGCATTGGGCGAACTTGAGGACTGGGTAAATGTTGAGCCATTTCTGGAAGGGGAATTTGACAAGGTCACTAACAACTTGGATGCTTGTAATTACAATTTGGGTATGACAAAGAGCAGTATGCTACGAGATATTTGCACAGCTATTTCTCATTTTACATACATACAAACAAAAGGTCACATGATGTTAGTAGATATTCAAGGATTCCTTCCAAAAGAAGGATCTGGCATTATATACCTTACTGATCCTCAGTTTCACACCAGATCTTCAAGCTACGTTTCCATTCCCAGCTTTGGAGCTGCTGATCGTGGAGAATATGGAATGAAAGCTTTCTGGGAGAATGTACATCCCAAATGTAATGAAATCTGTGAACTACTTTCTTTGCCTAGACCATGACATTTTGTTAAAATATAGAAACTTTTATATTCTTTGTATTATACTGTGAACTTCTCTGTGGGAATATAAGAAGTGTCATTTTTTTAGTCGAGATGTGACGAAGTCAAACACGACTTATAGTTTGGTGAATGGTGGGCGGGCGGGCATAAACAATTTTCATGAAACTTCATAGGTAGGTTGGCATCGGTGAGAGGAAGAACCCTATTTTGGACTTCCTTGATGAATGCTCAAGGTCACAGTGACTTTGAACATAATAAATTGTAAACAATTGGTTTCCGGATGATAACTTGACTATGGTTCAACCCACATTTATGAAACTTCATATGTAGGTTGGCCTTCATGAGAGGAAGAACCCTGTTTATTTTGAACTCACTAGGTCAAAGGTCAAGGTCACAGTGACCCTGAACATGGTAAATCAAAACAGTTGGTTTCTGGATGATAACTTGGTAATGGTTCTACCCATGTTCATGAAACTTCATAGGTAGGTTGGCATCAGTGAGAGGAAGAACCTTATTTATTTTGGACTCGCTAGGTGAAAGGTCAAGGTCACAGTGACCTTCAACATAGCATGATAGGATGATAACTTGATAATAGTTTGACCCACGTTCATAAACCTTCATAGGTAGGTTGGCCTAGGTGAGTGGAAGACGCCTATTCATTTTGGACTCGCTAGATCAAAGGTCAAGGTCACAGTGACCTTGAACATAATAATAAATCGTAAACAATTGGTTTTCAGATGATAATTTAACAATGGTTCCACCCATGTTCGTGAAACTTCATAGGTAGGTTGGCATTGGCGCGAGAAAGAACCCTATTTATTTTGGAATCACTAGGTCAAAGGTCAAGGTCACAGTGACCCTTCACATAGTAAATTGTAAACAATTGGTTTCCAGATGATAAGTTGATAATGATTAAACCCACTTTTGTGCTGTCATAACTTGACATTGGATCGGTGATCCTATCGGTATTTTTTAACTCTTTACCTAATGTAATGGCCATATACAGCCAGTGCTATTCACAAAAAAAAAATTATTCACATTTTAATTATGCCCCCGACCCTCTGGTGGTGAGCATATGGTTGAGGGCTTCATCCATACTTCTGTACAAATGTTTCGTATTACAACTCCATCATAAGTTGTTAGATTTTGATTTCTTTTTGTGTGATGAGAGACCTGCACAGGGGAAAGTATATCCACAAATTGCTGGTTTCATCATTTCATATGTCCCAAAGTTATGGCTCTTGTTTCACTTAGAAAACTTTCTGTACAAATGTTTTGCATTATAATTCATTGTATTTCAGATTTTGATATCCTTTGAGGGCTTATATTTCGACGAGAATCTGAGAATCCATTCACGTAAAGATTCGTGCAACAAAGCCTGCGAGAATCCATGTAGATTCTCACTGCACATCTTCTAGGATTCGCGTGAAAAGAATTGAGTCAATTTAACCCTTTACCTAACATAGCAGTAGCAAATTAACCAATGAAGGTTAACATGACCTGAAATATTATGACACTTTGTCAATAAAATTGTACAAAAATTGCTATCATTGGAATCGGCTTAATGAAGCAGTTCTAATGGCATCCATATTTGAAAGGTTTTATTGATAAATACTGTTTATTTTTTTTAAAATTATCAAATTCAGTTTATATTTTAAAAATTAAAAAAACTAAAGGGCTAACATGTATTATCAGTGTACAACAGGGGTTCAACCATGCTGGCCAAATGGGATCCTGGGACACTCAGCAGGTATGGATTCTCACAACCATTTTCACGAGAATTCAAATGGATTCTCCTAAATTTAGATGAAATACAAGCCCTGCCTTTGATGTGATGAGGAACCAGCTCAGGAGAAAGTGTATCCACATATTGTGGGTTTCAACCATGTATACATACCAGAGTTATGTCCCTTGTTATACTCACAAAACTGCCCCTATAAACATTTTGCATTATGACTTGGGCATTGGTTGTTGCGTTTTGATGTCCTTTAGTAAGGTGATAGACCTGTGTGTGGGGAAGAATATCCACATATTGCAGATTTTGTCCACACACACTTAACACCATTATGCCCCCTATTATGCTCCCAACCTCTGAAGGAGGATTCAAGGTATCTAGCGAAGCCATCCATCCATCCATCTGTCCGTACAAACGCATTGTAATATTAAAGCCATTGGTTGGATTTGGATCTCTTTTGGTATGCTGAAGGAACGGATATGCAAAAGGAATGGGTTCCGTTCAATAATTTTTCCCAGAGTTATGGCCCTTTTTCACTTTTTTGACTTGTTTTCTGTCCCACAATACCTTTAAGGCTACTTCGAACATGCATACAGGACAGGGGCAGTGGTCCACGCTTTGCGTAGTCCTTGTTAGACCTGGAAAAACTGTCCTTATTAACTCTTTGCATTGTTTTTTATCCATGGCGAAATCTTTTTATTGAATGTCAGCAGAAAATTGGATAATTACCTTAACTTGACAAAGTCAAGATAAGCTATTGCCATCACACGTGCGGAAGTCTGTTAGTCTGGGAGTCTGTTCACATTTACTTTTAACCCAGGCCACACCCCATAGTTTTTGTCTGATCGTCACAAAATTTCATATGCAGGTTTGAGGTCATGTCTAGATGAGAACGTCCCCTTTTGGTCACTATCGGTCAAACATGATGGCTGCCTGAGCCCAAAACCCCAAAACCATTAGCACAGTCTACAGGTCATATTTATGAAGGGATTTCATTGTAACTTGGTAGGATGCCTCTGTATAATATCTAGATGAGAACATCCCCTTTTGGTCATGATCTGTGAACCATGATGGCTGCCCAAGCCCAAAACCCAAAAACTTTTAGCACAGTCTACAGGTCATATTTAATATGGAGGGATTTCATTGTAACTTGGTAGGATGACTCTGCATGATGTCTAGATGAGAACTTCCCCATTTGATCGCGATCTGTCAACTGTGACTTCTGCCTGAGCCCAAAACCCCAAGACCTTTAGCACAGTCTACAGGTCGTATTTATGGAGGGATTTCATTGTAACTTGGTAGGTTGACTCTACATAATGTCTAGATGAGGACGTCCCCTTTTGGTCGCAATTGGTCAACTGTGATGGCCACAGGGGCCCAAAGCCTGAAAACCTTTAGCACAGTCTATAGGTCATATTTATGAAGGGATTTCATTGTAACTTGGTAGGATGACTCCAGATAATGTCTAGATGAGAACGTTCCCTTTTGGTTGCGATCATTCAGCTGTGACAGCTGCCCAAACCCCCAAAACCTTTAGCACAGTCTACAGGTCATATTTATGGAGGGATTTCATTGTAACTTGGTAGGTTGAGTCCATATAATATCTAGATGATAACGTCCCTTGGTCGCGATTGGTCAACTGTGATGGCTACAGGAGCCTGATGCCCAAAAACATTTAGCACAGTCTACAGGTGATATTTATGAAGGGATTTCATTGTAACTTGGTAGGATGACTCCAGATAATGCTTAGATGAGAACGTCCCCTTTTGGTCACGATCATTCAGCTGTAATGGCTGCCCAAGCCCAAAACCCAAAAAACTTTAGCACAAACTACAGGTCATGTTTATGAAGGGATTTCATTGTAACTTGGTAGGATGACTCAGTATAGTGTCTAGATGAGGACATTCCCTTTTGGTTGCGATCGGTCAACCATGATGGCTACTCAGGCATGAAGCCCAAAAACCTTTAGCACAGTCTACTAGGGCTGCATGGTATTATGGTATACCGGTTGGTACCGGTATTGAAATCATCACCAGTTAAAAACCGTCCATCAAAAATGAATACCGGTATACCGTGAGTAACAGTATACAATTTTGGGGTCTGGTATTACAATTTGAAATTCACGTTTTCTTGAAATAAAAATATAAATAATGCGTGAAATTAGGGCAAACACATATTAAATGCAAAGGATATCATGAATAAAAAAAGATACTTTTGGTGCAATAGATAGAAGTATTACTTACTGCTCTGGGAAAATGAGTGATTTGAATGGAAGAACGACAATAATCCATGTCTATAAAGTTATTGAACCTATTGTTTAACCCTTTACCTAACATGAAAAGCAGACGACACTTGCAAAAAAAATTCTTGAATAACTATTTTTTTTCATTTTTTGTCCAAAAACATAGGTTATGACCCCCTCGTTGGAACGAGCTCGACGAGCTCGTTCCAACGAGGGGTCATAACCTATGTTTTTGAGACAAAAAATGAAAAAAATAAAGAAAATTAATTGGAGATTTATGAGAATAGCGCTGGCCGGTTTTGGCCGCTACATTGGGTAAAGGGTTAATATGAAAATAAGCCATAAAATTATCATTGGGTTTACTGGCTTTCATCTGAATCTCGGATACAAGTAAATTTGTCTTTGTCAATTTAAGTCCTGTAAAAACACGGTCAACCTCTCTTGACTGATAAGCATTTAATTACTGAGCCAGTCATTGTGTTAATTGCGTATGTGTGGCTTCATGAAAAACAGCGGCAAACAAAACTTTTTTATCAAAACGTGTGTCCAGTTGATGGAATTCTGAGGGCCTGTTTACACAAACAACCAGTAGTAGCTCCTCCCCTTCTCCTATCTTCCTGCAGTATACTTCCTCAGATGACAATGTCAAATGTCAGTTGCCATATGTCAGGCCAGTCGGTCTGTTGATATTAAGCACGCCTCCAAGACGTGATCACCCTTCAGTTTCATGACAGTCTGCAGGTGTCAATCACCAGCCGACAATGTTTTCTCCCAGTGATGGCGTCACACGTCTGTCATATTTGACAAAAATTGTTGGAAATTTCGCAATTGTGAATAAGTGTGATTTGAAACATTTTTTTGTCAAATTGCTGACAAACAACGAATTAATGAACTTCAAAATTCTTTTACATCCACAGTAAACTCAGCACTTAGAATGTACCAAATCACATGAGTTGTTTTTCACCTGGGACCTTGTACATCACATTTATCAAGCACTTTCATAAAAGTAAGGTACATGTATTTCAGTTTTATTTTGTCTTCAATCTGAACTGTTTCACGGTATACCGCAGTATTGTTTTCAATACCGTCACTGGTACCAAAATCCAAATACCGTGCAGCCCTACAGTCTACAGGCCCTATTAAGAAGAAGGTGATGAGGCAGATTTTCTACGATGAGGAAGGTGCCTGAGAAACAAGAAATTTTCTTTTAATTGCCTAACGTTGAATTCGCAAGGTAAACGTGGCAGAAACCTTGTTATGACATGCATGCATCCAAGTGCTATATTATTTGGATGGCATATTTTTAGCTCACCGAAGGGAGCTAAACTTATTACATGCCATCCGTCGTCGAACGGCCGGCGTCGTGAACATTTTTCAAACGACTTCTCTGAAACCGCTAGGTCGATTTGCTTGAAACTTGGTATGGATGTTCATTACCATATGTCAATTCAAGTTTGTTCAAATGAAATGGACATGCCCACTTGGGGCTCCATAGGAGGCATAACTCTGATAGCACCGAATGAATTATAGAAAATTTTTTTAAAAATCTTCTCCAGAACCAGTGGGCAGAATCTTTTGATACTTGGTATACAGCATCTGGGTCTAATTCAGGTTTGTTCAAATCGGCCCCCTGGATTCACATTTGAGCTCAGTATATGTTCAAATCGGCCCCCTGGATTCACATTTGAGCTCAGTATAGAAGCCCGAATTCGAACTTAGTACATTTCAGGCAAATTTCTTAAAAAATCTTCTTCTCCAGATCCAGCAGGCAGAATCTTTTGATATTTGGTATGCAACATTGTTGGGTGGATCTGATTCAAGTTTGTTCAAATCGGCCCCCTGGATTCATATTTGGGCTCAGTATAGAAGCCCGAATTCGAACTTAGAGCATTTCAGGCAAATTTCTTAAAAAATCTTTTTCTCAAGATCCAGCAGGCAGAATCTTTTGATATTTGGTATGCAACATTGTGGGGTGAATCTGATTCAAGTTGTTCAAATCGGCCCCCTGGATTCATATTTGGGCTCACTATAAAAGCTCGAATTCAAACTTAGTGCATTTCAGGCAAATTTCTTAAAAAATCTTCTTCTCCAGATCCAGCAGGCAGAATCTTTTGATATTTGGTATGCAACATTGTGGGGTGGATCTGATTCAAGTTTGTTCAAATCGGACCGCTGGGTTCATATTTGGGCTCAGTATAGGAGCCCAATTTGATCTTAGTGCATTTCAGGCAAATTTCTTTAAAAATCTACTTCTCAAGATCCAGCAGGCAGAATTTTTTTGATATTGGGTATGCAGCATGCTTGGGGGGTGAGATTCAAGTTCGTTCAAGCCAAGTCCCTGGGTTCATATTTGGGCTCACTGTGGTAGCCCAAATTATAACTTAGATCAAAATGATGAATTCTCTTTAAAAATCTTCTTCTTCAAATTCAGTAGGTATATTTGGTATGCAACATTGTGGGGTGGATCTGATTCAAGTTTGTTCAAATCGACCCCTGGGTTCATATTTGGACTCAGTATAGGAGCCCAATTTGAACTTAGTGCATTTCAGGCAAATTTCTTTAAAAATCTTCTTCTCCAGATCCAGCAGGCAGAAACTTTTGATATTGGGTATGCAGCATCCTTAGGGGGTGAGATTCAAGTTTGTTCAAGCCATGTCGCTAGGTTCATATTTGGACTCACTGTGGGAGCTTGAATTGTAACTTAGTTCGAAATGAGGAATTTTCTTTAAAAAACTTCTTCAGATCCAACAGTCAGAATGTTTTGATATGTGGTGTGTAGCATCCTTAGGGGGGTGAGATTCAAGTTTGTTAAAGCAAAGTCCCTGGGTCCATATTTGGGCTCCCTGTGGGAACCCGAATTATAACTTAGTCAATATGAGAAATTTTTCTTTAAAAATCTTCTTCAGATTCAGCAGTCGGAATGTTTTGATATTTGGCATGCAGCATCCTCAGGGGGTGAGATTCAAGTTTGTTCAAGCCAAGTTCCGGGGTTCATATTTGGGCTCACTGTGGGAGCCCGAATGATAACTTAGTTCAAAATGAGGAATTTTCTTTAAAAATCTTCTTCTTCAGATCCAGCAGATAAATGCTTTTGATATTTGGTATGCAACATCCTTAGGGGGGTAAGATTCAAGTTTGTTCAAGCTATGGCCCTAGTTCCATAAAATTTGTCTCTCATGACTTCATTCCTTTGTAGTGTTGATGAACCATGTCTAACTGAATGTGACCCCCAAATACTTCTTTGAACCACTTTGGTCGGTGAGCGATTAAGGCTCCTTGGGGCCTCTTGTTTTTATTCTATTTCTTTTTAAAAGTTTTATCTCTATTTTATATGAAGTCTTTTTATTGTTGTTTATATAACCCATGTTAATGAATAAATTATATAGAGAGTAATCGTTTGACTGGACTGGTTACGTGAAATAATTCATGAGAGGTGAGGGACGTTGTAGTAACACGAGTGTGCGAATGCGCACGAGTGTTTTACAATATAGTCCCTCACCTCGAATGAATTATTTCACAAAACCAGTCCAGTCAAGCGATTACTCTGTTTATTACTTTTCATTATTAATGATAATTATATTATTTAACCCTTTAACTAATGTAACGGCCAAAAACGGCCAGCGCTATTCTCAAAACTCGCCAATTAATTTTCATTATTTTTTCATTTTTTGTCTCTAAAACATAGGTTATGAGCTCATTGGAACGAGTGTATCAAGTTCATTCCAATGAGGGGTCTTAACCTATGTTTTTGAGACAAAAAATGAAAATAATAGTTATTCAAGAATTTGTTTGTCAAGTGTCGTCTGCTTTTCATGTTAGGTAAAGGGTTAAAAAAACCAAAAAAAAACCAATGAAGTCCCCATTACACCCACAGCAAAGCATATTTGTTTGCGCGTATGGATACATGACCCAGTTGTTTATTGCGTAATTCACTTGTTAAGTTATCATTTATAATTAAACTGGGAAATCCCAGTAAATCACTCTTTGGAAAGTAATAAACAATGTAAAGCATGAACATCTTAATGTCATAATACAAGGTTATCATGCTGTACATATCCCGATTTTCAGTCATTTTTTTCTCTCCATTATTCACATACACAGTTATATTTACTTCATTATGACTTTTATTAAAAGATGAACATAGACAATAGGGGTGCAGCATGTCAAGCCTGTAAAACAAAATGCTTTGTCCTCAGACGGTATAGGGAAATCCTCTCAAAAAAATTCCCTCCTCAAAACAAGATGACGGATTTGTGTAGAATATAAGGGGAAAAAGTGTTCTTTTGAGTCAGGCAGTACTACTCAGGATCCCAACAATATGTTTGATTATTTTTTGTAACTGCAACCCTCAACTCAGTTTAATTTGATCTCATGACAAATGGAACAAGACGCCATCTTGTTTTTACTGTTTACAACATGATAAAAATTAATTGGTAACCATAAATCACAAGTGGAATAAGACACTATATTGTGTTCACTATTTACGTCATGATATAAATTAATCGGTTACCGTAGTGACCATAAATCAAAAGTGGAACAAGACGCCATCTTGTGTTCATATATTAATTAGTGAACATAAATCATAAGTGGAACAAGATGCCATCTTGTGTTCATTGTTTACAATATGATATAAATTAATTAGTAACCGTAAATCATCACATGAGTTCAACAACATGCCACCTGCAGTGCTAAGGCATTGCAGATTGCCTTTGTTCCACTCAAGAGATTAAATGTTCATATCACAACTTAATATTGTAATAATCATATGAGGAGGTGGAGGAGGTACACGTCTTTGCCAAATTCTGTATAGATATTGGCTGTTGGTGTACGTATATCTGGGTGTTCTGTGTCTCGATACCAGTAGCTGTTTACTACAGCAATGTTAACGTTGCCATTATTGGAACATATACCACCAGAAAATGGCCAAATCTAATCTGATTGAACCTCGATACGATGACATACATTGACACAAATATGATATAAAGACTGAACGCGAGAATTATTGACATCATTAAACCATTCAATATATGGCGGAAGGTTGGTACGAGGAATGGCTTGGGCTGCAGGCATATCGTCTCTTGAGTTCCAATGTGTTCTATGTGCCTACTGGCACATAGAACACATTGGATCTCAGGGGACGATATATCTACCATCATTTTGTGAATTCTGCAACACGCGTTCTGTTCATCATATGACAACTCACATTAAATGTACCGTTCCAAAGCTGTCGATAGTTAATCTGTGTGGTAACATTGAACTAAATATTTGAATTAGAGTTACCCGCCTTGAAGTGCAAATGATGCAATCTCTGAAAATAAACAGCATTGGGAAAATATATTGTTTCAATAAACGTTTGAAATATTCTGTTGACATCTTGCATTATTGTTGAATATTCCTGATAAAAAAGAGGGTGATTTGATGACCTTTGGACCTAAAAAATACATTTTGCTTTTTGTATGTTATTGTTGGGAATTTCCTGATAAATATGTGCACGTGACCGGTACTTCCCTGCGTATAATTTTCTCTCTCTTATTTGTTGCATGATCCTCTGTTTTCGGGTCAGAAAAAGTTGTCTGAAGGGCTATACTTGAGAAAGATATTTGAATACCAAAATTGATGTGATGTGATCATATTTCTTTGGTGGCTTATGGGAAAATAGTTAGTTATGTGATACCTATAGGAACATGTACCACCAGAAACTGGCCAAATCGAATCTGATTGAACCTCGATACCATTACATACATTGACACAAATATGATATAAAAACTAAACGCGAGAATTATTGACATCATTAAACCATTCAATATGTGGCGGAAGGTTGGTACGAGGAATGGCTTGAACTGTAGACATATACCATCATTTTTTGAATTCTGCAACATCATTTATCATATGACATCTCACATTAAATGTACAGTTCCAAATCTGTCGATACATAATCCGTGTGGTAACATAAAACTATGAGCAAGTTGTGTAAAAAAATAATATACGACGTAAGTCTGTAACACTTAATGATACAATTCTGTGATTCTTCAAATCACATATAAATAAATGTTGCCCACAACTAGCTGATCTCACACACCCTGGGCGACTGAATATTGGATCTGATTCATCTATTATATCCCCTCGTCATATCTTACAACTCTATCACCCTTCGCAGTCAAGGTAGTTACAAGGAATCGATTTCCACTCTACAGATTCCGAAACAACAGAACGATAAATGGACTTCTAGTGATAGCGTTAAATCATTCAAGTTATAGACATTGATCTGTTGGCTGCGTGGAAGTGGGGTCTTGTTAAAGAACGAACACAAAAGAACATAAACGAACACATGTTAAAAAATTACGGTTTATTATTACCACTCAATCTATAAGTTATTAGTCGATTTTACATAAGTTTGGAGGCCCGTTAAAACTCCATAATTTCAGTGACATCATTCGACGGAGCCGAGCCACGGGCGATAATAGTGTTAATAGCCATTAGCGACCCGGCTACTTTTAGATTCCATGGTCTAATGAATTACTCCCATTCGGATGACGTCCCTTTGTATTTCTGAAATGAAGTCGAACGCACGATCGAAACAGAAATATCGAACCGACTTTAGTGATTATTTATGTGTTGAAATGGTATCGCGGAACTAAATATTGAAATCAGAGTGAACCACCTTAAAATGTTGCACTCGGAAATGATGCAATCTCTAAAAATAAACAGCCTTGGGAAAATATATTGTTTCAATAAACGTTTGAAACATTCTTTTGACATCTTGCATTATTGTTGAATATTCCTGATAAAAAGAGGGTGATTTGATGACTTTTGGACCTAAAAAATACAATTTACTGTTTGTGTGTTTTTGTAGGGAATTCCCGGAAAAATATGTACACGTGACCGGTACTTCCCTTTGTGTCAGTTTTTCTCTCTTATTTGTTGCATGACCCCTGGTTTCAGATCAGAAATAGTTGTCTGAAGGGCTATACTTGACAGAGATATTTGAATGCCAAAATTAAAGTGATGCGATCATATTTTTTTCCGCCTGAAGGTTATAATGGTCGCCTGTGGGAAAATATTTAGTTGTGTGATACCAAATGAAGCACTATCAGATGGAAACAAGTTTCATTGCACTGTGAATCGGTCGCACTGTAAGTATACTGATGAAATCATCGTTCGTTCGTTCGTTACAACGACCTGGTAATAATAGTAATAACATGATTGTTGTCAGGCATCATGATTCATTAGCGGCCCTGCAGCAATGATGAACAGCCCTTGGGCTTATTAACGGCCCTCGTTTTCGTCTCGGGCCCTTAATAAACCCTCGGGCTGTTCATCATTGCTGCAGGGCCGCAAATGAACCATAATGCCCTCCAAAATCATGTTATTATATTAATAGCCCGTACATAAGGAATGAATAACAGCCCAGGGGTTTATTACCGTCCCAAGACGAAGTCGTGGGTCGTTAATAAGCCAGCAGGCTCTTATTCAGTCCTCAGGGACCGTCAATAAACCAGGACGCCGGACAAAATCATGTTATTACTATTATTACCACAACCGGAGGCGGGCTGTTAATTAATTTTGTGTTCATAAACGCCCGCCGCTCGCTTGCGGTTGCATTTCGTCGTGAATTCTTGTTAATAAGCCAGAGGCTTGTTATTCGGTCCTCAAGAGCCGTTAAAAAACCAGGACGCCGGACAAAATCATGTTATTACTCTTATTAACTCAACTGGAAGCGGGGCGGCGGGATATGAATGAATTGGGTTCTCATTAACGCCTGCCGCTTCGTACACGGCTGCATGACGTCGTGAATTACTGATTCTACTAGCCCCGCTAAACTCCGTTAATATACAAGGGAACGCTCGCTAAAGTGTTAATAATAAAGGTTTAAAATGGGTAGAGGCTGCGTGTACTGGTATATTTTACTCGTGTGTAAAATATTATGCGCTTCTGATGATTAACGGGATTTAAAATGTGCGTGGCGCAAACTTGTGTTCTTTAATACGTCGCTGTTGACCAACCATACTAAATAACGAACACAATAAGCAACAGTGGGTAATTAATTAGCTGTCATGTTGAGTAGGATTGCCGCTTGCATAAATGGCTGGTTTAAAATTGTCCTTTTTTAATATTTTATGTATTTATTATTATTGTTTTCATCACCCACAAATAGGTCTGACGCTAATACCCCCATTTTAGCCTGTAATTGCCCAATTAGCGGAGTGAAAGTTGATTAATCAGTTGTATAAAGTACATAAATGAAAAAAAGACACACACGACGTTAAAGTTTAGTTTATTCTGTATTTACATTTTCAATAAATCGGTTTTTATTCAATTATTTTGTTTTGTTTGCCTTTCACAAGGGGCCACCCCACAAAACTGGCAGATTTTCAATTCAATTCAATATTTCATTTCACAGCATGCATATACAAAAGAAAGAAACAAGGTTACAAAAAACAAAGGTAGATGTACAAATGTATACTGTGGGGAATGACACAGCCTGATGACTGTCTTCCTGTCATCCCCCAGACAATAAAAATAATGGCGAAACAGCAAAATGGCAAATGGCAAATGATGGACTCAAGTAAGGTAAATCTTGACAGCAGGTAGTACATTGTTCTTTTGTTAATATTGTATTGATATGTATTGATTATTAGTTCATTGTGGATCAAACTTCCAGATGTTCTGACTCTGGTTATTTAGATCTGTGGATTGTGGATTAACCGTGTTTTAACCGTATTTTTGAATGAATGAAGTAAATAAGCGTCCGTTGGTAAACCATTATAATAATCGCACGCTAAAGGAGTGAAGTAAATAACCATAAGTGATAGTACCAACCTGGTTATCTGCTTGCTGGGAGAAAAGAGGAGAATATGATAACACCGAGAGTCGTAACTAGCCGAGGCAGTCGGGACATCTTGGGTTTGAAAAGAGGAGAATATGATAACACCGAGAGTCGTAACTTGCCGAGGCAGTCGGGACATCTTGGGTTTCAACAGCTGATATTGGCGATATATGTATTCAGATATTGTTCAGTTAATATTTTTTTAAAAGATGTTCGGGTAAGGGTTTTTATCGTTGTATCAAGGTCATTCCACAGTTTAGGAAACGAAAAATATGGAAGTGCGGCTGAGAACTGAGTGCGAGGTTTATGGGTGTTTAGGCTTCCACATTGCTTCGTAGTCATGCCCGAGGGATTCCAGTACACTTGAAACGTATCAATGAAACTGACGGGGAGATTGTTCTGCGACCAGTCGTGCATTAATAAAAGTGAATGTAATTTGTACAGATCGTTAAATTTAAGAATTTTTAAACGTTTGAACAGCGGGTGAGTTGAACTTTTTGTTCGCTATGATACGTACAGCTTTCTTTTGTAAGTTTAAAATTTGTTTGGTAGCTGTTGCGTTGCCCCATATTTGAATACCATAAATTAAGTGGCTTTGAATTAAAGTGAAATAGAGTAGACGTAGTGTCTCGGGCGGTAGAAAATTCTTGGCTCTATTCAGGATATAAATTGCTCTGGATATTTTTGTACAGAGTGTAGATACATGGTGATGAAATTTAAGGTTCTCGTCCATTTTGATTCCTAGAAATTTTATGAATTTGTGGTCACGATTGTTACCTGCTATTATTAAATCTGAGTTATTCAATGTAATGTGGGTTTGAACGTTATCGTAATTGTAGTTGTCATTTTGGGGATGAAGAAGTATGACTTTAGTTTTGTTAGCATTTAAAGATAACCTGTTCGCAGAACACCAGTGGTTGATTTTTGATAATTCATTGTTTGCCATCTCCGTAAGGTCAAGGTCGTTCCCAGATGCATGGGCTGATGTGTCATCCGCAAAGGATAAAATACGCATATCAGTTGATTCACTGATGTCATTGATATGGAGGACGAACAAAAGAGGACCAAGTACAGAGCCCTGGGGTACACCTGTAATGACATTGAGTAACTCCGACGATTCACTAGTGATTGAACATATTGGGATCTCCCGAAGAGATAGTTCTGAAACCAAGAATTAGCTATACCTCTTATACCATAGTGTTCAGGTTTTCGAGCGAGTATTTCATGATCAATAGTGTCAAATGCTTTGGAAAAATCTAAAAACATAGATAGTGTGCAATATTTAGTTGCTTTGTTATTCATTAAAGAAACGTGGTTGATAAGATGCATTATTGGGTGAAATGTTGAGTGTCCCCTTCTGAATCCAAACTGATAGTTATAAATAACGCCGTGTGCATCTAAGAAATGTGATAACCTTTTATGCATTAACTTCTCTAAGACTTTAGAAAAGGAAGGAAGAATACTTATTGAACGATAATTGTCGAAAGACTGTTTATCCCCGGATTTAAAAATTGGTATTACTTTCGCGATTTTCATTTTTGATGGTACAATTCCAGTTGAAAAAGAGGTATTTATAATGTGAGTTAAAGGAACAATAATTTCATGTATAATGCCTTTTAGTAGTTTCGGTGAGATGTTGTCCTGACCAGCAGATGTTTTCCTAGGAAGACATTTTACGGCGGATATAACTTCATCATGGGTTGCAGGTGATACAAAGAAGAGTCGGTGACGCTGTTGTTTTGGTAATCAGAGAATCGATGTGTGGGACTTACCATGTTGTTGGATACACGATTTCCAATATTGATAAAGTAGTTGTTGAATTTCTCAGCAATTTGGATGGGGGCAGTGTACTCCTCATTGTTTTCAATAAACGATGATGGTAGAGGGGGAGGAATATCTGACTTATTTATTGCCTTGCGGAGAATTTCCCAGGTTTTCTTGATGTTTCCCCTATTTTTTGAAATCAGCTGGCTGTAATAGTTCTTTTTAAGTTTACGTTCAAGTTGATTGAAGATTTGGCAGTAGTTTTTGTATCTTGTGATATTGTCAATGCTCGGGGACTTATATTTTTTTTCAAGTAATTTGTGTTTATTTCGGGAGGACTGTAGAAGACCGTAGGTCATCCATGGTTCTCTTTTTTACGTATTTTTTCGGGGTTTTTAATGTTATTAACGGAAAGGCTTGGTTAAAAGCCGCATTTAGAATTGTTAGAAATTTCTCATAGGCTTCGTTAACACTGTCCTCTTGGCATACATTCATAAAATCAGATTCAGATAGTAGCTGTTTGAATAAATTAATAGTTCGTGTGTTAAAAATTCTCTTAGGCTGCTGTACATTGTCATTATGGTTGGTGCTCTTGAAATTTTCGGTGTAAAATGTAGCGAAATGATCGCTCACATCAGCAATGATTATTCCAGACGTATGTAAGTTGAATCTATTACAAAAAATATGGTTAATTATAGTTGCCGAATGACTTGTTATTCTCGTTGGTTTGATTATCATCGGCGTGAAACCACAGCTGCATAGGGCTTCTAAATATTGATCGGTTTCTTTGGTGTTGGTGAAAATTGAGTAGATCTAAGTTGAAATCTCCCATTAGGTAGGTTGGTTTTCTCTCAGTATTGATTTGATCAAGTAGATTTGAATATTGAGCTAAGGACAAGTCCAGATCAGCTTTGGGAGCAGTATTCGGACGATAAATAATTCCTACAAAAGATTTGTGTTTTCCATTGAGTTCTATGAATAAAGATTCAAACACATGAGGAATGAAAATGCTTAAGTCGTTCCTTATTTTGAATGGTATAGAATCTTCAATAAAGGCACCAACCCCACCCCTACCATCATCACCGACCGGGCGAGAACGTAGAACAAGCGGATGATAGCCATCTAATGTGTAAGAGATATTTTCTTTTACGCTAAATGTTTCAGTAATACCTACGATGTCAAATATGTTTTCATTTTCTTGGAGATCACAGTGCAGACTCTTTAGTTGATCAAAATTGGCATTTAAGCATCTGCAGTTAATGTTAAGTAAGGCAATGGATTTGTTAAACGTGTCCACTGCTGTAGAAAACGTTTCCGCAGTGTAGTATTTGCAGGTGTTCACATCGGCAGTAAGTGGGGTGATAGGATCATCTTCAGAAGCAGAAACACGGTTAACTTCACGACTGAATTGTGTTACAAAGTCGAAGTCTGCATCATTCTGTACTTTATCAAGCGAGACTGGACTGGTCATCATGAAAATTGACACATTGTGGAGGAAACAAAAGGTTATAATAACACGTGTTCTAGTCTGCTGTCGAGAATATTGTAGCTTGGGCCATGGTAACTTAGGACAAGACTGAAGGGTGAGTTTTTGAAATGAATGTTGCTTTATGTTTGGGAGTTGAGTGGGTGAGTAAAGAGAATCGAGTTGATATTGCTAAATAATGTTCATAATTTATCTCTCATTTATCACTGAGTTAGGTGGGAAGGTGGGAAGGGCTAGAAAAAAAATACAAAGTAGTGAACTAATAACAATAATAATAATTATTATTATTATTGTTATTATTATAATAAAATTGGACAAGGCGGATCTATTCTTCTTCTTTCAGGTTAAGGGATACATGGTTTCATGGGGGAAAATTGAACTAGTAGATAGTCAAATACGGGGAGTGTAATCAAAACATTAAAATCGGCAGTACCTATCAGTTGTGGAGATGTTCATGTTGCAAGTAAGATGTGTAGACAGTTATCAGGTCATTATAACTTCACTGATCAGAGTGTATTCTGTCATGTTGGTATGGGTATATTCGGAAAATACGTGGTGGTGGGATTGTTTAGCTGCACATAATGGATGGCGCTCAATTATACACTGGACTAGTCATCGCTAATATTATTGATGATGACCCACGGGTTTTTCTTTTTTGGTGTGGGCTCAAACTGCAGCATGGATGCTCGGATACTCCGAGAGTATCAATTTTGACTTGTTTTTCAGTTTGTACTCAAAATGTAGCGTTATATTGTGTACATTTCCATGTGACATGTTAAGGAATATTTGCATAAAAGCACGGAGTCAAGATAAAATGACTGCATATAGTGGAGGACATTAATATGAACTTTGATCTAAGTTACCAAATGTAGAAGTACACGAAGCATTAGTATGTACATTGATCTGGATATCACTTTTGTATTATTTTTCAGTTTGTTCTCAAAACGTAGCGTGACCGCCCCACATCAGCCATGCCACAGTTTGAGAACAAACGGAATTCACATTAAATTGTGTACATTTCAGTTTGTACCCAAAATGAAGAGTGGCTACCGTGCAGCAGCAAATTATGTATGAAGATCAGACCGAAGAATCACCAACTACAGACAACCCGTGGGACTTCGAACGCCGGTTAAAATATAAACAAGAGTATGTTTCAGTGAGCTATTCCGGTTTACTTGGTTTATTGTGAGCATGCGTAGATACACGGAATAAAAACCAGGTTGTTTCATTGAGCAGTTTATATTCTGGTTTAACACTCTGGATTAAACCATTTAAACCTCCTTGAGAACAGGTTTATCTGGTTTATCATTCTATTCTTGACATGCGCAGTGGAACGCACATAAAAGGTCTGGACCTCGCACAACAGTAAAACAGTATTCCGATTTCGAGTGTCGAAAAAGAAATAAACAGTGCAAGGTTCATAAAAAAAATGCTACAACTAAAGAGAGAGAAACTATAAAATAGTTAATAACGTTTATTTAGCCCATAAAAGCGGCTTTTCAAAAATATTCGGTGTTCTCTCAGAAAAAAATGTTATAACTTTCAGAAAATCCTTGTTGGCCATTTTATTTCCATGATAGCGGTAACGCAATTTCTGACACCATCACTGGAAAGTTTCAAATGAGGGCATATTTAATGATGGTTTTCTAAGACTGTTTAAAAATGAAAGCAGGGATATGTTTCCCACGCTTTGGATATCCCCCTTCTAACAATGCGTTCATGCTTCGCGTTTCCTAGCGACATCAAGCAGGGGTGTTCGTGGAATAGTATTCGCATTAAGGTGCTATTTTAGTAATGGAAATTTGTTTTATTTTTAAATTCCCACCTCTGATATTCCTTAAATTCAAATTCAGTATACACAAATAATACATCAAAATGGAGGTTGGGAGGTATGGAACACGTGAAATATATGAAATCAACTCAAAGAGTTGACAGCAGGCACCACTGGTTCCTGGAAGTCTGCTACCGTATTCGTACCAGAACTGATAATCCAATAATATTTCCTGAGAACAAATTGTGGCTAAATGTGCTTCACATATCCAAGAATAAAGCTAGGCATTCAAACCACTTGGGTACAGCGATAGAACTGCATTTGGGATAAGGACAACACTGCCTACTTTTTCATTAGCATCAGAACACAGAATGCACAGGGACACCTATAGGGGAGGATGTAGCACTCTTCTTGAGTACCATGTATACACACTTCCATAAGTCCTAGGGATAATTACAGTACGCAATTAGGGACTTTGAAAAAAACACTCTTCTTGAGTACCCTGTATTCACACTTCCATAAGTCCTAGGGATAATTACAGTACGCAATTAGGGACTTTGAAAAAGAACACAAGTCCTATATGAGACCATATCGCGTTATTAGGCCCTGGAGACCCCAGGAACACGCCCCGCGGGTGAAGCCCTATGTGAGACATTATGGCGCCACTAGGGCCCCAGAAAACCCGGGACCATACCCACTGATGGGAGCACCACCCCTAATCTCGGGGGATGGCGCGTGACACCAGAAATGGGCAGTGGACCCCGTTAAATCGACATTTTTAAAACTGAGTCTTACAATAATGTACTAGAATTTAGTACCTGATGATTCTTTGCCGCACTTGGCTATTTTTGGGTTGGGTAATTCAGCATTTCCCCTCGCCCGTCACGGTTCGAATTGAGTCGTATAAAAATTAACCCCCGGGGTGCTTTTCACCACCAGGAAACATTCTGAAGATATGAGCGATGCAATTTAAAATTGAAAAAGGTCCAAGCGAGGTATAGGGGAGGGGGTGGTTATTGGGGTAGTTTGGCTGTAGCATTCCCAAAATGCACGCTGAGGACATTTCCGTGACCCCTCGAAATACAAGATAACGTAACTCAAGGCGATAACCTTCAATTTCTCTGATCACGTATCCGTCTGACAGCAGTGATAGGCCTATCTAGTTAACCGATCAGCCTGTCCCGTTTACGCTAAGAAGGCGGAGAGAAATATTGAGTTGGAGACGCACACATTATATTTTATATTTGACGTAAATATTTTTTTCTCTGCCTCGGTGTGAATTTTGTTAATCTTAAGGCCGTTGTTCGGAAAAGAGCAAAACGCATAGATGTGTGCGTTGGGTGGGGACTCCACCCCCGAGCAAGGTAATTTATGAGTTTTCAGGGCAATCGGCGAAGTGCACTCATGACTATTCCAACAAACATAGGAAAGGGAATTTTTTATCGTACCGGTAGTAATTTTCTTAGGGAATACATAGATTACTGTCACAAGGACAAATTTTACAGGCAGATAAGGAAATTTTAAAAGAAACTTTCAGGGCAAACTGTAACATCCGCCCGCCCCAACGCACACATACACACACACCCCTCCCCACATACACACAAATAGTCCGCCTATGAAGAAAGAGACGGTTCAGTGAGTCGCAAGGAAGGAAAAAATCAGAGCAGTGAGAACCCACAACATGGAACGAACGTGAAGCTGAAAAATATCATTGACCAAGCTTCCAGGGGAATAGGCCTATCTCCGCTCCTATCAGATTCTATTGGACGCTGTGGCTCAATGGTTTGTGTATCGTACTTCAAACCGAGAAGTCCACGGCTCGATCCTGGCCAGGTGTTACTGTTGTGTCTTTGGGCGTGACACTTAATCCCGATTGCCTGCATGGGTGCACGGTTGAGCTGTGTACTAAGGCGTACTGCACGTCGATGGAGCACTTGCCTTCAACCAATGCAAACCCTATATTTGCAAATAACTTGAGTACGTTAAGGAGTCCGGCAGCCGAGATTGAAACAGTTCCGATAATGAGATTTCAGGCTCCCTGTATTCATTTAGCAGTGTTAATTTTTATTTTGTCCATCCAAGACTGGTAATTTCTGTATGAATAGTGCGAGTATGTTTAGGCACTAGGGCTGTTTGCGTGGCACCACTCTAGTTCATTACTGAGGTAGCCCTATATACATTCCAAAAGTGCATTGTGTGCGTATCAAATAGTGTTATCAGTCAAATGTCACGATTTCTAGTCGTTTGTTATTGACTTAATACTTCTCCTGAAAGTTACTCGTCATTGCTCTGTGGTTCTCTCTGAGTAGTCCGGTTTCCTCCACCCATAAAACTATCACACGGTATAACCGTGATTGTTGAAAGTGTCGATAAACCCAAATTGACTGACATCATTCACATTTTCCTTCCTATACGTCCTTCACTCCTGAACGATCAGAACAAAGAAAAATAAATCTACGCGCACAAATGCCATGTAACGTTTGCAGTTGGCTGCTAGCGGTCATTATAGAACCGTAATCACAAAAGGTATATATTCACGATCAGATCGCGATCGGTCCGTGGCACACTTATACACCACTGTTCAAGATTTCATTAGTAAAACATTTCGAATTCAAGACCAAATCGATAAAACTAATCGAAAATAGCATCCCAGATTCAGCGCTCTAGCAAGTAGTATATGAGAAATGATTCGCCCCGTTACCCGGAGCTTTGGTGGAGCTGCCAGTGTTAAATGCCTAATAGAAATCGAAGCTTTCGTGGAGCCGACATGAGACATGTCGTTGTTCCCTCTACCCAACTGGATCTGACAAATAGTATGGTATGTATTATGTATGTTCATGGCTTTAGGTATATAGTACAGGTGTGTAATGGAAGGTTTATGGGGAAGTTGAGTATTAAAGTTTTTCCCGAGAAAAAGTTGACGTTACTAATGGCGTCGTCAACTCAAGATGGCACGCGACGTCATAGAGACATTGACCTCTGCCACAGAAGTACTTTCAAGGAAACAGAACTTCTCCATAAATCTTCCACTACATGCCCGTACCATATACACCTAAAGCCACATACACACATAATAAATTATACCATATTTTATGCCGGGCCCAGTTGAATGGAGCATATTGGCTCCACCAAAGCTCTGGTTTCTATGAGAATTTAACACTGGCGACTCCACCAGAGTTCCGGGTAATGGGGGAAGATTCATCCCTTATATACTACACTCGCATTTCTTCTCTGACGATGAAGATTCCTTTGTTTTGTGGAGGAAAAGCGGAACGATTACTCTGACTGAATTTCGATCCGATGGAAATTCTCCGTCCGCTTTTTCATCACAGTACTGTGCTTGGTTTTCATGTATCTGACAAATGTGTTACCACGGTAGGTCAACAGTCTGCAGAGCCAAGTCCTATTGGGCCACTGAAAGAATATATTCCTTCCCAATTCCACAGATATTTTGAAAGTGACATTTTAAATAGCTATTTAGCTTTCAATCATACGCAGTTTGACTATCTGCGAGATGCTGGGGCACACAATGAAACCGTGTACATTAATTCAGTTGCGGACGCAGTGTATGTCGGAGTCCTGGTTGAACCTTATGCCGTTGGAACAGAAGCTGTTCGGGATATGCGCTCATGGTTAATAAATTTTCTTGTTGACTTCTCGGAATTTGACAAGGTGATATGCAACACAGAAAAGGACACTTCAGAACCTGTACCATCTACTTCACGCGCTTTCTCTGTAATTAACAATCATATTTCAACAAACCCTCTTCCTTCAACATCCACCAATTAGAGTGAAAGCCAGGAATCAACTCGGTCATCATGCGCCAGTTCATCAGATAAGGAAGCTCTGATAGAACTGTATATACAGATAATCAGGATACGTTCACCGGCGGCAAAACCAAAAAGAAAAATGTTTGGCGCCTAATTGCCAACCAGATGCCAGTTGAAAATATCACGGCTACTCGGTGTGAGGATAAGTGGAAAAGCCTCACAGCTGCATACAGGAGGACAGAAGATAATAACAAGCGGTCCGGAGCCAGTCGCAAGACATGTCCGTTTCATACGGAACTGGGGGAGATTTATGACTGCAAAAGCAATGTCCAGCCACTGAAGATTATGTTCTCCATGTAACAGTTGTCTGGAGACACCACCGAGAACGACGAGCGTGAATCACAGACACATGAACAGCGGGCCTCTAGAGATCAGGATATGAATGGAATTGCAACCACAGAAAATGAGGCACTGAAGAAGAAGAGGAAAGTTTGTTGGAAGGCCGAGCTTGCCGAAAAAATAGAAAAATGCCAGGAGGCACAGGTAAAAGCTGTTGAAGCTCTGCGCGAGGATCTGATGAAAATGCACAGGAAGAGAATGGAAAAAAACGGACAAACTCAGTGTGGCCATAACGCAAAACAAGTGATGGAACTAGTTAGAGTAGAAAAGTCCACAAAAACAGACAAAATGCTTTACTTTTATACTTTACATTTTTTTCTCTCCAAATTTACCAGTTGTAAATTCCACTTATTTCTGAAGAAAGAAGCCGTCAGTTACATTTGAAGTAAAAACATATATTTTTCAAACAAATGTTCTTGTTTGTGTCAGTTGAATTTGACTGCGTGTGAGCGCGCGCATTCAGATAGACACATGAACCCTCCCACTCTGGTATAATATGTATCGACACCGGGTTCTGTACATTCTCTCGTATCTACATGGATGTCAAAAGAACGCACATCGGAATCAATTTAGGCTCTGTGTGTGTTTAGGGTTGGGCGGGGTGGGTGTGTGCGTGCGCGTGTGTGTTTGAGGTTAACAAATCGCACTTGCACTGCCATTTCCTACTGAAACGTTCTTTTCTTTTAATATGCCGCCAAAAAAATTGTTTTCATTTACTGAACCCTGATGGGTTTCAAACATGACAAAAAATTGATTTAAACTCAGTGATGAGCTCAGGAACTGGTTAAACTGACTGGCAATAATTGATGTTATTCGTTGATGGGCTCTAATTTAGTCCTTACAAGGATGTTACGCAAGCTTTTGTTTTTCTTATAGGCGATGACAGGTCGAAGATTCAAAGGTTCATTTCATTTAGCATTGGTTAAATTGAATTCATCCTTTAACATTTTTGCTATTTGCATGTGCCAGGGTTCATTATGTCACATTGTGCCTTTTCACATAAGCACATATGGCAAAAAAGGGGTTCCATAGCCACAGGTGTTTTCCAATAAATGGGGTTCCATGGGATATGGCCATTGGATATAGAGGTGATGAGAATCGGATACAACTTCGTTGTAATAAGGGGAGAAAACTCTGTACGATTAAGTACAGGTTATGGGAAATCAAGCAATCTGATTGGTTAGTTATAATTTATATAAATGGTCTAGATAAATGAAACAAGAAGAGTATTCGGAATAGGGCCAGAACTAACAAGAATAGTCCAGAAAAGATAAATATAGTAACAATAAGGTAAACTGTCCCAGTAGATAGGCTCTTCTACGCTACTGGAGTATATTCCAGAACAAAAGAACATGGTCAGATAGACGAAAACTATTGCATATATAGACAGAAGCAGAGAATTCTGAAAGAATTCGAAATAGTAAAAGTTGTCGGGTTGTTTGTGGTAATTTGTGGAATCGGGAAATTACTCCTGTTAAGTCGAACATACCCCTGTCTTGTTAGAAGGTTTTGGGTCGCATAGTAACCACGTGCTACCATAGAAACCAAGATGGCGGCCTCCAGTATACAAAATGGACGACGGAAACACGTATCACCCTAACAACACGCGCTGCGCATGCGCACTCACTCCACGTATCACTATGGTAATGACGTCACAAGATGTCCGCTCACGCGAGTTACCATGACGACCAAACATGGCGCCACTAGGTCATGTGACATGGCGTCACTTCCGGGGTCCTGCCAATTAGGCACGGTCGGGTACATGCTATACTACTTACAACTAACAAAGATCAAACTAAAGGTCAAATGTCAAGATCATGGAAGTTCAAGATAGAACGTGACACATCAGCCTGGTTGTTACATATGCCAAATATCATAAACCTAGCTGAACAATTCAATAATTTTACCTTGATGTCAAAGATCAAGGTCATCTGTCATCACAACAGTACATGAATGAATGAATGAATGAATGAAATGAATGAATGAATGAATGAATGAATGAATGAATGAATGAATGAATGAATGAATGAAGTTTATTTAACAATATACCATATTCACGTGTTAGGTTTGTACAGAAAGATTTTCATTACAAGGTATAGTGGTATATTGTTAGGAGACAACATAGCCACATTGGCTGTCTTCCTGTCGTCCCCGGGAAATATGTAAATAAAACTACACTGTCATGGAGTAGACTGGATTATGTCTACAATTACCACTGCCTATGGCTCAACAGTAGAATAACTGATGAAAGAAAGAAAGACCTCGAATCTGTATTTGGCCCTCCAACCATCCTGATTGAAAGATTACACAACATGTGCAGACATTTTATGTTATGGTTATTCTGTGAGTTAAATTAAATTAGGTTAAATTAAATAAGATTAAATTATGTTGAAATAACTCAAATTAAATTGAATTAAATTAAGTCAAATTAAGTTAAGTTAAATTGAATTTAAATTAAATCCCCGCCCAACGCAGATAGAAGATGACACCGGCAAAATAAATTATCGAATATCGAATAACCAAACAGTTTCATTTCTCGCCTCAAAAGCACAGCCCACGACCCCCTTCCCCTCCCCCACCAGAACAAGTTCCGCGAGCTCAATCCAATTGAGGGACCATAAGCTACGCTTCCAATATAAAAACCCAAGAAGTATGATAAAATTTGAATACCGAATTTTGTGAGTGACGCTAGCCAGTTTTGCCTGCCACTTCGAGCAAGGAGCCAATCAAATCATTTCCTGCTGACGGAACAAAGCCCAAGACCCCCACTGAAACTGGCTCCACAAGTTAGTTCCAGTGAGGGCTAAGCGTTTCTATAGAATGGCGAGATAATATTCAAAGTTAATCAGTTTTTTAAACGTGGTTAATTCGAGGTCGGTTGGACGAGATAGCAGGTGAAATCCCAATTGTGGTCTTTCAGATGGAGACCTGCGGCAAGCGGTTTCCTTTTTCTTGGCGACCCAAAACAAACGGCGCCTTGAGCAGAAGCACTTCAAATCGGGAAAAGAGCGATGGGGAGGTGGAAGTATCTGTTTCGAAGTGGAGCTGGCCTCGCCCTTCCCGCATCCATCATTCCGATGCACCTCTCTCTCTCTCTCTCTCTCTCTCTCTCTCTCTCTCTCTCTCTCTTTCTCTGTGTCTTGGGTCCCACCAGGAAGAGTATTGAAGCGCGCATGTGTCATTGAGCGTTAGGTCTACAGTCTGGGCACATATGATACGAACAGATAACATGTGAGGAGTAGCTTTCTATACATTTATTAACAAACTGTTTCTTGAAGACGTGCCTGGGGAGGGCCCGTAAGTTGGTATCAATTTCATTCCAAATTTTTGGGAAACTATCTTTTGGCAGGTTAGCAGAGAATTGGGTTCTAGCTTTGTGCGACTGTATCATGCCAACTTGTCTTGTTCGACTTCCAGCTGAAGAATGTATATTGAAAAATGTTTTGAAAGAATCCGGTAAATTATCATTCTTCCAATCATGCATAAATAAGGAAACGTTCAATTTATAGAGATCGTTAAATTTCAAGATGTTATTGGCCTTGAATAGGGGATCAGTGTGGCTATTGAACTTCTTACAACTAATTACTCGCATAGCGCGTTTTTGCAGAGAATTTATTTTACTGTTAGATGACCCGTGGCCCCAGATTTGGATTGCATATAGCAAGTGACTATGAACTAAGGTATAGTACAATAATTGCAATGATTTCTTGGGAAGCACGTTTTTTACTTTGTTCAGACAATAAACTGCGCTTGACATCTTGGAACATATTGTGGAAGTGTGGTACTTAAAGTTGAGATTTTCGTCAAGGTATACTCCTAAGAACTTAACCACTTTATCTTGTTGGGAGTGAGAGCTTGGTATCGTTAAGAAAGATGTTTAGCAAATCAGATTTGTGCGGACTGTTTGGTGGATGAAGCATGATGTACTTACACTTATTGGTGTTTACCTGGAGTTTGTTACAACAGCACCAGTCGAATATTTTATTCAGTTCAGTATTCATTAGTCTCCAATGTATTCAGGTCATGTCCAGCTGTAAACGGGGTTGTGTCATCAGCAAAGGACAGTAAGTTGAGCACAGTGGAGTATCTCATATCATTGACGTAAAGTAAGAAGAGAATAGGTCCCAACACAGGCCCCTGGGGCACCCCACAAGTTACATGTCGGTTTGGAGATCGATTCGAATTAAACTCCACAAATTGTTCTCTATCTGATAAATAACTTTGGAACCAAAATTTACTTATCCCTCTTATTCCGTAAAATTCCAGTTTACTAAGTAATATTTCATGGCTGATCGAATCAAATGCCTTGGACAAATCTATGAAGACGGCAAGAGTAGAGTCCTTTGTTGGCTTATCGTTACATTCAGCAACATGCTGCAAAAGGTGCATGATGGGATGGAAAGTGGAGTGTTTTTTGCGAAAGCCGTACTGATGTTCGTACAGAATATTAAAATCATTCAGAAAATTAGAGAGTCTCTGGTTCATTATTTTCTCCAGTATTTTGGAAAAAGCTGGTAATAAGCTAATCGGTCTGTAGTTACCTAGCTCGCGGGAATTATTACCCCCTTTAAAGATTGGTATTACCTTTGCTATTTTCATTTTATCGGGGACTTTGCCTTGGATAAATGATTGATTGAAGATATGAACCAAGGGTTTACCGACCTCAGAAATTGTCCCTTTCATAATTCTGGTAGATAAATTGAAAGCGTCGGTACTCACTTTCCCTTTCAGTTTTTCGGCTGTCAATATAATTTCTTGCTGGTTTGTTGGGGTTATAAAAAAAGAGTCAGGGTAATTTCCATTCATAAAATCACCGAAGTTGTTAATAGTGGTCGGCACGTGATCGTTAATAGTCTGACCAATTTCTGCAAAGTAATCATTAAAACTGGAGGCGATTTTTTCAGGGTCAGTTATTTGAACATTATTATGAGATATACTGGGTGGGAGGGTCGCCTCGGATTTTGATTTGTTGATTATACTACGAAGTATTTGCCATGTTTTTTTAGAGTCATGTTTGTTGATTTCTAAAATATCACAGTATGCCGCCTTACTTCGTCTCTTTACTTGATTGAAAATTACGGAGAACGTTTTGTAATTATTTATATTAACTTCCATGGGCTTTCTCAGTTTCAGTAGGTAAAGTTTGTTTTTAGTTAGGGAGGACTGTAACAGACCCGATGTCATCCATGGCTGACGTTTTATGAGCTTTTTAGGTAAGTTTACGCTTCTCAGGGGAAATGCGTATTCGAATGTGTCAAGATAAATATCCATAAACGCTTCGTATGCTGCACTGGCACACGTACAGCTATAGACTGGATCGAAGCTGGTGTTGTGTAGCCTAGTATTGAATAGGTCCATATTTTCTCTATTGAATGATTTTCTGAGTGAGGGTAATGTTTTGTTAGGCTCACTATCACCTTCCTGTATATAGAATGTGGCGAAGTGATCTGAGATATCAGTAATTATTATTCCTGCGTGATAGTTAGCTGGGACATTATTGGAATAGATATGGTCGATTAGGGTTGCCGAATGCTCGACTATTCTCGTGGGTTTTGTTATGACTGGCATGAATCCGTCACTAAACATATTATCTATAAATGAGTTAGTTTTACTGTGGTTGTTAAAATTGAGCAAGTCTATATTAAAGTCGCCAAGCAGGAAAGCCTTGCTGTGCTCCACGTTGATTTTAGTGAGAATATCATTTACAGAAGAGACAAACACATCGATATCTGCCAAAGGTGCGGAGTTTGGCCTATATATGCATCCAACAATATATGAATTTTTGCGTCCTGGGTTGATCTCCACGAAAATAGTTTCAATGACATGGGAAATGAAGATCGCTAGGTCGGGTCTCAATCTGAAAGAAACATTCTCAGAAACAAAAAGTCCTACACCCCCTCTGCCGTCATCCGGACTTGGGCGAGTCTTATATATAAGTGGATGGTAGCCATTGATTTTATAATTGATGTGTTTATGTAGTTTGAAAATTTCAGTGAGACCAATCACGTCAAACATGTTCTCACCTTGTTGAATGTCGCAGAGGAAGTTGGTGACTGAGTCCCAGTTGGCATTAAGGCTTCTGCAGTTTTGGCTTAGAAGGGTTACGTTTTTTCCTCGCCTGCGGAAAGCTTGTTTAAAGTTGGAGGGGGAAAAATAATTGCAGGAATGACCATGAATAGTGAAAGGGGACTCTGAATCATCGTCCTGTATTGAGTGATTATACTTGAATGCGAAATTGTATTGGTCATCACTCTGTATCTCGTCCAAAGCTATGTTTTCATTCGCCATGAGTAAGCATCATGAAAGAAAAAAATATGTGAGCCATAGACAGTGGTGGAACAAAAGTTAATGAACTTTTGTAGTTAAAACTAGACAAAAACATATAACAGATGAACAAATTCAGCTTGTGACAGCTGGTCATAAATTCAAAAAATAAAATATAATCTATATACATGTGTGTCGCTGTGGACGACTATTTGTCAGAGGTGTCTCATATTTCTATAGTGCACACGGGCATTACTACTGACACGTGTTAAGCATATCGGTGAACCCTTGAAGAGAGGATCGAGATTGACAAGAAAAATAAAAATAAAAAAAATAAAAAATAAAAAATATGTTCAGGAAGTGACTGGTGACACGTGTTAGGCATTTCGGCGGTGAACCCTTGAAGAGGGGGTGGGGATTGGTAAGAAAAAGAGAGAAAAAAAATGAGGTTCAGTGAGTGACTCGACAAATTATAGTCCTGCTACCTGTCGGAAGTGTATACTATCGAGGGGGTTATACGATTGCAGACTTGACGGGAGCTGTACGATTATTGGGTTCCCTGGGAAGCAATATTATTGGAGGGGCAGGTAGGCACAAGCCCGTGCAAAATTAGCTCAGGGTCCATTCAGTTCATATGTATACAGGACTGGCTCTCATTTAGCCACCCGAGTTCTGAAATTCGAAGGGGTACCACCAGTCGATATCTGCTGTTGTTTGTAAGGCCTGGCCAACTTAGCATCAGCTCCGAGATGTTAGGGAGACTGGCTCCACCAATATAACTGGTAAGTGGACCCAACTCTGGCAGAAGCTGGCATATTTCGCAAAGTGGAGAGGGGAAATGCGAAGCTTCAGTCAACGGACCTCGGGGTGAGACTTGGAGGTCCGTTGGGTCGGGCTATGCAAAAGACAGACAGACTCACATCTGAGGGTCGCCCAGGTAGCGATACACAGTTTGCGGTTTAGCGACATGCATCCGGTGCTCCCAGCCCAGATATAAGAAGCAGACGGGTACACTGATGAAAAGCAATATTCTTGTACAGTACATGGAGGGCGGACCACATAGTAAAATAAACTGGTAAATATCTTTACCAGATAAATTTTGTTCTTTTTCATAATATACAAACTAACTGAGAATTTTTTATAAATCTCAACGAATATGCACACACAATATCTGGCAATGAAGAAAAAAAAATATGTAAAAAAAAAACCAAAAAAAAAACTGTTACATGTTTCCAACCCCCAATAGCAAGACTCACGTGCTTTTTATAAGTCTCAACGAATATGCACACACAATATCTGGAAATGAGAAAAAAAAATATATGTAAAAAAAAAACTGTTACACGTTTCCAATCCCCAATAGCAAGACTCACGTGGTTTTTATAAGTCACAACGAATATGCACACACAATATCTGGCAATAAAAAAAAAATATGTAAAAAAAAAATATGTAAAAAAAAACTGTTACATGTTTTCAACCCTCAATAGCAAGACTCACGTGTTAGTCTTAATATTGTGTGTGTAATATTGAGTCCGAAACTTTTTTCTTATTTTATTTAACTTGGAGGTAAAATCCGAGTGCACCTTAATCATATTTCACTGCTAATTGGCAGGTATTTAAAGACCCCAGCGTTGTTCCATATTTAATCTAATTTAGTGGTGAAATCAGGGTATACCTTAATCATATTTCACTGCAAATTGACATGCATTTTAAGACCCCAACGTTATTAAATCATAGGCCCCCGTATCCCACTCCACCAACACTGACCTGCCCCCGACAATAACAGAACTCTCAGTACTGCAACCTGAGAGCCCTGGCACAACCGCTATCAGAATATTAGGTATACAGTTTGGGCTGCGGTTTGTTCACCGATTCATAATGCGCAATAGGTCTATTGGACTGCACACACGGCCATCATGATACAATGTTGTCTTATGTTGATACACCCACATGCCAAATATCATAAAGTAGGTGAAAAGATAAAAAAGGTTCTTTCCCGAACAAGCTTACTTGCCAAAAATTCAATAATTTTACCATGAGGTGAAAGGTCACCACCATGATAGGTGTTTGAGCCTTGTAAGTGCTAGAGTATGTCATGGTGGTACATGACACATCGTCTCATAGTGACACACTTATGCCAAATATCATGAGCCTGGGTGAAAAGTTTTAAAAAATCAATAATTTGACCTTGAGGTCAAAGGTCAAGGTCATACGTAGGTCATGATGGTACGTGACACGTCTTTTGGTGATACACTCACATGCTAAAAACCATATGCCTAGGTCAAAAGATTTTTAAGAAGTGAGGTGAAAAGGCAAAAAAGTTCTGGCCCGGACAAGCTTACTTGCCAAAAAATCAGTAATTTGACCTTGAGGTCAAAGGTGAATGTCCTTTATGGGCTATGAAGGTACGCGGCACATCGTCCTATGGTGATACACTCGCATAGCAAATATCACTAGCCAAGGTGGAAAGGTAAATAAGTTCTTGCCCGGACAAGCTTACTTGCCAAAAAATCAGTAATTTGACCTTGAGGTCAAATGTCAATGTCATATGTGGGTCATGATGGTACATCGTCGCATGGTGATACACCCACATGCCAAATATCATAAGCCTAGGTGAAAAGATGAAAAAAATCAATAATTTGACCTTGAGGTCAAAGGTCAAGGTAATATGTGCATCATGATAGTACGCGGCACATCGTCTCATGGTGATACACCCACATGCCTAATATCATAAACCAATTTGAAAAGGTAAATAAGATCTTGCCCGGACAAGCTTACTTGCCAAAAAATCAGTAATTTGACCTTGAGGTCAAAGGTCAATAGGGAATGATGGTGCGCGATACATCCTCTCATAGTGATACACCCACATGCCAAATATCATAAGCCGAGGTGAAAAGGTAAATAAGTTCTGGCCCGGACAAGCTTACTTGCCAAAAAATCAGTAATTTGACCTGAAGGTCAAAGGTCAAGGTCATATGTGGGTCATGATGGTACGCGACACATCGTCTCGTGGTGATACACCCACATGCTAAATATCATAAGCCATGGTCAAAAGATAAAAAAGTTCTGGCCCGGACACGGTTGAACGAGAAGAAGAACAACAACCAGAAGGAGAGGAATTCAGGGTGAAACAATATGACACCCTTCGGTGAAGAGGATAATAACTTCTCTCCGGGGCGAAACCATGTTTCAGCATGGTGGGGACGCTTTTTATGCCCCCGAGAACCTCTCGGTCGGGGAAATTATATTTTCACCATGTCCGTCCGTCCATCGTCCGACGTCTACCGTTCGCCGTCCGAAAGTTAACTTTTGGTTTCCGTCAGATAACTAAAGAACCGCTTATTTGATCAAATCATAATTCAAGGGGTCACTTGCGGGTGACCAGACAATGCTTCCTTTCGATTTTGGTCCAGCTAGCCAATTCAATATGTCCGTCATTTTTAAAGTTTGCATTGTTGGTGTCTGGGGGAAGCTTTCTTTCAATGTTGGACCAGCTTTTGGTTGAGCTAGCCAATTCAATGTGCCCGCTATGGTGACCATATTGAATTTGGTTTCCGTCGAATAACTTATGAATTCTGATTCAAATCCAGTTTATTTTTCTGTGATGCATTGTTGGTGTCTTGCAGAAGCTTTCTCTTGATTTTGGTTATGCCCCCAGGGACTTACCTACCCTTTGATGACACCGCTCGGGGGCATATGTTACTCTTCGCGTTGCTCTTGTTTGAATATGTAGCGAAAATTGCACAAATTCTTCAATCTTAGAGATGCGTTAGCCCCACCGGAAGCTTTATGCTCTGAATTCTCACGCTCTCCCAAGGCACCTGGGCCACAACTGATATATATCAGTGTAGTCGTCTTTCGGTGACCGTCCCCACAGCCTTAAAAAAATCCTACTTCGTATAATGATTTGAATGTTCATACAAAAATCAAATGATTCATGAGAGCAGTTCTGCGAAGTTCACATTCGTCGCTCTCGAATGACTTTAGTTGTTGTGAGACAGGCATGATTTCGTCTGTGCCATCTGATATAAACGACTCCAGATCATTTGCGTTGTCGGTAGCATGCCGTAAGAAACAATTATGCAGTGTGCAGGCATTATATCAAGAGATCACACGAGTAACAAAGAACATAAATTAAACATGAATGTAATGTTTATTAAAGTTTGGTGGAAAATGTGTGGCCGCAACGAGATCCAAATTGTCACACTAGCGATGGCGAGCGGTAGCTGCTTATCTGCCTAAAAGCGCAATTACAAGCGCCAAAACATTTTCGCTTACCAGGGGTTCCATAGTAAGCAGAAATGACCGTTAAACCAGTTTCACTAGGGAATCCATAGTGAACAACCAATCACCTATATGTATTCCACGCCCTAGGGAATTCCATAGGGAGTGTGGTAGCTAGCCACACCCATACACACAAAAAACATTTTCGCTTACCAGGGGTTCCATAGTAAGCTGAAATGACGGTTAAACCAGTTTCACTAGGGAATCCATAGTGAACATCCAATCACTTACATGTATTCCACGCCCTAGGGAACTCCATAGGGAGTATTGTGGTTAGCCACACCGATACATACACACAATTAAAACACTATACTACTCAACTACTGACTACTGGGGAATTCCACAGTTAGGCCAGTTAAACTAAACGTAATTTCACTAGGGGATCCATAGTGAATGTGTAACCATTAATTTGACACCCTAGGAGAGAGTAACTATATAAAAGTAATCCAACTGCAACAACCGCTCGCCATAGCCAATGCGACAAAAACCCATTGCCTCGTCGCGACAGATGCATGGATGTTTACAAAACAAAAATCGACCCGGCTATTCAGTATTGTCATAAAGATTATAGTCATCAGGGGAAAACACATCCGCAATAAGTCTATCCAAGTTAAAAGCCCAATAGCCACTGGATCAAACCTGTACTACTGCAATCCATATCTGTACTTTGTAGCAATTGCTTTGATGACACGAAAACGTCATAGCTGTATTCACACGAAGTATACAAACATGCTTCCCCTTTAACTTGCATAAATTTGTGAAACGCCGGGTCACAAGACATCCATTCCATTTCAAAGAAAGTAGATAGCAGTCAAACTATCTGAAAAAGAAAAAAGCTTGGCAGCAGTACAACACTCACAATGATAAAAAACACAGACTCAAATAAACAAGTTACTCAAATGACAGTTCTCGGGACAGGGTGGGTGGGTTATTTTACTTTAAACTTTTGACAACTTTCAAAAATCGACTACAATGCAACATGTATCAATCAATAATCTGACCCAGTTGAAACAGCGCTCAAAACAGAGCAAAGGGAGATAAGAGAAATTATCTCTTATTGATTACCATCAAACGCCCTAACAGAAAACGGCCACCGCAAACAGGACCTGACGATTTTGTGATCCTGATATAAAATGATTTATTTTTTTATGAATAAATCGCCTTATATCAAGAGATCACACGAGTAACAAAGAACATAAATTAAACATGAATGTAATGTTTATTAAAGTTTGGTGGAAAATGTGTGGCCGCAACGAGATCCAAATTGTCACACTAGCGATGGCGAGCGGTAGCTGCTTATCTGCCTAAAAGCGCAATTACAAGCGCCAAAACATTTTCGCTTACCAGGGGTTCCATAGTAAGCAGAAATGACCGTTAAACCAGTTTCACTAGGGAATCCATAGTGAACAACCAATCACCTATATGTATTCCACGCCCTAGGGAATTCCATAGGGAGTGTGGTAGCTAGCCACACCCATACACACAAAAAACATTTTCGCTTACCAGGGGTTCCATAGTAAGCTGAAATGACGGTTAAACCAGTTTCACTAGGGAATCCATAGTGAACATCCAATCACTTACATGTATTCCACGCCCTAGGGAACTCCATAGGGAGTATTGTGGTTAGCCACACCGATACATACACACAATTAAAACACTATACTACTCAACTACTGACTACTGGGGAATTCCACAGTTAGGCCAGTTAAACTAAACGTAATTTCACTAGGGGATCCATAGTGAATGTGTAACCATTAATTTGACACCCTAGGAGAGAGTAACTATATAAAAGTAATCCAACTGCAACAACCGCTCGCCATAGCCAATGCGACAAAAACCCATTGCCACCCAATTTTGTCTATACAAAATTGAATACCCCAGCATATTTAACAAAAAACAATGGTGGCAGTGGAGATGAAGGTCTCCAGTGCCCCTTGCAGATTATTGAGAAAGAAGTCATTTCCGATGTCACTCAGATGGACGCCATCATCCCGAAAAAACCCTGGTGTGTCAGTTGTAATGTCAGTGTGTTGAATGATTCTGCCGCCATGCACAGCTGCTGCTCTTCGTCCAGCTCTATTTACACGTTTCCGCTTTTTCTCTATGGCATGGTAATCAATACAGCCCCACCACTGAAGGCGAGGTAGAATATCTGACCAAATTATAATGGTTTGAGAAAGCCAATGATGTAATTCTTCAATTTGTGAAGCAACGGCAGAACAGAGCTCATTCGAGGACAGGGAAGTCAGGTCATTTCCACCCAAGTGAATAACTAAATATTTAGGCGGTATTCTGTTTTGTATTAAATGCTGAATCTTTGGCCTAAGCTCATGCCAGTGCATGCCTCGCTGTCCAAACCATTGTACTCGATAACCCAGATCTTGAAGATTTAAATTCTGCGTTGAACGCACTCGTGTGCGTCTGTATGCCCAGTAAATAAGCGAGGAGCCTACCAGCCAAACATCTGAAAATAACAGATAAATTTGAAAACATTGTGTCAACATTTTATACGAGAACCATGAAAGTGGTGGAAAGGAGATGTAATTTCAGTAATTTCTATATATTATTGCATGCCTAAACAAATCAAAAAATCCCCACAAACACTCCGCCATCTCCCAAAGGGGGGTTCCACAGAGGGAGTGTCGCCGGAGGCGTGCGAAGGATATTAGCATGAACAGCTACTGAATGATTTTATCCTGACGAATATATTTTGAAAAAGCATTGGATTTCCATCTCCCCATTTTCTGAATGATGTGGTCAGGGACGCCATTCATTGCCAACCTGGTCGCGCCGCCAATACGGAAAGAGTGTGTCTTGAATTGGCAAATTGGAAGCCCTAAAAAACAGAGTGCCTTCCGAAGAACCGTGCTAAATTGATACCTGGTGAGGGGGGCCCCATCCATGTGACAAAAAAGGATAGACGTGATCTTTGGGCGAATGGATAAAATTTTATCCAAAATCCTAATTGGGCATACACTAGAGTCAGCCAAAGACGGGATATGCACTTCCTCGGCACGGCCAGATGTATTAGCCTTCGAATGTCTCAGTTTTACGCTAAGGCATCTGGTGGAGCGTTGGCAGTAAAAAGTTAAGTCGCTAATATGTAAAACCCGATTGCTATTTAAGCCTGGTGTGCTTATTAATTCACTGACTCTAAATAATCCAAAAAAGGCCAGAAAATAGGCAGCATGAAATAATGTGGTTTCAAACCCATTCTTGCAAACGCGAAGGAGAGCACCTGGGAGCTTCCGCAAAATATCAAATGTGATGGGCGCCCGAATATCTTGAAAAGGTGATCGCCTCTGAAGACCAATTACCATTTTTGAGATCAAAAAGGAATGACATGGGTCAGGCCAATTTTTAATGCGATGCTGAAAAGTTATTGCAGCCAAGTATGTACGCACTGTGTTGACCGACAAACCCCTCTCCGCCAAGTGAGCAACAAATAATGAAATGTGACTAATTGGGACAGGCCAAAGAGATGGAAATCCAAACAGCTGTCTGAAGGCTTCAAAAGATTTCATTCCAAGTTGATAGGTAGATTTTGTGTGCACTGCTAAACTGGCATTCAGAAGACTGTGAGCGGTCTGTTGAAGATGTCCCAGAGACTTGCTGGGAATGGTGTGGGTTCTGGATCTGCCGATGGAGCTTGCCTGCGAAACTGGGTAAGCTGTAAACGGGAAATGTGATCTGTTAAAATATTAAATGATCCTGGAATGTGTTCGGCATTAAACTTAATATTATATTTGAGGCACTGTAATGTGAATAACCTAACCAGCTTCATAATGTCATCTGAATGAGATGTAAGAGAATTCAAAATCTGCACCACAGCCATGTTGTCACTGCGGAACATTACCTTTTTATTTCTCAAAAACGTTCCCCATATTATTACTGAGACCAAAATGGGAAAAAACTCGAGAAGGGTAATATTTCCGGTTAGGCCATCTGAATGCCATCTTTCTGGCCAAATGCCATAAGCCCAGTGACCCTGGAAATAAGCCCCAAAACCCAAACCGCTCCCCCCGGCACTGTCAGTGAACAATTCTAGATCTGCATTGGACTCCCAAAACTGATTACAAAAGGCTGAAACACCGTTAAAATCACTAAGAAAAGTTAACCACATACAAAGATCATCTTTCATGCCCGCGGTTACTCTCAAATGGTGGTGAGGGTTAGAAAGACCTCGAATAGAGTTGATCAATCTCCTGCAAAATGGGCGACCTGGTGCAATGGCGCGACACATGAAATTTAAACTTCCAATGAGAGATTGCATTTCTTGCAGGGTAGTTTTTGTTCTACTGAGTATCGTATTTATTTTAGTGCAAACTTCCTTGATTTTATCATTTGGGATTCTTATTAGCATATCTTGAGTGTCCACTTCTAATCCTAAAAAGCAAATTTTGCGCTGTGGCCCCTCAGTCTTATCATCTGCTATCGGCACACCCAGGAATTTGCACTCTGCCAAAAATTTATGCAAATTATGTTTGCATTCCTCAGAGTCTTTAGGGCCTCCAAATAAAAAATCATCCAGATAATGTATAATATTATGGGATTTAGAAAGTTTGCGCACCCTCCATTCTAAAAAAGTGGAAAACTTTTCAAAAACAGCACAGGAGATTGAACAACCCATAGGCAGGCACTTATCAAAGTAGTAAGAATTTTCAAATTGAAAACCAAGAAGGTCAAAATCCCCCGGCCATATGGGTAATAACCTGAAGGCGGATTTGATATCTGCTTTAGCAAGTAAGGAATCCGGACCTAAGCGCTGTATCATAGCAACCGCAGCATCGAAGTTGGTATAACTAACAGAGCAGAGTTTTTCATCTATATGAGAATTCACAGAGTTATTTTCCGGATATGACAGATGATGAATCAACCTATATTCACCAGTTTGTTTTTTCGGTACCAAACCAATTGGTGATATTCTCAGGGTTGGAATGGGACGATCAGTAAAAGGACCGGCAATTCGCCCTGCAGATAACTCTTTTTCAAGCTTCTGTCTCACAATCTCAGGGCTTTGGGAAACCGACGGTAAATTTCGAGCATCGCGGGGATGACGTGGACCAGTATAATTCAAAGAAAAACCAAAACTGAAACCGTGTAATATGTACTTCGAAGTCTCTTTATCAGGATAGCCTTGAAGACTATTTGCTAAATTGCCCACAATTATAGGTGAACTTCCCAAACTAAATTTTTTGCTGTCTTTGACTGGTCTTGAATGTTCGACGAAAGGAGCTCATCTGGCAGACGACCTGAGAATGGGGTTTTCCACATTTCTGGCAAACATGCGCGAAACGACAATGATCCCACTTGCAGCCTCCAGTCCGATTAAAAGCAAAGCAGATGCCTTGCCCCTTCTTGGGGGCTGCATTTGAGAATGTCCCAGAACCCAAACCAAATCGACCTGGTGTAGAAGTGTGCGGTTTAGGGATCATCAACTGGAGCCACAAGTTAGGTACTATAACACTCCAGGGTTGCAGACTGACTGACTGACGCATGCGGAATTGCTCATCATAACTTCTCCAAGCAAATTCAACGAAACGGGCTGATGCATCTCGAATGATCTGAATATATTTAAGCAAATCAAAAATTTTATCAGGGTTTTGCTGCACATAAATGTAAATAAAAATTAAAAAAGCATCCGTCCATTTTTCAATGGACAGGATTTTTTCTTTGCTTTGATTTGGCTTAACTTCTAATGCACCCTGGTCATTCAAAATTAAAGTGTTGCCGCTCTCAGAGATGTCAGCACCTGTAGAACCCTTCAAGATCATGGCTAAATTGATGTATTGATTAGCCCAAATTTTTTGCTTCACCGAATGGGGTACATGGGCTGCCATATCATCATCAGGCAAGCTCAGCACAGACAAGCCCCCCACGGGCCTTGTACCCAAAGATTCAGGTAAGCCCAGAGTTTGAAGATTCAGAGCGGACGGACGAGAGGACGAAGACGTAATTTGAGATGCATGAGGGTCCCACAACTGGGATAAATTCTCGCCAATAATTAAAGCAGAGTTGTCATTACCGTCAATCATATTGCCTCCTTGAGGCGGAGAAAACTGCACAGAAACAGGTGCAGCTGCAGTGGCATTACCCACTGTACTTGGCTCGTCAGATACCAACTGTGCCGAACTTGTCACTGAATGTGTTGAGCCCGTAGACGGATGTGTCAGGCGTTGTGTGCCATTCTGAGTTTGCTGTTGTTGACCTTTTGCCTTGCTTGAAGTTGAAACTGGCCGGGCATAAGCCGATTTGGAGACACGACCACTCCTCGTACGTCTCACAGCTTGTGTGGCAGAACTGGTTTGCTTCTTTTTCGCCCTTGGTGGCATTATTTTACTTTAAACTTTTGACAACTTTCAAAAATCGACTACAATGCAACATGTATCAATCAATAATCTGACCCAGTTGAAACAGCGCTCAAAACAGAGCAAAGGGAGATAAGAGAAATTATCTCTTATTGATTACCATCAAACGCCCTAACAGAAAACGGCCACCGCAAACAGGACCTGACGATTTTGTGATCCTGATATAAAATGATTTATTTTTTTATGAATAAATCGCCTTAGATACAATATCTGGGATCAATGCCAACATGTTTCAGTCTTCTCCTTTCAACAGTACATATGCCCTTTCAGTCACACTACGTTCAGACGATAAAGTTGTGTTGATTTTTTCTTTGCTTCCTTGTTAGGCGTCCATTATCCCGATATGGGCACATAAGCCACGACTTCATCGGGTATGCTGAATCTTCAACTGCAAATGTGTCACCTGGATAGAGCTCTCCCCCTCAGCTGTAGTGTAAAGTTGTGAGTTTCTCAAAACACGTGCATCGTGCACAGAGCCTGGGTAGTCGACAAAAATGGCACGAAACTGTAGCTGGTTATCACAAACGGCTTGAAGTATGATGGACAGAAACTTTTTTCGGTTGAAGTAACATTCTGGATCCTTTAAGGGCAACTGAATAGGAATATGGCTACCATCAATAGGTCCAATCATTCCGGAGATGCTGTGCTGTCTAATTCGATACAGATTCTCCGAACTGGGCCATTTACTGTACATAGGCATCAGGGTTGTATTTATGACGACGCAAACCTTCATCAGAGTCCCGTGTGCAGTTCCCTTTCCAATTCCAAATCTATCTAAAGCTGACCTGAATGATTCCTGGGTTGACAGAACCCACAAATGTAATAAAAGCTGCTTATCTGCAGGTATTTGAAATTTATCTCGAACGAGTTTATTTCCAATTTCTTTCAATAAAGTTTCAAATGCGTCTTTGGTGAGGCGAAAATGGGATTGGAAATCAGACAAGGAATACATCGGAATGGTGTGCTCGGCGTATCCCGAAACCAGCATTCCTAAAATAAGTAAAAGTATATAATTAATCTTTCATACCAAAAGCTTTCTTCATTCACAGATCTGTTGTGTTAAAAGATACTAAATGTGGCCTGAAACCCGAGCAAAGAAATAAAACGTTTGTTTTAGTTTAAGGCCACGTTCATTATTTTGTGGCATCAAGATTAAGAGTTTATAGGCCTGTTAATCTTATTTTTGACCATTCTCTACATCTATCTTTGCTATTGCTAAATCTGTTATTCAGAGGCGGCTATACTAGGGGGAGATGTATGCACGGGGCCCTATCTCCCAATTTTTTGGTACTTTCATCATGATAACACAAAGAGTTAGGGAAGTTTAGAGAACTTAAAAGTTTCAGTATACAAGCATTCTTGTAATGCTGTTTCCAGTTGCAGAGATCTTGAACTTGGTATTGTCCCGTGGCAGTGATAAACGTTTTTCTCTCTCACAATGACATTCTCGGTCTTGCAAATGTAAGATGTAATGATTTGTCTGATGATTTGATGATTTCACAGCACAGTTGTGATGAATCAAATATTTTGCGCTCCGAAGGGGCGCAGGGACGATGTGGGGAAATACCCGTTTGACCCTCTCTGACAGTATAATTGTACTTGAAGGAGGAAATGCCTAGGGTACTCGGCGACGTCTGCGTCTCCGGTGGTTCTTCTTAGGAGGAGGTGGGAGTGACGGAGAGATTGATGTTGGTGGTGTTGTTGGAGTTGAAGGACTAATGAGCTGGCTTGGTTCGTACAGCCTTGTCCTAGCTGAAGTTGTTGCTGCAGATGATACTGAGGCCATGATAACTGAAGGTTTTTTTTATCTCCAGCTGCAAATCCTCAACTTGTGTGTCGTCCGAGACAATTTCCTGCACCGTGTACAGATATCCTTCCTCCATCTCCTCTTCAGATGAAGAGTCTGTTGGAATGGAGTGCTGGGGGTGCTGGGCTGGGCTGGACAAAGGTTGGTCAGGGTTGACAGGTGTTGTCCTTTCAACTCCCTCACTTGCCTCCTTCTCTTTCTTCTCCTTCTCCAAAAATTCCGCCAGTCGGTGGGCATCACGTCAGGAGTAGGAGAGGGATGACCCGTCGCCGGTTGGCCGGATCTCATGCCGGATCTCATATATGACGTCATATTCACGTGATCCAGTGATGTCATGTTTGGTTGCCATGGTAACCCACGTGAGCGGCCATCTTGTGACGTCATTACCATAATGAAACGTGGTGTTAGTGCGCATGCACAGCGCGTGTTGTTAGGGTGTCGTGTGATGTGATACGTGTTTCTGTCAGCTATTTTGTATACTAAAGGCGCCATCTTGGCTTCTATGGTAGCACGTGGTTGTTATGTTATCCAAAGGCTTACAACAATACGGGGGATATGTTCGGAGGGTATGTTCCTTTGTACAAGAGTAATTTCCCGATTCGTAGAATTACCCAAATAAACACGGCAATCTCTCCAAATCACCAAAAACAACTTTTATTTGATATGAAACCCCAGATTGAGCTTTTTTCTCCAATAACAGGGGTGTTCGATTGAACTAGAGTAGTTTTCTGGCTTGGATTTCCCCAAATCCTCGGATACTTCGTAGAATTACCACAAACAACCCCATAATTGTTTACTTGGCTCTGGTTTTTCAGTAAATTCTCGGTTTGTACTTACAAGCTCTGTTAAGACTTCTTTGTTCTATTTATTCCGACTTCCCTAAACATGTTTATGTTCTATTATAGACATTACCTGTAGCACATTAGCACATGCTAGATGTGCCGACATGTGCGTATGTGAAACTGCACAATGTGACACACTGTGCACTGGCACATAGGCGCATACGGGTATTTGAGGATACCTGTGGCCTGGTATTGTATTTTTTCAGGAAACCTTTCGAGGATACCTTTTATAGGATACTTGTCACGTGTTCACATTAAAAGTAGCACATGGGCACATGCTGGATGTGCCGGTATGTGCTTATGTGAAAATGCACAATGTGACACATTGTGCACTAGCACATGGACACATACGGGTATTTGAGGATACCTATGTCCTGGTACTGTATTATTTCAGTATACCTTTCGAGGATACCTTTTATAGGATACTTGTCATGTGTACGCATTTTAGGTAGCACATAGGAACATGATGGGTATGCCGATATGTGCTTATATGAAAATGCACAATGTGACACATTGTGCACTAGCACATAGGCACATGCGGGTATCTGAGGATACCTATGACCTGGTATTATTTGAGGATGCCAGTCGAGGATACTTTTTATGCGATACTTATCAGAGGATACTATTACCTGTTTGGCCCGGCCTTCTAGACCACCCCAAGACATACCTATCCCAAATTTCCCCCTTATAAACTATCGAACAAGTACCGAAAAGTCATTGCTCGAACGACTCGAATCCTATCAAGCAAATGATTTATAGAGCAATTGCTCGATCGAGTGACTCTCACATACGACTCTCAGCCTCATTTCGGTATTTGATGACACCTATGCCATGGCTACGTATCAGTTGAGGATACTTGTATGTGCCTATGTGCTAGTGCACAATGTGTTACACTGTACATTTTCACATAGCACATATCGGCACATCCAGCATGTGCCTATGTGCTACCTGTAATGCGTACACATGACAAGAATCCTATAAAAGGTATCCTCGAAAGGTATCCTGAAATAATACAATACTAGGCCATAGGTATCCTCAAATGCCCGTATGTGCCTATGTGCTAGTGCACAATGTGTCACACTGTACATTTTCACATATCACATATCGGCACATACAGCATGTGCCTATGTGCTACCTGTAATGTGTACACATGACAAGTATCCTATAAAAGGTATCCTCGAAAGGTATCCTGAAATAATACAATACCAGGCCATAGGTATCCTCAAATACCCGAATGTGCCTATGTGCTAGTGCACAATGTGTCACATTGTGCATTTTCACATAAGCACATATCGACACCTCCAGAATGTGCCTATGTGCTACCTGTAACGTGCACACACGACAAGTATCCTATAAAAGGTATCCTCGAAATGTATCCTGAAATAATACAATACCAGGCCATAGGTATCCTCAAATACCCGTATGTGCCTATGTGCTAGAACACAATGTGTCACATTGTGTATTTTCACATAAGCACATGTCCGCTCACGCGGGTTACCATGACACCAAACATGACATCACTGGGCCACGTGACTATGATGTCACATATGAGATCCGGCCAACCGGGGACGGTTCACCCCTCTCCTACTACTCATGTCATCTGGCGGCACTGCGCAGTTATAGAAGGAGGTGAGGTTCTATTGTATAGTCGAGAGAGGTGACACCACAGTCACTACGTCACTCGACCCAACCAATAGACTGCAACGGCGAAAAAACCCTTAAAATTATGTTTACTATCACGTGTATCGTTTGAGTATTTAAATAATTTCTCATTTGCTGTAGTGGTTAACAGCAGTAAGCATACTGTAACGTGGCTGGTATTGTAACCAAGCTTCTATCTCGTAAGTACCACCACCCACCCACCCCCACCCCATCCGAAAGCAGCAATTAACGCTTGTGGGTGGAACAGGGTTCTTTTCCTATTTTTTTCTTTTTTAACCGTTAAAGGACCTCTAACCGTAATGGAACCATTCATTATAACCGATAGTATGGATCCCCCCTCCCCGCCCCCTTCACGCAATCCTTGAAGATGGTGGGTCACCCCTGGGAAGGCGATTGTTGGGTCCTGTTCTCACGCCCACCCCATGCATTTTTTCGTAAACATCATCAAAGTGTATGAAAGTGCTGGTCGATAGGATAAATGGCAGGTGTGATCCCGAACCAGGGAAGTTCGGGGTTTTGGTGGTTCCCTATCAAAGTCTGTTTTTGTACAAGTGGTCAAACCCGAATCCAAAATCGCCAAAATCCTACAAGTGCTTCGATTCATAGGCTCCAGTGTTAAGAATATAGACGAATTTATCACCGACAGTGGCGAAGGCACGCGTAATCACCATAATCATTTCTGTGAATGGGTTGAATGTTTATGCGCCGTAGACAATGTGCGACGGAATATTCAGTGAATCGGGGACGAAATTGTTCGCATCATCACTATCCACCCAAGGTATGAGAAATGTCCCGCGATTATCTTGGTGCACCCCAATATCTCCCGGCTTCGTATGCTTGGGGATTCTTCTGACAATGCCCTTTCAAAAGTTGCCTCCCACCCCCCATGCCCACTCGTACGTTCGGCACACTTGGCACACTCCTGCTTACCGGACTGGTTTGATTTTTCGACTGAAAGCGCGAGAACTAGCTATTATAATGGAATTGGGCACACGGGTGATCTCAGAATTCCCCCCCCCCCCCCCCTTTCTAGAAAAAAGAATTGAAAATAAAGAAGAAATAATACTAATAACAAAAATTTTAAATAAAAATAAAGCTGATGAACCGACAGGCAAAAACACTCACATTTAGGGGCAATAATACCAGTTGGTGGACTTGTCTATTTGTTTCAGGCCGAAATGGCTGGAAAATGGGTTTTTAAGAGCCGGGACACACATTTATCGCATCAGGGAGACTTGGGTAAACCGTTAGATTTCAGTGTAGCTGCACAAGAAGGGGTTGTACACTCGTGAGAAAAAAATCCTGGACTTTTATGAAGAATATTCTAGCACTTTCCACGGCCTTTGTCTAAAACTTAAGCAATTCTGAATTCATATATGTATAGAACTAGTTAACAATCTTTACGCATATATTTTAAAAACAAGCACCTTGTAACAAACGTATGCTACAGGGCTGCAAAATTCCTGCGTGTTATAGCCCCCATATTATATTGAGATTGATATATCCTGAGTTGATAATTCTATGAGATTGATATTTTTTTTGCATTTTCTGACTGGTTTGACTCATTTGCACCGAGTTACCTTTGTTTACATATTTGTTACACTAATCTGTTGTACATATAGCTGTTGATTGTTTAAGGGGTCGTCCAACCTAACTTTGGTCAATTTTTTTACATTTTCCCAATGCCTCAGAAAGGCAAATTATATATCAAAATAATGAGTAAAGTGCATAGAAAAGGTACATATAATTTTTTTCAGGAAAAAAAGTGAATTTTATGATTTTGAAGAAGATTAATTTGCCAATGGCATAAGTAACGAACCGGTAAAACCACAAAATAATCGGTAATTCGAAAGCCTTGTCCTCAATATAATGATAACATACTACAGACTTGGAGAAAGCATTTTTTTGACACACACTCTGGTGGGTTTTGATGTTTGAATGTAATAACACCAACACAAATTTTGGATGTTCCGGATGTGGCCATGTTTCAATGATGTTTATTCCGGTCATGTGATTACGATGTGGTTCTTGCAGAAATACTCAATTTGCGACATCGTAAGAATGCAAGGACGTGATCACGCCCTTTATTTGTTCGAGACAATGTATGAGCGGATGTGCAAACAGGTGACAGCAAATACTTGAGCTGTTAATGTCATAACTGCAAAATATGGTTTGAAATTCCCTCTCGTGTTTACAGGCCGTCTGAACTTTTCTGTTGACAAAACATCTGAATTATTGCCCACTAGAAAGACAACATGAACCACTTGTAAAAAAAATAATCGAGTGTATAAAATCGGGAAGATACACATAAAATAAGGCAATATTCATAACATAGTAAGTAGAATGCTTCAGAAATCACTTTTTCACGAAGTATATTCCAAGTGACCTGGAACTTTATTGAGCGTGTTGATTTCCCCCAGATGTTGTGAAGTTATTTACTTCTTAGTAACCATGGAATTTGAGGCGATGTGTTTGATGTCTGCAAAGGACCGATTGAAGATGGGTTGAAAATGATGCATTCGTGCTTTTAAATAAGGTGCGCTTGGACGATGCTGAGAATTTAATTTTTTCTTGCAACCAACCATACTAACACAAGCGTCGATCAGTGTCTTTTATGATCGTTTTACACTGACAAATGTGACAAATCTCCTTCACCGGAAACCATCCCCCAATTTGCATATCACAATAAACATAACCGCTGTCACTGAGTGTCAGCGTGGCCGTGTGGTCAAAACCGAAACGAATTATCGAATGCACGGTCAATATTAGCTGCAATTGGCTTTTAAACAAATGAAATACACGAAATATTCGCAATTTCTTCATTATTCATGCCGAGTTACTTTTTAACCAGACCACATGCGTTCAGTTTCGTTTGTCGGCATCAAACTGATATTGTTTGTGGTAATTAAATAGTACGAGAAGGCGAAGGAAGCCAAATATTTTCCATCATCTATTAATTAATTCAAATTGATAATTTCTTTTATTTTACTGAAATTATGAACTGATAAGGTGGGTGTGTTGCGATTATTATGCCCCAGACCTGGAAGTTGGAAAATCAAAGGTGCATCTAGGGCCGTGCAGTGGTGACCCCTGTCCTCTTAATCTTAGTCTTACCCATTCATCATTACATGTACCAACATTCTCCCTTGTATCTCAACCATTGCTACTCCAATTTGAAGGATATTTGGTGTTGTGATCGAGCATCATGGGGAAACAATGCCTGTGAAGCTGCTGTAGCACATGTTTCTTCCCACATTTTTTCAGAGTTGTGGTACTTTTTCACTCTTTTGAGTTAGAAAATTTTGTTTATAACTAGTTGATTTGTTACAATTTGTTGCAAAGTGTCTGCTAATACCCTCAATTGTATTGCTACAGAATTTTCTGGTGAAGATTTTGTTCCTATTACTTATCAAGCAACAACCTAATGAATATTCTGTATAAAGCCACCAATCTGATGTTTGACACTTTTGTCGGAGCTGTTTTGAAGGCTTATGGAACTCAAAATGTTGATTATGGCAGGACTTTTCTATTCACCCATTAATCGATAAATTAAGTGTTATAGTTGGAAGTAAGAAGCATGAAAGGTCCAGAACTAACAGTCTAAAAAGAATGTTTTGCAATGTAACATGATTTTTGCAGATACACTTATTTGGGGGTTACCTGTCTGATAGTGTTTGGAACATGTGTGGCCAGGATCTTCAAAAAGAAAAAAGAGTTTGGGAAAAAGGCATATGCCTTGCGTGCCGGAGGTAGAGTCCTACAAGGAAGAGAGCCCCCCACCCCTCCGGGAATTTTTTTGTGTCAAATGGAGCGCACTTGTCACCTTTTTGGGATTGCTTTGTGTACTGCGTTCTTGAAAAAAATATGTGAGACCCTCTGGATGTGCCCTTCTGATTCTGATCTCAATGTGCCAATAAGCCTCCTTGGGGTAAGTACATGCAATAATGGTTATGTAAGATTGATTTGATGTGTTTTGAATAAGAGTGTACTTTTAAGTACATTAGATGGTTTATTGCAGTGGCAGGTTACAGTTACCCTTATTTCTTCTCCAACAGATATCATGAGTGTATTGGTGTCCAAGAGTAAACAAAGCTATTATACTTATTGATAAACCAGACAAATTTAACAATTTAATCACTATCAAATTGATGCATGGGATAAAAGGGGTTACAGTGCAAGGGGTTTGTAAATGTATTTATTCAACTACAACGTATGACTTAAAGTGTTTGCAGTGCATTCTACACAGGAGAATATCATAGTTTCTTTCCAAACTACCACAGTAACACATACATCTTTATATTGGGAGACACTCTTTTGTCCTTCCATACTTCTTCTGCTGGACTCCTTCAAGATGACCTTTGTTGAACTCCCCAAATCAAAACATAAACAAAAGAAAATGTCTGCCTTCAATCAGTGAGCACTCCACTTATAACATTTGGTCTCAATCTTTATTACTTTCATGAATTAGGAAAAGATTTCTTCGAGTATGTACTTCAATGTTTATAGAATGCAGCTGTTATTTTATTTTGAGGTATTTTATTGTGAAAATTTTGTTCTCTTACTTATGCCATAGCATACTTTAAGGTGGTGCTATTTACACATGGCAGCAGTTCCATGGCAAATTTCAGTTTCCACATGTTCTATGTTACATTACAAGCATTTTGGTATATAATTTATTGGGGTTATTCATTTTGGGCCTTTTTAGACTTGAAAGAAAATTGCATGAAATTTGACCAAAGTTAGGTTGGACGTCCCCTTAAGTAGGTCAAGGACCTTGTTTACTTGAATTATGACAGAATCACCTAGAAACTGATGGAAAACAGAACTTTGGACATTCTTCTAGGACATTCTATCTGGGTACCATATATGTAAAGGTTTGTCAACAGATTCAGAAACTCATTTTTAGAAAGCCATTTCAGAAAGCCTCACTTCAGTTGTTTCAGAACAGTGCATTTATTATAGAAGCGGTGCTTCTTTGTGAATTTGGAAGATTGATTCCAAAAGAGAATTTTGAAAAGAATTTATTCGTCTTGGAAAAGATAATTTATACTTTATGTGAAACAGAATAATATTATTTTGTGAAAAGTCAGGATTCTACTGGATTATTTGGAAATTACCCGTGACGCCAATACTTCTTGGATTTTTACTCCATTTGAATTTTGCGGAGCATTTTATTATATTTTATTGGAGACTGCTGAAATTTGAAATTTTCAAGTGAAAATTTTATTACGAATCTACGGGTTACTGTTTCTGAAGACACATTCTTGTATTTAATACTGCCAGCTGGTAACTTTCTTCACAAGATTCTTCACCACTGGATTACTGGATTCTGTCAACTGTACTTTGGACTAATTCAGTAATTGATAAGTATCACTGTTTTTATTTTCTGTAAACCAATTAGTGTAAAAGATCTTTGTATCAATTTTTAGCTCAACTTTGGCGAAGCCAAATTTGAGCTTATGCCATGGCCAGTCGTCCTTCTGTCCGTCTGGCCGTCTGTCCGTCAACAATTCAATACGGCTCGGGCTAGAGGCCGTATTTATGAACCGATCTTTACGAAACTTATTGGGTACCTTTGTTATGACCGTGGGACGAGAACGAGTGTTTTGGGGTCCGGTCCGAAATTCAAGATGGCTGCCAACTGCCATTTTGTACCGACGATGCAGAAATCTGTTTTTTGCACAGAACTTCCATATGAAAGCGCTGATTTGAATAATTTTTTGTATGAATGTTTAGTACCATGGCATACATCACATATAATACGGGTTTTTTTCTTGTACGTAAATTATGCAAATTTGACTAACTTTGATGTATTTAGTGTTACTTTCAGCACTGTCGGTGCAAATGCCAATACGGCTCAGGCTAGAGGCCGCATTTATGAACCGATCTTTACGAAACTTCTTGGGTACCTTTGGTATCACCGTGGGAGGAGAACGAGTGTTTTGGGGTGCGGTCCAAAATTCAAGATGGCTGCTGGCAGCCATTTTGTTCAAAATTAGGGGCAATCAGATTTTTGCGCAGAACTTCCACATGAAAGCTCTGATTTGAATAATTTTTTGTGTGAATGTTTAGTACTATGGGATACATCACATATAATACGGGTTTTTTTCTCGTACGTAAATTATGAAAATTAGACTAAATTTGATGTATTTAGTGTTACTTTCAGCACTGTCAGTGCAAATGCCAATACGGCTCAGGCTAGAGGCCGCATTTATGAACCGATCTCCACGAAACTTCTTGGGTACCTTTGGTATCACCGTGGGACGAGAACGAGTGTTTTGGGGTGCGGTCCGAAATTCAAGATGGCCGCTGGCAGCCATTTTGTTCAAAATTAGGGGCAATCAGATTTTTGCGCAGAACTTCCACATGAAAGCTCTGATTTGAATAATGTTTTGTGTAAATGTTTAGTACCATGGGATACATTACATATAATACGGGTTTTTTTCTCGTGCAGAAATTATGCAAATTAGATGAACTTTGATTTTTTCAGTGCTACTTACACACAGTAAGTACACATGTCAATGCTCGGGCTAGAGGCTGTATTTATCAACCGATCTTCACGAAACTTCTTGGGTACCTCTGCTATCAACTTGGGTCGAGAACGAGTGTTTCTGAGTGCGGTCTGAAATTCAAGATGGCTGCCAGTGGCCATTTTGTACCGAAATGGGGTCTAATCAGTTTTTTGTACACAACTTCTATACGGCTCAGGCTAGAGGCAGTATTTATGAACCGATCTTTACAAAACGTCTTGGGTACCTTTGTTACCACCGTGGGATGAGAACGGGTGTTTTGGGGTGTGGTCCGAAATTTAACATGGCCACCAAGTTCTGATTTGAATAATTTTTTGTATGAATGTTTAGTAAAATGGAATACATCACATACAGTACAGGTTTTTTTCTCGTGCAGAAATTATGCAAATTAGATGAATTTTGATTTATTTAGTGCTACTTATACACTGTAAGTGCACATGTCAATACGGCTCGGGCTAGAGGCTGTATTTATCAACCGATCTTCACGAAACTTCTTGGGTACATTTGTTATCACCTTGGGACGAGAACGAGTGTTTCTGAGTGCGGTCCAAAATTCAAGATGGCTGCCAGTGGCCATTTTGTACCGAAATTAGGTCCAATCAGTGTTTTGTCACAACTTCTATACTGCTCGTATTTATGAACTGATCTTCACGAAACTTCTTGGGTACCTTTGTTTTCACCTTGGGACAGGAATGAGTATGTTTTGGGGTGCCTTTGTTATCACTCTGCTATGAGAACAAATATTTTGGGGTTCAGTCAGACCCACTCTGGGACTCAAAGATTTCTTTTCTAGTTTAGCATCTGACTGTCACCCACCTTTACAATACTTTACCTATACATGTGTTACAGGCTACGGTCAGTATTTATGTACAGGCCGTTACAATACTTTATATGTACCTTTGTTATCAGGTCATTACCTAGATGTTTGTCATTGCTGTGTCACATACTATACATGTACATGTCTTGACAAGTTGAGCTACAGTGTCATTGACACTTTCATTTTTATATTAATTTTTTTATTTAAATTTCAGAATAAATAAATTCATAGTTATTTTTTTTGTTGCTGATTCTCAGATTTCTTTCTGTTATCAATATCAATAATATTTCCACACCGTAACATGGCGCAAATATTTGGGGAGGTGGTTCCTTTAAGTAAAGCTTCGAAGGGATGATCCCGGTCCCTGTCGCTTTTTTAAACCTGACCAGTAAGCTATTGTGGCTTCATATAAATGAACTGATAAGTAAGGCATGGCATGTGTCGGCGTCGTAGATATATAGGGGTATTACAATACCACCAGGAGGACACGAGGACTCAAATTAGAGGTCATATTTTACGAGGAGCATGCCCCCAATACCCGTTTCTCGTGTCTGGCGCCTAGCGCAATCGGATAGTTCAGCCTCGCCATTTTTTTAAATATTCCCGCCGCGCCTGCAATTACCGACCATTTATCCAGAACCTAGTTCAGTTTTTAGTAACAGTTACAGACTTGGGGTGGGTTTGGTGGGGGTGGGGGGGGGGGGGGATTATCAAAAATTCACGCATGGTCGTAATTTTCAATTTTTTAAATTTCATTTTTTCATCTTTCACCTCGGGTGAAAACGTTTCTTTCAGCTAGAAATGCTTTCTCCAGTCGTCAAAGCTTTTCTACGGCGGAGCCCAACTTTTCTTCCGAGGTGGAGATTGTTCATCCGCGCAGGAAACTTGTATCCAGTGGCGGAAAAGTTTCTCTCACAGAGAAATCTTTTTTCCCGGGGTGGCGGGGGGGGGGGGGGGCTGCAAACAAACCCATACACAAGGCCGGGGTGGGTGGGTGGTCTGGAATTTTTTTCCCCAACAACATTTTATCGAAGTAATTACTGAAAATAAGACAGCTATGTTACAGATTAGAGTAAAACAGCACTATTTGACAAGTAGGGTACAGTATGTTATGACATATTTGATTTCATTGAAAAACTTTGTATCAGAAACTTATGGGGAACATTACTCACCAAGCTGAAATAAACTGAATAAATATGTAAAAGTGATGAAAATGTATTTTTTTCAAAATAAACGATCAAAACATTTGACAGGAAACATATCAAGAAAGACGTTTGCAAAAAAAACAATGGAGCTCTTTCTCATCAGAATGCAAGTAATTATCAAACCTGTTCTTTCATAGATTTATAATTAAGGACTAACTGTTTCAGTTTGATCTGTTATTGAGAATCAACGTTAATGTTTAAGCGACACACCCCATAATGCGTGTAGTCCGTTATGAATAGGTGTGTCGCCAAAACATTTACGTTAATTCACGATAATAGATAAAACTAAAACAGTTATTTCATTTGAATGTGATCTTATTAAGAAACTACAAAAGCAGGTCATTAGAATATAGATTGTTACTTTCTCCTAACTGTGAAATGACAGGTAAAACTCACCACGTCACTTTCAGAACATTCACTAAAATCAACACCGACACGTGTTCCTTTCATTACGATTCGGAGTCCTCGGTGGCTCAGACGGTTAGGGATACAACTCCAAGCCGTCTTGCATCTCAACGCTAACAATAAGGGTTCGTTTCCAGGTGTATTCACCTGGAATTTGTTATCCAAAGCGTTATCCGAGAGAGTTACGAGTTACTCCCGATGGCCGGCAGTCTCGTTGGACACGGTAGGCGACTATCTCAGCAAATGTAATCACTGCCAGACAAGCCTTGTGTGCAGACACGCCTTTACAAATAAAACTGGGATAGTTGTGATATACCCTTAGTTGTTGAAAGCGACTTTAACCCTTTACCTAACATGAAAAGCAGACGACACTTGCAAAAAAAATTCTTGAATAACTAATTTTTTTCATTTTTTGTCTCAAAAACATAGGTTATGACCCCTCGTTGGAACGAGCTCGACGAGCTCGTTCCAACGAGGGGTCATAACCTATGTTTTTGAGACAAAAATGAAAATATTTTGAAAATTAATTGGCGATTTTTGAGAATAGCGCTGGCCGGTTTTGGCCGTTACGTTGGGTAAAGGGTTAAACCCTAATTAAATTATCAAACAAATATAGAATTTTTCAAAAAGTGTATGCACATTTATCAATCCAATTAGGTCATAATTGATAACAAGTTACTACAGTTAAAAGGCACATCAACTAAACCATGTTAAGACATTGGTAGAATTAATATCTTCCATCTGATATCTAATACTAAATTAGGGCCTCCATGGCTTAGTCGGTTAGTTAGTGATACAACTTAGAGCCGTCTAACCTCCCAGCGCTGACGATGTGAGTTCGAATCCAGATGAAGCCATTTGGACTTTGTTACTCTAAATTGTTATCTGGGAGAGTTGCCAGTTACTCGCCGCACACAGAAGGCGACTCTCCCAGCCAATGGAATCACTGTCAGACAAGCCTTGTAGGGATGCGGTCTGTTCCAGGGGAGAGGTGGCCCAGTCCTGTTCTGTCCAACCCTAGGTGGTCCGATATTCTTGCCTGGACCGGTTCCGAACCGGTCCAAGCATCATAAAATACCGTAAATGAAGTGAAATGTGTTAAAATCTTACTTTGTCACATCTCTGACGATGTGAGTTCGAATCCAGGTGTAGCCATTTGGACTTTGTTACTCTAAATCGTTATCTGGGAGAGTTGCCAGTTACTTGCCGCACACAGTAGGCGACTCTCCCAGCCAATGAAATCACTGTCAAACAAGCCTTGTAGGGATGCGGTCCGGTCCAGGGGAGAGGTGGCCCAGTCCTGTTTTGTCCAACCCTAGGTGGTCCGATATTCTTGCCTGGACCGGTTCCGGACCGACCCAGTCATCATAAAATACCTTAAATGAAGTGAAATGTGGTAATACCAAAATAAGATTTTAACACATTTGCTTTTTTAAAGATATTTTATAATGATTGATTTGCCATCGCGTTTGAGTTAAAGAAAGCATCAAGTTACTGCCAACTAGCGGGCAAGCATGGTAACTCTGGGTATGTTATATAATACATTGCATGCACTTTGTGGAAATGTGTAGTGCATTTTGAAATATTTTCTCATATCCATCATTATAGAGAAGTTAGAGAGCGAATAAACGTGCTTACAACTTGTGACTGTGACTCACTATGTAGTTCACGCTTCCCGCTATCCTGCACATGCTATGTCATAGAGCATATGGAGGATAGCGGAAACGTGAACTACAGACTAAGTATTATTAGTGCTGAAAGACTGCTTTTGCACTATCTATCTTTAAGTTCTTATCCCAATCATGAGTTTTACGTTACTTTCAACAAATATGGCTAGATCACAATGGTCAGTTCCCACATGAAGACAAATTCAATCCAGCAGATTTCATTCAGACTTGAACCAACAGCCAATGACAAGGAACTAACAAGCTCTCTCACACAGACATCTAAATATTCTGATGGAACAAATTTCAGCAAATTTGCCACATCATAAGACTGAGATGGTAACATGAACAGACAGACCTGATACATTTCACACAATTCTCCATTGGAATTGCAGAGAGCCACCTAAACAGTAACCCTTTATTATTTTCAAACCCAACGTGAAGGGTGTCATCTACACTGCAAAAAATATAGGTTCTCTTTAGAACCCAAACTGGTTCTAATCTTGTCCCTGAGATGGAACCAGTTCTGTTTAAACAGTATTTATTTCAAATCAAATAAATTTACCAAGATTGGCGTTCAATTTTAACAGAATATAACATGAACTGAAGTAGATTCAGCAGTAAACTTGGAGCTTATTCAACGCAGTCGCCAAACATTTTGAAACAAAGGAGATATGAACAGTTGGCAAATCGAACCAGTTTTGGTTCTGTATAGAACCAAAACTGGTTCGATATGCCAACTGTTCATATCTCCTTTCCTTAATAATGATTTGAGACAACCTCGTATAAGCTCTAAACTTACGACTGAAACCCCCTCAATTTATGTTTAATTCTGTTAATATTTAATGATAATCTTTATAAATTTATTTGATTTGAAATAAATACTGTTTAAACAGAACTGGTTCCATCTCAGGGACAAGATTAGAACCAGTTTTGGTTCTAAAGAGAACCTATATTTTTTGCAGTGTATGAACAGGGCTCCCGTAGATTTCATGCCCCCTAGTTTTTTTTCCGATTCAAACATTGATCTATGAAAAGTCTTCAAGAAAAATAAAATTAAAGCACAGTACCTCTGAATCTTTAATATTTTTGAATTGATGCATTAACCCAGCTGTGATCACTGTAGTAGGTTGGTATCATTTTTTATTCAAAGACTGTCAGGTTAGAAGTGTACAAATGGTCGATACAAGAGCCGAACGTGTGTGTTGGTGCATGAATGTGCTGAATGAATTGTGTTGATGACAACACCTCAAGCGGAGCACTTTGGTTGAAATCGCCTATGCAGATGATTGGCTGTAGATCTTCAGTTGGGACTTTCTTCAACAGTTTGGGAATTTGGGTTCCACAACAATGTCTTATTTTGAGAATTTGGTGAATTGTAAACGCCAATCAATAAAACGCTCTGTGAGGATGTTGAATGTTTAACGCCCATTAGTGCGGAAACTTGTCCTTGAGACATGTGATTTCTTTGCACGAAACAAAGGAATTATTCTTCACCAGTATGATAACTCTTCCGGCATTGCTTTCACTCTGTTGGCTGGGCGTGTCTGCTCTGAATGACAAATCCTTCTGGAAATGTAACACGACAGGCGCTCCTGTTACTGAACCAGGTCTCTGTCAAGATAATGACATCAGATTCATTGGAAAGAGGATCAGCTAAGAAGTTTAGATGATTGTGCACATAAGAGCGGAAATTGAGCATTGAAAGTATATTCGATCTTTCCCTCCACTTGACTAGGAAATCATAGAAAAGAGGACACAATCTGGATGTTTTCAGTCTCTTAATTTCGTTATGCACACTTTTACCACTTCTTTTCTTTTCATCAAAATCAGTTATATACAGGCCATCCAAGGTTTTTGCTCGGCTCAATGCGGCATAAGCCTATCCATTCCCGAAATGCCTTCGAAAGGAAACAACAATTTTGTTGAGTGTCAGACCCTGAACTTTGTGAATTGAGCATGACCACGCCAACTTCGAAGTACACAAGTATCGGGTAACAGTTATTATTACCACTTTGCGGGGCGTTTCCTATTGCATTAATGTCGATTTAACGGGCAATCATATCCTCTATTGCTCGGTAGTCACGTGATAGGAGGGCCGCTAATGGAAAACAAAATTCATTATCGACCCTCTTGTCACGTGACGTCTTTTAGAATTGAAAATTTAGAAATGAGGCGAGAACTCGCAAGGAAAATTTGATGCTTTCGCCATGTTGCGGTCTTGTTGATCGACAGCAACAGAAACAAATGACACGTGGACATGTTGTCAGTTGTAGCCATTTTCCATGGCAACTGATTCGTCATCTTTATTGCGTGCATTACCTCCCTCGCTGGAAGTGGAAGACGGAATTTTTTTAAACGTGGTCCCAAATAAAATGTTTCAGTTTTATTAAATTTTGTGTCTTTTGATTGCTGGGATATCATTTTGGAAATGTGTAAAATTACAAATTACGAAGTGGTAATAATAGTAATAACATGATTGTTGTCGGGCATAATGGTTCGTGAGCGGCCCTGCATCGATGTTGAACAGCCCTTGGGCTTATTAACGGCCCTCGACTTCGTCTCGGGCCTTTAATAAACCCTCGGGCTGTTCAACATCGATGCAGGGCCGCTCACGAACCATAATGCCCCCCAAAATCATGTTATTGTTTAACTGTCAATTTTTTTGTTTTTTTCTGGCAACACCGAAGGTTGTTTCGGAACGCAGTATAGGAGTAGTGTTGGGATATTTCTGTAGCTCAACTTGGAACTGTGACTTTCTTCTGGTTTCCTGGCCTACAGAACGACCTGCAGCAACTGCATTAAACTTAACAACTACTGCTAATATTTTCATATTATTTTCCTCTCTACCTGACTTATTGAAATCGACAATCCTTCCCTGGCTGCCATTCACAAGACCATCTGAGTCAAGATTTCTAACTAGCATGACTCTGGCACCAATTGCTAATTGCTGTTTGTTTGGCAAACCGCCTGTAAGCTTAGGATCATCCCTTGGTTGGTAAGTTTCCAAACACTTTAGCTTCTTATCAACTGCAATAATTGTTTTAAGAGGCTGTCCTAAATGGTGAAAACGTCGCTTGTTGCGATTGTCAACATCTTCGTTGCAGGCGAACACATGAAGTGCTTCTTTTGGACATTTATCATGTGGATATTGTCTAGTTCTGAGAAGCTGTATGTCACTTTCATTGCGTGTCTGTGTTTGCACTTTATTCAGTAGTTCAGCAAACAGTTTGTCTTCCTTCTGTCGCATGATTTTCGTTAGTTCAGCGAACTTAAAGTCACTCCAAAGTGATGGATTTAGTCTGGCAATAGGATCAGAGGCAGGAGAGAACACAAATTTATGTTCAGCTGGAGGAAGTTGGTATATATCACCAAACATGATTACAGATGTGCCTCCGAATGGTTCTTTTGAGGATTTTATTTCTGAGAGCCAAAAGTTGGGCTGGAGAAAAACATTACTGCCCGCCATTGATATTTCATCCGTTATTAATAGTTGAAAGTTGCCTGCCTTGACCCTGAGAGTGTTCCTTTTATCATCAGACAGTTTTGTGTAGCTCATTGTTTGAACAAATGGCAATAGAAAAGCAGAGTGCAAGGTAGATCCTGATATATTATGAGCGGCTGTACCAGTTAGAGCTGTAAGTAGTACTCGGAACTCACCAGGGTTCTCTCATTCTCTCTGCAGTGTCCTCAAAGCCATCTGATAAATATCAGAAATTAGATGTGATTTTCCTCCCGAAAAAAAAGAAGCAGATTGTCTGGAACAACTCCTGTCCTACTTGACATAGATTTCTTGACACCAGGATACTACAGCTAAAACTAGAAGTCCTGTCACGAATAGTGCGCTTATTTAGGCTTAAGTGTGCGTTGGAATTGCGCGCAATTGCCATATCGAATGGCATCCAAAGCACGGCAGGTTCTCCTGGTTACTCATAGCAAACACATGCAATGTTTCTGCCAATGGACCTCCGGGTTACCCGGAGGTCCATTGGCTGAAACATTGCTTGTGCACAGGCCATATGTACAGAATTTGAAAGCTTTACTTGGGCCATAACGCGTACATTAACGCGCATATCAACGTGCTATTTGTGCGCATTTCATGACAGGACTTCTAGTTTTAACTGTACAGTCTGAAATATATCTCACTGTTCAGTATTGAGTTTTCGGACATGCGATCGGTAATTCTTCTCTCCCAATAGGTCAGGTCGAATTTCTAGAGAAGAAATTGCCATATTAGATGCAACGATCTCTGACAGTGGAGTTATTGAAAAAATAGTTTCACCTGAATTTAAAATAGAAAAACTTTCATCATCTTCAACTTCTGAGGTATCATCATATTCTTGAATACGATTTTGTTCAGTTATGTTGATGTTGACTCTGTAATGTTCCTCATAGTCTGGTACATTTAGCAAGTCATTCTGTTCATTTGTCCATGGCAGTAACAACAACAACTGAGAATAGCAATATTCCTGTGGTTCTTTGGCTTTCGATCGATGGTGGTATCAGATAGAAGCCGTTTTCTTTCTGTTTTTTTCATATAACTCAGTTCATTCTTCAAGACAGTTACATCTGCCTGTTCGTCTTCATCCTCCTCATCATTATCTGAGTTTATCACTGTATGGAAACCACTACGGGTGTTTTTGTTTAGACTCTTCCGGTTGAGAGACACTGACAAGATCGGGCGCAGGGAGATGTATGTTTTATTGATCATTTTCGATACATATGTTACCAAACTTTCATATAACTGGCCCGCGTGCATTTGTAGATGTGCGATTTACCTCCACGTTCTGCAAACTAAGCTCAAAAAAGCTTAGTTTACCTCTAAAAAGTCAATTTTTATTTACCTTGAAATTAGAAAACATGATTTTCCTGTAGATTGTTGTCGTTTTCGACTGCAAGGGGGAATTTGACAGCTTTACAGTTGGTCATTGGGTAACTGCAACCATTCCACCTTTCAAATATTTTATAATAGAACAACTGCATTGACCATCCCCTCTCTTTTCATTTCTTTTCTGGGGAGAGTAGATTTGCATGGTGTAGTTTAGCTGATCTTATGAACAACATGTGCACGGTTGATCTCTCAGTCGCTACAGTCACCTGAAATACTGAAAATGAGCACCCAAGTCTAACTGGATTACAAAGGTCTACGTTATATAGCTCCATCTCTGCTCCAGAGGTATTGTAAGCGGTAGAAATGTGCGTGTATGTGTGTGTTGGGAGGGGGGGGGGGGGACGCGATCTTCTAGGAGATTACGATGGTATTTGGCGAAAAATAATCGATTTTGTGTTTTCTCCAAGATCGGGAAAAAGCTTTGTCTCCATCCTAAATCGACTGATTGTAATCATGCGACTTTTGCGGTATCAGAATACGTTTATGTATTCCATTGAATGGGGGTCGACTGAAGCTGTGGCAGTATCCATTCGTATAGTTGAAATGATTCGGAGACCGCTCACTTTTTATAACCTTTAAAGCGACAGTTTTACTGCATCCGTGGGTAGCAATCCCAAAACGCGATTTCTCATTGCAGACCATACGCATTCATATGTTGCTAACTTGTGGCATGGTCAGTACCATGGTAAGCAACATTATCGATTTCGTGTGTTGATAATCCGATACCTTCTTACACAATATAATACTCAAGCTACCTTAGCACCATCACTTTTGGTGCCTGTCAGAATTAATGATTTTGCACGATTAATATTAACGACGATAATTATGCTCTATTTTCAAGAAAATCCTGGCCATTTCAGCTCTAAAGATCCCCATTTAAAACATCGATGTGGTCATAAGTACTGAATGAAAGGAGTGTGTGTGGGGGGGGGGGGGGGGGGGTTTGGTTTAACTGAATTCACAACTCGTATGTTTAATTGTGTACTTATAGCAAAAAAACCCCAAAACGCCTACACGTATTTATTATGTGTTTGTCCATGAAGGAGCAGAAAATCACTGAGAAATAAATAGCGGTAATTATTTTCATAAATACGGCCATCATCCATCGTATTTATGAAGATCTGTGATCATTCCGACCGCGGAAGTAGAGAAATTAGGTAATAATAAAATTTGATCGGCCGCTGATTTGGGGTTTCCAAGTTCTTTGAAGCCATTTGGTTTAGAGATATCACTTTCGTACCACATGTTATACAAGGTACACCCACCAGTTCCCAAACTGTTTCCCCATGTTTAGTAGAGTGGTTTCGGTTGACGCCTCTTCCCGTAAAGTTTATAATTACCCCCCAACACTCGTACTCGCATATCTCTCCCACACTAAGAAGTTTTCTGTTACTGTCCCAACCCTTGTGTCCTCTGTCCCAACAATTGTCAGTATTTTCTCCAGCCACAGCTTCGCTTTCGGACACTACTACCATATAATCTTCGAAAAATAGCCCTGTATTTCTGCCCCCCACTTTAAATTCTCTGTGAATTATTTCCTTTGTTCCTTTTATTCACCCAGTTCCAAAATACGTCCAAATAAGATTGCAGTTTCTCACTTATCGTCTTTAATCTTATTCATTTTATTTCGTGCTCTTTGGTATTATTCCTTTGCTACCCTTCCCCAATGAGCTCTCTACACCTTCTGTGCGCAGCACATTTGACTTTTCTGCCCCTTATGGCCTTTTTCAGTTCGTCATTCACTCTGTACCCAAGTTCCCGAGTTGGCTTCCTAATCTTTCCCATACTTTTCTCCCATGTCTCCACTAGGCTCACAACTATGGCATCTGCCATTTCCTGGACGCTGGCCTCCCTATGTGCATTCACAAACTTTGGTTTCAATTTTTCTTCAAACTTCGCCCAGTTAGCAAGTCCCCAAGTCTCTTTGAAGCTTCCCTTGTTTCTTGCCGGATTTTTTGCCCCTGACAGTAATTACATTCAAGTTGTTGTTACTATCTAACCTCCTTTTACACTCATCGTTCACTTCTTCCTCTATCACCTCCTTCAATAAATCGACATGTTTGAGATTATAGTCGATTATTGTTCTTCTATAGTTCCTCCATTTCCCCTTATACCTCGCATCCCTGTTTTGAATATCGAGTCCCCTGTTTTCTTGTCTTGTGATATTGGACCCAAGTGTTGAATATATTGAGTCATTCCACTGAGGTTTGCTTTCCTCCACCACACATTATACAATCCCTATGCAACACTTTTGGTTTTTAGGTTAACCTTTACCCGTCCAATTCCTTCAGATGCCTCTGCCGAGGCACCGACATCAGACAGATCTGTGATCAACGACGGTTTTAAATCCTCTTTTATGTACATGCCTACCCCTCCACCTTTACACCTATACACCTATCCACCCATCCCCTTACTTGGTCTACTCGTTCCTCATGTATTAACCACGTCTATTTTGAGCCCATGATATCAAGTTCCTCTCCCAAGATCAGTGTACATAGCTGATTCACTTACTTTCCTGTGAAGACCCTGGATGTTGCTGTAGCCCACTTTCAGATTACTGGGTATATCTTGACTTCCCGCCTATGATTCTGTTGTTTCCCGGCGGCAACCTCGATAATCTCGTTCTCTTCTCCACACTTGTTCACCCCATCTGTTTACACTCTTGCTATTGCCTCTGGCCTCCCACCCCGCTCGTCTCCAAAAAAGGCTCTGCTATCTGTAGAATTATTTCACCCAACCCATGTGTCCCCGTCCTGCTAAGGTGCACCCCATCTCGCCCGTGCCACAGTGGTCAATAAAGGGTATACTCCAGTCAGCACAATACTCCTCAACCTCCTCATTCAGTGCCATAAACCTTGAGGTCACAGGTGTTTTTATTTGTGGATTTGAATTGACCGGATTGTTTGTTTGTTTGTTTTCTTGCTTTCAGCTAGTTCATGTACGAAAATATAACACAAAGACAACCTGCATTTCACATTTTCATTCGCGACTTTGTCGATCATGAAAATATGATATTCTTTCCAGTCACGAGAAATATATTCCCGATATTCAAAAAGGGAATATAAGTGTTCTCTTTTTATTGCGAAACTGAAAATGATATCATTCGGAAGGGCGAAGAGAAGGCGAATAGTTAAGATCAACTACCAAGAATTTAAAAAACGTCGGTTTGTTTGTTTATTGGTTTTTAAGGTCACTTTCAACATCAATGGCTATATCACGACCACAATATAAGTATAAAATCAAGTTCAGCCAATTATGTATACTTGTATTGTTCACTTTAGAGGACTTTTATGCAAGGCGTTGGTGTCCGGTTCTATTTTACCAGGAGAACAGAACTAGTTCAGCGCTGTGAATAAGCACTGCTGCACTTCCAGAAGTTCCCTTTTGAGAAATTAACCCTTAAGCCCCCATATAGCCCCAAACCGCCACTTTTATATTGCATTGAAGCAGGTGCTCCCTTGTGTAATCTTTTTTATTACTCTTGTGTGTAGACTGAATTTTCCCTGGCAGTGGTTCTACATCACTGCTGGCTGCCTGTATAGGCAGCCAGCAGTGATGAAGAACCACTGCCAAGTCATCAATAACTATGTAAGCAGAAAAAGGCCATAAATACTTTAAAATTAATCTGAGGACTTAAGGGTTAACTTCGGAAATTATGTACAATGTGTTACTTCACAATGTAATGTGTTACTTCACAAATTGGTTAGAAGAGTATTCATTACGAAACGACCATCTTCTTGGTAACATATTGACTTTTAATTTGACCGCAGCATTTAATACGGAAGTTGTTGGAGACTGAACAAAAATATCAACACCTCGAAGGCCTTTTAACAAATTGCTAAGTAAAACCATTCATTACAGTTTTTCACATAATAAGCTGATTTTACTTGAAGAATTTGAAAGGACACAGCTGACCACATATATGATAAGAGGAAAAACAACACAGATCGTAAACTCGATTCATTGCAAATTGGTCACTAATTTTAAAAACAAGGTAATGTTTGCAAGCTCAAATTCTGGTTAGCGACTCGCTGCCATTTATAAGGGTACGGGTGACTCATGGATAGAAAAGTCACCGGAGTTTCTTAATTTTCCAACACAGCAACAGACATTTATCAGAATATTCACTCCGGCTTAGCCGCACACTTTAAAAACATTTTATATTCGATCAACCGTACATAACTAGTTTTCTAAACACGTACACCGTGTACATTTACTCGTCACAAAAAAGTAATGAAAAGAGAGGGGGTGGTCGACGCAGTGGTTCCTTCAGAAAATATTTGAAAGAACGATTAGTTGCAGCAGTCAAATGACGAACTATAACCGTGACAAATTCTCTCTTTCAGTCGAAAACGGCAACGATCTGTAGAAAAATCATGTTTTTTTCTAATTTCGAGGTAGACAAGAATTTACTTTTTACAGATAAAATAAGCTTTTTGAGCTCAGCTTTCAGATAGACCGCACATCTACAAATGCACGTGGAGCAGTTATTTGAAAGTTTGGTAACATATGTGTCGAAAATGACCAGAATCACAGAATTGTATCATTAAGAGTTACAGACTTACATCGTATATTATTTATAACACAACTTGCTCATGGTTTAATGTTACCACACGGATTATGTATCGACAGATTTGGAACCGTACATTTAATGTGAGTTGTCATATGATAAATGATGTTGCAGAATTCAAAAAATGATGGTAGATATATGTCTACAGTTCAAGCCATTCCTCGTACCAACCTTCCGCCACATATTGAATGGTTTAATGATGTCAATAATTCTCGCGTTTAGTTTTTATATCATATTTGTGTCAATGTATGTAATCGTATCGAGGTTCAAATAGATTCGATTTGGCCATTTTCTGGTGGTATATGTTCCTATAGGTATCACAGAACTAACTATTTCCCATAAGCCACCATTATAACGTTCAAGCGAAAAAAAATATGATCACATCACTTCAATTTTGGTATTCAAATATCTTTGTCAGGTATTGCCCTTCAGACAACTTTTTCTGACCCGAAAACAGAGGATCATGCAACAAATAAGAGAGAGAAAATTACACGAAGGGAAGTACCGGTCACGTACACATATTTACCAGGGAATTCCCTACAATAACATACAAAAAGTAAATAGTATTTTTTAGGTCCAAAGTTCATCCAATCACCCTCTTTTTTATCAGGAATATTCAACAATAATGCAAGATGTCAATAGAATGTTTCAAACGTTTATTGAAACAATATATTTTCACAATGCTGTTTATTTTCAGAGATTGCATCATTTGCACTTCAAGGCGGGTAACTCTAAATCAAATATTTAGTTCAGCGATACCAATAATGGCAATGTTAACATTGCCGCAGTAAACAGTTACTGGCATCGAGACACAGAACACCTAGATGTACGTACATGTACACCTACAGCTCATGTGTTTCTATACAGAATTAGACAAAGACGTGTACTTCCTCCACCTCACCCCCAAGAGATGATTTATGGTCTCTAATTAATTTACATCATGTCGTAAACAGTGAACACAAGATGACATCTTGTTCTACTTGTGATTTATGGTCACTAATTAATTTATATGATGTCGTAAACAGTGAACGCAAGATGACATATTGCTTTACTTGCGATTTATGGTCACTAATTAATTATATTATGTCGTAAACAGTGAACACAATATGGCGCCTTCTTCCACTTGTGAGTTATGGTAACTAATTAACATATATCATGTAAACAGTCAACACAAGATGACGTCTTGTTCCACTTGTGATTTATGATCACTAATTAATTTATATTATGTTGTAAACAGTGAACACAAGATGGCGTCTTGTTCCACTTGTGATTTATGATCACTAATTAATTGGTAGCATGTAAAAAGTGAAACTAGATGGTATCTTGTTCCTCTTGTGATTTATGAACAAAAATTAAGAATAACGTTTGTCTTTTTATCAACTTTCTCTCGGATTCGTATTGATTTTTCCCGTTTTTCTCAAAATGTTTCAAGGAACTCTACGAACGCATACCTGAATCAGGCGGTATCTCAGTCGCTGCCTGATTTACAAATTTTGCCATCGTTCGCTTGATAATTAGTCTGTGTGAAACACGCAGACTATTGTTTTTGTATGGTTTCTTTTTCTTTGGTTTTCTTCTTTTTTTATTCTCATTTCTTCTGTCTTTTATGCACAATAACTCGAAAACAAATTGTCCTATCTCGCTGATTTTTGGCATACTGATAGACGATCACAAGTTCTCGTCTACCCGTTTTTCAGATTCCTGTGGAATTAGGGGTGTCCATAGAGGTGTTTTGAAAGTGGGTCACGTCCATATCTCAGGCATGGTATGACCTATGGACCTGGGTCACAATACCAAATGAGTCGACACTCGATGGAGGTACAAAATATGGGTCAAGGTCACTGTGGTCACCCAGGGGTCAATGAGTGCATTTTTCAGAATTGCTGAAAATCACATTTTTTGACCCCCTGTTGCATTCCCATAGTTTATACATGCATTTTTAAGTTAAGTTAAAAAATGTGGGTGTGGCCAAACATTTTGAAACTGGGTCACGCTAATATCTCAAGCATGGTGTGACGTATGGTCCTGGGACCAACACCAAATGAGTCGAAACTCGATGGAAGTTCAAAATGTGGGTCAAGGTCACAGAGGTCACCAGGAGTCAATAAGTGCATGTTCCAGAATTGTTGGAAATCACATTTTTTGACCCCCTAATCCTTTCCCAAAGATGATGCATGCATTTTTACGTTCCAAAAAGTGGGCGTGGCCAAAATTTTGAAAGTGGGTCACATTCATATCTCAAGCATGGTATGATGTTATGATGTATGGATCTGGGACCAACACTAAATGAGTCGAAACTCAGTGGAGGTTCAAATATATTGTGAGTTGAAAATTCTCTGGAACACTATTTTACACGATCGGCTGATGGGGAGATTTACCAAATAATTAAGATAACAGAGTTTCAATAAGTCTATCCTGCCTTTGATCCTCATCCACCCAAGTTCACCCCTGATTGCTTCTAGTGCTGCGGTATTTCTCGACCCCTTTATCCATCGGCCTGCATCGTTCTGCGGGGTTTCCAAGCTCTTTACAGCCGTCTGGTTTAGGGGTACCACTTCCGTACCATATGTTAGCCTTGGCAGACCCACCATTTCCCAAATGGTTTTCCCCACGAAAACCTTATTGAAACTGTTTCTCCCTATAAGTTTCATTTGGTTAAGGATTTGCCTCCCCTTCAGAATCATTTTATTTGTGTGGTTTCGGTCGATGCCTCTTCCTGTGATGTTTATATTTACCCCCAGAACATTCACATATACAGCATTCACAAACAATCTTACACACAGTACACAGTACATAACAAACATACACACACTTCAGTGAGGAGGTAATGATTGCTACGTTGCGGGACATTATTCATCTTCACACAAGCATACACTCCGTTATTTTTAATGTTTATCTACAGCTGCCTTATAAAGTTTTCAGTGTCGTTTTAATAATTCTCAGAACTCTTTTACTCACAGCAAAAATTCTCTTAAACTATTTTAAAGATTTTAATCCATTCTCTCAGTTTTTTTTACAAAGCGTGCATAAGTTTATAAATAGCACATTAACTATTCAGTCTAAAGCTCTCTAACGACGGTCAACAATTTTTGTGAGTGGTGCTATTTCACCGAAGGCCTTTGTTGCTTTCTCGATTGAATACACTCATCAGATTTGTTGACATTTGGCTCGTTTCAATTCTACAAATAAGAGAGGTGTCCCTCTGGAAGCCAGTTTTATGTTGCACTCTTCTTTTAAGGGGTGATAGTCCGTTGTCCGCCATATTCTGTACATGGTGCAGATCGTTTTTTGTCAATAATGCCCATTCATGACAATTGTCGACAGATTTAGTAATTGGATAGGTCTAAAAGGGAGGTGATTTCTGCTACCTTGTTATGCACCACTTGATAAATCTGTCGATGATTACTCACATGTTTTGTTGCAATTCTGTTTGGAGTATGAGCTTTTGCGAATATACATTTCCAACTGCACAAGTTGTTTCTAGTTTTATGGGATGATTGTTGTAATTTCCCAACAGTTTTGTAAACAGGTTCTAAGTACTGCACTGACCTTTTGTAAACAATCTGTTGTTTGTACATAATTTGTATGTCCACCAGTTTGGGCATCATGACCTCCCGTCTGTTTGATTCAAAAGGTAAATAGCTCTAAGCAGGCAGGAGAGGAGTATTGTACTGGAGGTCCTCCTCAAGTATGTACATCTGTTGGGTTAATGCAAAGTTGTAACATATTATCTGCCTTGATACCCTCGCTGGTGGACATTCTCCCTTTGTTGTCATTCATTGATACGATCTGTTACTGATAAGACGTCTGTTATGGCTTAGCTAAATGCTCCACGTAGTGTCATTAAACGTCAATGAATTATTTGGATATATCATTTTAACACATTTTACAACAATACCAAGTAACGTGAAGATAATGCAGTCGTTCTAGCTAAACGAAAGTCATGAGAACCTACCGAAGTTACGATGTGGTCGTTTACCCGTGAGCGTGGTAAACTGGAGGAAGGTATGAACGATCTCTTGAGAGAAAAAAATGTCAATGGGTAGTGTGTACTACGTGACGACTCAAAAGACTTAGTACTTGACGTACCTTGGAAACTATCGTGTGGCTGCGCAGGTTCTTAGGGGAGAATATGCACGACGGAGATGGCTTTGTTTATAGTTCCGTAGACTTGTATCCTCCCGGTTGCAAGGCGAGCGATCTTTACACACCGGGGATAGTTATCAAAAGTCAGTTTGAGACTTTTAGGATACTCATGGGTTATCTCCCGACTGCAAGTGTAGCGATATATGCGTGTCGGAGACAATCTCGTTTACAGTCCCGCAGAACTTTGACAGGTGAACTCATGTGGAAGGGATCACCTCTACAGGCTCAAGTCGGTCAACTCGTGGATTCCCTTCCGACTGCAAGGATGGCTATTTATGCGTGTCGGAGACAATCTAGCTTATAGACCCGTAAGACTTTGTGTACGTTCTAGTATCCTCCGAGTGCAAGGTGGGTGATCTAAGCACATCTGGGATATTTATCCCTGGGACGATGTTCACTATAGGAAACGATCTCGTTTATAGTCAGGAAGGACGTAATGACTGGCGAACCCCTGTAGAAGAGATCACATCTACAAGCTCAAGTCGGTCGCACACATTTATTTATTTATTTATTGGGGTTTAACGACACTTTCGACAGCCAGGGTCACCTCGTGTCGGAGAGTTGTACGGGTGGAGGAAGCCGAAGTACCCGGAGAGAACCACTGAACAACGGCGAGTAACTGTCAGACTCCCCAACATACAAGCAGGGTTAGCATTGGTTGAAGACAAGTGCACTATCGACGTGCAGTACGCCTCACTACCCAACGCCACCGTGCCTCCACGTGGGCAGTGGGTGTGAAGTGTCTTGCCCAAGGACACAACGCGGTTGCCGCAGGTGGGATTCGAACCGAGGACCTCTCGGATTGCAGCCTTCACCTCTACCTACTGAACCACCGCGCCCCCAGGTCGCACACATTATACCTCTTACCAGCCGAAATGTCAACGGAATGCTGACTACCCGGGGGTTCTCGATCTGAAACGACAGAAGAGTGGTTATAGTATGAATAGGTGACAGAACCGGATGTCGAGGGAGACCGGGTTAACCCTTTACCCAATATAACGGCCAAAACCGGCCAGCGCGATCACAGTCTCAAAAATCGCCAATTTATTAGGCTTTTCCCTCTGGAAAAGACTATTGTTTTTCTACGGATTCTTATTTTTTTTATTTTTTATTTTTTTTTTTTTTTAGTCTTTTCCCTCTGGAAAAGACTATTGTTTTTCTACGGATTATTATTTTTTTTTTTTTTTGGGGGGGGGGGGGGGGGGGGGGGGGGGGGGGGGGGTTCCACACATTTTTGTCCGTACGATTCAGAAGCCATTTTCGAACCGATTTTCACACAATTTGGCACACGCATAGAGTGGCAAAAAATCTAAAAATGTACTGAAGCGGAATTTTCAATTTAACCCTTATTTCGCCAGAATTGGCAAAAAACTGCCAAAATTGGGGTTTATCGGCACTTTCTCGAAACACGTCTTCAGGATTTTTTTTAAATATTCAAAATTACTAGACCTGCCTATGACACAACCTTTGATACACACGACATACTAGGCGATTCATATGGTAACCCTCCACAGGCTGCCAAACATCGAAATTTTGATGAAATGGGCCGGTTTCAGACCCCCACAGCACCCAAACGATACCCGAGAGGTAAACATAACTTCCTTTATTGGAAGTGGAATTCACCGAGGATCATTTTTGTAAGTAATAAGGGTGTTCAGAAAACCAAGTGTTAACCCGTTTTGGGCTGGTTAAACAGCAATACCCCAAAAAAGCTCAAAACTTCATGTTTTCCGTGGATTTCTCTAAACGAGTCTTGTAGATTTTCAAGAAAAATTGGTCACTCTCAGGTCTTGGTGTGACATTACAAGTTGCATGGATAAAATATTCCGGTCAGCATTAGTTAACCCTCCCCGAGCAGCTAAACGTAAAAATTGTGATAAAATGGGCTGTTTTCAGACACCAACAGCACCCAAACGATATACCAGAGAGAAAGGGGCCTTCATTTATCGGACGCAAAATTGATCGGAAAATATTTTTGAAAGTGGTAAGGGTATTCAAAATTTGATGTCTTAACCCATTTTGGGCTGGTTAAAGAGAGATACCCATTAAAATCTTAAAATACCCGATTTCTGTGGATTTCTCTAACAACATCTTGTAGGTTTTCAAGAAAAATCGGCTATTTGCAGGTCTTGGTGTGACATTACAAGTCACATGAATAAAATATTCCGGTCAGCATTAGTTAACCCTCCCCGGGCTGCTGAAGGTCAAAATTGCGATAAAATGGGCTGTTTTTGCACACCATCAGCACCCAAAGGGTACACCACAAAGAAAAGTGCCTTCTTTTATCGCGCGTACAATTTATACGGAAACATTTTTGTAAGTAGTAAGGGTATTCAAAAGTCGAGTCTTAACCCATTTTGGGCAGGCTAAAGAGAGATATCCCTTGAAAGCTTTAAATTCCCATTTTCTGGGAATTTCCCTAACGGTAACTTGTAGGGTTTCAAGACAAATTGACTATTCGTAGGTCTTTATGTGACATTACAAGTTGCATGGACAAAATACTCCGGTGAGCGTTTTTTAACCATCTGCAAGCTGCCAAACATCATAATGTTGTTAACATGGGACTGTTTTCAGACACGCACAACACCTAATGTATACATGAGAGATAAACATAATCTCCTTTGTTTGAAGTGGAATTCACAGAGGACCATTTTTGTAAGTAATAAAGGTATTCAAAAAGCCAAGCGTTAACCCCTGTTGGGGAGGTTAACAGGGATACCCCAGGCTTGGCAATTTCAGGAGAGCGATTTTTTAGCTCTCCTTACTGCCCTCCTGAAAGAATTAAGGAGAGCGAAAAATTGCCCTCCTAAATATTTTGGTCTGGGATGATTGAGATTACATGTATTATGCTCACATTAAATTTTTGTTGTAAAGCAAAAATGTAATTTAACTTCGAAGTCACATAACATCACGTAATTTCATTTTGAAAGTGGTTTAGTGGTAAAAGGTAATGGCTGCAACCATACCCAAACACAGTTGCAATCATTTGAAGCAAAATGAGTCACAGCAATATTTTTTTCTATCAGTTTCAAGTTCAACAACTGACATCACAGTTTGAGGAGTAATTATTCAAGGAATATTGACACTATAATATACTACCATTACTACTATCCTGTCACTTGAAGCACTTGCACCAGGATGTGACTGTAGATTCAAGCAGACCTGTTGTCCAAGAAAGTCATACGCCTACCACTACCACCTTCAACCCCCTTGGGGGGTTGAAGGTGGTAGTGGTAGGCGTATGACTTTCTTGGACAACAGGTCTGGGTACCACACAGGTCTTGTCAAGTGTGTGTTCGGTTGTTGAGTGAGACATCTAGATGTCTAAGAGATTTCGCTTTGCCTTAGTAAAGTTAATAAAATCACTGATGTAGTCTGTTGGTTTCAGTTTCAATGAGTTCGTTCAACTGGATACTTGAAATGCTGTGTAAAGCTAATTGCTCTCCTAAGCTGATTGAGGAGAGCGATTCTTTGCCCTCCTGCATTTTTCAGAATGCCAGGCCTGATACCCATCAAAAGCTTAAAAAATCGTTTTCCCAGGATTTCTACAAACATTCTGTGGGGTTTTCAAGAGAAAATGGCCGTTGATAGGTCTTGGTGTCATATGACCAGTTGCGTGGATCAATTATTCTGGTAGGCATTTGTTAACCCTTCATGGGCTGCTAAATGTAAAAAAATTGAGAAAATAGTCTGTTTTTGGACACCAACAACATCAAATGGAAATGCCACAGAGAAACGTAACTTCTTTTACCGTACGCAAAACTTTTAGGGAAACATTGATATTGATATTAACCCATTCTACCATTAATGATGGGTTTTACCTAAGCATTTTTTTTATCAAACCCAAACCGAGTCATTTGAGACTACTATACTCAACTTTCTCATACATCAATGAAGGAACTTTAGTGAGACAGTTAAAAACAATTCCTCAGACACTGTGGGGTCAAGAAAAATCATGGAATCTAATCGGGAAAAGCCATGATTCTCCAGAATCATAAAGTCTAGTTTTTTAGGCTTTTCCCTCTGGAAAAGACTATTGTGTTTCTACGGATTATTATTTTTTTTAGGCTTTTCCCTCTGGAAAAGACTATTGTTTTTCTACGGATTATTATTATTTTTTTTTTTTTTTTTTGGGGGGGGGGGGGGGGGGGGGGGGAGGTTTGGTTTTTTTTTTTTTTTCCACACATTTTGTCCGTACGATTCAGAAGCCATTTTCGAACCGATTTTCACGAAATTTTGCACACGCATAGAGGGGAACAAAATCTAAAAATGTACCCAAGCGGAATTTTCGATTTAACCCTTATTTCGTCAGAATTGGCAAAAAACTGCCAAAATTGGGGTTTATCGGCACTTTCCCGAAACACGTCTTGTAGATTTTTTTTTATACATTCGTCATTGCTAGACCTGTCTGTGACACGCCCTTTGATACACACGACATATCAGGCGATGTATATGGTAACCCTCCACAGGCTGCCAAACATCGAAATTTTGATGAAATAGGCCGGTTTCAGGCCCCCACCGCACCCAAACGATACACGAGAGATAAACATAACTTCCTTTATTGGGAGTGGAATTCACCGAGGATCATTTTTTGTCAGTAATAAGGGTGTTCAAAAAACCAAGCGTTAACGCGCTTTGGGCTGGTTAAACAGCAATACCCCCATAAAGCTAAAAAATTAGTGTTTTCCGTGGATTTCTCAAAGAGCCTTGTAGATTTTCAAGAAAAATTTGTCACTCCCAGGCCTTGATGTGACAATAGAAGTTGCATGGACAAAATACTGCGGTGAGCATTTGTTAACCCTCCACGGGCTGCTAAATGTCAAAATTGTGATAAAATGGGCTGTTTTTGGACGCCACCAGCACCCAATGGGTACGCAACAAAGAAACGGGCCTTTTTTTATCGAGCGCACAATCTATACGCAAACATTTTTGTAAGTAGTAAAGGTATTCAAAAGTCGAAGTCTTAACCCATTTTGGTCAGGCTAAAGAGAGAGACCCCTTAAAATCTTAAAATTCCCATTTTCTGTGGATTTCTCTAAAAACATCCTGTAGGTTTTCAAGAAAAATTGACTACTCGCAGGTCTTTGTGTGATATTACAGGTTGCATGGACAAAATATTCCGGTGAGCGTTTATTAACCCTCTCTGGGCTGCCAAGCATCGTAATTTTGTTGAATGTGCTGTTTTCAGGCACGCACATCACCCAAAGTGTACCGGAGAAATAAACAAAATCTCCTTTGTTGGAAGTGGAATTCACCGAAGACCATTTTTGTAAGTAATAAGGGTATTCAAAAAACCAAGCGTTAACCCTTTTTGTGGTTGTTAATAGTGATAAAATTCCAGTTTTCTATGGATTTCTCAACAACAAAAAATTCAAGAACAATTGACCATTCGCAGGTCTTCAAGTGACATTACAAGCATGAACAAAATGTTTCGGTAAACATTTGTTAACCCTCCAGAGGCTGCCAACCATAGACATTTGGAGGAAATGGGCTCTTCTTGGGCAACCATAACACCAAATGTGTACCTGCGAGATAAACATAACCACCTTCATTGGAAGTGGAATTCACCGTCGATCATTTTTGTAAGTAATGAAGGTATTCACAAAACCAAGCATTAACCCTTTAGAGCTGGTTACAGGGAGATACCCCTCAAAAGGTTAAACATTTGTGTTATCTGAGGATTTCTTTAAAAACATGCCGTAGATTTTCAAGAAAAAATGGCCATTCTCTGATGTTAGTGTGACATTACAAGTTGCATGTACAAAATATTCCTGTAAGCATTTGTTAACCCTATGCAGGTTCTCAAACATCAAAATGTTGATAAAATGGGCTGTGTTTGCGTACCCACAGCACCCAAAGTTGAGAGGAGAGATCAAAATAAGTGGAAGTAGAATTCACTGAGAATTATTTTTGGAAGTAATAAGAGTATTCAAAAAACAACACTTAACCCGTTTTGGGCTGGATAAACAATGATACCCATCAAAAGCTTAAAATTCATGTTCTCCCTGGATTTCTCTGAAAACATCTTGTAGATTTTAAAGAAAAAATGGCCATTCACAGTTCTTGATGTGACATTACAAGTTGCATGAATAAATATTCCTGTTACCACTTGTTAACCCTCTACAAGCGGCCAGACATCAATATTTGGGATACATTTGAGATAAAATGAACCATTTTTAAATTGACACAGCACTCAGTGGGTATGTGTCAAACAAACATAACTCCTTTTGTCGGCCATTGACTTGTTGGACGGCGATATTGACATTAACCCACTCCACCGTTAATGATGGTTTTTACCTAAACAATTTTTATCAAACTGTGTAATTTGAGACTACTATCTTCACCTTTCTCATAACATCAATGAAGGAACTTCAATGAGACAGTTAAAAACAACAAGACACTGTGGGGTCATGAAAAATCATGGAATCTCATCGGGAAAAGCCATGATTCTCCAGAATCATAAAGTCTAGTTTTCATTATTTTTTTCATTTTTTGACTCAAAAACATAGGTTATGACCCCTCGTTGGAACGAGCTGGTTCCAATGAGGGTCATAACCTATGTTTTTGAGACAAAAAATGAAAAAAATGGTTCTTCAGGAATTTTGTTTTTGCAGGTGTCGTCTGCGTGTCATGTTAGGTAAATGGTTAACCGGAGTCGTCACAGCTCACTTTTTGTTGTTAGACTTAATGATGGACTTTACTTAAGTCCATAAGGCCTACGGCCACACATATCAGACAGCGCCATAGGAGTTTAGACGGCATTCGTTGTGCGTAACCTTGGTAGTGTGGTCATCATCTACATGTCTATGACAGCTGACACTGACTACTGGAAACCACACATCCATGTTGGACCAAATACACGTATCTCAAAAAAGAAATTAACAAGTAATTAGTTGCATGTATTACATAAGTCAGAAATGATTGTGACAATAATCATAAATAGTCTCTAAAATAGATATAGCTAAACCAGGAAAGTCATAACATAGGCAGTACAGGCCCAGAAAGGGATGGAATAAGGCACGGGGTAGACTGAAAAGCGAAGATTCTGAAAGAAATCGAGTTAGACGACATGCGCTGTACATGCGCACTGGCATCACATATCACTATGCAAATGATGTCACAACATAGGCCGCTCGCGTGGACTACCACAACAACCCGATATGACTAGGTCACTTGACTGTAACGCCACATGAGTCCAGGTACATTACTTCTCATATTTCTCAGTACCCCCCCCCCCCCCCCACACCCCACCCCCACACGCACTACCATAATAACCCGACATGACATCACCAGGTCACGTGACTTTAACGTTACATGAGTCTAGGTACATACACGGCTACATATACTTCCCAGCCCCCACACGCACACACGTTTTAACAATCACCGTCGCACGCGTCAGGACCTGAGAATTTAGGAAATGCAGGTTCTGTGCTTTTATTTTTCATATATCTTTCACAGGTCTGAACTTTGGTAATACGGTGTGTGTGATCTTTGTTCCACTACCCATTCTACACACACACACACCCTCACAACATTGTAAATTCCTCTAAAAACATGATTGTGTCAGTAGTAGTGCTCGCACGTTTCGGGGGCAGGTTGGGGGATCTCATGTGACGTCATAGTCACGTGACCTAGTGCCGCCATGTTGTGTTGTCATGGTAACCCGCGTGAGCGGCCATGTTGTGACGTCATCTTTACGGACTGGGCCACTTACGGAATGCCTTATATGTATACAGGGGAAATCAGATGGAACATTTTGAAAGCTTCAGCGAAGGTATAGCTAGGAAGTAATTGATGGTAGTTTAGCCAATAGTACTGGTACAAGGCCGCAATGGAACAAGACTGTTGTTGAAGCTAATGATAGTACAGATAGACCATAGACCTATAGTGGCCTTGGAGCTTTGGAGACAAGATGGAAACGGAATCCCATTTGTGGAATCCCTTTTTGGAATCCCATTTGTGGAATCCCTTTTTCGAAAACGCCTGTGGCTATGGAATCCCATTTTGGTCGTATGTGCCTATGTGATAGGGCACATTGTGTCACATTGTGCCTTTTCACATAAGCACATATCGGCACATAAAGCATGTGCTTATGTGCTAGGTCACATTGTGTCACATTGTGCTTTTTCACATAAGCACATATGACAAAAAGGGATTCTCCAGAAGGTATCCTAGATAGGTATCCTCAAATAATACAATACTAGGCTATAGGTATCCTCAAATACCCGTATGTGCCTATGTGATAGGGCATATTGTGTCACATTGTGCTATTTCACATAAGCATATATCGGCACATAAAGCATGTGCCTATGTGATAGGGCATATTGTGTCACATTGTGCCTTTTCACATAAGCACATATGACAAAAAAGGGATTCTCTAGTAGGTATCCTCGAATAATACAATACCAGGCAATAGGTATCCTCAAATACCCGTATGTGCCTATGTGCTAGGGCACATTGTGTCACATTGTGCCTTTTCACATAAGCACATATCGGCACATAAATCATGTGCCTATGTGCTAGGGCACATTGTGTCACATTGTGCTTTTTTCACATAAGCACATATGACAAAAAAGGGGTGCCGAAGGACATATGTTTTTCAAAAAGGGGTGCCTAAATTGGGGTGCCCGGGGATATTGCCATTGAATATAGGCTTTTATTATACACAGGGGAGATAACTCTGCATACAGGTTATGGGAAACCAAGCAATCTGATTGGTTAGTTATAATTTATATAAATGATCTAGATAAAGGAAACAACGAGAGTACTTGGAATAGGGTCAGAACTAACAAGAATAGACTAGAATAGCTAATTATAGTAATAATAAGCAAAACTGTTCCAACTAATAGGCTCTTCTACGCTACTGGAGTATACTCTAGAACAAAGGAACATGGCCAGATAGACGAAAACTGTTGCTTATATAGATAGAAGCAGAGAATTCTGGGTAAATTTGTCCTATAGCACTACGTGCTATTCTTAATAGGGAAAAACGTCACGGGATAAGGATCCAAAAAGGGATTCTGGGAGAATTATAAGCCAGAACATTACTCCTGTTCAATCGAACGCACCCCTTTGTACCCCCTTAGTACCATAGCACTACGTGCTAATCCGATAAATTGGGGAAATAAAGTCAATTTCGGTGATTTTGGGTGGATTTTGGTGATTTGGAGGGATTGTCGGGTTGTTTCTGGTAATCAGATTTACTCTTCTACAAAGGAACACACCCCCCGAACATACCCCTGTCTTGTTAGAAGCCATTGGTAACATAGCAATCACGTGCTACCATAGAAACCAAGATGGCGGCATCCTGTAGATTCAGATTCAGATTCAGATTCTTTATTCACGGTACACATACATGTAAAATGGTTACAAATAAACATATTGCACAAATGTAATGTGAAGTATACCGTAGGAAGTGGCATAGCCAGATTGGCTGTCTACCTGCCACCCCCTGGAAGAAGATGGGGTGATTGCAAACAGACTGTGACTGAAAGAATGAACTGAGAGCCAATTATGTGACACATGATGGAGAATGACGATCGAATCATTACTTTTCTGATATTAGAGTATTAGTGTTTCATTTTCGCCAGCGGAAAGACGGTGATTCAAGGTAGGCAAGAAGCAACCTGCCTATAGGACTCCCTCCACTACTTATGATAACACATGGGGGCGGCAACAAGTCCCATCGTGAAGTTCGTATCGTTTAGACTGCGACAAGGAGGTTGGTCATGATGTTTGGGTGTGGTGTCTACGTTAGCTGCATCATCATCGTAGGATGGCGAATGTTATTGATTTATTTGTGTAGACTTTTATTTGCAAGTTCTTACTTATATCCATATAGTATTTTGCATAGCACCACTGTAAGGAGGAAGCGCGACAGGTTGCACAAGACGAGGATTCCAGATTTAGACGCCTGTATACAAAATGGACGACGGAAGCTCGTATCACCCTAACAACACGCGCTGCGCATGCGCACTAACAACACGTATCACTATGGAGATGACGTCACAACATTGCCGCTCACGCGGGTTACCATGACAACACAACATTGCGGCAATAGGTCACGTGACTATGACGTCACATGAGCTCCCCCGATCAGATCCCCCAACCTGCCCCCGAAACGTGCGAGCACTACTACTTGTGTCAATCAAAACCACACACGTGCCAGTCCTCGTCTAAGGCCAACCACAGCACTTTCTTCGTACTGTAGCCAGCGCGTTTCACCCTTTCGTGCTGCTGTCGAAAAGAAGATGAACCGAGTAATCATGAGAACTTCATCTGAAAAGCAGGATTCCAGCAATCGTTTTTGACGGTGTGCAATGGTCTAGTGGTTTAGGTGTTGGACTCCTTATTTTCAGGCGAGGTGGCCGAGGGTTCGACTCCCGGAAGGGGATCAGAAACCAACATTCTAAATTCCTCTAAAACAGGATTGTGGCAATCGAAAAAACACAAACAGGCCTGTGCCAGTCTTCCTCTGAGACCAACCACAGTACTCTCGTCGTACTGCAGCCAGCACATTCCACACTTTTTTGCTGCTATCACCGGCGCGTGTGCTGACCATGATAAACTTTCGAAACAAAAAGACAAATTTACTGTTATTATATTGTTAACCCATTACCCAATGTAACGTCCAAAACCGGCCAGCGCGATTCTCAAAAATCGCCAATTTATTTTCATTATTTTTTCATTTTTTGTCTCAAAAACAAAGGTTATGACCCCCTCGTTGGAACGAGCTCGTTCCAATGAGGGTCATAACCTATGTTTTTGAGACAAAAAATGAAAAAAAAATGGTTCTTCGGGAATTTTTTTTTTTTGCAAGTGTCGTCTGCGTGTCATGTTAGGTAAATGGTTAACCGGAGTCGTCACAGCTCACGTTTTGTTGTTAGACTTAATGATGGACTTTACTAAAGTCCTTAAGGCCTACGCCCACACATATCAGACAGCGCCATACATGTCTATGATAGCTGACATTGACTACTGGAAACCACACATCCATGTTGGATCAAATAATACACGTATCTCAAAAAAGAAATTAACAAGTAATTAGTTGCATGTATTACGTAAGTCAGAAATGATTGCGACAATAATCATAAATAGTCTCTAAAATCGATATAGCTAAACCAGGGAAGTCATAACATAGGCAGTACAGGCCCAGGAAGGGATGGAATAAGGCACGGGGTAGACTGAAAAGCAAGGATTCTGAAAGAAATTGAGTTAGACGACACGCGCTGTACATGCGCACTGGCATTACATATCACTATGCAAATGATGTCACAACATAGGCCGCTCGCGTGGACTACCATAACAACCCGATATGACTAGGTCACTTGACTGTAACGTCACATGAGTCCAGGTACATTACTTCTCATATTTTTCAGTACCTCCTGCTCCCCCCACCCCCACACACACTACCATAATAACCCGACATGACATCACTAGGTCACGTGACTTTAACGTTACATGATTGTGTCAATCAAAACCACACACGTGCCAGTCCTCGTCTAAGGCCAACCACAGCACTTTCTTCGTATTGTAGCCAGCGCGTTTCACACTTTCGTGCTGCTGTCGAAAAGAAGATGAACCGAGTAATCATGAGAACTTCATCCGAAAAGCAGGATTCCAGCAATCGTTTTTGACGGTGTGCAATGGTCTAGTGGTTTGGGTGTTGGACTCCTTATTTTCAGACGAGGTGGCCGAGGGTTCGACTCCCGGAAGGGGATCAGAAACCAACATTCTAAATTCTTCTAAAACAGGATTGTGGCAATCGAAAAAACACAAACAGGCCTGTGCCAGTCTTCGTCTGAGACCAACCACAGTACTCTCGTCGTACTGCAGACAGCACATTCCACACTTTCATGCTGCTATCACCTGAGAGTGTGCTGACCACGATAAACTTTCGAAACAAAAAGACAAATTTACTGTTATTATATTGCATTCACAGTCTACTATTCGCATTATGTCCAATTTAATTTCAATTGTTTCAAACTTGGCCTATTTCTTCGTTCGTCGTGTGACAACAAGCCTCTCTCATAGAAGTTATTAACAGGTTGCCTCTATTCATTGCCCCCCCCCCCCCCCCCCCCCCCCATTTGTTCATTTAAGCTCTATTCATTAGGTTAATAAAGAATCTCATCAAGACCCAGTGAAAGCTTACTTTAATCTTTATATCAAGTAAACTTGTTATCGCATAACGCATTTATTGTATTGTATTTTGCCTTAATCACAAGTAAGAATTCACCATCACCATTACTCTTGACCTCAGAGGGTTACGACGTGTGAAAACCAGCTACTGATTATCGAAAACTTGGAAATACCAAGAAAGCGCAGGAAAACCTTGACTGCACTGGATATTTCTTGTCCTATCAACTGGATTATCCAGATGATAGGCAGAAATGTCCAGCTGACATTGGAATTCGAGACAGAGAAGATCACGCCGCCTTCTTCGGGGAGAGGTAGTACCCTTGTGAAGAGGAACCCCCTCACGCTGATCCTCACCCGAAGAAATCTGGATGCCCTGGAAGGAACAAGAAGAAAAAAAAACAGTCCATCCACCAGGCGGAGGGATGCCCGACGCCTGGAGGCTTTCTTGGAGACGAAGAAGGAAAAGAGTGAGGTAAGGAAAGAGCCAGAGACGGCCGATATTTCCCCTCCCATTCCCACAGACAAACCCATTTAGTTGCCGGATCCCCACTCGGTATCAATGAATGAGGACAGTCCTATGGAGACTGAGGAGGAAATGGAAGCTGCCCACTCGCCGCTTTCCGACTCCCATTCACCTCTGTCTTCGGTACCCGGAGATCAGGCCCAGGAAGACCAGCAACCAAATCACCACAACCAAAGTTAGAAACACTTGGGGAATTTATCGACCGGATAGATAGAATGGTCATAAAAAATTTCGGAGAACTGAAACTAAACTTTGAGGGGACAGTCGATGACTTCTTAGAATTTAACAAAACCAGAAAAAAGGGATACGATGAAGAAACCAAACACCACTTCAGAGCAATGAATTACAACTGACTAGAGGCATTCAAGATCCGCCACCCTGTCTTTCACAAATGGTATAGAGAAAAGATGATAAGGAAACAGCAGCCAACTCACCTCGGCCTCTTCCCACAAAAAAGCACAAGAAGAAGCACAAGCGACGCTAAAAGACACAACTCCTCTTCCTTTGCCACTGCCAGACACGACTTTACCACACAGCTAAAGAGGGTCGAAAGGGGCTTGTCCCACACAGTCCCTGCGCGCCTTCGGCGCGCTAAAACCATTTAATTTCTAAGAATTCACTTATAGTTTGGATTTCCAAACGTTACTCTGCTTCATTTTACTGGGAAATCCCACAAGCTATTACTATTATTTTGTTCGGATATCCAACAAGTCCAGTTGTTAAATGTTTATCGCTGTTAGGCATTTGGAATACCAGATTCAATATTAAATTGTTATCATCTTTAATTTGTCTCCGAGTCATCAGTTGAACACCAGTGTTTCACAGCAGATATCGACGAACGATCTCCACGGTTATACTATTGCCGAAAGGAAGAAGGACCGAGTCATCATGAGAATTTCATCTAACAAGCTTGATTCCAGCCATCGTTTTTGACGGTGTGCAATGGTCCAGTGGTTTAGATGTTGGACTCCTGAGGGTCCCCGAGGATTCGACTCCCGACAGGGGATCAGAAACCAGCATTCTAAATTCCTCTAAACATGATTGTGTCAATCAAACACACACACACATATGCACACACACACACACAACACATGCACAGATACACACCATCACACACACGCACACTTTCATCGAGATCTGCGGCCCCTCTTTACAGCGCCAATGACAACCATGGGCGCATCGAAGAGAAGATGGTATGACCCACAGCCCCCCCCCCCCCCCCCAAATACTTTTTACAGTCGGGACATTTTCGTCTGAATTGGTGCCTTAAATGTCGTTTCGCCCTTGTGATTACTTTCTTAGACGACTACATTTATACTTGGACTTATGTAACACACACAGTCGGTCCGACAAATGGACGACCGCGGTACCGAATTTGGACAGGTAAGGGGTCCCAGCTCCACCAACTCGATGTACGGTACGTGTTAAGTAAATAAGAAGTTACCTCACGACCAGTGCATGTATATTTTTTATCCACAGATAAGTTCTCAAGAGATCTTGAGTTTTTTTATCTACAATCCCGTCTGGTTGATGTTCCAGTTTTTTTTTATTAAGGCATGCCTTATTGTAGGGCCTGGCGGTTTTGAGGGGTTACGGTTCGGTTCCGCTTTTTTGGCAGTAAACCGGGAAACCGAACCGAAAGACCCAGCAAAACCCGGCCACACGTTTTTATAGTGTTTGTGCATAAACTGATCAAACTATCTTACGGAGAGGGAACAGTACTATCGATCACTATGGACTTGCGTATGACGTACGAACAGGATCATAAATCAGTGAATTAAGCATGATGCTAAAATAATAGAGTATGATACTCAATTAATATAGTATGATACCCAAATAATATAGTATGATACTGAATTAATTCAGTATCATACTCAAATAATTGAGTATCATACTTAATTATTTATGCAGCATTTATGAAATCACTGTTGATACCAAATAATATAGCATCATACAAATTATTAGAGTATCATACTAAAAAACAATTATGACCCTCCCGTACGTGAACCTGATTTCAGTATCATGCTATTTTATTTATGCTGCATTCGTGAAATCGTGCACAATAATATAGTATGATTCTAAATTAATTGAGTATCATACTAAAATAATTAAGTATCATACACAAATAATATAGCATGATTCTAAATTAATTGAGTATCATACTAAAATAATTAAGTATCATACACAAATAATATAGTATGATGCTAAATTAATTGAGTATCATACTGAATTAATTCAGTATCATACACAAATAATATAGTATGATGCTTGCGTCTCTAGTGTATCCGGCAATGGGGCGAATGTGGTACGTCGTGTTCTCGTTGTCACATTTTCTCCCTTATTGACTCGTCCACCTGACGAGTCAATGAGGGAGAAAATGTGACACTGAGAACACAACATGGTTTAGATGAACTTCATTCCTTTGTTACCCTGATTTAAGTTGATGGGTTTTTTATTGAATAGACTAAACAACTGATCCCCCGAGAACCCCCAAGACAGACAGAAACGAAGCTGGGCTGAACTTAATACAGCTTGTGTGGGGAGTGGTGCCGTACAAACTATTGTTGATTTTTCCAAGTTAACCCTTTACCTAAACTGAACAGCAGACGACACTTGCAAAAATAATTCTTGAATAACTAATTTTTTTCATTTTTTGTCTCAAAAACATAGGTTATGACCCCTCGTTGGAACGAGCTCGACGAGCTCGTTCCAACGAGGGGTCATAACCTATATTTTTGAGACAAAAAATGAAAAAAATAATGAAAATTAATTGGCGATTTTTGAGAATCGCGCTGGTCGGTTTTGAACGTTACGTTAGGTAAAGGGTTAAGGGGACTGAAGTGTTATTTACTAGATGTTCTTATTTAACACATAGGAAAACCGAACCGAAACCGAGGTTTCTTTCCTGAAATGGAACCCAAACTGAAATCGAATCGGAAAAATCAGAACCTCCCAGCTCTGCCTTGTGGATGAAGTTGGAATATATTATCAGCTGGGACTTGAGCCATCAGAGTTAGGACACATCAGTTTCCATCAGCAGTCCAATCAGTCATCTTCACAACGCCTCTGTGCTAATAGAAGCACGCCTACCATTATCTAAGGTACTGAACTGTTATTCGATTTTCAAAAAATCAAAATCCCCAACTGGACTTTCATCATATATATACTGCGGTTTTGGATTGTAGTCAAAGAGCTGAAAATCAGGTCGTAAAACTTCCTCCAACTTACTTAAGTATAAACGTTTGACTGAATGATACGCTTGTTTTAAAGCTTCTTTTCTGTTCGAATGCCTGTCGAGTTTCAATTTGTCTCTTTTATATGATTCAACAGCAATCTTTTCGAAATCAGTCTGTTTGATTAGATTGGCTTCTGAATCAGTTAGTGGAAACGCCGACGTGGTAGAAAGCAGACCTCTGATTTGTAACTTCCGCCACGTCCTTTTGAGTGCTGAACTAAATGGTATACATTCCACCACCGATTCTCGCTGAGCAAATGGTGTTTCTATAGAATCAAGTAACGTGTCTTCTTCAAAACGAGTCGATAAACTCTCAACTGATGTTACAAACTTGTCCAACCCCGCGTTCTTGAATACATATGCCACATCTTCTTTGAATGTTTCCATTTTCCCCAGTATGTTATAATGCATGTCACAAGGACGGCAGTTTTCAAAGCTGGATTTCAAATGCTCATCGAATGCAAAACCACGATTCATAGACGTGTACACGTAGACTACGACTTCTTCAAATGTGATGTCATGACCACATTTTGAAATGCTTCGAAATTTCGGTCCTCTTTGTCTCTGCACTATATGGGTGCCAATGGTGGACCAGTAGAAGGGGTTTGGGGAGTAGAGTTTGTCGACATAGGCCGAAAAAAGTTTAGTGTAAGGGTCGCGTACAAAAAGAATCTTTGTTAAATTCATCTTGGCTGTTGAGGCCAGATTGAAACCTTGGTTGGCCATTGTCATAGATTTGAGTAGTTTGTCATGCATGACATCTCGGATATTCACATCATATGGGTCAGTAGTTTTCAACTTCTTTGTTTTAATGTAAAAAAATCTCTTCCAATATGTGGAGCCCGATTTCTCAATCGGACAGAACTGTAGACTGTTTGTGACATCCAATATAGTCCTTACGTAGACGGGTCTCAACTTCTTTTTGCGGCTGGATATTGTGGCGTTCTGAAGTCGGAGGCCAAAGGAAGAACATGAATATTCCAGATGCTTTACACGATCTAGCATTTCCTTGTGCTTATCGTTCTGAAAATGAAGAAACGATAATTAACTCGATGTCCATAGGAGGTGTGGAGGACGATTTCTGTTTAACCCTTTGAATCATGGTGGTATCATCCTTGTAAGTTCAACGGCAGTAATTGGAATAGTCTATATTCATCCTTTGGGGGTAGGCCAATTAATATTTTCAACGTGCAGCCTTAGAGCTGTACGTTGAAAATATGGGTTGGTCTACCCCCACAGTGGCACACGTTCACTTAGCAGCCATCCTACTCTACTCAATGAAATTATGAAGTATCATGTTGTTGGAAAAAGCGGTCTCGGGTTCAAAGGATTAACCCTTTACCTAACATGGAAAGCAGACGACACTTGCAATAAAAAATTTTGAATAAGTAATTTTTGTCATGTTTTGTCTCAAAAACATAGGTTATGACCCCTCGTTGGAACGAGCTCGACGAGCTCGTTCCAACGAGGGGTCATAACCTATGTTTTTGAGACAAAAAATGAAAAAATAATGAAAATTAATTGGCTATTTTTGAGAATAGCGCTGGCCGGTTTTGGCCGTTACGCTGGGTAAAGGGTTAAGTAAAGGAATTCGGATTTGCAGCGTGGTTGTTGTGGCCTGGGCATTAGTGTAAGAATTCATAGTGCCTGTTTTATTTTAGTTATAGAAGTCAGTGGCGGCGCCAGGATTTCGATTTAGGGGATGCCTAACAGCCTAAAGTCGTGATGCCGAATCCCGAAAGCGCAGACCTGAGCTGGGGGGGGGGGGGTATAGGAGGGGTGTGTCCCTCTCGTTGGTGCGGGTCTGGGAGACCTCCCCCAGGAAAACATTTCATATTTGGACCCCCTGGGCGATATCTGAGAGTTTCTACAACCCCTGACGTGGTTTTCAAAGCCCCCCCCCCCCCCCCCTCCAAAGTGTTCTAAAATTGTGCTTACATCACTGTGTAAACGCTTCCACGAAGTATTATCATTCAAATACAGTTATTACTCGTATTCCTGCAATATCAGCGAACTATTTTCACTAAAAACCCATTAAACTTGATCGGTAATAATAATTCTGCCAAAAGACGACAAATTGTCGCCCCAAGAATGTTGTCGGGTGGTTCAGGTCGTTTTGGGGGACATTTCAATATTGGCATACAGGCCCACTGTATATATAAAGAAAATGTATGTTAGATATTGTAGTAACGATTAACGGTACATGATGTGTATTGTTGTGTGGTGTTAGCGGGTGTGATATTGGGTGGGAAAACCACGGTACTATAGCAATTTGAAGTTTGATTGGGTGGTAATAAGTTTCAAGATTAAAAACCAGTGATTGCTTCAGCACGAAATATCCGCCCAATTTACCCACAAAGGTTTAAGGTATTCCAATACATTTAGTGGATTTTTCTGTTAACATGCCTTTAGTGGTTTAATTATGACTATGCAAAAAAGATTCAGTTTTATGTGCCAAGTCAGTTACTGAGCTACTGAAAACTCATATGCTATACTTGCTAAATTCCTATGCCGATCTGCTTGAATAATCATTTATCACAGAAGTTCCAGTCAGCAGGGGCGTAGGTAGGTTTTTGCCGGGTTGGTGGGGGTGAGTCCAAATTTGCCGACAGACCATTTTTTTTCCTTTTTACCAAATTGTACCTCCAAATAGTATCAAACTTTTCCATCCGCGCAATCAAACGCTTGATTACACGCCTTTTCTTTGAAATCCCCATTTTCAGCAACACGAAACCATGCGGAAAATGAAAAATCCGTTCAATCGTTGATGGACTATTTTTAAATTGAAGCGAAATTTCACTGGAATTTGCTACAAATGTGCAACCGCAATCACAATTTGAGTCGCTAGCGATAGTTAGAAATCGTCCCCTGACTTCCAGTGTGCCACTGGGCACATAGAACACATTGGAACTCAGGGGACGAAATAGTAACACGGGTTCCTGTTGTGTTCTTGGTCCTTCCTGGTTGATTAAACCAGCCAACTTGATTTTAAACTAGAGAAACAGAATTTACTGCCACCAGTAAATTCAAGTCTGTGTGAAAAGGGTTAAAGTATCAGGAATAAACTATGAAGAAAGAGAATTCATTGAGGCTTATTTTTCGGGAGTAAAATATTTTTGAACAAATCAGAAATGGGTTTTCGTTAGCAGTATTTACAGATATTCATACAGGAATCAGAACATTTTTATAAGAAACCAGATATGGCATATTTGTGACCAGCATTCAAAGGGTTTGATACACGAATCAGAAATGGACATTTTTTGGCTCTGCCCACTACTTTGAGTGATGAAATGCATTCATAAACTTTAGAAATGCATTAAGGTGTAATGAAAAGCATTTCCCAGTCTTTCTGAATAATGCCCCAATATTAAGATCTTCGGTGGGTTAAAATATTCTCTTTAAATATTCCATTTTAATCCTTTAAATGGGGGCGCAGTGGCTCAGTTGGCAGAGGTGCAGGCTGCAAGGCGTGAGGTCCTCACTCTGTCCTTGGGCAAGACACTTCACCCCATAGCCCACATGGGTGCATGGTGGCGCTGTGTACTAAAGCGTACTGCACATCGATGGTGCACTCATCTTCAACCAATGCTAACCCTGTTTTGTGTGGAGTTAGTATGTGGGGGATCTGACAGTTGCTCGTTGTTGCCAGGTGGTTCTTCCCGGGTACTCCGATTTCCTCCACCTGAAAAACTGTCGTGGTCATGATTAGCCACTGTGCAGAAATATGTGACATTAAACACCAATGAATAAATAATCCTCTAAAAATGAGCTCAATCCAATAAAGGGTCATAAGCTATGTTTTTCAATCAAAAATGAAAAGGTAATTAAAACTGAATAGACGTTTCTGTGAATAATGTTGACCGTTTTTCGCCGTTATGTTGGCTAAAGGGTTAAGAATCCTTTACTTTGGAAAGCACACTGAACGGGTGTCCCATTCCACATAGAATTAAATGTTAAGAAAATAAAGCGAAAAACATTAAGTTTCTCAGCTGACAGTACCTGCTTTTGCACTCCGGAGGGATGGAGCGGCACAAATCAGAGACATTCTCTTAATGGCACTTTGGCACCAAAGGTTTCTGCACTCTCGGCGAGACCGAGCCGAGCGCAGTGAAAGACTATAGAACTCCTCTAACAAATGAGTTTTAAACAGTCGTAGCACTAACACAGTTAACAGTACAGTCGACCATGTCAGTATTGCATTGTTACCGGTAGCCTGACAGATTTGTGATAGGTTTCAACAATTATTCAGTGCAGTTTTATGGAAAGGGGTAACTTTATTCTGCCTGAAATAAAATATGTGCAATCCACATTGAAGTCTTGAGAGGGTTAGAAGTATTGAATTGAATAAGATAGCTTTCAACACATTTTACAATTATTCAGTGCAGTTTTATGGAAAGGGTTAACTTTATTCTGCCTGAAATAAAATATGTGCAATCCACATTTAAGTCTTGAGAGGGTTAAAAGCATTGAACTGAATAGCGTATAATCTATTTCCTTACAAGGCAAAGGGTTTCTCTCAACTTAGTTCCAGGAACTTACATCCCATTATCATAACAAGGTTAGTAGATTCCGTTTCATTTTTGACAGCTACTCCACTGGTGTTTACATTATCTCAAGTGTGAATAACAGAGCATCGTATTGCTTGGGGAGAATTTACTGCATCAGGAAATTGGAGGCTGTGAAAGCCCTGTGGCCGACTGGGCCATACTCAGTGGCTCTAGCGACCTGAAAACTTTTGACTCTCCACCAGTATGCCAAAAATCAGCGAGATAGGACGATTCGTTTTCGAGTTATCGTGAGGACAAGGAAGCGCATAGAATACAGAAGACAGGAGAATAAGAAAAAGAAAAAAGAAGAAGAAGAAAAAGAAACCGCACAAAAACAATAGTCTGTGTGTTTCACACAGACTAATTAATAAAAGCTGTGAGTTCTGTCAGGGAGGTTAGGCATACTCCGTGGTTCTGTTTGATGTGCATTCGACAATTCGAGCATGGCGTGAAACACAACAAGGGAGCTAACTCTAGTTATACAAAACACTCCTCTCTCTCCCTCAGTAAAGATGAAACAAAAATACTAAAATATTGTTCAACTGGATACACGTCTCCCAACAGAAACATAAGAGGGTTAATAATAATTGTAAATGTTAACAAATTGTACCTGTAATAATTTCACTCAAAATAATGCTGTGGTTTTCTTACTGTTGTTCTCAAACTACAAGGCCTTTGAGTTGAACCACCAGGTTTCTGTGAGGCAGTGCTTTCAGTCTCACTATCTGAATGTGGACTAGTTGCTGTCACTGCTTAGAATGTTCACCGGTAGAGGTTTTGTCTTCAGTGGTTGAAGTAGGCCAGTCGGCAATAAATTGACCCTCTGCAACCCCTGTCGGCCTCTGATAAACAGATTTTTGAAGCAACTGATACACGCCTTTTCTATATGCTATTTTCGACCTTTACTGAGTATGTCACAGGACCCAGTCTCTCAACAAGGACCCCATGACCCCACTTGGATTTACCCTGCCTAAAATCTGCCACTAACACATCATCATTAACACTAAATTCTCTATTTACTGATGATTTTTTCTGTACTAACTTGGAGGTACGCTTTGACACAGATTCGGCAAGATTTGGCTTCAATAAATCCAACTTTGTGCGTAAACAACGTTTCATTAATAAATTACATGGGGTTTGGTTTGTAGTCATGGGTGGTGTCGTTCGATAGACCAATAAAAACCTTTCCAATTTCTGACTGAGTGATCCTGGCTCCTTATCCAAATGTCTCATGCCAAGCTTAAAAGTTCTAACAAAGCGTTCAGCTTCACCGTTCGAGCTTGGGTGACAAGGAGAGCTTTTCACATGTTATATGCCATTTGACTTGAGAAACGCAGAGAAGAAACTAGAGACAAATTGTGGCCCATAATCAGTTACCACTTCCTGATGCAACCCATGAAATGCAAACACATTCCCGAATGCCTCCACTCTTGTCAGCTGTTATAGTATTTAACTTACTCACTTCACTCAGACATGGCATCGAAACAATAAAAAAAACATTTTCCCTTTAAAGGGACCTGCAACATCTAGATGTAAGCGAGTCCATGGCGTACTAACCAAAGCCATGGGTTGGACACATTTTTTGGCGGATGGGGTGCATGATTAGCACAAGTTTGACAGGCTTTAACTGCCCCCCCCCCCCCCCCCCCCCCCCACCACACACACTTGTTGGTCTATCGATGGCCACCACACATGCATACGTGCCAGACTCTTCGTCTTCACTATTCCAGGATGTGAATTATGCAGTAAACTCAATTCATGTCAATTCAGTTACTTATTCAACGGTACACATAATAATAAATTCAGATAACATATTTTAGATTTTAGAGGTGTATACTGTTAGGGAATACCATAGCCTATCTGACTGTCTTCCTGGCATTCCCTGAGAAACCATGAACTTCATACCTGGCATCAAGCACACTTCATTACGCAAAATCTTAATCACAAGTATACGATAAGAACCCAGAAACTGTGGAAAATCGAGTTGGGAGTATATAAGGGAAACGTTGATAATTCAGAAGTTTGGAAAGTTCCAAGTGTCTCTTATTTTTTTATTTTAAAGTCTTTCAAATGGCGAAACGCGCGTTCATTTGTGCGTCCAGCCAGTCCAAAGGCGTTAACTAGCCATTCGATTCCTGTTTAGCGAAGAACTTTCCTTTGTTCTATTTAATGATGAGACGAGAATGCTATTTCTTATCTTATATATTTTATCGCTTGCCAATATTGTGCTAATTCTGTTGTTTAGCAAATTGTGAAATGTGAATACAATTGCTGCCCCTCCACCCGATCGATACGAGGATCCATGGAGCGCAGGAAATACATCGACCGGGACCGAAGGCCGAGGCCGACATTCTCCCGCACTCCGTGGACCCCCACACCGACCCAGCAGAGAGGGCAGCAACTGTTTTATTACATTCAACCGGTGTAGGATTAAAATAATCAGGCGTTGTCGGCACAGTCTGAGCATTCAGGATAATCACAGTTTACTGTATCGCAATACAGGTCAAGGAAGTTGTCTGTTGTGAGTTTTTAAATTTTTGGCGAGGCAGAGTTTGCATGGATGGGTCAATTTCATTTCATACTCTTGGGAAAGAGTGGATAGGAAGGTCAGCTGAAAATTTTGTGCTTGGTTTTTCTATATATACCTTGCTACATTGCCTGTTTACCATGCTCGAAGGATTTTCATATAATTTAAAGTATTTATTAAAACCTTCCGGTAGTTGATTATTGGCCCAGCTATGCATAAATAGAAGAATAGAGTGTAAACATCATTAAATTTAAGAATTCAGTGTAACTTGAACAATGGATCAGTATGGGAGGAATGTTTTTTATTACTAATAATACAAATAGCCTTTTTGTGACTTAAAAACTCTATTTGTTGGGGGGGGGGGGGCGGGGGCGTGTCTCCAGACACGGATGCCATATAGCAAATGGGTGTGAACAAGGGAAAAGTACAGGATTTTGAGAGCACTTATTGGAAGAATTTTTTTTGCCCTATTTATTGCATAGATGGCAGAAGCCATCTTAGAGCATACCGTCGAAATGTGACTCTTGAAATTTAAATTTTCGTCAAGATGAATGCCTTGGAATTTAACACTTGACTTATCTTGGCCATTCCTAATCGGTGCAATGTCAATTTTATTTAGAGTTAATAATCGGTTTGTAATGCTGTATGAATCGTTGTTTGGGTGAAGTAACATGTAATTGGTTTTCCTCACATTCAGTATCAGTTTATTTGCGGAGACCATTCACTAACTTTCTGCAGCTCAATGTTCTCATTTTCAAAGACGGTATCAAGGTTATCATTTGAAGCATGTGCTGTTGTATCATCTACAAATGATAAAAAATTTTAGAACAATGGAATTGCTTAAATCATTAATGTATATCAAAAATAGGAGGGGACCGAGAACTGAGCCTTGCGGCACTCCGACTGGTATATCTTCAACATTGGAAGTTATATCAAGGTATTGGACATACTGTTTTCTGCCTGTTAAGTAATCTTTGAACCAGTTAAGAGCTATTCCACGAATGCCATAATGTTCTAATTTTTTTTTTTTTTTTTTTGGAAGAATGAGGTGATCAATAGTATCAAAGGCTTTAGAAAAATCGAGAAAAATTGATATAGTGCAATCTTTGGTCGGTTTGTCATTCATACCGGCAACATCATTGATGAGGTGACGAACTGGGTGTACCGTGGAGTGTCTCTTCCTGAAACCAAATTGGTACTGATAAAGTAAATTTTGGGTTTCTAAATAGCTCGAAATGCGACTTTGCATAAGTTTTTCCAAGATTTATGAGAAGGCAGGTGGGATACTGATGGGTCTGTAGTTATTAAAAGACTGTTTATCTGCAGATTTATAAACAGGGGTGACTTTAGCTATCTTCATTTTTGTGGGGACGATGCCAAAATTGAATGATAAGTTAATAAGGTGGGTCAGAGGCATAGCAATTTCCGTGATGATTTTTTAATAACTTAGTAGAGACATCGGTATAATCTTTACTCGTTATGGTGTGAATTTCCTGTACACATTGCAATATTTCAGCTTGGCGTGTAGGGCAACAAAAAAGGAGTCGCTGTAATTGTGTTCAGGTAAACGAAAAAGTGCTGGGAGGATTGAAACCAATATTAACAAAAAAGGAATTGAATTTGTCGGCTATTGTTTTGAGATCAGTGAATTCAACCTCACTTTCGACAAACGCGGATGGTAAACCAACAGTCCCCCTTGATTTGTTAATTGCTTTCTTCAAGTGTTCCCATGATTTCTTGAGGTTATTTTTGTTATCATTCAGGGCAGTTGTATAATAATCTTCTTTACATTTACGTTTTAGGCGATTAAATAATATACAGTGAGCGTTATATCGTTCTGTGTTAATGGGGTTTGGAGATCTGAGTTTTTTAGCATGTAGGGTTTTTTTTTAGTCAGTGATAATTGTAAGAGACCATAGGTCGTCCATGGTTCCCACTTGACGTGTTCCTTTGGGACTTTTACTATCTTTAGGGGGAACGCTTGGTTAAATGCTCTCTGGAAGCTATTAAGAAAGTTTTCGTATGCGTTATTGGGACATATTGCGTTCAGAACATCTTAAAAGTCACTTTCCGCCAGTAAAGCTCTAAAATGGTCGACATTTTCCTGTTTAAAGGATCTTTTGAGGGTGTCTTTATTATCAGTAGATTTTCTGCAAAGACTAACGTAAAAGGTTCCAAAATGATCGCTAATATCGGTGATAATAACTCCAGAAGTATATTTATTTGGGTTATTGGAAATGATATGATCGATTATGGTCGCTGTCGAGTCAGTTACTCTTGTTGGTTTAGTAATGGTTGGCATGAAGCCAGAGCTGAATATCGTATCAACGTACAAATTTATTTTGGGGTGGCGATTGAAGCCGAGCAGTTCAATGTTAAAATCTCCCATTAGGTACGCTACTTTGTTTTCATTATTGATTTTTTAACAAACCGAAACAAGCTCATCAAAAACTCATCTAAGTCTGCTCGCGGGGCAGTGTTAGGTCTATATAGAATACCCAGAATACAATTATGCTTAGATGTTATTTCAACACAGATGGACTCAAGTACATGGGGAATAAAAATTGAGAGATCGTCGCGTATTTTATAACTAAGGTCGTCCTTAATAAATAGTCAAACTCCACCCCTTCCATCGTCGCTGTCTGGCCGTGTCCGTGTCATAAGAGGGTGGTAACCTTCCAGCTCATATGAGATGTGTTCTTTGATGCTAGATACCTCCGTAAGACCAATGACATCTAGAAGGTTACAGGTCGGTTGCAAGTCACATATTAAATTTTGTAGTTGGTCCCAGTTAGCATTCAAACTGCGAAAATTGATTTTAAATATTGAAAACGATTTGGAGTTTGCCGCAATTAGATTGGGGATTTGTTGAGGGGAATAGTAATTGCACGTGTGGTTGCCCACGTTAAAAGGAGAGACCGAATTGTTGTCTGAATCAACAGGGAGTGTTTCATTAAATAGGTTTGTAAAATCATAACAAGCGTTATTCTCAATCTCATCAAATACAATTCCATTAGCCATTGTCGAGTAAATTTGAATTTAGAACAACGTCTAATCCCTTTGATAAATGTAATGGGTTGCGCCATACTGGAGTGCTGTGAAGTGCTGGTAAATACAGTAGGCTGTTGCTGCCGGGTATCCAGAAAATATATAAATATAACATGACGAAACAGGTAGTTATGGACAATTCGGTCTTTTTACCACCTCACATCAGGAATAGGACCCTTGGGCGGAAATCAAATCGTCCCATGGTGCACAAGAGCGCCCACACTAAAGCTCCGAGGAACTCCAATGGCCGTCCCAATGACTCCACGGAGTGGCACCTTTCAATGAGTTAATAGTTAAAGCAATCAGTCTGTTACATGGTCTTGTTCAACAAAATGCAGTTTTACCACAATTTACTCAGTTGATAGTTACAAGTAAGTTTTTCGCCCTCTAAATTTTAGAATAATAATAATAATAATAATAATAATAATAATAATAATAATAATAATAATAATAATAATAATAGCACTTCGGCCGGCCGCTGATTTGTCGCGGTTCTCGTATGAGAAGGCCTTGGTTACCCATGTTCTACCAACTGCCTCCCCCTATTCCCGCGCTTCTTCTCTCCTCCCAACACTCAGAGACGAACTGCTTGATGACATCCCTTGCCCCATTCTTCCCAATCTCTCCGATTAGTATATTAACCCTCTCCTTTGAGTCGCCCCCTAACCACATGTCCTTCATTCTCCCATCCCACTTCTCCATTATACTCCCCGTGAATCTTGTTCTTTTAGACTGGTATTTCGGGCATTCTATAAGAAAGTGTTCCAGGGTCTCCACCAAGCCCACGTTACACATCTGGCACTCCTTTCCACTGTGTTTCCCAATTTTTCCCCTCGGCTCCAGGGACCGCGACCTCAGCTTGAACAACAGTGACCCCCCAAAGGTGCCATCAAGGTACTCTTCAAAACCAGGCTTCTCTTTATCACGCAGGCCACCCAAAGATCTCTTTGATTTGACCCCCTCTCGCCAATTACGGTTACAATCCTCCATGCCCCTTTCTCTGACGATTTTTTTGCCCTGATTTGCCCCAACGTCAAGGTCCGAGATCTCCATTGAGTAGTTTTCTACTAGCTCCCTCACTTGGACCATCCATCCCGTCTTGATATTTGAGTTGAAAGTTCTCAAGAACATTACTTTACACCATCGGCTATCGGGGAGATTTACCAAATAATTAAGATAACCGAGTTTCAATAGGTCTATCCTGTCCTTGATCCTCATCCACCCAAGCTCGCCCCTGATTGCTTCTAGTGCTGCGGCATTACTCGAGCCTGTTATCCAGGCTCGAGTGATTTCTCACTGGAAAATAAATACACCAAACGGAACAGTTGCTGAATAATATGTATAGTTTTTCAAATTTAATGATAGTTTCTTGTTTTTTTTTTCTTTTTTTTTTACCCCTTCACTCAGCATAGATGATATCTAAGTTTAGAATTGGGCTTTGTGTTATGTAAAACTATAGGATAACTTTCATTAAGATTCAATAAAATCCCACCATGTGAACCCCCAATGGAGCAAACTGGTCAAGGTCGCTGCAGTGGGAGCTCACATGGTGGGTCCTGATTGAATGGTTTTTTTTCTAATTATTACATATCCACAATTTCTTGTTTCAAGGATTGCGCGGGCGGTTTGTACCAATTTGTTTCGTAAAGTGATGAGTTGGGTGTTTAACCCGTCAATAGACTAAGCTAGAAATGAGCAAAGAAACAGAATGCGGTCAGCAGCGGCAATCAAATCAAGCGTGAAGTTCAATAACTGACACAAGGATGATCTTCTTTTTAGCTGTAATAAGTTGGTCGCGCACGATTCAAGGAACAACAGTATTGTGCCAACGCGGAAGGATAAAACTCGAGGCCTGTGGCCTCTTGTTCTATCCTTCCGCGCTGGCACTCGTGTCATATCGATTAACCCATTCATACACGCGTGTCGTTCTGTGTATATGTGACAGGGAATCTCCAAAATCAGGGAATGTATAGATGCCCTGAAATATTTAGGGAATCTGTCAGATTCCCTGATTCAGTCAGGGAATCTATCAGATTCTCTAAAAATTCTAGGGAATCTATAGATTCCCTGAAAAATCGTTAAAAAAATCTAGAGATTCCCTGAAACGATATTTTTGCAATTCTTGATGAATTTTTTTTATGAAACCAATCCATATAATCAAATCAGTTACGTATGTTTGTTTGGGATGAACTTCTTCATAATACCTGAATCAGATATTAATAATTTTAAAAAGATATTATCTTGGATCTAACTACAATGAATTACTGGTTACAATTGCTGTTCTATTTGTTTGTTCCAGGCCTGGTATTCTGAAAAATGCAGGAGGGCAAAAAATCGCTCTCCTCAATCAGCTTAGGAGAGCAATTAGCTTTACACAGCATTTTAAGAATCCAATTGAACGAACTCATTGAAACTGAAACCAACAGACTACATCAGTGATTTTATTAACTTTACTAAGGTAAAGTGAAATCTCTTATACATCTAGATGTCTCACTCAGCAACCGAACACACACTTGACAAGACCTGTGTGTGTACCCAGACATGTTGTCCAAGAAAGTCATACGCCTACCACTACCACCTTCAACCCCCCCAAGGGGGTTGAAGGTGGTAGTGGTAGGCGTATGACTTTCTTGGACAACAGGTCTGCTTGAATCTACAGTCACATCCTGGTGCAAGTGCTTCAAGTGACAGGATAGTAGTAATGCTAGTATATATTGTGTCAATATTCCTTGAATAATTACCCCTCAAACTGTGATGTCAGTTGTTGACCTTGAAACTGACAGAAAAAAAATATTGCTGTGACCCATTTTGCTTCAAATGATTGCAACTTGTTTGGGTATGGTTGCACTTTTACCTTTTACCACTAAACCACTTTCAAAATGAAATTACGTGATGTTATGTGACTTCGAAGTTAAATTACATTTTTGCTTTACAACGAAAATTTAATGTGAGCATAATACATGTAATCTCAATCATCCAAGACCAAAATATTTAGGAGGGCAATTTTTCGCTCTCCTTAATTCTTTCAGGCGGGCAGTAAGGAGAGCTAAAAATCGCTCTCCTGAAATTGCCAAGACTGTTGTTCTGCATGGCCTAGGGTGATAGAGTCTTGAAAGCTATCCCACCTTTTAAATTGTGAATGATAAAAAAGCAACAGATTTGTATTTTGGTTTGGGATGAACTTCTTCAAAATATCTGAATAACATATTAATAGTTTTAATTAGATATTATCTTGGATCTAATTATAATGAATAGCTTATCACTGTTGTTGTTCTATTTGTTTGTTCTGCATGGCCGAGGGTGATAGAGTCTGGAAAGCTATCTCACCTTTTAACTTGTGAATGAAAAAGTAACAGATTATGAACTCACACCTCAAATGATTGCAGGCAAGTGACCGAAATAAAGAATTTGCTTGCTTTTGTGTTTTTATTTGGTCACCCATGGTGTGTCAAAACTGTCAAATTTAACAGAGCACAATAAGTATGTGCTAAATGTTAATGACTAGATTAAACAAATCTAAGTATATATTAAATACATGGAAGGCTGACCATTCAGGAGTGGTGGAGGAACAATTTACCACTGAATTGCTTCGGCAATATTCTTTAAAAGCTGATCCAACAAAATCGGGACTGATCCCTAAAGATGATTATGAAAAACTCATCAGTGAAATAATTGATGCTGTTTCATGTAAAACAAAAACCACCAGAAAATATTGTGTGCTTTCAAAGTATGAGGTTATGGACTGTGGTGACTGGAAAAAAGTGATTCGCAGGAAAGTGAATCCCGATGATCCACCCATCTATATAGTACCCATTGAAGGTATGTTTGACATTTTGAGAAAAGCTCACAGTTCTACGGGGCATGGCGGTCGAGACAAAATGGTGAAAGAGTTAAAACGGAAGTATGGCAATATTTCGGAGGAGGCCATTCAATTATACAAATCGTTGTGCATTGAGTGTCAGCGAAAACGAAAACGACCAACAGTAAAGGGCAATGTTGTGAAACCAATCCTGTCAAAAGACTATTGTAGCAGAGGTCAGATCGACTTAATCGACATGCAGTCAATCCAACATGGAGAATTCAAATTTCTAATGGTTATAATAATAATAATATACACATTTATATAGCGCCAAAATTATAGTTCAGAAGATATAGAACCATATTCTAAGGCGCTGCACATGTTACTGAGCTCGTGCAAATATACAAACGGAATATATACAGTATCTTACAGTCCAGAACATCACTTATAGGCCTTTTGAAACAGGTATGTTTTGAGATCTTTCTTGAAAAGGTTGACATTTGACAGTCTTTTTAGGTGTTCTGGTAAATTATTCCACAAGTGAGGGCAGCAAATGAGAATGACCTACCTCCAAATGTCTTACATCTATGTTTTGGAACATGTAGCAACATTTTACCATCGGACCTCAGGTTGTATTGACACACATTCTTGGTATTAAGGAGTTCTTCTAAGTAGGCTGGTGGCATGTTGTTTTGTGTCTTAAAAACTAATAATAAAGTTTTGAAAACTATTATGTACTTGACTGGCAGCCAGTGCATATCCCTCAAAACAGGACCACCTGACCAAGTTCATCATTTTGAGACCATTATCATGCAAACAAGCTGCTGGTGTTGCGTTTCAATTACTGGACATTTTTCTGACTCTGGGAGCCCCGGCAATATTGCAATCAGACAATGAATCGGAATTCACAGCAGACGTCGTGACAGAGCTCAAAATTTTCTGGCCAAATTTAGTTATTGTTCACGGGGAATCCAACTTTACGGAATCGGCTAGGAATCTCAATTAAGGAATCTCTTATATGTATACAGGGAAAATCTGATTGAACATTTTGAAGGCTTGGGCGAAGGTATAGCTAGGAAGTAGTGATACAAGTCAATATTAATGGATGGTAGTTTAGTCAATAGTACTGGTACAAGGCCGCAATGGAATAAGACTGCTGTAGAAGCTAATGATAGGACAGATAGACCATAGACCAGTAGTGGCCCTGGAGCTTTGGCGACAAGATGGAAGCGGTTGGTAAGACTGCATTAGACCTCATTGAGGGATTACTCATTGTCCTCATGGCCTCATACGACAAAAAAGGGGTGCCGAAGGCCATGTTTTCCAAAAAGGGGTGCCGAAATTGGGGTGCCTGGGATATGGCTGTTAAATACTGAAATGAGGCTAAGAGTCGTAGTAAATTATACCTCATTGAGGGATTTTTCATGGTCCTCATAACCTCAAAATTCAATGAGGCTATGAGGGATAATAAATGAGGACTCATTGAGGGCTTTTACATAGCCCTCATGTCCTCATACGACAAAAAAGGGATGCCGAAGGCCATATGTTTTCCAAAAAGGGGTGCCGAAATTGGGGTGCCTGGGGATATGGCTGTTAAATACCGAGATGAGGCTAAGTGTCGTAGTAAATTATGCCTCATTGAGGGAATTTTAATGGTCCTCATAACCTCAAAATTCAATGAGGCTATGAGGGATAATAAATGAGGACTCAATGAGGGCTTTTACATAGCCCTCATGGCCTCATATGACAAAAAAGGGATTCCATAGCCACGGGTGTTTCCCAAAAATGGGATTCCATGGGATGTGGCCATTGGATATAGGCTTTTAGTATACACAGGGGAGATAACTCTGTATACAGATTATGGGGGATGAAGCAATCTGATTGGTTAGTTATAATCTAGATAAATGAAACAACAAGAGTACTTGGAATCATGTGAGGGTTAGAACTAACAAGAATAGACCCGAAAAGCTAAATATAGTCATAATAAGCAAAACTGTTCCAACTAATAGGCTCTTCTACGCTACTGGAGTATACTCTAGAACAAAGGAACAGGGCCAGATAGAGGAAAACTATTGCATATATAGATAAAAGCAGAGAATTCTGGAAGAATTCGAAATAGTAAAAGTTGGGGTGGATTTTGGTGATTTGGAGGGATTGTCGGGTTGTTTGTGGTAATTCTACAAATCGGGAAATTACTCTTCTACAAAGGACATACCCTCCGAACATACCCCGTCTTATTGCAGAAAAATTGGGTAACATAGCAATCACGTGCTACCATAGAAACCAAGATGGCGACCTCCTGTATACAAAATGGACGACGGAAACACGTATCACCCTAACAACACGCGCTGCGCATGCGCACTAACACCACGTATCACTATGGAGATGACGTCACAAGATGGCCGCCCACGCGGGTTACCATGACAACACAACATGGCGCCACTACGTCACGTGACATGACGTCACTTCCGGGGTCCCCCACCGGGGTCCCCCAAATGATCCCTGTAGGGGAACATGACATACTACTAACGCCAGTCTCAGTAAAATAATTGAGATATATATATGTGATCTTACCTCCACAATTTGGTGCCCGATTTTATTGTGACAATTTGCCTATGCTATGAAGAATAGTATATATCATAGCCCAGGATACCGGAAGATTATATCGCATTACCCGCGGGGGTGTTTTGGCGTGGGCTTTTTGAACGGAGGTATTTTGGAAGGAGTGATTTTGGTTTGTATTCGAACTTGACAACACACCATTTATTTTTATATAAAAAAAATTTACCTCATGAATAACATCTTGGTCTGCTGAATTGACGTCACTCGTGTTCTTCTTTAGGTTGCCTAAAATTTGAAAGAAACGTGTAATTAATTTGGTAAGTAGACCTATATGTATACCTTCGAATCCTATTTGCGGGATCCCAGTCAGGAATTTAACTGAAATTATCCCTATATAGAAACCAATTCAATAGTGTTCTTTGTAAGGAAGCGGGGATCAAAAGAGCGGACAACAATTCTGAAATGCGAATTTGGACCATTTAACCCCATTTCCGACTTTAAAAAAAAATCCCACTTCATCCGCCCAGTAGGTATATATAATAGAAACCCACTCGAATAACAAATAATCTTCGGCACAGGAAGTGTTAAACGTGAAACTCTTGATTATAAAATATGGATGGGGTGGGGGTGGGGTTGGGTGGGGGGGGGGGGGGTACATCACAAACTTAATTTTGTAAACTACTCAACTCGAACAAATCGAAAGAACAGCAATATTGAGAAGACTTATGTCGTGGTAATTGTTTCTAATCAATTGTCTGTCGTCTGCCTATTTGGGCAAACGACAATTGACTATAAACAACCATTTAGGCTGAATTCTTGCAGTACAGTTTATATTTGCTGAGCAACTGCTCTACTGGAGCAGAGTGGAATCGACTTCAAACTTCTGGATGCTAAAGAAATTCACAATCCAGTCCTTTACTGTGCAAGTTGTCCCAATGGAAAAGGGCCTTGGATCCCTTCCCAAAAAGATGATTAGAACCCTGGGAAGTTTGTTCAGTCATTTGAAATGTGTTACTTTACTTCAAATTTTCGACCACTTGGCCTCAATCGAGAGATTAATTGGCAGCTTCTAAGTAACGTCAAGATGGATATTATGTGGGGGTTGCCTATTTTTCTTCTTGAGGTCATAGGGCGTGAGTGTGGTGACTCATTGGTTATCGCATTGGTTTTCAGATCGAAAGATCCACGGTTCAATCGCCACTCGAGTTATTTGCGCAGTGTCCTTCGGCAGGACACTTAAAGGCACAATACGCCGCTGATTTGTAAACATGTAGACTCTTGAATTTTGCTTGTGTGTGATTGAACGTTAAAACAACTCTGTATGAAAAGTGTAAGAGAACAGAAGCAACGCAAAATTAATTAAATCTGTAATTAAAAAACTTTTAATGCAGACAGATTTTCCAAAGATACAACATTGCAAACATATAAACGAAGGTACAAGAAAGTCATCCATCGGAAATAACAAGAACGTGACACTGTTTCTGAAAATACGTGGTTTCTAATTTTACCTTTGATGCTGTTCCAATGAATGACATCCACCAAGAACAACTCTGCATTATTTTAGCAATAATTTGCATTATCAGATCAATAACTTATTTTTAATGAGGCACCCGATTGCCTCTAAAAAATGACACCACGTTTATCGATTACGACAATCCCGATAAACTCGAATGAATGCAAACGCTATAAATAGAACATTTGTGTTCAAAAACAAATAACACTGGATATGGAAATGATATTGCAGTTTCTACTGTACCAGAATTTTCCCAGAGTGACAGTGAGTGATCGGTTTACCTGTTTGAAATGAAAAAGACTGGCAGCGTTTTTCAAATAACCGGTAAATTTTCTCCTTGAAATTAATCCATTTAATCAAATGGGACGCCTTCATACGAATGATAAAAAACATGAGGGTACTTTTGCATAACACAAATTGTCGTTTTGTTAAATGGTCAACTTATTTTCTTCAAAGTCCCGGCTTATTGTATCTTTAAATGGGGGTGCAGCGGCGCTGTGTATGCCTACTAAAGTATACAACACTTCAACAGTACACTTGTCAATCAATCCTAACTTTGCTCGTGTCGGGTTTGTAAGTTGGAGAGTTCAATAGTTACTCGCTGTTGCTCGGTTGCTCTCTCTGTGTAATGCAGCTTCCTCCACTCGTGAAGACTGTCCGGTACGACATGACCCTGGCTTTTGAAAGTGTCGTTAAACCCGAATGAATAAACAGAGGCCATGTGATCGGTGATTTTAGGCAGGGTGACTGTCAGTAACACAATTTTAGTGTCTTCATGTTGGCTAATAGAATGACCTAATGCTTGGGCAATCGGGGGGGGGGGGGGGGGAGCAGTAATATCAATACCTATTTTTCGTTCTAAAATCAAGAGTATTACACAAACCTTTAACGATAACCATAGGGAAAGTGTTCAAGACAAAGCTGAACTCTCAATGTTGTTTCAGAATATGATTAACAGGCATGCGAATGTAAATTTAAAGTTCTTATACTTTTGTTGGAACGAGAACAGTCTAATTTGGCCTTGATAGCAATGATAAGGAAAATTAAATATTCCAAGTTTCAACTGTAAATGAACATTTACCGGGTTTTGTTGAAGTCGACAGGATAAACTCGAAGACAGCCGACAGAAAAAAAGAATAAACCAAATTTCCTTTACCAGTGATGGATCCAAACCCTCGCAAAAGAGGGGACTGTTGGAATCCGCTGAAAAAGTTGAATGTATCGTATAATCTTTTAAAATCCTTCATTGAAAGTACACCGTGGTAAACCATGGTTTTGTTCCCAGGCTGCGCGGAAAACACAATGTTGTACCCTAGCTGGTACACTTTTAACTCTTGATTTTGCAGTAATTCAATATTTCAAACAAGTGATTGCAAAATATCAAAGGCTGTCTTACAAACCAGACGCGTTTGGATGCAGCGCAGTTGAGCTATATCTAGCTGATTACTTTGGCCTACTCATGTGGTGGACCAGACCTTCTTGGCATGTCATGCCGTGATATAATTTTTAAAAAGCCTCAAATCGTACAACATAACGTAGGCTATTATGTGAAATCGAATGCATAAAAATAGATGCAGTTTTTCTTCACAGACACAAAGGCGATGGCCCCCTCCAACCCAACTTTCATCCACCCCACCTCGCCCCACTACTGATTTGTACATGCATGTATATTTTCTGGTTGACAAGCTGTTATTGCTGAGCTGATCTTTGGTGCCATACCTGACAAATCTTTACTATTCGTCTTTGAAATTCCACAGGACACTCCCACATTGAATGTGGGGCAACTGTGCCATTTGGAAGAACTCGTCAGGTAAATTACTGAAAATAAGTCCATGTCATGTCGCTGAGTGTGATTTCTGATTCTGAAGAACTAACAATTCCGTGTTATTAGTGACAAGTGTCACATGTTGATGAGGATAGGACCGCAAAATACAGGTCCAGTTCCGGTGCAGGGATGGACCGCGGTCTAGACCGCACCACTCCTGCTGTATCGGTGCATAGGGGAGCCGGTCCGGTACGGGGCGGTCCAAGACGCTGCAGATGGGTACTTTAATGTGTTGGATTGTCGCGAGTTTGGGACAGAACGGTCATTTTTCACTTTTGTTTGGCGTATTCGTTTCATACGACCTCATACTTAGTCTGAAAAGTTTTTAATTTCCCACAAATGTTACTTCCAGTATAGGGACCTACCAGATCTCTAGTACCTTGGAACTCTTGTGTTGTTTTCAAACCAGAGCGACAGAGGCCTCTATGATGTGGTACATGCCGGAAAAATCAGTTGCAGTACTGTAACTGGATAATACCCTTCTGTTGTGAATGAGTATCAGACTTGTTCCGCTTGCCAGAAAATACAAATCTAACAAGTTTTAAAGCGCATCTTAATGGAGACAAACACCGTCCGCCGTATTTTTCCCTGCAGGTCAAGTCTCGCGTGGGACAAATGTATTACCGTAGGTGGCGGCTAAACTTTAGTAACTTAAATGCTCATTTTTAGCTTAACTTGACAAAGTCAAGATAAGCTATTGCCATCACGCGTGCGTGAGTCTGTTCACATTTTCCTTTAGCACAGGCTACACCCCGTAGTTCTTGTCTGATCGTCACGAAATCCCATATGCAGGTTTGGGGTCATGTCTAGATGAGAACGTCCCATTTTGGTCGCGATTGGTCAACCGGTATGGCTGCCCGAGCCCAAAACCCGAAAACCATTAGCACAGTCTACAGGTCGTATTTATGAAGGGATTTCATTGTAACTTGGTAGGATGCTTCTGTATAATGCATAGATGAGAACGCCCCATTTTGGTCATGATCTGTCAACTTTGATGGCTGCCCAAACCCGAAACCCAAAAGCTTTTAGCACAGTCTGCAGGTCATATTTGATATGGAGGGATTTCAATGTAACGTAGTAGGATGACTCCGTATGATGTCTAGATGAGAACTACCCCCATTTGGTCGCGATCTGTCAACCGTGACGACTGACCGAGCCCAAAACCGAAAACCTTTAGCACAGTCTACAGGTCATATTTATGAAGGGATTTCATTGTAACTTGGTAGGTTGACTTCATATAATGTCTAGATGAGAACGTCCCCTTTTGGACGTGATTGGGCAACTGTGACAGCTACAGGGCCCCGAAGCCCGAAAACCTTTAGCATAGTCTACAGGTCATATTTATGACGGGATTTCATTGTAACTTGGTAGGATGACTCCAAATGATGTCTAGATGAGTACGTCCCCTTTTGGTCGCGATCATTCCACCTTGATGGCTGTCCGAGCCCAAAAACCTTTAGCATAGTCTATAGGTTGTATTTATGGAAGGATTTCATTGTAACTTGTTAGGTTGACTCCATATAATGCTTAGATGATGACATCCCCTTTTGGTCGTGATTGGTCAACTGTGACGGCTACAGGGGCCCGAAGCCCGAAAGCCTTGAGCACAGTCTACAGGTCATATTTATGAAGGGATTTCATTGTAACTTCGTAGGATGACTCCAGATGATGCCAAGATGAGAATGTTCCCTTTTGGTTGCGATCATTCAACCATGGTGGCTGCTCGAGTCCAAAAACCTTTAGCACAGTCTACAGGTCATATTAATAAAGGGATTTCATTGTAACTTGGTAGGTTGACTTCGTATAATGTCTAGATGAGAACGTCCCCTTTTGGACGCGATTGGGCAACTGTGACGACTACAGGGTCCCAAAGCCCGAAAACCTTTAGCCCAGTCTACAGGTCCTGTTTATGAAGGGATTTCATTGTAACTTGGTAGGATGACTCCAAATAATGTCTAGATGAGAACGTCCCCTTTTGGTCGCGATCATTCAGCCTTGATGGCTGCCCGACCCCCAAACCCAAAAACCTTTAACATACTCTATAGGCCGTATTTATGGAAGGATGTCATTGTAACTTGTTGGGTTGACTCCATATAATGCCTAGATGATGGCATCCCTTTTTGGTCGTAATTGGTCAACTGTGACGGATTCAGGGGCCCGAAGCCCGAAGACTCAGTATAATGTTCAGATGAGGACGTCCCCTTTTAGTTGCAATCGGTCAACTGTCATGGCTTCACAGGCCTGAAGCCCGAAAACCTTTAGCACAGTCTTCAGGCCATATTTATGAAGGGATTTCAATGTAACTTGATAGGATGACTCGTTTGGGAATAATTTCACTGTATCTTGGTAACTTTCGTTGACATACGTTAACAGTGAGGGTCACATACATTAACTGTGAGGTCCACATTAACCCATCCCTCAGCTCTTTAGTACAGTGTACACCTCATATTATTTTTATTAAAAAACATAGCATACAGGGAACAGAAATTAACACATTAGCAATTAGCACAATTCTTATCTTATTTCATAATCCTTTCATAAACATTGAACATTATCCTTTTCATCAAACACAACACACAGACAAGTTAAGCTACAGTGTCATTGACACTTTCGTTGAATAACCACCTTACGTCCTTTCCAGCTTGAGTTTATAGAGAACTTGAAACAACCGAGCACTTTCTGCACAGTTGCCCATCGTACATGAAGAGACAAACGCCATCAACTTCTACTCCCAGATAGTTTGAACTGTGACACGCTTCTGGTGTCGGTGACAAAACTTATTTTATTCTCATTCTCGCCAACTTGTGCTAATATGCGACTTCCGGTTTGAAGATATAGGTATGCAGCGGTCTTCTCTCTTTTTGGTGTATTGTGACAAGGTGTAGTACGCGCATTGTGCTGAGCACTCGAATTCGAGCAGTTGTAATTGGCATTATCTCAGGAATCGGAGGTCCTCGTACCAAACATAACATGTGGATGTACAAGTCACGACAGTATATGGTCTCGCGTTCCCTGCATGAAATGTATATTTAACCGAGGCGTCAGCCGAGGTTGAATATATGTTTCATGCAGGGAACGTGAGACCATGTCCCCTGTCAACAAACAGAATAACGTATATGTCCCGTTCTTCGCTTCATTCGAATCATTTTAAAAATTTTTGTTGTACAGCGAATATTAGAAAGCAGACGTTGTTTCGGTAAGGTGTTAACTTTTACCATAACAGACTGGAGTGATTTCCCTTTATTCAATGTTTACGTACGCAATCGGGGGCGCGGGGGCGTCGCGGTAACCGGTTCTCGACAGATCACCGAAGTTAAGCAACGTCGAGCGCGGTTAGTAGTTGGATGGGTGACCATTTCAGCGACTGATTCGCGCTCTCGCGTTGTGTCCTTGGGCAAGGCACTTCACCCCGATTGTCTCCGCGGGGGCACGATGACGTTGTGTACTGAGGCGTACTGCACGTCGATGGTGCGCATGTCTTCAACCAATCTAACACTGCCTGTGCCGCGGTGCAGAGTTCAGAGTTCCGATGTTGGAGAGCTGACAGCTGCTCGTCGTTGCTCGGTGGTTCTCTCCGGGTACTCCGGCTTCCTCCTCTCGTAAAACTGTCACCGACATGATATGACCCTGGCTGTTACCCTAATAAATAAATAAATTACGTACGCAATCAACGGGGCGAGATGCTCTCGATTAGTTTGTTTATGTTACACTAAATTAATGAAAAGAGACCTTATAATCTAATCGGTTTCAAAAATAATTACCCATGTTTACATAATTAATCTTTTTGTACGTAATAACGGTACTTTGTGTGTATTTTACTTCAGTTAAATGTATTTGTCTCAGTTAATTTCAAGTGAAAAAAGACATTGCGATGAACTGTTGGTCGTGGCAACGAGACGCTTTCCTTGACAGTGGACATAAGAATCGCTGACAGTAGACATATGCGCGTGCCCGGCGATATAAAATAAAATCAACGAGGCATTGACCAATCACTGCAAGGTATTGCGGTTGGTATCAGGACATACAAATATGTCGTGACATGTTCCTGTATTGTATGTTGCTACCTAACTATTTATTTATTTATTGATGTTTTAAGGTCACATATTTCTGCACAATGGCTAACCATGACCGTGACAGTTTTACGGGTGGAGGAAAGCCGGAGTACCCGGAGAGAACCACCGAGCAACGGCGAGCAACTGTCAGCTCCCCAACATACCAACTCCACACAAGCAGGGTTAGCATTGGTTGAATACAGGTGCACCATCGACGTGCAGTACGCCTTAGTACACAACGTCGCCGTGCACCCACGTGGGCAATAGGGGTGATGTTGCTACTTATTTATATTTACTTTATGTCGAATTACAATGCGCACTCCTCGATGAAAACTGATAAAAAGAAACGATGCCTTCTCGGAATTAGAAGTCAGTAATCGCTACTTCCGGGGTTGTCATCTGTAAAACGCAACCTCCTATGGTCTCCACCGTGCTCTTGATGTACTTTGTTCTATAAAATTCTGTCCACCCCGTGGAAACAGTCGTACATAAGCTTGGAGCTTGGCCTACTGTCGGATCTACAACTATTGTGCCATGTTTACATCCTGTTTTGGTATAGATGTATTTTGGAGTATGGAAATAAATATTGCTTAACACTTACGCTGCCGAAAGCGACTATTGTCACCTATTTTATGATGATTATTTGTACGTTGTGGTATGCGCAGATCAAACCTACCATCTGATTAATTGTTGGAAAGGGCTCAGAGAGCCCTTTCCAACAATTAATCAGATGATAGAGTTTCAAGTATGTCATAAATTTTATTAAACTTCCTCGCATACAGGCGTACATTGAGGTCCTCCACATATGGCAGTACAAGGGTTAATCTAATGACAGTACGATAAACTATAAAATACGCTTGTACAAATACAAAGCCATAATGCTGAATTATAGAATTTTTCAATTTTGCTTGTTGCTTTTCAAACAAGTCTGATACCCACTAACAACCTGTAGCCACCCTCCAGCATCGAACAAGTCCAGAGGAGGCTTAAAAACGAAAACATTGTACTGCACTGACTTAGACCGGTCCAATTAGAAAAAAAACCGGACGGCCTGCTCTTGTACCGCACCGGACCGCTTATTTATGGACCGGATTACCAACGAAGGTCTGGTAGGATCCGCATCACTGAAGTGTGTTGTAAAGCAATAAAACTAGTCCAATCAGTCACGTTGCCCACTGAAACCAAAGACTGGACATTGTTGAGATGGTTTAAAATTATTGACGAAATTATGCACATACCAAGTTTCATGTGATCCACGAAGATACCAGAAGACGCGAAATTTAATTGGTGGTGGTATAACTGAATGTGTTTGGCACCATTGGCTTGCGAACACCACTTTGTCTCTGATCTATCCACTATATTGACACTATGAGACAAGTGAACGTCACACAGTGCCTGCAAAATCCAGAGGCAAGCACGCGCACATAATATCCAGAAAATACAGAGAACCGCGCAACTCCACGGACTTCATTGGTTTGAACAGTATGATCTGAGTTATCCTTTATCGTTACCGTAAAAACTGGCCAGTGCTGATAACAAAAATAACCTTTCAATTTTTTTACTTTTTGCTTCAAAAACATAGCTTATGACCCATCATTAGAACAAGCCACGACTGACTCTGCTTGTGGGGAGTCTGGCAGCTAGTCGCTACTGCTCGGTGGTTTCCTCTGGGTCATTCGGCTGAGTTCTTCCACTCGTAAAACTGTCTAACATTGTGTGACCCTGGCAGTTGAATGTTCCGCTAACCCCCCAAAACTAACAAATAAACAGGATGTCGTATTTACATTCGTGCCATCGGTCAATAGTATAGCTGCATGTAATTGAGCAGAATCAATTGTGATTTTACTGGAAAAGTGGTTATGAAGACCGTGCACTCACGATCCAAGCAAGCTCTATAGTGAATAAGCTCCTCCAACAGAGTATGTTGACTGGCAAAAAGAAATTTATCAGATGACGTCCGTCATGTAGCCGTTTGGTTGGCTGTCCCCGCACAGCATAGATTACTTCAAGCCTGACTCTTCCCACGCACATCTTAATTTATGCAAAATCCTGGCAAAGCGGAATTAACGAGAGGTCCAGAAAGTTTCTCCAATTTCGTATGTAAAGCACATGGGACCTCTAAAAGTAATACAACCATTACATATATAGTAGATGGTTTCCCTATCGTATAAGATAGGAAAAGAACACAACATATCACGAGATTGCAGAGCAGTACAAATCGCGTTTTGGTACAAAGTACGGGATGCGTTTTGTTGTGTCCGTGGAATTTATAGGCCCAATCATAAAATGTTCGCCGTGGGCTCGGACAATAAATGACATCATTACACAATGCGTATAGATGTGATGACTGCATAAACACGTCTCGACATCATCCAGGATAGCCGGAAGACATCCATGCCACAACATGTCGTTAAAAGAAGTATTTGCATGTAGAACTTGTGTTGGTGAGACATGTTATCCATCATAACAGTTACTGTTGTGGAAGATAAAAGTGGTGCCCTAGCGTTTTCGGCCATGACTTTTGCTTAGTTACTATAGGGACAGGGAAGTTTTGTTTATCACTAACATAATAGTGGGCTCTTGTGAGCATAAACATAGGAGGTTTTTTTTTCTAAAAGATTGCGTGTATTTAATTCGAGTTGGCGGGTATCGTATGCAAATGACATGCACATCGACAATGCCTCCCAAGGACATTTAACGATGATGCTTTGATTTGCCATGTTTTGTTGCAACGCCTGGTCCTGAGTTAGTTCAATAACAGACTCCATCACAAATAGAACCTTGAAATCAAGTGCAGTAACACTTACTGCCATAACTTAAGTGGAAGATCGAAATAAATTGCATTGCCCTTTATTTGTTAAATTATTTCAAACATGTGTGGCAAAAAATGGAGTGTTTGTTGTTCTCGAAATGCGAATATTTACTGTCGACGAACAGCAAGTAATTCTACATTAAACCGTTTGCATTGGTTAACTATTTACTTCAAGCGGTTGATCATGATTGCAGATGATCCTTCTTGTAGGTCAGTCCGACAAGACTCGTCCCATTATCATCCCGTATATGCGTCGTGTCGACACAATTTCTCTTTTTCCAATACACATTTCTGCGAAGTATTTTTTATGGAGATTGCTCTTGTTAAAAGGACCAGTGCCGTATTAACACATGTCCGTACCCCTTGGTTTTTAGGTACTTCGGGGCGGGGCCCCCTCCGGCACTTCAATCGTTCACCCCCCCCCCCCCCCCCACAGCTGACAGCTGGACCAGCTAACCCTAGTACGGTAGGCACTATGCCACAGTACATAGTCTTATGTCCATTTTGCGGGTCTCCTGAAAAATTCTACTCACAACTTAACATATAATTTAAATAAGCATTAAAATAATGTACTGTATATAAATATACATATAGTATACTTATGAGAGTATATATATGGATAAATACATATGTAAAAGTATCGCTAAGGCGCAGAGTGCAAAGTGTCTTTAACCACTGGAGCCCTAATGCGCTGGTAACAGTGCCTCAGCAAAAAGAAAAAACAAATTGGCGGGCCCCCTATTCCTGCGAGCCCCTAGGCTTCAGCCTAGTCAGCCTTATGACTAATACGGGCCCAGGGGACCCTAATCGCACACCTAATAAGGTGGTTCAAAGAAATATTTTGGGTCACATTCAGTTAGTCATGGTTCATCAACACTTCAGAGGAATGAAGTCATGAAATAATTCATAACTCTAGTGTCCATGTCAGATGATTATCATCAGTCTTCCTGGCTGCTTCCAATTCTATCAGCTGCAGACATGCACTGTCAAACTTCCAAGGGTCGTTATGTCACTGCAGTTTGAAAGGCAATTTTCAAGGGAATTCACTAAGGAATGGATTCGAACAAATTTGAACTGCCTAATTTCTGACAAAACTGCTTGAAAGGGTGCACCCCTCTTTTCTGTATCTATGCAGATGGATAAATAAATTACACATTACAAAAATCTCCGTCAAAACTTTTGGTGGGGTATGGGTTTCGCCTTCCTTATCGACACCACTGAATTAATACATTGTGAATTAATACATAATAATTACATGTGTTTTGACAAGGGATTTTTTCTGAGTTTTTTCTTTCAATAAAAATATCGGAATATCAATTACGTCATTTCTCCATTAATGTTTCTCCATTAATGCGCTTTTTTGTAACATTAATGATTGTATCTTGTAATCTTCTGATAACCTTCTTCACGTTTTCATCTCATTTCGATTTTATTTCTCTAAAGCAAAGAAAAATCCAGATGGATTACTGTGACTAAAGCTATCACCTTCATTTTGCAATACTAATAGTTTTCTGTGATCTTCGAAGCTGAAGAAATTATGGCTTTTCAAGAAAAATTGATAAGATATGGAAAAAAATATATTACTTGTTTCCAGATAAAAAAAAATTGTGAGGAGAATCCTTTTAAGATCTGTGTATGGACCATAGGGAACACCAAAAAAGGAGTTGATGTTAGATAATTTATTTTATTTATTGCACTTTTAGCATCTATGGTTATATCATGACACAAGAATGGAGTCAACTGTAGCCCTTCATTTATACATATGTTGCCCACTTTAGAGGACTTCCACCACAGGCATTGGTCACTTCTGGAGACTTCTACGATAGGCACTGGCCACAGAGTCCTGTTTTACCAGTAAAACAGGACTGTGACCAGTGCCTGTCGTAGAAGTTCCTGGGGTTTTCACGGCGATGTAGGTGGTAGAAAACACACCTATTGCAAGACACTTCACCAGGAATTATATTTCAGGTAATCGCAAACAATATTATGTTGGTGAAGGAAAGTTTAGTATTTGTAAAGAAATACATATTGCTACCAATATAAAAGGCAAGTGGGATCCAGGGACCAATACTATAAACCTTGTACAATTGTATTTTCTAGAATTGTATTTTCTACCTATTAAAATAACTGACTAAAATGAATCATCAGCATTTTAAAAGATATTGCAATTTGGTAACTGGCAAATTGCCACATCTTTGAAAATGCTAATGGTTCATTTCAACCCATTTAAAGTCGTAACTAGAAAATATAATTCTAGAAAATACAATTGTAAAAGTTTTATACTATTAGCCCCTGAACCCTCAGGAGACTCTGAACATATACATCATCCCTTGGGTGCCTTAGCACTGTAGATGGATGATATTTGTCTAAATGGTTTTTCATGTTTCAAAATACATAAAGATAATCGGTGCTCAATCTCTCGTGTTTCAGGCCTGGAAAAAACTCACGAACAACAGTTTGGGTTAAATGTGGGATACGTCAATTGTAAAGTACACGAACAAACTACATGTTACGGCGGGTATCGACAAGTTACAAACAAAGTAATACAACATAAGTTTATTAAATTACCATTTTAACCCTTTACATAACTTGAAAAGCAGACGACACTTGCAAAAATAATTCTTGAATAACTAATTTTTTTCATTTTTTGTCTCAAAAACATAGGTTATGACCCCTCGTTGGAACGAGCTCGACGAGCTCGTTCCAACGAGAGGTCATAACCTATGTTTTTGAGACAAAAAATGAAAAAAATAATGAAAATTAATTGGCGATTTTTGAGAATAGCGCTGGCCGGTTTTGGCCGTTACGTTAGGTAAAGGGTTTTAAAAGAATTTCTGCCAAAATAAATAGTAACAATAAACGTGCTATCTCGCTTCGGCGAGATGCAACGTTAGTTGTTATTTATATAGGCCGATAATCCCATTAAGAAGTTAAAAAACATGACTGGCATAGTAAAAACAAAGAAGGCAGAGAAACACCACAATACCTATATTCCGTGGGTTATGAGCATGCTAAAGGTGTAACCTGCCAACAGGTCACGATATAAGCCCTTTATTTCCAGGTCTGATGTTTTACATAACAGTCATAAACAATATTGTGCACATATGTGTGTTTTAATCAAAGTTGGGATATAATTTTCAATCCCTAAAAAAATATTTATTTTTTTTTTGATAGGTTGCACATATTTTGGATCTTCAATCATAACATTTCTCCCGCTCTCTCTATGCTGATAAAAAGTGAAAATGGTACACCAGGATATCGTTTTAACCCTTGAAAAACGTAATGGCCTTAATTAGCTGGCGCTTTTTACGAAAATTACCATTCAACTTTCATTATTTTTTTCATTTTTTTTTTTTTGTATCACAAAATTGCTTATGAGCTCAAGCTCGTTCGAAAGAAGAGTCAAAAGTTATTTTTTTTTAATGTAAAATTTGAAACAAATTGATATTCATGATTTTTATTTGCAAGTGTTGTCTGTCCTTCGTTTTAGGTGAAGGATAATATTACCCCGATGCACATACCATAGAAATACTCTGGTAAACCAGGGCATTTTGGAACAATAATATGGAGTACCTTGGTACCTATTTATGAAGGCCCTGTTTAAGATTTAAGTCCGTCCGGGTGTCATTTATCAGAAAGCACAAAGTTTGTCTGAGCTGTGCGAGAGTATCAAATGTTAGTGGGCTGCAGTATCTATCACCCTCTCGCACCCCTCACACCACACATACGCATCTACAATCACCATCCAAAAATTGAAAATTGGAGACCACTTTTATGTCATACTTTTTACCTGTCGACCGTATATTGGTTATAGGACAATGCAGGTCCAGACCCTTGCTAAAGAGGGGGGGGGGGGGGGGGGGGGAGGTGGTTCCAGTCGTATCAATATTTTCACTGAACAGACATTATTAAAAGGACCATAAAATAAAATGAAGTAAATATGGAGTTAAAAAATAAAATAACTATTCCCATATAATATTATTTTTTTTTAAATAACGAATAAAATTAATTAATTATAGATATGCTGTTACTTTAGAGGATTTCAAACTCGGGCATTAATTACCCGGTCTTGTCTCACTGTAAAGCAGAACATGTTTACAACACTAAATAACAGACGTTTCTCAAGAACTTGCTGTATATATTAAACAATATAGGGTTGTCCACTTTCGCTAAAAATCTTTTTGAGTAACTCCTCACCAGAAGTGGAGCAAAAGACGTTTATTAACTGGGAGATTTATAAATTATCTTTGGTCATCAAGCTTTGTTTACATGTTTTTGCCTTGTTATAATTCTCCCATAAATTATAACAAGGCAAAGCCTTACGCACTAAATAAATTCACTTAGATATAATATGAAGCACATCCACAGAATATGAAACCCTAATGTCTTGGTACCTGCACTCCTGTTCAAAGTCCAAATATGGGCTTCCAACACTCTACCAGTTAACAGATCGTTCAGTGCACTGCGACCATGGACATAACACAAAAGGAGACACTTTTTTCTGATCAGATTATACGCAGGTCCTGCCCTCAGTTTTAATTGGAATCCCCATACCAGTTTGCTTTGTAAACAATTTATCATTTGCTAGAATACACTTTCTCTAAAGGTTTCCCACGGTTTCAGACTATCAGCCAGTCAGCTGTTGTGTACAGCTGATTCGGTCAATGTCAGGAATGCACTGTTTTCTTTGGCAGCAGTTTGAACTCGACCTAATTACCAATTAACTCAGCCCCTTTGTTTATATTATAATTTATCCCATCAAGGTTGCAGTGAGCGTAAAAATCAGCAAATTCATAATTCTTGGAAGTTTTACATCCACCATCCCTTGTAATCTCCACCAATCTGCTTTTCGAGTCTTTCACAAGACCTGAGTTTCAGCTATAAACTGCTTCTTCTCTTGTTCGGCTTTCATTTCTGTTCTGAACATATTATCCGCCCATCAGCCCCTTCTCGTGTACATATCTTCATATATCTTTCATATACATATATTTTTCATTATGTTTAATTTTTGTTATTTTCGGCTTTGCTGTGCCATGGAATACATAAAATCAAAATTTTAAAATGACAGCTTAGTCCATTTTCATTCTATTCAGTCTTCAGATGTCTTTTCATCCCAGTGCCTAATTTTATGTTGGTTAATAAAAAGCTCGGCTCTCCTTTCTGGGATGAGCACAGGGAATACAATTAATGAAAGATGAAAAAATTGTTGGGTTTTTGTCCACCGCTACAATTTCTTTTTGTAGAGTTTGTCTGTAGGGTTTTTTGTTTCTAAGGCTTTTGATCTGCATGACTTTTGTCCATAGCCCGCGAAAATACAGTTGCCAGCACTTCCAAAACATTTATTTATTTATTTATTAGTGTTTAAGGTTACTTATTTCTGCCCAATGGCTAACCGTAACCAGAACATGGAGATAAAGACAAGTTTAGTCAATCGTTTATACCCATGTTGCCCATTTTAGAGAAATTTCTCCCCAAGCATTGGCGACTCAGTCCTATTTTACCAGTAAAAAAAAGAGCTTGTTTACCACAAGCTTCATTTTCCTCGGTTCCCATGGGGGTTCAAAGCATCTAAGATAAGTTTACCGTACAGTGGGAATTTAGCAACATATCCGGTCGCGTTAAAGGAGAAAAGAGGCTGGAGTCGGGTTTGTGGAAGTCCTGGTCCCGAGGCTTCTAGATTTTTGTCTGAATATTGATATTTGTACATTCTTCCCAGTGGTCTTAGTTGTATAGCACGTATGAATCGACCTCCATTACCCGAGCTTTGCCGGAGCGGCTAGTGTTAAATTCCCATAGGAACCGGAGCCCTTTGCCGGAGCAATTTTTTCCTGTGCAAAAGTCCGGCTCCTTGCAGCTAGATCCGGCAAGCAGTGTACGTACTGCATATATAGTATGCTATGGTATGTATAGTGATATATGTACGCATGGGGCTATAGGTATATAGTATGGGTAAGTGATGGAAAATTGATCGTAAAGGTGAGACTTTTCTTGAAAGTTTTCCCCGCGAAACGGTTGAGGTTGCTATTGACGTCGTGACGTCATGATACGCACGCGACGTCATAGAGATGCTGGCCACTGTTATTGTCCACTATACAATCTGACATAACGTTATTCTGGTCAAGATTGTCGGACTTCTTGTAGGAGTGTCTGGTAGTGGTGGTATATATCAGGCGTTATTATGGGGTGGATGGGTGTAATGCATTGTCGCCTAGTGTGGTAGTATAGGATGTACTCTTCGTACCCATACAGGCTCCTTGGAATCCCTTTTGGAAAACACCTGTGGCTATGGAATCCCTTTTTGTCATATGTGCTTATGTGAAAGAGCACAATGTGACACAATGTGCCCTAGCACATAAGCACATGCTTTATGTGGCGACCATGCATTACACCCATCCACCCCATAATAACTTCTGCCTTGCATTATATACTACCTAAACCAGCCATGGGATGACACAAAGCATTTGGTAGGTTAATATTATCAACGGTTAAGGTGGGACCAACAGGGGAATATACCACCCATACTATACTACCGTTCTAAACTACCAGACATCACCCATACCCACAATACCCCTATGCCTAGCATTGCATACTACCTATTCTAGTCATGGGATGACATAAAGCATTAAGTCGATTAGTAGTACTAATGGCTTTCGGAGGCCCACAGAGGTATACATCGTCCATACTATACTGTTGTTCTATACTGTCCGGCATTACCCCCACCCACCCCCACTCCACAATACCACTTGACCTGCAATAACATACTACCTATACCAGTCATAGAATAAAAAAGCAATCGGTTGGTTAACAATACCGAGTACTGGACCTACAGGGGTATATACCATGCATCCTATCACCCCTTCTAAACAAACGATTATAATACTGCCTGACCTAGCATTACGAACTACCCATACTAGCCATAAGATAATACAAAGGATTCGGTAGGTTAATAGTACTAAGGGGGTAATAGACCAACAGACCATTCATCCTATACTGCCAATCTAAACCACCAAGGACTATCTCGCAATACCACACTGGGCAACCATGTATTACCCCCATCCCCACAATACTGCTTGATCTAGCTATAGCAGACATAGGATAATATGAAGACTCATAGTATACCAACATGGATATATACCACCACTACCAGACCCCCCCTCCCCCCTACAAGAAGTCCGACACCCCCTGACCAGAATAACGTTATGTCAGATTGTATAGTGGACAATAACAGTGGTCAGCATCTCCATGACGTCGCGTGCGTATCATGACGTCACGACGTCAATAGCAACCTCAACCCTTTCGGGGGGAAAACTTTCAAGGAAAGTCTCACCTTTATCAACAATTTTCCATCACTTACCCATACTATATACCTATAGCCCCATGCGTACATATATCACTATACATACCATAGCATACTATATATGCAGTACGTACACTGCTTGCCGGATCTTGCTGCAAGGAGCCGAACTTTTGCACAGGAAAAAAATGCTCCGGCAAAGGGCTCCGGTTCCTAGGGGAATTTAACACTAGCTGCTCCGGCAAAGCTCCGGGTAATGGGGGTCGATTCATACGTGCTATACTACTGGTCTTGTATAATTTTTCTGTATTGGCTGACGGTACCGAGGAAGTCAATTTTGAGAGATCCGTAGACGTTGATGGCGCGCTCATCCATGGCTTCAATAAATTCGGCGGATAGTATATCTTCTTCCAGGCTGTCGTCGCGTTCCTCGTCGGAGCCCTGGGTTGATTGGTCCAAGCAGATAGGAGATCCAGGTTTGGAATGGGTGACCCCATCTCCTCCTCAGCCTCCTCCATTGTTTGTTTGTTTGTTTGTTTGTTGGTGGTTAACGTCACATATTTATGCACCATGGCTAATCGTGACACAACATGGAGATGAAGTAAAGTTTAGTCAATCGTTGATCTACATGTTGCCCATTTTAGAGGACTTTCACCCCAAGCATTGGTGACTGGGTCCTATTTTACTAGTAAAGCGGAACTGGTTTACCACAGTAAACAAGTGCTGCTTACTTCCCGGGGTTCCCACGGGGAAGCCTCCTCCATCTCCCTGCCTTCCAATCTCTTAGGTGAAGAAGAAGTGGGGGTTGGCGTGGGAGGGGAAGGTTGTGGTGATTTGATGGTTGACGACCTTGCGCTTGGTTGAGGGACTCTTCTTTTCTTTCTCTTTTCAGGGCCTCCAGACTCCCTCGGGTGAGGACCGGTGTGAGAGGGGTTCCTCTCACTAAAGGTACTACCTCTCCTCAAGGAAGGTGGGGTGTTGCTCTCTGTCTCAAACTCCAGGGTCAGCTGGACATTCTCGCTTTTCATCTGGATAAGGCAGTTGATAGGACAAGAGATGTCTAGAGCTGGCAGGACTTTCTTGAGTTGAATTGGGATTGCCAAGTTCTCCATGGTAAGCAAGTAGTCAGATGACACGTCTGAAGTCAGAGGTGCGAATGATGAGGGCCGGCTGCTAAATTGGGGGGAACTGTCCTAAAGGTAATTAGAAAACTGCCAGAAATACGCAAAACCACATCTTCTAACCAATTGGCGGCCCACCCAAATATAGGGAAAGTGTCCCTTCCGCCAAACAGCGAACCCCGCAATGTTATGTTGAAAAGATGTTCTATGGGACCCCTCCTGACACTCCCGAGTAGCTCCCTAGATCTCCGATCTACCGGCGATCTGATGTCTTCTGATCCCCATATGCCTCCTTCCCCAGAGATTTCTGCCTATCTTGGGGTAGGTCACTACCTCCATTTAATCTAACAAGACACACACCCATAAATACCAAATACTTCCTCCCAGCTCCACGCTTAAACCAAAGTTTACTCACTACTTTACGATACACACACCCGTAAATACCAAATAACCCCCCCCCCCCCCCCCCCCCCCCACTTCCACGCTGAAAGGCTTTATCCCCACAGTCAAATGAATCACCCACTCCCTCAATGGATCTGACACCTACTTTCTAGTTTCCTGACTGAGACAAATCGTCTCTGACACGTTGTTATTCCATGAACCCCTCATACAGTATAACTTAAACCCCATGCCCACGTCCATTTCGACCGTTCAAATCTACGATGCTACCCGATATATAAATAACCCTATCCCAGCGTCAGTTATAAACCTACCTGAGATTCCCTTATCTCTCGTTGGTTTGAAAACCCTGGCTTAGGCGAAACCAGTTACCCCTGCGGAACTTATTTCCGGATGAGTTAAGGAGTCCACATATTACCAACGCCAGTAACAATTTCCGAAAAATGAATACGCTTAACCTAACAGTTTACTATCAATGACCGTTTAAGACGGCGCCGAAACAATACCAGATCCTTATTGTACCAAGAAGCCCGCGCCTTATCCACGACACCGCTGTAAACCACCCAACAATGATAGTCGAAACCCAAACCCATGAACATACCGCCCGGTTTGATCCATAACTGCCACAGCGCCCAAAAAGTGCATGACCAACAGCGAATACGCAAAACCACACCTTCTACCCCACTTGCGACCCTCCCAAATAAGCGAAAGTGCCCATCCCGCCAAACAGTGAATCCCGCAATGTTGTGTCGAAAAGATGCTTCCGCGACATTTGAAACAACAAGTAGCGCCCCACCCTCTACTTTGCTACTCAGTCCTATAAAGGGATTTCCTCCCAAATATACCCACAGACGCATCCCCACCGTAGATCACCGCCAGTTTGTACCTCTTTCCATCCTATATATCAAACAAATCGCCCCCTGAGTTCCAATGTGTTCTATGTGCCAGTGGGCACATAGAACACATTGGAACGCAAGGGACGAAATTCCTCCCGGGGCCCAACAACAGTTTCCATTCCTCCTAGCACCCTAGGAAGTAAGAGTGATCCTCCTCCTGAGGACTGAATCCAGTCTCCATATATAAAAAGGAAAGATGGTCCCATGACACGAGAAAAACACCTGCTCTGACAGATTATAACTGGCCTTTCCTTCTTCGCTACTCCCTGTCCAACAATGGGACCCCCCCCCCCCCCCCCCGAGTAGCTTCCTAGATCCGCGATAAAGTTTACCGGCGATTTCATGCCACCTGATCCCTATATGCATCCCCCTTTTCACTACTCTTCGTCCCCAAAGGGAACCCGCCCCCGACATACCCAAGTAGCTCCCTAAGGTCCCTGATCGACCGGCCATCTGATGCCGCCTTCCCCGGAGATTTCTACCTAGCTTGAGGTAGGTCAGTACCTCCATTATATTTATATTTATTTATTGGTGTTTAAATTCACATACTTATGCACAATGGGTAAGAGTGACCGTGGCAGTTTTACGGGTGGAGGAAGCCGGAGTACCCAGCCGGAGTACCCGGAGAGAACCACAGAGCATCGACAAGCAGCTGTCAGCTCCTCGACATTCTAACTCTGTTCAAGCTCCGCTAAAGCAGGTTTACAGCAGTTGAAGACATGTGCATCATCGACGTGCGGTACGCCTTAGTACACGGCGTCATCGTGCCCCCAAGTAGGCAACCGGGATAAAGTGCCTTGCCCAAGGACACAACGCGGGTCGTCCCGGACGGGGATCGAACTCGCGACCTCTAGCATAGAAGTCCAACAGTCTACCACTGAGCCATCGCGCCCACTACCTCCATTTTAATCTAATCAAATGACGTAGAGATAAAGTTATTTTGGTGTCTTTAAGCAAGAGTATAAAGAATTTCCTTGTGTTCAAACCCTAAATCAAAGTAAACCCTAACACGCTTTTCACGGCTGTCGCTAGACATTGTCTCAAACTAAATACCAGTAACTAATGTTAATTATCGCCGTGCAATGTTAGCGCCACTTAAGGGCCTATATAAGTAATGGAATTTTGTTTATTTTGAAATTCTCACCTCTCATATTCCTTAAATTCAGATTAAATATACACAAATTATACATCAAAATGAAGGTTGGGATGTATAGAACACGAAACACATATGTAATCAACTCATAGAGTCGACTGTAGGCACCACTGGTTCCTGAAAGTCTGCTACCGTATTCGCACCAGAACTGATAATAAAATAATATTTCATCAGAACAACTTGTGGACAAATGTGCTTCATATATCCAAAAACAAAGCTAGGCATTCAAAACACTTTCGAATACAGCGATAGGACTGCATTTTGGAAAAGGACAACAATGTCTGTATTTTTTATTGGAGATGGTTTCCATGCTCGACAGACATGCGCAAATCACTCGTTACCACGAATTTCCACCGAAAAACAAAATCGTAATTCTAAGAAATTTCAACAGGTATCATGATACCTTGTATTGAGTATGGCAACTGTGCAGTCTCTATCTAATAACAGTATACTGTATGAATGCGATCTTTTTCATTATTTGATTTTAGACGGCGTTGTTTGTACATGCTTTTTGTGTCCGATGACGTCGACAGGAAATCGAAAGTATTCTCATACGTAAACAAAAGCAAAGCTTTGGAATTTTCCCCAATGCAGCTCTGTCGCCGTGTTTTGAAGAATTTTTATCCCCTGACTTTGTTCTTGGATATGTAAAGCACATTTGGCCACAAGTTGTTTTCGCGAACTATTATTAAATTATCAGTTCTGGTGCGAATACGGCAGCAGACTTCCAGGAACCAGTGGTGCCTACAGTCGACTCTATGAGTTGATTACATATGTGTTTCGTGTTCTATACACCCCAACCTTCATTTTGATGTACATTTTGTGTATATTTAATTTGAATTGAAGGAATATCAGAGGTTAGCATTTTCAAAATGAACAAAATTTCATTACTTATATAGGCCCTTAAAAAAAACACGTATGATAAGGGACATTCCAATTCCTCTTATTTCTCTGCAGCGAAATAATTTATCTCACCAGAAGCAGCGCAAAATTACTTAAAACTGTAATTAAAAAGCTTTAATGCAGATGAAATTTCAGCAAAAACTACATTGCGAAAATATGTTTAAACTTAGTTACCCGAATGTTATCGATGGTAAACAAGTCCAGGAAATTCCTGTGACATAATTTCTGAATACATGCGATTTCTAATTTTAACTCTGCTGCTATCTGAATGAATGACTGTCACGAACAACACCTGTGCGTTATTTTAGCACTGACTGCATATAATTAGATAAACAAGAGGCCCCCATCAGGCCTGGAGTGCTTATCTGACCATTGTTGTTTAAAGAAGAATTTAATTAGCACCTATAGCAAGTTAACAATACACAGAGGAATGAAGTAATTTAAATGATTTTTTTCTAGTATTGGGATGCTATCACAGAAACTATGCCCAGATTTCCAGTAATGCAAAACTAGGGAGTCCGAATATGAACTCAGGAACCTAACCTGAACAAACTTGAGTCTAAGCCATTCCCTTCCACCACCAGGATGCTGTATACCAAATGTGAAAGCATTCTGTCTGATGGATCTGAAGAAGATATTGTCCCACGAACTTCGTTTGAAGAAACTTTATTCTGTACCAAATATCAGGTCATTCATGAGAAGAGGATTTTTTTTAAAAATTGGAACATTTTAACCCCCCCCCCCCCCTCCCGATGGGACCGGGCAAATTGATATTTGAACAAAAACAAAATGCTATGTCATGACAAGTTAGCACCTCAAATTTAACTGAAATCACTTCAGCGGTTTTGGAGGAGAAGGTGCAAACACCATGTACACGGACGACGGACAACAGCTGTATATCATGTACTCGGAATCCCATTTTACGGAGACGGCTAGGAATCCCATTTACGGAATCCCACTTATGGAATCCCTTTTAGGGAATCCCTATAGAATCCCTTTCTGGAAAACGCCCGTGGCCATGGAATCCCCTTTTCCGAGATGAGTCGTAAAGCAGTATGTGGAGTCACTCGATCGAGCAATTGCTCTAAAGCTCATTTGCTCGATGGGATTCGAGTCGTTCAAGCAATCTTAGACAGTTAGCAAGCCTGCAGTAGTGCTACAAGTCAGTAGTAATGTTGAGAGGGTAGTTGAAGACTATAGTATTAGGTGAATACAGAGGAAGCTAATAATAGGACATACAGCACAGGACATGGTGGAAGTCGATGGTTAGATTTCCTGTATAGGATCTTGGAATCCCACTTATGGAATCCCTTTTTGGAATCCCAAAAGAATCCCTTTTTGAAAACGTCGGTGGTTATAGAATCCATCTTTGGTCGCATGTGCCTATGTGCTGAATGTGATGTGCGCACATTGTGCATTTGCACATAAGCGCATATCAGCACATCCAGCATGTGCCCATGTGCTACATGTAATGTGTACAAAAGAACATAAACACGTCTAGGGTCGTCGGAATACGTATGGAACAAGGTAGTAATGGAACACGACTGCAAGAATGTTAGAAGACTATATAGTATTGGATGACTACAATAGAGCCAAATCATAGGACAGATAGTTGGAAACAAGATGGAAGCAGTTGGTAAGACCGTACCTGTATAGGAGCTTGGAATCCTACTTTTGGAATCTCACTTATGGAATCCCCCTAATGGAATACCTATAGAATCCCTTTTAGGATATGTCTGTGGTTACAGAATCCCTTTTTGGTCGCATGTACCAATGTGCTGCATGTGATGTGCGCACATTGTGCATTTGCACATAAGCACATATCGGCACATCCAGCCAAGAGCCATTTCGGTCATATAGCTCTACATGTTATTCTTATGTGCCCCAAGTCCGTTTCGGTTATTTGGAGGGATTGTCGGGTTGTTTGTGGTAATTAGATTTACTCCCATTGAATCGAACATACTATCCGAACATATCCCTGTTCTATTGTAAGCCTTCGGCCTCATAGCAACCACGTGCTACCTTAGTAACTAAGATGGCGACCTCTAGTGTACGAAATGGACGACGGAAACACGTATCACCCTAACAACACGCGCCGCGCATGCGCACTAACACCATGTATCACTATGCGGATGTCATCAAAACATGGCCGCTCACCCGGGTTACCATGACAATCAAACATGACGCCACTGGGTCCCGTGACATTACGTCACTTCCGGGGTCCCCCCAAATGAGGGACGTCCGGGTACATGACATACCACTGACAACGAACGGAAAGTGATTATTATAGCTCATCCTGACTCTCAGTCAGGTGAGTTAAAAATATCGACTCTCGGATTGTGCTTGCATGCGAAAAAGCATGTAAAGAAAACCACTATATGCAAAGCGTAAGACATCAAAAGCAACGCGAAATTTCATCAATCGGAAATTAAAAAACTTTAATGCAGACGAATTTTCAGAAGACACGGCATTACGAAGAGATAAAGGAAGTTGCCCGGAAGTGAACACAACACTGTGACACAATTTCTGAATACACGCGGTTTCTAATTTTACCTTCGCTGCTGCCCAAATGAATGACCGCCACGAACAACTGTGCCATATTTTAGCAATAATTGGGCATTATTTGAGCAAAACCTTTTTATTATTTTAAGGTGCTATTTTAGTATGGGGAATTAGTTTACTTTGAAATTCCCACCTCTGTTACTCTATGTACTACAATTAAATATACACAAATTATACATCAATATGAAGGTTGTGGTGCATAGAATACGACAAAAATATGCATTCAAGTCTCAGAGTTGATAGGAGGCATCAATGGTTCCTGTAAGTCAACTACCGTATTCGTACCAGAACTGATAATAAAATAATATTTCACGAGAGCAGCTCGTGGTCAAAGGTGCTTCAGACATCTAAGAAAAAAACTAGGCATTCTAAACACTTCACGATGCAGCGACAGGACTGCATTTTGGAAAATGTCAGTTTATCTGCCCTTTTCTTAGAAGAAGGGTCCCATGGCCGACGAATATGTGTGTGACTAATTGTTTCGAAAGCCTTGGACAAATCTATGAACAATGCTAAAGTAGATTCTTTCGAAGCCTTATTGCTGCATTTAGCAATATAGTTAAGAAGATGAATGATCGAGTGAATTGTTGATTTTTTACGAAAGCCATACTTGTGCTTTTAGAGAACATTAAATGCAGTGGGATACAAACTGGTCTATAATTTCCAAACTCTTGCGCATTACCACCTTTGAAGAGAGACGCAACGATGGCTATTTTCAGTTTATCAGGAAACTGTTTCGATGCAAAACGATTATTAAATATGTGACATAGGGGCTGTCCAATTCCATGAATTGTTTGTTTCGAAACATGGCTGGAGATCACGTTGAAGTCAGGCCTAGTTTTTCCATTAATAAGATATTTTTTTGTTCAGTTGTCGGGGCAACTGTGAAGGTATCACGATAGTTCCCTTTTAAGAATTTCGTGAAGTCAGTATCGGTATAGGATACGCCTTCATCGGCCGTTTTACATATATTTGCAAACGATGTGTTAAATTTGGACTCTACTTGATTCGGCTGTTATCTCTTCTCTGTAGGCGACGAATATTCGTGTCAGTGATTGTGAGGTCTTCGATTTCTAAATGGCGTTTCGCAATATTTGTCGGGTCATCTTCAAATCTTGTTGATTTTCCGCAGGATTTCATTACAGCTCGTGGCTTTACTTTGTCGCTTTATTGAAGATTACATTGTAAGCTTTATATTCTCTCACATTATCTTCTGATGGTTTTTTTTAGCCGTCACCTGAGTTGGGACGATTATTACATGTATGTACAAGTGAGGATTTCCGTGGGACAGTTAAGTCAAATGAATTCTTGTTCTGTTGAGAATCACATAAGAAATCACCAAAGGAATCCCAGTTTGCATATAAACTTCGACAGTTTAGGCTAAGTAAAGTAACGCTATTGTTCTGCCCAGAAACATTTTCTTAAATAATAGTTACAGACATGAACATGTAGGGAGAAAGGGATCTCAGATGCTTCTTCGAAAATATTATTTATATGGACGCTATACCTCGACACGAAGTTGTGACTATCACCCTCCAATATCTCATCCATTAATAACACATTTCCCGCCATGACTTGGGCTGGGCGCAAAAATACACAGAACGACACACGCGTGTGAATGGGATATATCGATTAACCCATTCACACATGTGCGTCGTTCTGTGTTTATTACACGCCTTCACATCTTTAAAATCAATTATTAGAAGGACACTCAACAATTCATTTCACAACTATCAACACAAAGAACACAATTTATCGCCAGTAAAATTTGCGAGGGGAACCCATGTTACTATTTCGTCCCCTGAGTTCCAATGTGCAATTTCTAGAAAATTCCAATGAAATTTCGCTTCCATTTAAAAACAGTCCGTCAACGATTTCCGCTCCGGCGGCGGCTCCGCGCATATGTGCGGAACAGATTTTAATTTTTCGCATGGTTTAGTGTTGCTATATATGGGAATTTCACAGAAAGGCGTGCAATAAATAGTGATAGTACTTGAACAGAAACTGCGGCAGCCTTCATTGCGTGGTCTTGTAAGTAAGTGCCATTATAATGAAGACAAAGAAGAAATATACAACATATATACAATACCTACAGTTTTTATGATCTATAAGATCTCGGTACACATCTCATGGAAGTGAATGATATATAATTTGTGAAAATTTAATTTGAATTTATTGAATAACAGAGGTAGGAATTTCAAAGTAAACTAATTTTCGGATTTGTCCTTGCTTATATAGCACCTTAAATAAAAGGCAGAAACTGTAGCAGTCTGCAGTGCGTGGTCTTGTAAGTGCCATTATAATGAAGAACAGACACAGAAGAAATATATAACATTTATACCATGATTACCTATTCTAATATATATAAAAAGCATATGACATAAATTTGAGCTTTACACACCAACAGTGGTAAACACGGCAGCAATGGGATTTCAATGGTTAAAATTTACACCTACAGTGGAATTACATCCAAGTTGACCTTTTGTGACCTCGCCTTGAATGAAAACTTATCGCAATTCATCGTTCGTCGCCTTGTGAAGAGTAAAATAAAACCGGTAATTATTTATTACGTTTTCAAATAAGTTTACCTTATAAGATATCAGAAATGAACAAACATACGTTGTCTCATGTTAATAAAGCATCCATAACTCGAAATAGTATGTTATTATGTCGTTATAATGAAAAAGGTCCCCGTAATTTGCGCGTTTCGTTTTCTATTTCGTTTCGATGATATTTTTTGCCAGCGGAAGTTCCGCCCACCGTTGCTCAGGGTTAATTCTGTGACGTGCGCCCTTTCGAAAGTGTCAGGGTACTGATGCAGATGCCGAAGTTCTTGAAGTGAAGAATTCTTGAAGAGATAACACCGGTTCTATGTATACATGCATGTGCATATGCATTATATGCATGTGTATACAGACAACGGTCTATTAACCCTTTACCCAACATAACAGCAAAAATCGGCCAGCGCTATTCACAAAAAATTGCCATTCAATTTTCATTATTTTTTTCATTAACTTTAAAAACATAGCATATGTATGAAATATGTTTTTTGATGAAAAAATAAACAAAAATAGATATTCAACAATATTGATTGCAAGTGTCGTCTGCTTTTTATGTTAAGTATAGGGTTAACAGATTGAGCATCTCCACTAGGCACTCCCATTCCATCTTTACATGAGTGGCAAATAGTATGCTTATCTTGCTGATTCTGGCTCGGGGATCGGGGGCCCAGGCTTTGCACAGGAGTCAGAACTTTGGGGTACCCAGGCCTGACCCAAGAAACCTGAACTCCTGGGCCAACCCCGGACCACCACCCACCCCCCCCCCCCCCCACCAAGTTCCAGGTCCCAGGATTACTACTACCACCCCCCCCCCCCCGCCCCCATCACCTGCTGATATATGATATAAAGGGGTAATTTTGCACAGTGAAAATTGTTTTGTCAAATGGTAAACATTTTTTCTTCAAAATTCACTGCTTGTTGTCCTTTCTAAGTACTAAGTAGAACAGTGAAATGATTAAACGGTTACTGAACCTTACTTGAAAAATTTGGCCAGGCACTGGATGGAGCCTCAGGTCACACCTGCAGAAGTTTATGGGAGTCATACAATATACTCACGAATCCTTACTAGATTTACTGTTGCTGATAAGGTTAATGGTGATGTTGTGTAGCTGCTGTTGTTGTTGTTGTTGTTATTGTTATTGTTGTTGTTTATTACTTTTGTCAAGTAAGAGGCATTTGTATATGTTTTTCTATCACGATATCACGATATAATTAAAAGTTACCTTGCATTCTGTATTTCATTATCATTAGGACCACGATAGTCACGATAATAACATTCCAGAACGTGGCTCGTTTTCTAACATATATTTTCAGTCCTCGGAGACTCATCCTTTGTCATATGCTGAAAGTAAACCATTCTATCAATGAAGAGAGTTCAGTGCACTATCAAAGAACTGAGAAGAGCCAATATCATCCGTCAACTAGGAACTGTGTTACGATATGCACACAGCCGTAGATAATGCTGGTTCGGTTGTGTACCCTGCATCTAATACTCCATTTACATGAGACGATTTGTTCTCAGATTATTAAAGATTCAAGGAATAAATACTTCTGGATATGTGTTTGTCACGTAAACTCATTTGTTCAGGTGATATACTAACTTTTCGAATTAGACAAAAAAAAATACTTTGATTCTCAGGCAATCCCCCACTGAAATTGAATCCCTTCATTGGACGTTTTTATTGCCTTGTAGTGTCTCCCAAAATGGGGAGACTCGAAACTTTTACATTTTTTGATGGATAGAAATCTGAGGAGCATAACTGAAGAGAATATCTGTCCTGTGGCTTTGCAGCTGGTTCTATGCAAGGTTTGGCTGCCTATATAGGCCAAAATAGTTAATATCTTGTAATTACCAGTTATGATCTTGAAATTTCATTTTAGTTTATCTGTAATTTCAAGTTAGAAAATTATAACTACGATTTAATAACTTGTAATTACAATTTGATAACTTGTAAATACAAATTAGTAACTTCTAATTACAACTTAGCTAACTTGTAATTACAATTTAGTATTTTTGTGTGGGGTACGCTTGTTTGTCTAGTACGGTAGTATAGGATGGACTCTGTGTGTCACTGTTAGGCCTTGGTACTAGATACCCATGTTATGCTTTTCACTACCCTGTGGATACAATGGGTAGTTCGTAATGCTAGATCATGGGGTCTTGTTGGTTCTCCTCGATTGTCTATGGTAGCATAGTATGGGGTTTCTGTACCCTTTTGGGCCTTTTAGCCTTGTCCAAAAACCAAACAATCTATCACCCAATTGTTTTTATGCGATTTTCCAACAATTCGATTGTTCTGGATTCCACTCGTGTATAGCGTAGAAGATCATTCATAGCTTCTAAATTATTGCCCTTATGACTCCTAAATCCCAGATAGTCGTCTAATGTGGATAGTTGTTAACTATTGGGGACCAATCTCAGGTGATCATGGTTTGGGGACTATTTGGACTACTGTGGATTCATCGCAAACGATAGTGGCTTGGGGTCTTTTGGGGACCAAGTTATTGCGACTGATGTAAGTGATTTGGGGCCTACCTAGGAGTTTTAGGGACTGGAGACAGTGTTAGTGTGAGGACTTTGGGGGAGTTCTTCACACTACAAAGAATTTTAAGAAAGTAGTTGATGTTGTTGTGGTTGTTGATGTAGTGGTTCGTTTAGTCGATGGTTTAGTAGTTGTAGTAGTTGGTGTGGTTACCGTTGAGGTTGTTTTGGTGTCGTTGCCTCTGTAGTTGGTTTTGTAGTTGTTGGTGTTGCTGTGTTTAGTGTTGTAGTTGTTGGTGCCACAGCTCTTTCGGTTGATGTTATATCTATACCGTTTGGTGTTGTATGGGCCTTAGTAGATGTAAGGGATGAAGTTGTGCTTGTTGGAGTTGTAGTTGAAGTTGATGGTGTGGTAGTTGTTGGCGTTGTAGTCGTTCCCTCGATTGCCGTAATTGTAGTTGTGGCATTTGGTGTAGTAATGGTTTGTGTGGTAAATGTAGTATTTGGTCTCGTACTTATATGTCAAATAACTACTGCGCCGACAACTATCACGCCCACCACTACTCTATCAATCATTTCTACACTAACCGCAACAACTACTTCTATCAAACCAACAGCTACTATACCAACCTTTACCACACCAATAACCACAACTACTACAAGAAAAACTATTCCGACAACTGAAACAACACCATACAAAACATCACTCTACATAAACCAGACAACACCACCAATCATCAGACTACCACACCAACAACCGTAGCCACGGCACTAAACATTTTGGGGTTTACCGACTTGACTTGAGGCTGGTGAGAAATGTGTGTAAAAAGCTGGGCAGCTAGAGAGAATCAGATGGCAGTGATGTTTGTTTGTTTTGGTTTAAAGGATTTAACGACACTTTCAACAGCCAGGGTCCTATTGTGTTGGGCTGTTTTACGGGTGGAAAAAATCCCGCCTACCCATAGAGAACCATCGGGTGGCGATAAGCAACTGTCAGACTTTTTAACTTATTGAGCTGACACAAGCAGAGTTAAAATGGTTGATGGCAAGTGAACCATCGACTCAGTTAATTCCCAAACTCAACAGGTTGAACAGCTTTCTAAAATATGTCAACACGTGTTGCTGTACACAGATAATAATAGATTAATTACTTAAGTATTGTTGACCAACTGGAGTAAATGAGCCGAAGGTACGAAGTATTTATCTAATTTAACCCTTTACCTAACATGAAAAGCAGACGACACTTGCAAAAAAAATTCTTGAATGACTATTTTTTTTTCATTTTTTGTCTCAAAAACATAGGTTATGACCCCTCGTTGGAACGAGCTCAACGAGCTCGTTCCAACGAGGGGTTATAACCTATGTTTTTGAGACAAAAAATGAAAAAATAATGAAAATTAATTGCCGATTTTCGTGAATAGCGCTGGCCGGTTTTGGCCTTACGTTGGGTAAAGGGTTAATGGTTGTTTTTGTAAAGCTGAAGGTTTACTTAGGATATTCTATAAAAAAAAGCTTGATTACCAACCAATAACAGTTTAAATGACTACATAAGAAACCATTTAACTGTTAGAGTGCTGGAAACCCATATTTGGGCTTTATTCTGAAGTGCAGGTACCATAGCTTAGAGGCTCATATTCAGTGGATGTGCTTTGATATTATCTTTGAAGTGATATTAATAACTCTGTAAAGGTTTGCCTTGTTACAGTTTATTGGAGAGTGCCCATAGGCACTCTCCAATAAATTGTAACAAGGCAAAGACATGTGAACAAGATTTGATGGCCAAAAATAATTTAGCACTCTACCAGTTAATGTGTTTTTGTCTAAATACTGGTCTGTCACCTCCGCCTCTATCTGTCAATCATGTTGACCCATCAGTCTTTCTTTATCATCACAGTCACAAGGTTTTGGTGTGCATCATAAAATCTATGATTGTCTCTATGTCTCCACCTATGACCTAAATTTAGAACTGGCTGCGGATGACACGATACGCACGAAAGCTTGCCTCTGTTACCAGTGGGAGTTGCAAACAGCGAGGAAAATCTCCACCTGCTGTCGGGTCTCCCCTCCCTGAGATATAAATCTCGGGGAAAAAATGCTGGCTTCCCCATCCACATGTCACTGGTCGTCACGGACGGAACAGTTGTAAATTAAAAACCGAATTGCTCTAATTTCCAGCTCTCTATCTTTTCTCCCTCCTCTATCTCATCAGACACACGACCAAACTGAATGACAAACTATGAGGGATTGAAACAATCCTCATGCAAAGCTTTATGTGCAGAAAACCTAACAGACCAAGGCAAGGATTGAAACAATCTTGCCAGCAAACAGCCCTTTTAAGGGCTTTTTTGTGGAGGGGGGGGGGGGGGGGGGGGGTGTTGGAGGTCATTTGGAATTCCCGAAGGATAACCAGATACCTCAAAATCACATACGGCAACCTATCTCCCAGAAGGCTTGATGGATGACTCCCGGTTTTTTCAAACTAAACTGTTGGAGCTTTCTCCACTCCTTTTTGTAACCGCTATGGTCATATACCGGGGCCGTTACCAAACCGGCGTTGCTGTTTGGTTTTCTTTTTTCTTTTTCCCTTAAAATTGCCATCGCACAACATTATATTCTGGCTCGCCACCATGGTGGGTCTCAAACCTCTACCATCGCCAAGCTGGAACCGAATAGAGCCCACTCTTTAATAGTCTTGATGGCGTTGAGGGATTGATCTTTGACAATCTTATCACTCCAATGCAAACTGCCGGAAATTCTAACCGCGTGCATACCCCTTCAGACCCCATTCGAGGCAATAGGAAAGCTAGGCCTGTGTGATCCAAGATCCAAGTGAAATAAAATAAGGCTATCCGGGTCGCAAGGGATTTGTAAATCCCACATCGTCCCTGCGCGCCTTCGGCGCGCTAAAACCTTTCATTCATTCATCGTCTCCACCTTAATTTCTAGCAGATTTCATTTAATGGCAAGTGATCAAATGATGCCTTTGTTTGTTTTAACATTATACTGCTGTGGTGACATTCCCGAATTACAAGAGCAAAGATATTTGGGTGCCAAATTTTTAGCCACACAGAGATGTTTTAGTGCCAAGTCAAACAAATCAAATTTTTTCTTCATTCGCACCTTTGACTCCAAAGTGTGAAGGCGGATTGATTCACCACACGCTATGGCACATCTGGAAATCCCAGTTAAGCTGAGGAATGCCCTGTCAGCTCTGGGCGTCTCTTGTCCTCTAAACTGGACTCTCCAGATGATAGGCAAGGCGCAGGAGACCAACACATCATCATCGAGAAGAGGTAGTACCTTTGGTGAGAGGATTCCCCCTCACACTGGTCCTCACCCGGTGGCTGGTTCATCGGAGAAGAGAAAGAAGAAGAGTCTACCCACCCGGCGCCGAGATGCGTGGCTTGCGAAGAAAAGAGAAGGAACAGAGAAACAGGAGGTGGTGAGGGAGACTCCCATCGAATCACCACCCTTTCTTGCCACGCCAACTCCCAACCTCTCCACTGGAGAAGTCGGAAGGCAGGGAGACGAAGGAGGTGGAAGAGGAGATGGAGGTCACCCAAACCACATCTGAATATTCTACCTGCTTGGATCAAGCAAGCCACGGAACCAAAGATTAGGCCAACAACATCAGCCAGAAAACACCAACAGACACTACCAAATCACACAATGTCCCCCTCTCTCTCTGGCACCATCTCTAACTTGGACCCAACGCTAGAGAGGAAGGTGAAGATTTAAGCAAGCTCGCCCACGAACTGGAACAACAGATCGATGGAACAAAAGAGTCAACCGACAGCTCTCCCGTTGAAACCGAACTAACCATACAGCTCTAGGAAAAAGCTCAGTTCATGTTCCAAAAGACGCTCAAAGAGACTAAGAATGCCCTAGATTACCAACTGGCAGAGCTAAGAAAGAAAAGAGACGAACTACGTTCCCAAGTCGCAATGGCACGAAATCAGGCTCAACAACCAAAGATCAACACGGAACCACAGCCCCCACCATGAAAAGTCAGGGAACCCCCACCTCCACCAAAGAAAAAAGGAAGAAGCAAAGGAAGTAAGAAGCAGGAAGTAAGCGAGCCTACAACCAAAGAACACCGACAAATCACATCCATTTATATGGGATGAAGGTCGCATCCCCAAGTGAAGAATCTTTCGGAAAATCAAATTTTTTAGTGCAAGTGGATAAATTGGCACGCGACAGCTTCAACACTGCTCTTAGACCTTTCCATTTAGGGGCTATATTAGTAATGAAATTTTATTTATTTTGAAATTCCCACCTCTAATATTCCTTAAATGCAAATTAAATATACACAATTATACACCAAAATGAAGGTTCGGCGATAGAGATAGAGAACACGAAAAATATTTGCAATCGACTCATAGAGTTGACACCAGGCACCAATGGTTCATGAAAGTCTGCTACCGTATTCGTACCAGAACTGATAATAAAACTATATTTCCTGAGAACAACTTGTGACCAAATGTCCTTCACATATCCAAGAACAAAGCATGGGCATCAAAATCCTTCAAAACACAGCAACAGGGCTGCATTGGGGTAAATTTTCAAAGTAACTGCTTTGTTTACATATATTCTTACTTTCTATTTCCGGCCTACGTCATCGGACGGGAAAAGCATCGAAAAACAACGCCGTCTAAAATCAAATAATGAGAAAGATCGCCTTAATACAGCATACTATCATTATATATAGACTGCAAAGTTGCCATATTCAATGCAAGGTATCATGACACCTGGTGATATTTCTTAGAATTACAATTTTGTTTTTTATGGAAATTCGTGGCATCGAGTGATTTGCGCATGTCCGTTGAATATGGAATCCATCGTCAATAAAAAATGCAGACAGTGTTGTCCTTTTCCCAAATGCAGTCCTTTCGCTGCATTCGAAAGTGTTTTGAATGCCTAGATTTGTTCTTTGATATGTGAGGCACATTTGGCCACAAGTTGTTCTCATGAAATATTATTTTATTATCAGTTCTGGTACGAATACGGTAGCAGACTTTCAAGAGCCAGTGGTGCCTGCTGTCAACTCTACGAGTTGATTACATATGTGTTTCGTGTTCTACACATCTCAACCTTCATTTTGCTGTATAATTTGTGTATATTTAATTTGAATTTAAGGAATATGAGAGGTGGAAACTTCAAATTAAACAAAATTCCATTACTTATATAGCCCCTTAAGGGCCTATATAGGTAATGAAATGTTGTTTATTTTGAAATCCTCACCTCTCATATTCCTTAAATTCAGATTAAATATACACAAATTATACAGCAAAATGAAGGTTGGGATGTATAGAACACGAAACACATATGTAATCAACTCATAGAGTTGACAGCAGGCACCACTGGTTCCTGGAAATCTGCTATCGTATTCGTCCCAGAACTGATAATAAAATAATATTTCGCAAGAACAACTCGTGGCCGAATGTGCTTCAGATATTCAATAACAAAGCTAGGCATTCAAAACGCTTTAGAGTGCAGCGATATGACTGCATTTTGGAAAAGCACAAAACTGTCTGCATTTTTTATTGAAGATGGTTCCCATGCTCGACAGACATGCGCAAATCATTCGATACCACGAATTTCCATCGAAAACCAAAATCGTAATTCTAAGAAATTTCAACAGGTATCATGACACCTTGCATTGAATATGGCAGCTGTGCAGTCTCTATCTAATAACTGTATACTGTATGAAGGCGATCTTTTTCGTTATTTTATTTTAGACGGCGATGTTTTTACATGCTTTTTCCGTCCAAAGACGTCGACCGGAAATCGAAAGTATATTCAAACGTAAACAAAAGCAAAGGCTTTGGAATTTACCCCATGTAGCTCTGTCGCCGTGTTTTGAAGAATTTTGATCCCCTAGCTTTGTTCTTGGATATGTAAAGCACATTTGGCCACAAGTTGTTTTCGGGAAATATTATTAAATTGTCACTTCTGGTACGAATACGGCAGCAGACTTCCAGGAACCAGTGGTGCCTGCCGTCGACTCTGTGAGTTGATTGCACATGTGTTTCGTGTTCTATACGTCCCAACCTTCATTTTGACGTACATTTTGTGAATTTTTAATTTGAATTGAAGGAATATCAGAGGTGAGAATTTTCAAAATAAACAAAATTTCTTTACTTATATAGGCCCTCAATGGAAAGGACAGTAGCTGTAGTATAATGTCACGATGCCCACACTGTGGGATATAACAAATAGGGTTACAGGACATCAAAAGACTGTGAAAACGCTATTTTCTTATTTTTTTTTTATTTTTCAGCAAATAATAATAGTCAAACGTTCAAACTGATTGGGAAGAAATTGTAAAAAGCCAGCTTTTACATTTTTATACTACTTGAAAATGCATAAAGTTTGTGAAATGATGCTCACAATATTTCCATGAAATTCCCATATCCTTAGTTAGTGTTAAATTTTCTGACAACTTTAGGAAATTAAAGGGCGCTAACTTTACCGCGAATCTCTTCCAATGACGAAAATTGTCAGCCATGGGAATACAGCACAGCTGCCGTGGACTGGTTACTTTCCACGGGTGGGGAATATTTCCACGGACGCAATAATATTAGATTTCAAACACTAATTATAGGAATAATCATCAAAAATTTAATAAATGAAGCAACGGGTACAACCCGGTGCTTCATTCATTAAAATTTTGTTGATAATATTTATTATCTGGTAAAAAAATACGCATATCATTGCCCACGCGCGGATTACGACTAGTCTACGGCGACTGTAGGGTACATGGAACTTTGATGGTGGCAGGGGGTCCATGCATTTTTATTCTGTAGACATATCACGAAGATCGAAATCTTGAGTTGTGGAAAGGTATGAATGTGATGTTTCGCTCGTCTTGGTGGGCCAGGCGGGAAGGGGGTGTCTTTCAAAAATTCTCCTGTGAAAGTCCCCAAAAATTAAAACAATAAGCCCGCAATGGCGCTGTGAGGGGACATTTTAAGGCTTGAAACTTCGATTTTCACCAAGTGTTTTATGTCTTCTGTAATTTCATTAGTAGACGACCCATACAAATCGTAGAATACAGGCTTTTAATCCCCCCCCCCCCCCCCCACACACACACACTAAACCAATGGCTAGGCCACTGGCTACATGACCCGCTCTTCGGAAATTTTTCTTTCTCCAAATTTTCATGCCCGCCATTCCTAAGCATAACTGCTGTACATACCTCCGTTTTATCAGATTATACTGTATCCAGAAAGATTTCCTATTTAAAGGCTGGAAGAAATATTGCATTTTTATGGCATCAAACACCCAACGCTGCTCGGTGCACATGTCTTGTTTCCACTTTTCAAACTATCATTGCCTTTCACAAACGTCATGAAAGCAGACTATCCAATCTGTGTTCGCGTTTCGTCGACGTCTTTTCACTCTATGCACGATCTATTTACTTTGATCTGTTCATTTTCACCTTTCTTTCACGTCCTCAATTCAAAATCAAGTGCTATGGATTAAATTAAAATATTAAACATGTCGTAGCATGATGAAAGAGTTTATTTATATTTACTATACCTAAAACTCAATGAAGACTCACTTTTTATTGAAAGTTTTTTGAGATGATTGAAAACCCCTCGTAAAAATGATTGCTTTTGTTGACTTCGGAAACGAAAGCCAGTTACAAAAGTAACTCATTGGAGAATATACCGTGAACAGCTGGCTCACAGTCGCTAATCGGTGGTAGTTAACCTTTTATATACAGTACAGTACAGTCGCCAAGACTGGTCGTAATCTAGGCGTGGTCAGTGCATTTACCAGGTAATAAAAATTATCAGCAGCTAAATTTTAATTAATGAAGCACCGGGTTGTACTCGATTCTTCATTTATTAATTTTTTGATGATTATTCCTTTAATTAGTGTTAGGGATTTAATATTATTGCATCCGTGGTAATATCCCCGCCCATGGAAAATGACGACTTGTCCACGGTGGCCGCTTACTGTATATACTGTATAAAGGTAGGCCTACAATATAAATTAGTAAGCCAATGACCTTCGAACTGTGTTAGGAAGTTTAAACTTACTGTACAGCAAAAGTCAGAATATCAAACCTGATCTCTGTTACCAACTGCACTCACCGTCATCGGGTATTGCGATCCTCTAGCTGGAGAATTCCTATATGTTCCCAATTCGCCGTACACCGCAACTTTGTTACTCATTTCAAATTCTCCAAAAGCTCGATACCTTTATATCTTAAGCGAATGTTGTCTGCCCCTCTCTTTGTCGCTTTTACTTTGTGTCTACGTTTGTTTGTAGACTACAGACTCCGTCGTGCCTAGATCGCTCGAGACAAAATTTGGTACTTAGGGGTAATTTGACCCGGAAAGGGACATTAGATGGCCCCAAATGTGTCTGAAGTCGCGTTAATCCTCCAACAAGTGCAACTATCTTTCTACATGTATTTGTAAGTTATAGAAATTTGGCACCTTGGTGTGAATTGACCAGGAAAGGGGCATGAGATGGATCCCGATTGCGTTAGATGTCGCATTAGCCATTCAATTAGTCAAGCGGAGGACATGGTCTGACTCCACTGTGCTCGACCGATCAAGACAAAATTTGGCACCTATGGGCAATTTGACCAGAAAAGGGACAAGGAATAAGGCTCGATCGCGTGCATCAATCAACTACTTATGACCCAATTATACTACATGCTAAATTTGGTTCAAATCAGTCCATCAGTTCTTGAAATACAAATTTTAGGTGGAGCCCAAAATGGGCATGCTCCGATAGAGCGCCCAAATATTGACCTACCAAGTTGCCGTGAGCAAACTTTAATCTTCACAACCAAAGGAAGTTCCATACCACATATCAAAGCATTCTCTGTGGTGGTTCATGAAAAGAAGATTTAAAAGATTTTTAGACTTTTTTGGGGCTTTAACCCTAGCCCGAAGATGGTAGCTGCTTCATTTGAACAAAGTAGAAAGGGTATAATCAAAAGATGGCATGTGCCATATATGAATGAATTTGGCCCAGTAGTTTTAAAGAGGAATATAAGTTTCAAATTAGTTGGTGGAGTACAAGAAAGATGATGACTTGGCATTTTCCCATTGCCAACAGTCTTAAAATGGGCATCCCCATATGGCACCCGATGACAAAACTGATAGCAATTTCTTTGGTCCATCTGATGCCACTGGACCAAAGGAAGCTGCATACCAAACAAGAGGCCCCAAGGGGGCCTTAATTGCTCGTCTGATAAAGTGGTTCAAAGAAGTATTTTGGGTCACATTGAGTTAATCATGGTTCATCAACACTATAGAGGAATGAAGTCATGAAATTATTCATTCAGATGATTATTATCATAGGTCTTCCTGACTGCTTCCAGTTCTATCAGCTGTAGACAAGCACTGCCAAATTTCCACGGGTTGTTATGTCACTGCAGTCTGAAAGGCAAATAATAAGGAAAAACACTAAGGAATGGATCTGAACAAACCTGAACTATCCTGCCACCCCCCCCCCCCCCCCCCTACACACACACACAATAGAGAGCCCAAATATTAAACCAGGGACTTGAATTGAACAAACTGGAATCTGATTCCTGGTATATACCAAGTATGAAAGTATTCCAAGTGGTGGATCTGAAAAATCTGACCATAATTACCCCCTACCCTACCCCCCCCCCCCCCCCCCCCCCCACCCGAGATGTTGCATACCAAATATCAAACTATTTTCTCTGGTGGATCTGATGAAGAAGATTTTCAAAGAATATTCCTCATAATACAGTAAGTTAATCTTTGGACTCCCATAGAGAGCCCAAATATGAAGCCAGAGACTCGATTTGAACAAACTTGAATTTGACAGTCCTAGAGATGTCACATACTAAACATGAAAGGATTCTAAGTTAAACTTTGGCCTCCAATAGAGAGCCCAAATATTAACCCAGGGACTCGATTTGAACAAACTTAATTCCGACCCACGTGGAGACGTTGTATACCAAATATGAAAGGATTCTGACCAGTGCATCTGATGAAGATTTTTAAAGAAATTTCCTCATATATTGCACAAAGTCAAAATTTAGGCTCTAATATAAGGCCCAAATATTAACTCAGGGACCCAATTTGAACAAACTAGAGATGTTGCATACCAACTATTAAAATATTTTCACTGGTGGATCTGATGAAGAAGACTTTTAAAGAATATTCCCCATAATGCAAAGTTAAACTTTGGGCTCCCATAGAGGGCTCAAATATGAAGCCAGGGACTCGATTTGAACAAACTTGAATCTGACACTCCTAGAGATGTCAGATACTAAACATGAAAGGATCCTGACTGGTGGATCTGAAGAAGAAATTTTTTAAAGAAATTTCCTCATATTGCACGAAGTTAAACTTTGGGCTCGACTAGAGAGCCCAAATATTAACCCTGAGACCCAATTTGAACAAATTTAAATATTACCCACCTAGATATGTTGTATACCAAATATGAAAGCATTCTGACCAGTGGATCTGAAGAAGATGATTTTTAAAGAAATTTCCTCATACTGCATTAAGTTCAAATTTGGGCTCCCTATGGGAGCCCAAATATTAACACAGGGACTCGATTTGAACAAACTTGAATCTGACCCCCTAGAGATGTTGTATACCAAACATCAAAAGATTCTGATTGGTGGATCTGAAGAAGATTTTTAAAGATTATTCCCCATATTGCACCAAGCTGAAATTCGGGCCCCTATAGGAAACCCAAATATTAACTGACAGACTTGATTTCAACAAACTTGAGTCGACCCTTGTAACAATGATGTATATCAAATATTAAAAGATTCTAACTGGCGGTTCTGAAGAAGAGTTTTAAAGCTTATTCCCCATATTACCCTTACGATTTGGGCTCCAGTATCGAGCCTAAATCTGAACAGAGTGGTTTAATTTGATCCCCCGGATGCTGTATACCAAATATCAAAAGATTCTGATCACTGGTCCTGGAGAGGTAATATTTTTTTTTTAAATTTTGCAAATATGCCGACTCAGCATTTCGAGGCCACCCTACAGAACACCCTGACACAACCAATGGTAATTTTTTTTATCATTCCATTCTACTGGCCCTAAGGATGGTTCATACCAAACAACAGTTCTATGTTCCATGTGGTTTGGGAAATATGGGTGTTTATAAATATTTCTATTTTTAGCTCCTGGGGTTCCCACAGGGACACAGGAATTTTTTTTGCATGAATCAAGTACTTATGACTCAATAATACCACATAACATATTTGGTTCAAATAAGACAATTGATTCTTGCCCCTCCGATTGTGTAGGCAAATATTGCTTCATGAACTTTGTTTGAACAAACTTGATTCTACACATCAAAAGGAAGCTCCATATGAAATAACAAGTTGTAGCACCCACTGGTTCATGAGAAGATTTTTTTTAAATTTTGGCGCATTTTCCCTCATCCCCTCCCTATGGAGCATGGCAACTTTATTTGAACAAACCTGAATTGACAGATGATAAGGACCATGCATATCAAATCTGGTTCATTTTGGCCCAGTGGTTAGGAGGAGAAGTTGATAATGTAAAGTTCATGCCAGACGGACAACGGACGGTCAACAGAAAGAAAGTGATCACTTAAGCTCCCTCTGACTTTCAATGAGGTGAGCAAAAAAACAATATTCTGATCCACGAGTTTTTGAAATATGGGCATTTGCATTTTTTTTCTATTTTTAGCTCTTGGGGTTCCCACAGGGCTGTGAAAATAATTTTTTTCAGGCATCAATCAAGTACTTAGGACCCAATTATATTACATGCCAAATTTGGTTCAAATCAGTCCATTGGTTCTTGAAATACAAATTTTGAGTGGAGCCCAAAATAGGCATGCCCCCACAGAGAGCCCAAATATTGACCTACAAACTTCTCTTGAACAAACTTTAATCTTCAACACCAAAGGATGTTCCATACCAAATATCAAAGCATTCTCTCTGGTGGTCCACGAGATTTTTAGGCTTTTTGGGCATTAACCACAGCCCAAAGAGAGTAGCTGCTTCATTTGAACAAAATAGAAAGGGTATACCCCAATGATGGTCTCTGCAATGTATGTCTGAATTTAGTCCAGTGGTTTGAAGACAAGTTTTAAAAGTTAATGGACGACAGATGTCAAATGATGGCAATAGCTCCCGTGTACTTTCAGTCAGGTGAGCTAAAAATGGCCTGAGAAACAGAAGATGTACTTTGTGGGGCCTAATGAGCTATTTGATGATTATGTGATAATACAATTTCCAAGAAATAGTAAACATACACAACAATGTTGGTCTCTCTCCGAAGAAGATCGTGGCATTGATGCAGCTTGTTCAGTATCTGTTATGTATGTTTTCAATTAGTTTTATACTGCATACATCATGTGGTGTCCATTAGTTTGAACAGAGCCATTTGTTGGGAAATCATGTATTGCTACAAATCAAGATCCTTGTTAAAAAATCAGGAACATGGCTGGCCACAAGGTCAATTGAACAAATGGTTAGCCATATCAAATTCACATAACTTAGGCTAGCACGAGCAACAGGATTTTGTACCCTGAATTTCTGGATTTGCAGTGAGAAATGGCACCCGGAGCCAATACTATAAAACTTTTACAATTGTATTTTCTAGAATTGTATTTTCTACCTACTAATATAACTGACTAACATGAATCATCAGCATTTTAAAAGATATGGCAATTTGCCAACTGGCAAATTGCCAGATCTTTGAAAATGCTAATGGTTCATGTTAACCCATTTAACGTCATAACCTGGAAATACAATTCTAGAAAATACAGTTATAAAAGTTTTATTCTATTGACCCCTGTTCTATCTTGGAGTTGTGTGGAGTATGTTGTCAGCTATAAGATGATGTTTTCTTCTACCATCAAGTTTTTAAAAAATGATAATCTGATCACAATTCCACAAGGATAAAAAAAATATCGTGATTACAACATATGTGTGAAGTCAAGTTTAACTAATTGGTTATACCTACTGTGAACCACTTTAGAGGACTTCCACCCCAGGTTATGGTAATCAATTTTATCATACCAGTAAAGCAGAACTTGTTTATTACAGAATGCAAGAACTGCTCCACTACCCATGGCTCCCATAAAGATTTTTGCAGATTTGTTCTTGGAACAGCAGAACAGAAAGGGCATGATGTCATTTTGATTCCTCACTAAATATTTTGAAATTCTGTCCCTGGACAAGGTACATGTATAAAATAATGAAAGTGTTAATGACACTGCAGCTTAACTTGACTGTATGTAATGTTTGATGAAAAGGATAATGTTCAATGTTTGTGAAAGGATTATGAAATAAGACAAGAATTGTGATATTTGAGAATATGTTAATTTCTGTTCCCTGCATGCTATGTTTTCAATAAGAATAATTTGAGTTGTAGACTATACTAATGAATTGAGGCCTGAGTTAATGTGGCCCTCACAGTTAATGTCTGTCAGTCCAAGTTACCAAGTTACAGTAAAATCATTCCAAAACGAGTCATCCTACCAAGATACAATGAAATCCCTTTATAAATATAACTCGTAGAATTTGCTAAAGGAATCTAGGTCATGTGATGGCCCAGCGGTCAAGGTTGACCAATCATGACCAAAATAGGACAGTCTCATCTAGATATCATACCAAGTTATCCTACCAAGTTACAATGAAATTCCTTCATAAAAACAACCTTCAGACAGCGCTAAAGGAATCTAGGTCACGTGACCAGGCAGCAGTAACAGCTGACCGATCATGAGCAAAATAGGAGTCTCATCTAGACATCATATCGAGTTATCCTTCCAAGTTACAATGGAATCACTTCATAAATATGAACTGAAGACTTTGCTAAACAAATCTAGATCAGGTGCCTGTGGGGCCATCACGGTTGACCAATCGTGGCCAAAAGGGGGCTTTCACATCTAGACATTATCTCAAGTCATCCTACCAATTTACAATGAAATCCCTTCATAAATGCAAGCTGTAGGCTGTGCTAAAGGAATCTAGGTAACATGTCCCTTTGGCCGTGATGGTTGACTGAACCCGACCCAAATAATATGTTCTCATCTATACATTATACAGAGTCAACCTGCCAAGTTACATTGAAATTCCTTCATAAATACGACCTGTAGACTGTGCTAAAGGTTTTTGGACCAGCGCATATGTCATGGTTCAACGCTCGCAGGGAACGTTCTCATCTAGACATTATAAAAGAGTCATCCTACGAAGTTACAATAGAATCCCTTCATAAATTCGACCTGTAGACTGTGCTAAAGATTTTTGGGCACACGCAGCCATCACGGTTGACTGATCATGATGAAATGGGGAGGTTCTCATCTAGACATTATACAGAGTCGTCCTACCAAGTTACAATGAAATCCTTTCATAAATACGACCTGTAGACTTAATGGTTTGGGGGTTTCGGGCTTGCATAGCCATCACAGTTGACTGATCACAAACAAAAGACGACCAACAGAGGATGTTCTCATCAAGACATGACCTCGAACCTGTGATGATTGGACAAGAACTACGGGGTGTAGCCTGTGCTAATGTGAACAGACTCACAGACTTCCGCATGCGTGAAAGCAATCGCTTATCTTGACTTTGTGAAGTTAAGCTAAAAATTAACAAGAGGGATGTTACATCCCAACGCTCACCTACATTTACGCTTGATAATGTCGTTCCAATGTAACATGCCTAATATTTAGTTAATATAAATCATTAACTAGGCATCAAATGATTAATGTGGTTTATGTGATGGCTTTGGAAAGTCTATATTTCTGCATTTATTATATATCAATTCAACATACAATCACTGGATATAAAAAAAAAAATCAGTTATATTTCTGCTTACAGTAGGGTTAATACCTAAAGTAGTTTTTGAAACGGCAAAAATAAAGAGTAATGATGTGAAGGCACCACAATGTGCACAAAAGATAACTTTAGTGCAAAATCTTAAACCTAAACATAAATTCTTACAAGTTTTGGCAGAAAATCAGGCTCAAATTCCTCAAATGTGCATGTAACGAGGGTTAAATATTACTGCAATGGAGTTCAGTAACCCATGTGTAGAATATCAATCGGCTGGAAAGACACATAGAAACATAAGTCACCTAAACAGAAACTTTAAGAACTTAAAATTAACTAAGTTCGAGAAAAGCATGGAAATTTTTACTAAAAGAAGAAGAAATTGCAGTTACATTTCTCCATCCAGTCGGGTTAATACACACAGTTGTTATTGAAATATGAAAATCAACAGTAATGAGAAGTTAAAGCAGCACAATCTGAACAAAAGCTGACTTTAATGCAAATTCTTACAACATCTAAACGCAAATTCTTACAAGTTTTGGCTGAAAATTGTAGGTGAAATTTGAAAGAAAGTCATAGTATCAGGGTTAAATAATGTGCTGATAGTCGCCTGCAAAGTACATATGCAATATGAAAGGCCTGAGGCCAGTGATCTTTGAAAAAATAACCTTAACATTAAATCTTACAATATTGGACACGCCGGATGCTGACGCTGATATGCATGTAATGAGGGTTAAATATTACTGCAATGGAGTTCAGTAACCCAAGTGTAGAATATTAATCGCCTGGAAAGACACATAGAAACACAACTCACCTAAACACAAAGTTTACAAAGTTTTACAACTTAAAATTTACTAAGTTCGAGAAAAACATGAAAATTTTGACTGAAAAAAAGAAAATTTCCGTTAAATTTCTACATACAGTAGGGTTAATACCTACAGTTGTTATTGAAATATGAAAATCAACAGTAATGAGAAGTTAAAGCAGCACAATCTGCACAAAAGCTGACTTTAACGCAAATTCTTACAACACCTAAACGCAAATTCTTACAAGTTTTGGCAGAAAATTTTAGGTGAAATTTGGAAAAAGTCGTAGTATCAGGGTTAAATACTGTTCTGATAGTCCCCTACAACCTACATATGCAATATCAAAGGCCTGAGCCTACTGATCTTTGAGAAATTAACCTTAACATTAAATCTTACAATATTGGACACGCCGGACGCCGACACAGACGCCCGAGGTCATGACAATAGCTCACCACTTCTAATAGAAGTAGGTGAGCTAAAAATCCTTCCTGTTGAGGCCAATTGGTGTGAGTGTATGTGAGACAAAGATCCATTTTATTTCACATTAGTGACTGTGGTGTGTGGTTTTAACATTGTGGGAGGGGGGTGGGGCTGTTTGAGGACTTGGATAATAAAGTATATAAAGTCCCTCAGTGCATGGTGTTCAGTGTTGAAGTGGACTACAACTGGGGTATCTCCTTTCAATAGTTGAACAGTCGCATTACTGAGCCTGGTTGGCATCGCTGATTTGAGCATTGAGCTTGATGATTCAAGTTTCTTTCCCTGCTCTGTCTCTTGGCTCTTAGTTGGGAGGAAGAAATGATAGGCTATTATTTGCTAACTCCTAAGCCATAGTGGAAGCTTAGAAAAAATTAACATACAAGCATCATGGCCATTCTATTGTTACACCCTCACTCACAGAAGGGTATATATGCCACAACCACAGTCAGCACAGCACAAAGCCACTGATGAAGTACACCTGAGTATGAAACAAGTCAGGAAATACAGCCTACTATTACAGAGAGCAAATGGGTAAAAAGAAAACGAGTAGATACCCTTTCCCTCCTGCACCTTGTCTAGACATTTTCTTATATTAAGTTACATGTAGACAGAGCATTAAATCATCAAATTATTTGGGCAATATGAAAAAACTATAATGGGTAAGAGCGGGAGGGTATGAAAATGAGTATAAATAATTATGTTCATGTAATATTTAATAAAATGTAATGCATTCTTTCAATACATTGTAAAACAAAAAGTATCACAGATGAAACACAAATAAAGTGGTGAGCAAAATAAACAAATAAATAAATGAGGGAATTTGGATATCTCGCTAATCTAAGAATTCTGAATTAATTCTATTCGGTCAACAGTTGCGTTATTTAACCTTTACATTACAGAGATCACAAAAATGGACAGAGAATAACGATGTGATTACGATAAGGTCATTTAAAATCATCTGTCCACTCCTCAGCAATATTGAATTTGAACAGTCAGCAAAGAAATGTGAGAACATTAACCCTTCATCCAACACACACGATATCAAAATTTATTATTTAACTCCCTGCACACTGATATCAAAATATCTAAAGTTCAGGGTGCAAATATTTCCCATAATGCAACTAGAAATTTAACCAATTCAATCTTGTTTGACAGAGCTCAATGAGCTCTGTCAAATAAGATTGAATTGGTCAAATTCCCAGTTGCATTATGGGAAAATGGCTATTTCAAATCTGGATATTTTCACATCAGTGTGCAGGGGGTTAAATATAATTTTTTTAAATTTAAAAAAAAATTCAACAAAACCATATTTTTGCAGATGACTAACATATAAGCTACTCAGCTTGATGTCGAATCCACAAATATTGATGTTCTAATTACAGATATCCATACTTTTGTGTAATTTTCTATGTATGCAACATGTTTCTGTTTTGTAATTACATGATTATTTTTTTTATAAATAAATATTGTTTATACTAACAAAACCATATCATGTGACCCCTCCTTAAAACAAGTTTGATGAGCTCGTTCCCATGAAGGGTCACATGACATGAGTTTGTTGAAACTTTTTGAAATTTGTTTTTTTCGCCTGCTAAAATTCTGTTATGCAGGAGGATGCAGCAGGCCTGCTGTTATCAAAATTTTGTGTGACCCATTTATTGTTCACCAGGTCTGAGCTTTGGTAACCTATTATTTGTTCCCCGGAACCTGATTTAGGTTACCCATTAGGTAACCTAAATATATATGTATCGCAACTATGCTGATTTATGAACTGTTGTATCATAGCCAAGTTCTTGCTCCTATGGGCAATATCCTGATGAATAGAGATGAATCCTTAAGAATAATAATGAGGCTGTGTTGCAACAATTCAGATAAAAATTAGTTGCAATTGTAGCCTAATCATGGTATGGGCTAGCATATTGCTGAACAGTATGGCATTCATAATCACTGTTTGTGGCAGAGACATGAGTTATTACCATTTCTTGATCTTGTACCTATGTTACATCTTAAGATGATCAACAATTTAAAATGATGTTAAGCATAAACCAATCATCAGCACAGGTGTTTGTATCTGACTGAAGTATAGCTGCTCTGTTGGCCAATTCAACATCAATCACCATTCATTCATACCACATCATTCAACTTGGCAAACATTTCACGTGACCAGGTGACAATTTGGCATAAACCATTTTTCGTTTGCATGTTTTTCATTTTAGGTAACCTCCACGCAACCCAAACGGCCATTCTCCTCAAATCTACAGGTTTGATGCAGCCAATTTGTTACGTAAAGGGGTAAATTTAAGATGCTGTTTTCATTTTTTTTTTTCTTAATTCTGTTTTGATATTTCACGACATATTATTTATGAAGTCTTCACCGATGGCATGTATATGAGTCACAATCCACTTGCAATCTCATCGAGATAAATGCCACTTCTGTGATCAAAGTACTATACCTAACATAGCTTGAGGAATACATCAGCAGAACATCTTGAATAACTTTAAAAAATTTGATATTTTGCCTTCAATGAGAGGCCTGTAAGTATATTCTCCCAATTTCAACTCTTAAAGGCCCAACTCAGACTTTGACTACATTTTACTGCAACAGAACAGGTGCCCCAACATGCTGCCTCTGGTTAGATTCTCAAGTTATATACATTCTTAGAATCTTGACATTTTTTTCAAGGCAAGTCTTGGCTGTGTATATTGGCAGCCAGACCATGCTTAGAAATAACTGCCCAGCAACAAGATGAAGACTTTCAAAGTGTAGTAAAAATGTATAAAAATCTCCAGACTCTTTATGGTTACGTGCAATATAGGCTAGCACTATTTTCCAAATGCGATTGGTTACTTTCTAAAGAATTTGTATTTATTGGCATGTAAGGTCACAAACTTCTGCACAATGGCTAATCATTACCACAACATGGAGATAAAGTCAAGGTCAGTCAATCATTTATACCCCATGTTGCCTATTTTAGAGGACTCGCACCCCAAGCATTAGTGATTGGGTCCTATTTTACCAGTGAAACAGAGCTTGTTTTCCACAGTAGACAAGCACTGCCTCACTTCCCAGGGTTCCCAAGGGGGACTTTCTAAATAAATTTTCTTACAACTGGAAGCTGATCACAATGAAGCCAAAATTTAGGTGTTAATGTTCTCCTTCAGAATCAAACTTAACTTGTAAAATCATAAAAGATGATATCTGGACATGAAGACTTTTATTTTTCTCAAATACAAAAATAACCTCAGCAATCAGTACATTTTCCCCACCCACTTGTCTCTGCCTGTTGGAAATATTTGCTGCCCTTCAAAAAAATTGTCGGCCACTTCAGTATCAAACATTTCTCTGAAATCTGTTAATCTGAAAAACGATGACCACTTGATGAAACCACAAATTTCATCGGGCAAAAGTATGCTTATCTTTCAAATATTCTTTGTATGAAAGCTCTCCATATAAGTATATGACCATATAAGTAGTCATGAAGAAATTTTCTACATTATTACTATTTTAAAAAATTACTTTCAGTAAACAAAAGTAATCCTTTAAAATAATTATAATAAATGAACGTTCTGACCTCTTTTGTTTATTATTGTTTTAAATAAGTACAGTACAGTTGCCAAGGATTGGTTATAATCCAAGCTTTTGGCAGTGATGTCCATACAAGCATTTAACAGGTAATAAAAATCATCGTCGGCAAAATTTTAATTAATGAAGCACCGGGTTGTACCCGGTGCTTCATTAATTAAATTCTTGATGATTATTCTTATAATTAGTGTTGCAATCTAATATTATTGTATCCGTGAAAATACTGCCCACCCCATGGAAAGCGATCAGTCCACGGCGACCGTACTGTATATTGAGTTCGGTTCAAGTTTGTACAGGTGGTCAACAACCCAGGAACACTGTCGAAAAATGTTGACTTTCTTCACTGCGTTAGAAAGTTTTGAGATCCTAACTTCAGGCCTGATCCTCAACAAACTGATTCCAAGCTTCAAGTGTGCAGAGGGTTCAAACTTCTCACTGTTTTGAACTGGAGGTATACCTAACAGTAGGAGCATCTTCATAAAATTGCATATTAGAGCTGGGTGTTTTTTCAGTTTGGTTTCAGTTTTTACAGTAAACTGAAAAACAGAACTACAAGACGCAGCAAAAATCTGCCTACAGTTTTACTGTGTTGGTTCGTAAACTGATCAAACTATTTTACTTGGAAGGAATTGGACTAGTGGCCCCTATGGATTTTTGTTACTATTGTCTATCTGACAATGGGGTGAATACATTGTGTTCTCATTGTCACATTTCTCCCTAACTGACTCATCCACCAGACGAGTCAATAAGAAAGAAAATGTGACAATGAGAACACAACATAGAGCAGATGAACTTTATTAAGTTGTTACCCTAATTTGTGGTTTTTTTTACTCAATAGGCTAAACAACTGATCCCCTAAAACCCCTACGAATGATCAAAGGGAGGTTAGGCTGAACCCATTGGAGATGCTTACACACAGGGCTTTTTGTGGTAAGTGGTGTCATACAAACTATTGTAATGCAAATTTTTTCCAAGCTAAGGAGCCTGAAGTGTTATTTACCCAAACCAAAACTGACAAATTTAAACCTCCCAGCTCTATCGCATATATGCCAGATCCTGCTATTTTTACTTGAATAGGTTCAAATTTAAATTCAACTTGATTATAATTAAATACATGTATTTTGAGTTACTTACTTATTGTTTTTAAAATCAAAATATGGCCAATTATCAATGCAGGTGCATGGTTTGAAAGAGGTCAGGCAGGATTTTTTTTAAAAACTTCTCAACATGATTTTAGGTGTATGATGGCATACAAGCACTTTTTTCTCACCGGTAACCACCTGATGAACACGCCACGTGGCTATCTATTATAACTGCTCAGTAACCATTCTGAATAACCTTTTGGTTATGTGACTCAATTTGTGAGAATAAAAAATTAGTTCTACAATCTTGAAACAATGTCAATGATGGGCGGGTTTGTCAATTTTTTAAATTCTGAAGGCTCACAATTATACCAGCCGAGTATCGCAAAGCAATTTTCAGATTTTATTGGGGAATTTTGAAAAATTATGTTTCTTCATAAAATAAAAAAGATATGTTATGAAAAAATTGAATTGGCAGATATTTTATTCCTGTATATTTACATGAAAAGGGTCTTTGAGATCGTTTTCATGTAAATATATGAAAAATAAAACTTCTGCAATTGAATAATGAATTAGTCGAAATCAGCTGAACTTCTTCATCCTTGTATTGGTGAAAGTTTTTTCCTGGATAAATGCAAAATTGGCTGATAAAACAACTCAGAAACAAAAGTCAGTTCTAAACATTTCAACAAACTCAAATCCGATGAAGAACTGATATTTTCTGGTTGTGATGGTCTGCCCCTATTACACACTTGGCCTTGAGGCATTCTACTCATTTATGGAGTGCAACACCACAAGCAGATTGTACAGGATAAACCAATCTCTCTAACAATACTTGTATCATGATGTGGATTTTTTTGATATTTTTGCAATGTCATAAATCTGTTTGAGATTTGTTCTCCTGTCATTATGACAACCTGAAAAAGGTAAAAACAAATTTTATTAATCTGGGCTTTCTCACCTCAGCTCTGAAGTTTACAGTCAATAGAAATGTAGAATAACCACAAGGAACTTTTCATAATTGTTCAGGGTTCCTGCAGGCAAGGACTGATAAAATTCAAGACTGTTCAAGCCGTTTCTCGATATAATTCAGCATTTTTTAAGGTCTTATAATGCACAAATTTAAGGATTATCAAGGTCCTGTCTTACTAATCCTAAAAAAGGACCTCTGGTTATTATCCCTTCCTCCCACTTCCCTAAAAGGGAAGTGGGAGAAGGGCCTAATGACCAGAAGGTCCTTGTTGGGACTATGCCTTCACTAACTTTGGCATATAAAATTATATAATTATGGTTAGGCCAGACAAAGTAGATCTTCTGTTTCTCAGGCCAATATTTGTGAAATTGCATGCGGGCGAGCGGTTTTTTATTTTTTTTTTTATTTCAGTAATTACTTCTTTGCCATCAAAAGATCATGTTCTTGGTTCAAGTTTTAGGCCTCATAATCTACAGAATAGCATGGGTGGTGGTGTATTTCATCCCTTGAGAGCAAGAAGGTTTTGCAATGCTAAAGCATTGCAAAGCCATCTTGCACTCAACGGACAAATTCATCAATTTTTTTAACTTGGGTAAAATATCAGACATCAACCATTTAATTTTAATTTTTTTTAAGTTTAAATTGGTTATAAAAAGAGAGCATGCGGCAGCCAAAAGGACCATGCGGGAGGGCCTGAGAAACAGATTTTTTATTTTTTTAGGCCTAATTCAGCATTTTTTAAGGTCTTATAATGCACAAATTTAAGGATTATCATGGTCCTGTCTTACTAATCCTAATAAAGGACCTCTGGTTATTATTCCTTCCTCCCACTTCCCAAAAAGGGAAGTGGGAGAAGGGGCTAATGACCGGAGGGTCCTTGTTGGGACTATGCCTTCACTAACTTTGGCATATAAAATTATATAATTATGGTTAAGTGCTTCCTCAGCATTTTTATTTCAGGAATATCCAAGGCTTTTCAAGACCTTCTGACACGTTTTCCTGGATTTCAAGGACATGAATGACCCTCAGTCAAATTCAAGGCCATTCCTTGAATTCAAGGCCCCACAGGAACCCTGTAGTTTACCTCTTTTCACAATACCTGCCTGTGGTATCAATTGCAGTATAGCCAAGCTAAATGAAATGTGGGGGGAGGGGGGGGGGGGGGACACAAAATAATGGCTGCAGAAAGTTATTTTGTCCTCTCCACCTCATTTCAATTGTGGCAGAATATTTTTCCCCTCCACTTAATTTCACCTTGTGTAGGGTCATGAGTGTGTGTAACCCACAGGTGAATGTCCAGGGTGTTCCTTGTTGAAAAGTTAAAAAATTTATAGTAATTTATATATTTTTTATACTTACCAATGACCCAGACATAGCTGGTGCTAACTCTTAAAATATAGGGCCAAACACAAATTTTGCCCCCCAGTCCTCAAAATTTGCATCTAAAACTAAAGAAAACATGTCCTGAAAGGCCCTCCACACTTCGCCCCTACTGCGCATGCGCAGTGTCAAGGACGTTCCGAAATTGGCGCCATTAATCATTCTAATAACCAGTGCCTGGTAAGCGCTATGTACTCAGCGGGGAGGCAAGAGTTCCCAACTCCTGGGAGGGCCATCCCCGTCTGGGTCATTGGTAAGTATAAAAAATATATAAATTACTATAAATTTTTTAACATTTTTATACTGTACCAATGACCCAGACATAGCAGAATAGTAAAAAGGCTGGAGGGCCAAGGACATAGAGCAAAATGGAATACGCTCAATAAAATAAAATAGAGTCATCCCCTGTAGGGAAAAAGAAGTAATAGGCCTTACATGTATCTTTCTTATTTATGATAAATTAGAAAGATACAACACCTTCCAAAATTGAGCTTCATACATCCATGTACTCTATTAATATCCAATATAATCCTTATACTAATAATTTTTAAAGTAAGCCAATAAATAAAGTAAGTCTAGAGAATAGAGACTCTTATACTCCTAAAAGTGTCTGAGGATTGCATAATCATGTCCGTTGACATATGCAATATTTAAAAGCTATACTTTAAAAACTAAGACTTGAATGAATTTTAAAAACCTAAACTTCTCACTAAACAACCATCCCAATAACAGCTCAGAATTACTAACTCCGGAGGAGGTATCCCCTTGTTTTCATAGTAAAACAGGTGACCCAAGGGAACACCCTCCCCCCCCCCCCCCCCTTTTTCTTGCCCTGGGTCAAATAGCCCAGAGCGAAGAGGGCAGCCGAACGGAGACACTGCCGAAACAGACAGCCTACCTAGCTATAGTAGCAACTGTTAAGTGAATGACATTCTGAGCAGTAGATAATAGACCTAACAATAGAGGCCTCCAGAAATGGACTCGATATTTCTGAGATAAAATTCATGAATGTGGATGGCTGAGCGCAATGAGCGGCCTTCAAAAATCTATAATAGCGACACTATTAATGTAAGCCCAAGAAGTAGAAGAACTCTTACTTCATGAGCCGAAATCTTAAGCACAACTGCTAAGTCAATGATATACCATAAGCAGTACCGATAGTTAATAGAATCCATTAACAATAAAATGGAGCGTAACGTCCTTCTACTAGACATCAAAGACAGAAGAAGCTTATGCCCTTTGTAATAAACAGATATCTGTTTATAAATACATAAACTGTACCCGGAAAGAGTAAAGGCCTATGCCCATACGAAGACGGAAGGACCTTAAAATAATAGGTTCCGGATAATAGGAGCCTAACTCTTATGCAACAATCCAACCTAAATAGTAACGGAAGTATTGATTCCGAAACTATGAAAGTGAAAATCATCCATCGATAGTGCATGAAACTCACTGACTCTACAGTAAAAGAGAAACCAACAGAATTACTGTCTAAAAGGTCAGAATTTGAAAACTACTGTTTCCAGAGGCTCAAATGATTACTTAGCTAAATAAGAACCGAAGTTAAAATCCGTATAGGAATTTAATCTAAAGATTCTAAGTCTATTTATCAAAAAGTTACTAACTGACTTAGATAAAGAGACAAAAGACTCAATTGTAAACTATCGTAGAGTGCATAGGTATGAGGTAACATAAACCTATAACCTAAATAATAACAGGCTGCAGTAGATCTTGTGAAACAAGTATACTAAAAAATAGCAATGAGTAGTATGGAGGGATCAACAATATGAACATAATGATCCCTACACCACGACGGAAGAGCCTCCACTTTAGCCGCATAGAATAGCGAAGAAGAGGATCTCCTATAGTAAGAAATCGCGTCCAAAGCTCGTCCAGTACAGTGCTTACAATGCAATACAGACCACACAACGGAATACATGAAGGTTGCGACCTTGCTGGTTGTGATAAAGATGACACGATTTACCCAGTGAAAAAGATCCTCACATAGAGGAAGATTTCACGTTAAGACCCACAGTAGACAAGAGAGTAAATTACTCATGATCTCTGTGAAGATAGAGATGCTATCAACAGAAATGTATTGTGGTTGTTTATCTTAGCAATACCTGCTAAAACAACAGCGCCAGAGGATACGCGTATCCTATCATTCCGTCCTATAGATCAATAGAGCGTTAACAATATTAGCTCAGAGATCTGGACAAGCCAACACATACGTCTGCAATTGATTAGCAAGCTGTGTCATAAATAAATCATCATTGGGCACTCCCATAGATAGCAAATCTGATTGAATACTTGTTTGTTGAGAGTCCATTCTGACAGCAACAAGCGACCCGTAAGAGAACGGGAGTCCGATAAAACAATCAGACGACCCGGAATATGACGGACCAAAACTGAACTTGGTGTACTATAACCAACAGACGGATTCTTTCCATTAAATTGAATAACGGAAACGAAAGAGTGCCTCCCTGGTTCCGGAGATACGCCACTACTGTCGAATTAAAGGACAGGAATTTGGGCATGCGTTTCTGAATAATGTTCATGCAATGACATAAAGCAAGCCTAAAAAACATTATTCCGCGGAAGAAAACTGGTTGCTAAAAGACTGCGGAACCCAAAGACACTGGCACTTCGAATCCGTAGGGATCAGTATTATATCCCAATCTGTTTGACTGGCAACCGTCATAACAGCCACACTCGGGTCCGGCAACTGCGGCGGCACTCTCTGAGTCAACCACCGAATGTTTGCCCCAGTCTGAATCTCTTGTAACACTAGATAGACAAGAGAACGTGTAAATCGAGCAATTCATGGATTGCCGAAAAGTTGCCGTCGAAGAGAAGCTCCTCCGAGAACGAAGCGACTCTGAGAGAGTTCTTAACCTTACTATCCACGCGTGTGGATGTAGCTAGGGCTGCGTCATGTCTAACTAACTCCAATCAGCCACTGAAGGGCGGAGTTATACGTGAACAAACTACTGCCCTCAAAAGAAATTACATTGAGAATAATATCCCGTAAATCTTTTCTTGAAGACGTAATGATAACGCCTCAGTAAGGCGGATTACGTATAATAAAGCGTCTAAGTTAAGTCTACTATACATAATGTCGTTCCCAACATTGAAATTGGAAAAGACATAAACGGCGAAAAAGAATATATGCAGTCTTTAATCACACCGTCTAGATGCATATGAACTCTCGGTATGCCCTGCTCTGCCAAAATAAACTATTTGTATAAATGATAAAATGGCAGAAATGAGCAACGCGGACAAGAAACTAAACTATCATGCTTAGTAGCAGGCTTGTATATATATATATATAGCGTCGAAAAATAAAACACATGTTGTAATGACAATATTGGACTGCGTCGGTAAGTCAGGGACAATGTCCCTGAACCGATCGAAAAATCCGAGTCCAATGACGCTATAAGTCTCTTATCCAAGATCGCAGCAATGAAGTCCAAAATAATAATCACTGGAAGATAATGCCAGAAGATATGAAAGGCATCTTCCGATACTACTAAAGGGAAAACTCGAAATCTTTCGAATCCCTTTCGCCATCCTGTCGGACCCTATAAAGTGTTCGGTCGTCCGTACCTGATGCAACCGCGGACCGCACCGACCCAGCGCCATCGGATAATTCCTGATTCGACCGAGAAACTGTCAATTGCTGGGATGCTGCGAAACAACTGTGCTAACTCGGATAGCACGTCCGTCACTGAGGCCTGAGGAGAAGCGGTCTTACGATGCATTGCCGCTGGAAGCTCCGTGATCGTTACCCCGTGCATACTACCAATATGCGAGCGAACGGAGTGTATAGGCCTCGTGTCCCTTGGCTACCGGATGGCGCAACCTATTCGCCGTGGAATCACTGAATGCCGAAACTGATCGGATACTCAAGGTCACGTAGCCAATGTGCGGTCGTGTGCCCTGCTGTGAGGATGAGGAAGCATTAAAGACAGTCTCTCGGACTGTCAATATAACGGAGCGTCCCGACCAACGGACATATGCTCCGAATGTAAAATATCTGAACCACAACATGTGGTCCCCTATGTTGCTGGGCGAGAGAGGGACCTCTCTCGCTCACAGCCCGGACGGACCTGGACAAGCCAGGAACCGGACTAACAGGCTTCCTCCGATCTGTCCTCAATCTGCCGTCACTGGGTGAGTACTAAAATAATTATTTATTTATTTATTGGTGTTTAAGGTCACATACTTATGCACGATGGCTAATCGTGACCGTGACAGTTTTACGGGTGGAGGAAGCCGGAGTACCCGGAGAGAACCACTGAGCAACGACGAGCAGCTGTCAGCTCTCCAACATCGTAACTGTGAACTCTGCACCGCAGCACAGGCAGGGTTAGATTGGTTGAAGACATGCGCACCATCGACGTGCAGTACGCCTCAGTACACAGCGTCATCGTGCCCCCATTTAGGCAATTGGGGTGAAGTGTCTTGCCCAAGGACACAACGCGGTTGCCGCAGGTGGGATTCGAACCGAGGACCTCTCGGCTTGCAGCCTGCACCTCTACCAACTGAGCCACCGCGCCCCCACTAAAATAATTAAAGTGCTCGCATCACCCAAATCTCCTTCCTAGACCGCAACGGACGAACCCGGCAGCCGAACCATTCGATGAATGTACGCTACACCGGGTGAGCTAGCGAATGTCACTCCGTAGGCGATAGACATATTCCATGAGCACTTATTGCCGCTAACTCTTCATTAACTATGACGACAGAGGCACACTTTTGAAAGACATCTCCATAACTCTTCGAACAAGAAACCAGAAATGCTTGGTTAGCAAGCATAAAATAATAATATATATAGCGTCGTTCAATAATTCGAAAGTTTGTGTGACATTATTGGACTATGTCGGAACTGAGGGACGATGTCCCTGAACCGAACCAAAAATTTCTAAGTCCACCGACGCTATCAGTTTCTTATCCGGCATCGCAGCATTCTGGTCCGACGAAAGAAGCTGTAGAAGACCAAGTCAGATGACATACACAACAGCATATGTTGATCCGAAAGGGAAAGCTCGAAATCCTCCGAATCCCTTTCAGTATCCCGTCGGACCGGATGAAACTTTCGGACGTCCGTACCCGCTTCCGCGGAGCGTCCCGACCCAGCATCGTCGGATAAAATATATGCGACAGATTCAGTTGATGCTGGGATGCTGCGATAAACTGTGCTATTAAGGAAAGCACGTCCGTTCCCGAGGCCTGTGCAGTAGCGGTCTTACGATGCATTGCCGCCGGAAGCTCCGTGTACGTTGACTCCCGCACACTTCCTATGCGAACGTCCGGAGTCTGCAGGCCTCGTGTCCCTGGCTACCGGATGGTGTGACCTGGTCGCCGAAGAATCCTTGATCGGCGAAGCTGGTAATATATCGGCGGTCACGCAGCCAAGGTGCGGTCGTGTGCGCTGACGAGAAGAGGAAGCCTTAGCAGCCTCAGCGGACTGCCTATACAACGGAGCGTCCCGAGCGACGGACGTATGCTCCGCTTGCGACACATTTTGTACCACAACATCTGGGGCCAGATGTTGTTGAACAAGAGAGGGGCCTCTCTCGCTTGCCGTCCGGAAGACCGGAACGAGCTATGAACCGGACTAAAAGGCTTCCTGCGTTCTCCCTCCGATCCGCCGTCACTGGGTGTGCATTAGGTTAATTTATAGTGCTCGCATCACCCCAAAATTCCTTCTAGACCGCAACGGACGAACCCGGCTGCCGAACCATTCGGTGAATGGACGCTACACCGGGCGAGCTAGCGGACGTCAAAGGCCGTCGAACCTACTAGGGTCCTCTTAGGCAATTGGCGTATTTACATGAGCACTTTTCCGCTAGCCCTTCATTAATTGTGACGACGGAGGCACACTGTTGGAAGACATCACAGATACATCACCCTAATCTTGATCGTCTGAAATAGAAATTGATAAAGTAGAGTGACCCTGCGGGGAAAGGACCGGAGTGTCCAAATCCCCAACAACATACCGTGACATACACTTCCCATATTGTCATCGAAATCATACGATACAGAACAGGAGTTAATGCGAGTACACTGACCACATATAGAATGATAATAAAGTCAGAGGAAGACTTCCTCTTAAAACAATTGATCAATATCCTTTCAATGTGAAAAGAAAACAAGTCCTGGTACTCGCACTAACCCCTGGCAATCAAAATACATAATAATAATATGATCCATAAATATAGAAAAAATAAATGAAATCAAAATATTTTGAAAAAATATTTTTTCAGAACAGCCCAAGTTTCTGAAAAGTAACGTTGAGCCCCAATGGATCCCAAAGCCTAAGTGTGGACAAAAATTTTAAAAATATTTTAAACAATTTATTCAACACTTACAAACAATAATAATGTATCTAGTTATGATTAAAATAACATCAAGATATTATTTTTTAGAAATCCCCCCCTCACACAGAGGGCTGTTGTAAATGTAAACAATGAGTGTAAAAACACTAAAATAAGACTCCAGGCACCCAGGCCCGAAATCAGTTACCAAAAATACACTATCTGATGAAAAACAGAGACTTCCAGGGAAGAAACTGCAGAACATCAAATGGTAGATGCAGAACACAACGCCTAACCACCCGTAGGTGAAGACGTAAACATGGGGAAAGAACAGAATTCATTCTGTTATTCAGCTAAAACTCCCAAGAAAATTTAGTAATAATAATTACAAAAACTATGCCAAAAGCATGGGAGAATAGCAAGGGGGAACTTAAAGGACAGGGAGAGAGGAAAACACTTAAAAAACAGTGTAACTAAATAATCAGAATGACAACAAAATGGCTGCTACCTTGAAAATAGGTAACTTAACATAATTTCATTAAAAAATTTTAAGTTACAGCCCTGATAATATTCTGTCACACATTCTTTTCCTCTCCTCCTTCTCTATCCTCCTTAGAATCACCATTTCACTAATATTTATGTGTCTGGCATCATTTAAACTGAGACTTATAAGCACAAAGATCAGTCAGATGTTAACTGATGAAGGGCCAAACTTAGAATGATTAATGGCGCCAATTTCGGAACGTCCTTGACACTGCGCATGCGCAGTAGGGGCGAAGTGTGGAGGGCCTTTCAGGACATGTTTTCTTTAGTTTTAGATGCAAATTTTGGGGATTGGGGGGCAAAATTTGTGTTTGGCCCTATATTTTAAGAGTTAGCACCAGCTATGTCTGGGTCATTGGTACAGTATAAAAATTTTAACTTTTCATGCTAACTGGTGCACCCCGAGTGCTTTTCTTTGCCCAGAAAGTAAAGGCATAACATATGAGGGTGAGAGTATGTGATCCAGTTTTAGGAATTTCAGGCATGAATGTATACAGCTCCATGACAAAATTAAGGCCCCACAAAGTAGATCTTCTGTTTCTCAGGCCATTAAAATAGCATGTGGGCGGGCGTTTTTTATATTTTATGTAATTATTTCTTTGCCATCAAAAGTTCATGTTCTTGGTTTGTTTTATGTTTTAGGCCTCATAATCTACAGAATAGCGTGGGTGGTGGGGTATTTCGTCCCTTGAGTGCAAGAAGGCTTTGCAATGCCAAAGGATCATGCAAGAGGGCCCTAGAAACACATTTTTAACTTTCGTTCGGCTTAATAGCACATTGTTATTTTTTCAAAATTAAAGACACATTTTATTAAAAAAAAATATAAGCCGGAAAATATTTTAGTTTCACATATTGTATTCAAAACAGATGCACAAAACCATGTATTAAACAGAAGCTACTCAAATATTTAATTCAACCACATTTTATTACTTGAGTAAGATGATGATCTTCGAGGAACATTTTGACAGGTGCACTTTCATCTCATGCCAGAAGTTTTTTATCTTCCATCATTTTCTTCTCAAATCCCAATATTTTCTACTCTTCCATCTCCCTTCTAAATGTTCAGAATAGTGTTTCTAGAAATCTTGCACAGTTCTTCAAATAACAGTGCTGTGCTTTTTCATAATGTTTCAGATTGTATAAAGGCATATTTTGAAACTGACAAGGAAGAGAAATTCTGGGGCTTCTGCTTAGAAAATTAGGTTGGGGTTTCATTATTTGTTTCGTAAACTGATAACTACTGAAATTGTAGCATTCGACAATCATAAATACCATATATATTATTTGAACCCTGTGGTTTTTGAAAACAAGAAAATGCTGCTATTCTTTCAGTCATTCCAACAATCTTTTAAATCATCTGGTGAAAAGAAGATCAATTCCATTTTGATATGAAGCCACGAAAGATTCTTTCATCATGTGAGCAGGGATTTCCACCACATGCAGTTGTGTTTAAATTTCAAACATCTTCAGTATTGTTTCAAAAAGCATGTTTCTGCAAAGTGCTTATGAAATTCTTAATCATGTTTATCAGTAGAAACTCAAAATCTGGCATGCAGTTTTAACTGGTGGAGTGCTGGAAGCCCATACTTGGGCTTCATTTTGAGGTGAAGGCACCACAACTTGAAGGCTTCATACTTAGTGGATGTAATTCATGTTATGTTTGAAGTTAAATTATTTAGTCTCTAAAGCTTTAACTTATTACAATTTATGGGAGAGTGCCCACAGGCACTTTCCCATAAACTGTAACAAGGCAAAGATATGTGGGGAGTGCGGTGGCTCAGTGGTAGACTGTTGGACTTCCATGCTAGAGGTTCCGAGTTCAATTCCCATATGGGACAACCCGCATTGTGTCCTTGGGCAAGGCACTTTATCCCAATTGCCTACATGGGGGCACGATGACGCCATGTACTCACACGTACTGCACATCGATGGTGCACGTCTTCAACTACTGTAACCCTGCTTGAGTGGATCTTGAACAGAGTTAGAATGTTGAGGAGCTGATCGATGCTCAGTGGTTCTCTCCAGGTACTCCGGCTTCCTCCACCCGTAAAACTGTCATGGTCACGATTAGACATTGTGCACAAGTAAGTGACCTTAAACCCCAATAAATAAATATATCAATCAGTAGAAACTCAAAATCTGGCATGCTGTTTTAACTGGTAGAGTGCCGGAAGCCCATATTTGGGCTTTATTCTGAGGTAAAGGCACCGCAACTTGAAGGCTTCATACTTAGTGGATATAATTCATATTATGTTTGAAGTTAAATTATTTAGTCTGTAAAGCTTCACCTTATTACAATTTATGGCAGAGTGCCCACAGGCATTCTCCCATAAACTGTAACAAGACAAAGATATGTGAAAAAATTTTGATGGCCAAAAATAATTTAGCACTCTACCATTTAATGTGTCATGATTGTTTTATTTTCCTGTCTAATGTTAAAATTCTTAAACACAATAACAATTTGGGTGAAAATCTTCTTCCAAACATGTGTCATTTATTTTAGAAAAAAAACAAATGTGCTATTAATTTTGTCATTGAGCTGTAAGAGGTTGACATTTGTCCGGAAAAGCATGTAGGGAACAAGTCCCCCTACCCTCAGTCCCTATCCAAGGCTATGGCACTGGAAAAGCCCAATGAGGTTGCCAATTCAGAAATGATGTTACTTGACTGTATTAATATTAATGATGAAAAAAAAGAGAAGTAAAATTCTTTATGCTATTATCACAGTAGATTTTCACACACAAAGTACTCTACATTATGGTATATTTGTCAATATAACAATAACACGATATTATTAGTTACCCCGTGTCTGATCACGTAGTACGGGTTTTTACCTACCCAAAGCCAGCCTTATACCATGAGGCCGAAGGCCGAATGGGATACAGCTGGCTTCGGGTAGGTAAAAACCCGTACCACGTGATCCGACACGGGATAACAAATTTATCTATTGACTTTCCGTTTTAGAAGTACAATCTATTTCATGTGTGAACACACACAGCATGAGATCTTTCATCTTCCATTGTTGAGCCATACAGGTTTCTGTGGAATTTTTGTGCAAAAGAGTTTTTGTGAAAATATGCCGATATGACTAGTATATTTTTTGTCTCAAAAACATAGCTCATGAACCCCACATTGGAGGGTACTCGACAAGCTCATTCCAATAAGGGGTCATGAGCTATATTTTGGAGATAAAAAATTAAAATGTAATACATGTACACTGTAAAACTGGAATGACGTGTCTTCTACGGGGTGTGGACAATTTGTAGATTTCGGAACGAGTCTTCCACTGGGTATGGGAAATTTGTCAGTGGCTGGGCGGACAAATCGTGGGTTTCAATGAATATGGTCTCATACCACGTATCTATCAACCAATCAAATCAACAAATTCACTTTAGTCAATAGATATTATACTTTTTATGGGGTTAAGAAAAACTATTAGTGACCTGATATATTATTAGGGGATCAATAGTAAAATATACCTGTCCTGACAAAATAATGTTATTACTTGTAGCCCACTTAATTGCATATCTCTTAACTGAATAACCCTGTTAATTGAATATAATTTCCCAAAACAAAACCATTTACCATACCACTAGTACAAAGTTGACCTGTTATTTGAATATAGGTTATAGAGAAAACTCCTGTTAATTGAATAAAAAATCTTGTAACCTGTTGTGAAATTACCCTGACTCTCTCCAGTTTTCCTTTGTTTATAGACCTATTTGGCCTCAGTACAGCCAATACAGGCATTTCATCTATTATATCTTGTTTGACAGAGCTCATGGAGCTCTGTCAAACAAGATATAATAATTAAATGCTAAGTTTATCTCTAGAATACAGGAAAGTGACACAATCCCTGTTTATTGAATACTCCTGTTAATTGAATAATTTTCATTGGCAAAGTGGCTATTCAATTAACAGGGTTCCACTGTATTACCATTTGTAATGTTGGAAGGCGACATCACATTTTATCAAGCCACCATTTAAATAATGCTTTATTCCTTTACACAAAGCGAGAGCTAATAATATCACCTCCAAATGGCAAACCTTGGGTGTGCTGAAACTTTGACGTATGATGTCAACTATAAGTTAGATCAAACACATATCCAGCACTCATTTCCTGTGGAATCAGGCAATAACTCTTTTCAGTAACTAAAATTTTAGTTTCTTGTGGATGAGATTTTTCTCCTTTCAACCAATCAAATTGTGACTTCTATACTCAGTGTGGGTTAAACATAAATGTGATAAATTGAAAGAATATTCTGGCATCAGGTCAAGATTTTGGAAAGCATAAGAAAGGCAAACAATGTATATATAAGAAAGGTTGCTTTTTCTTAACATTTTGAAGAGAGAGAGAGGCTTTTTAATTTGTTTGATCAAGCCACAAAACAGTCCCGAGAAATTAGAAATTTAACAGTATGTGGAAAAAATTAAAATTTTTTAGTGAATTTTGTTTCTTAACATACCTACCACAATTGTTTACAATTGGCTGTAACATAAGTGCAAGCCCTACTTCGGAACTAACTCAAGCTTTTAGAATCTTTTCCAAACGAGTTGGAAAAGTACTAGAGTGCAAAAGCACGAAAAAGATCGAAAAAAGGGTCGAGCGAGACCAGCGCTCGAAATTACAGGTACTCTCTCTGCACACCTCTTGTGTTTACCGAGTGCATGCGCAACAACCGTGACATCAATTCCGTATTGCCACCAACGAGAAGTTTGTGATTTAGCTGGGAGGCATAGATATCAAAGATATCCCCAAGGAGGGTGGGCCTCCGGTAAACAATTGTGGTAGGTATGTTAAGAAACAAAATTTACTAAAAAATTTTAATTTCTTTTCAACCTACTCACAACTGTTTACAATTGGCTGAATAAACAATAGGAGGAGGTGAATCACATAACCAATACCAACAAGAGTAGCAGAAAGAAAAGCAAGGATGGCAGAGAACAATAACGAAACCTGTAATGAAGATAGAGAGAAGGCACCTGAAAAGAACAAGGCTGAGCGAAGCACAACCTCGATAAAAAACATTTTAACGCGGGTGCACAACAGTCTGAGCAGCAACGAGAGGGCCTAAAGAATAAAGGTCCTCAGATTGCTGCTGAAGGTGACGGAGATAAAAGGAGGAGAAGGTAGAAGCATTCCTCCAGTAAGCCGCATTCATAACATCCCGGAGCGAAACAGAATTGGAGAACGCCCAGGATGTAGAAATGGCATGAACCTCATGAGCATTAAGCCGGTTCGAAACAAGATCCGACGCTGACAAGCGATAATAAGCCAGCTTGATTGCAAGACAGATCCACCTGGAAATAGAATGGGAAGAGACAGACTGCCTCTTAGGAATAAGAGACAGAAAAAAATCTCTTCCGACCCCTCCTAATGAACTGAGTGCGAGTAATGTAAGTCTTGATCGCACGAACAGGATAAAGAAGAGGCCTCCGGCCATCTACAGCAGGGAGAGCCTGAATGCAGATGGGAGGAGGTACCGAATCAGGAAATTGATTCTTAGCCAGAAAAGAGCAATCAGTAGTGAAGGTGACACTGTTAGCCTCATTTCGGAAGAAGGCAGAATCAACAGATAGTGCATGAAGCTCAGTGACTTGACGAGCAGAAGCAAACGCTAGAAGAAAAGCTGTCTTATAGGTGAGAAGACGCATGTCGGTCTCAGATAAAGGCTCGAATGGCGCCCCCTCCAAACAGTGCAACACCCATGCCAAGTTCCACTTGGGTGTAAGACGCAAAACTCGAGGCCTCTTCAAAGAAAAGTGCCGAATGAGTTTGGAGAGAAAAAGATTACGACCGATGCACCGCTTTCCCACATAAGAGAAAGTATCAGACAGCATAGACCGATAGCCCTTAATCGTAATAGGCTGGAGGCCCTTGGAGTCAAAAAGATATACCAGAAAATCCGCAATTTGAGCGATTGACGGATCACGGTAATTCACATTGTGATCCGCACACCAGCGGCAGAAAACCTTCCACTTGGCAGCATAAGTCATGCCAGTGGAATGTCGCCGCGATGCAGAAATGCACTCTACTGATCGTCTCGAAAAACCTCTACGTCGGAGACTGGACCTGATAAAGGACAGGCGTGAAGGGACAGGCTCGCCAGGTTGTTGTGATACTTCCTGGGACGACCCTGTGAAAGAAGATCGCGACGTAGAGGCAGACGAATCAGTCGATCGGCCAATAGAGGCCACAGCAGATTGATCCACACCCTCTGTGGAGACAGGGGTGCGATCAGAATGATCCTGCAACTGCAAGCACGAATCTTTGCTAATACTTGAGGAAGAATCGGTGCAGGAGGAAAGGCATAGCCGATCCAACCTGTCCAGTCCAGAGACAGAGCGTCTACTGCAAATGCCAGAGGATCTGGACAAGGGGAGACAAGGGTCTCTACCTGATGATTCCAGCGAGTAGCGAAAAGGTCGACCTTAGGACGGCCCCACTGCTCGCAAATCGCCTGAAACACCGACCGATGTAGCATCCATTCGGTTGGAAGGACACTGTCGCGTCGGGACAGGGAGTCTGCTAGGACGTTGAGACGCCCGGGAATGTGTCGAATGGACACCCGAGCATTCACATCCCGCGCCAACAGAAGAAGATCCCGAGACAGCTGATACATGCAAATCGAATGTGTGCCTCCTTGATTCCATATGTAGGCCACTACTGTCGAATTGTCCGAAAGAAGTAAGACAATATGGTCCGACAGATGAGGGATCCAAAGCCGAAAACTCAACAGAAGAGCAAGGAGCTCCTTCTGGTTGATATGAAGGCCCACCTGCTCGCTGTCCCACTCGTTGTGAGTGGACAGACCGAGAGGATCCAACGTCGCACCCCAGCCCCGATCGCTGGCATCCGCAGTAAGGATGCGATCGGCCAAAGGAAGATCCAACGGAACACCCTGTGTCAGCCAGGGAATATCGGCCCAAGGTGGAGGTGACAAAGCAGAGACCGAGGAATAGTGAGTTCCAGGTCCAGCGGATCTACATTCGGACTCCAATGATCCAACAGGAAGTGTTGGAGAGGTCGGACAAACAAGCGACCGAGCGGAATGAGATCTGTCACCGAACCGCAAAGGCCCAGCATCCGAAGGAAAGTCTTGGCTGAGACCGAGGAAGACTGAAGCAGGTTCCGAGTCAAGGCGGAAAGAATCGTCGCCCGAGCCTGGGGAACCGACACTACATTGTGAAGAGTGTCAAAATCCATCCCCAAATGACGGAATTGCTGAGAAGGAAGAAGATCCGACTTCTCGCGTTTGACTCTGAAACCCAGCGACGCTAGCAGGCAAAGAAACTGCCAGACATCGAACTCCAGAACAGCAGCATCGTGGTGCCGTTGGAGGATGTCGTCTAGGTAGGCTGACGAAGTGCAGTGCAGTGGAAAGCAAGCACATGTGACATCAGTCGGGTGAAGGCCCAAGGAGCCAGGTTCAAACCGAACGGGAGAGCTCTGAATTGATAAACTCGATCCCGAAATGAGAACCGAAGGTATTTCCGTGACGCCAGATGAATGGGTACATGGAAGTAGGCATCCTTCAGGTCGATACTGGCCGCAAAATCGCCCTGATGAACTGACTGTCGAACCGACCGGAAAGTCTCCATACTGAAACGAGGAGCTATTATGTACTCGTTCAGGACACTCAGATCGATGACAGGACGATATTGGCCGTTTTTCTTCGGCACCAAGAAAACCCCAGTGAAAGGGTGTTCCTGACCACCTTGATCGCCCCTTTGGAGAAGAGATTGTCGATCTCCTGCACCAGAAGGTCCCGACGCAGAGAATCGGAAGTGACCTGAGTCGGAAGGGGCACCCGAGATAAACTCCGATGGAAGGACAGTCGCAGACCGGATTGAATGACATCGAGGACCCAAGAGTCCGAGCGACAGACTTCCCCCGACTGGAGGCGAATCGAGGTGAGAACCTTCACTTGCGGCCTCGATGAGGCCCCCGAGAGGAGAAACCACCTTGGGAAGTGACAGAGTCCTGAGACTTTCCTGCCTGAGGCTGCCAGCGAACCTGGCCACGTCGGCGCTTCTTATGTGCAGAAGGAGCAGATGGAGCCGAAGGCGTAGCCGACGTCGCCGACGAGGCAGACGCAGCGGCACGCTTGGCGGGCCTGGAACGACCCCCACCCACAGCAGCAGGTTGGTTAAGCTGTCGCAGCAAAAGCTGGTCCTTCGAATGACGAAGAACTTCGCCGCGAACAGCTTCCACGGAACCATGGAACAACTGAGGTCCCACCAAAGAGGCAGACCTCAGAACAGCATGTTGCTCAGAAGGAAGGGATAGTATAGAATCCAACACCACATCCCGGCGTGCCAGCTCCAAATTAGCCGTGTTAGAGTCGTGAGAGTGTGTCAAGTTCATAAGAGCCTGTGACAAAACGCGAAAAGGCGCCTGAGCGTCATCAAACTCCCCTGGTGGAAAATATTCAGCCAGAGCAGTGACGACATGGTCCGCAAGAGATAACATACCCAGCATCTCTCGGGACAGGCCCACCATAGACTCAACTACCGACATCCGGAGAACTGCCGACTTAGGCTTAGTCAACCCAAGGGAAGAAGAATCCTCATCCACAGTAGTCATCCCTTGGAAGACTGGTGGAGAGACGGAATCGTAAACATGAAACCGCGATGGAGGCAGAAAGGCAGCAGCTCTAGAAAAGAAGGAACCCTTGAGGGCCTTAGAACGCATTTTGGCGTCTAAGCCCTGGAAGGACTCAACAACCTGAGCCGATTGAAGAGGACCCAAAGCCTCGGAGCTAGAAGGCTCAACAGGGTTACGGCGCTCCACAGTGGACCGCGGCCGGACGGTCACAGAAGGCTGGTCGGAAGGTTGAACATCCGGCAATAAGCCAAAGACGAAATCCAAAGCCTGCCCCAAGACTGACGAGGGGGGCCCATCACCTTCAAGATACTCGTCATCCTCCGTAGCAGAGGAGACATAGCCCAACTCAGGCTGACCAGCAGAAACCTCCTGTGAATACTGTGCAGTATCCAAGGGGCCAGGCGAGACATCTCGGCGACCGACCAAAGGAGGTTGTGCCTCAGGAGGCACAGGGAGGCCAACTTGAGGGTTGCCAGAAAGCAACCAGGTGAGCGCCAAAACGGCCTGACACAGGTCACCCTGAGAATCCGTCGCAGCAGCATTGCCCGACGGAGTGTCCTCCCAATGGACCCTTCTGGTAGAAGAACCCAAATCCTCAGAAGAGACCGACGTTGAATGTCGATCGGCAGACAGAATAGGGATACGGTGAGAAGACACCGGAGGATAGTCCTGATTGTGATGCCCAGGGGCCATCACTGACCTCTGCGAAACAGAAGGTCCTGCCTGCAAATCCTCTAAAGAGACCGACGGCGCACGTCGATCGGCAGCTGGACCTAGGACACGGTGAGAAGACACCGGAGGATTGTCCCAAGAATGACAGGAACCTGTCATTGGCCTCTGCGCGGCAGACAGCCCCAACTGCCCATCCTCTGAGACCGACGGCAAGCATCGATCGACACCCAGACTCGGAACACAGTGAGGAATCACCGGAGGAAGGTTCCGAGAGTGACAGCTAACAGGGGCTGTCACTGACCGCTGCCGAACAGCAGGCCCTGGATGCCAATGTCCCAACACCATCCCGCTAGGCGGCACACTAGCAGGGGAAGGAGGAACAATAAATGATTCACTCGAGGGACGAGGAATCGCTGCCGAAGCGACCGACCGGCTCAACCGACTAGGAGCAAACATAGCCAGATGAGATGGAGCAGACAGCAAACCCGCACAGCCCTACCGCGAGGCTAGGGGAGGCTGAGAGCACACAGACACACCAGCAGATACAGCCTCGGTCCCCCGAGACTGTAGACCATCCCCAGAGGAGATGGAAGAGCCACCATCAGACAGAATAGGATCTGGAGTAACAACTTCCTCAGCAACAGTCGAAGGTATAGGAGGCAGATCGGAGAGGATCACCAAGCTGACCTCGGAGAAGCTCTCTACGAAAACAGATGCCTCAAGAGTGACAGCAGAAGACAAAGAGACCCCGGCCTCCTCGTCAGGTATCACTGAACTAGCAACCGTCAACAGTTGCAGAGGAACTCGCCACAGAAGACAGATCAGAATCCTGTGTGACAGAGTCACCACGTGCACCAGCAGAAATGTCTGCTACGGCACGGCTACCCTTACCCCGAGAACGAGGGGTTCTAGCTCTGGACAGAACCACCTTGTTAACAGAAGCCCAGAATTTTGAGGACCAAACCCCACAAATACCACATGATTGGGCCTGAGTGCAATTGTTGTAAGTGACACATGTGGAATGAGAGTCGTCCACATGCTTCACTTGCAAACAAGAGGTACAAGGAATAGTCTTTGGCATTATATTAAAGTAATCAAGCTTCCCGTCGACGGAAAACAGCACGAAGGTCGTGTTCACACGTGGGGGAAAAACAAGAAGAAGTGTGAAGAAACAAGCAATAATGATAAAAATTAACATTAATCAATAATAATTTTGATAGCTTGACAAAAGGATACAATCCACTTGCACACTAAGAATGTAGAAAATACATTAAATAAGTTGTTCACGAAGAATAAACAGCAAAGTAGCACGAGTCACAAAAATTTCCGACCATGTACAAATGGCGGAAATAAAAGGAATTGACGTCACGGTTGTTGTGCATGCACTCGGTAAACGCAAGAGGTGTGCAGAGAGAGTCCCTGTAATTTTGAGCGCTGTCTCGCTCGACCCTTTTTTCGATCTTTTTCGTGCTTTTGCACTCTAGTACTTTTCCAACTCGTTTGGAAAAGATTCTAAAAGCTTGAGTTAGTTCCGAAGTAGGGCTTGCACTTATGTTACAGCCAATTGTAAACAATTGTGAGTAGGTTGAAAAGAAACAATGTTTTCAGCAGTGAAATATTTTCCCATACTATAGTTGTAAATTTATGCAACTATATCTTGTTTGATAGAGCTCTGCAAGCTCAGTCAAACAAGATACAGCTGGTTAAATTTTTACTCCTGCAAGTGCAGAATATATTATCAGAGAGATTTCCGGGTAAAAAGGAATGAGGAGGCAGACTTTCAATGATGATGGAGGTACATGAGAAACAGTGGGTTTTTTTTAAATAGCCTTACCTAACTGTGCATTTGAAGTGCTGTTAGTTATATTGATGCAGTCATTCAAAGATGCATCATCAACAAATACTGGTCCATCGTCCCACATCAAATCAAATCCACCAACTCTCTTTTCTTTACTTAATAACCTATTAATGAAAAAATAATTAACTGTAGGCCTCATTTCTCACCAACATTTCTGGAAATATCTTTTTACATGACAATACTTTCAAGTGGTAATTTATTCTTAAAAATAATTATCTAACACTGCATTGCAATCAACAATAAATTGTAAAAAAATATTTTGTTTATGCAGAAAATAAATGAGAGACAATTTTTGTATTTGTTTCATGAGGGTCTAACAACATTTTTAACAACCAGGGTCATATCATGTTGGGTAGTTTTAAGAGTAGAGAAGTCAGAGAGAACCACCATGCCACACAACAAGTTAACAGATTCACCAACTCACTACACAAACAGGCTTCTCAATGGTTGAAGACAAGTGTACCATTAAGGTTTTGTACATTTTAGTACACTGAGCCACAATGTTCCTACTCGGGCAATTGGGATTAAATGTCTTGTTCATGGACAGAACACAAATGATACAGGTTAGGAGTTAAGTCTTACTATTTTGAAGAGAGACTCACAATTTTCCAGAATGAATATTTATTAGATGAGCTTGAATATTGGGATTTTTACAGAATCTCACTATTAACCCTTTGAACCTGAACAGCCATTTTTTCCGGCCCATGGACATGATACATCATACATCATACTTTCATTAAGTAAGATGGCTGCAAAGTGAATGTGTGGGATAGACCAATTAATGGATCTACCCACAGATAATGAATATGGACTCTTCCAACTGCTGTCATTGAAGTAACATGGAAGATACCACCAGTGTGTAAGGGGTTAAATGGTTAAGTGCTAAGGCAATTATACCAATACTGCAGTGCTGGACCTACAGTTAAAACTAGAAGTCCTGTCACAAATAGTGCGCTTATGTAGGCTTAATTGCGCGTTGGAATTGCGCGCAATTGCCATATCGAATGGCATCCAAAGCACGGCAGGTTCTCCTGGTTACTCATAGCAAACACATGCAATGTTTCTGCCAATGGACCTCCGGGTTACCCGGAGGTCCATTGGCTGAAACATTGCTTGTGCTCAGGCCATATGTACAGAATTTGCTAGCTTTACTTGGGCCATAACGCGTACATTAATACGCATATCAACTTGCTATTTGTGCGCATTTCATGACAGGACAGTTAGTTTTAACTGTATGAAGCATAAATGAATTGAAAACAAATAAGTACCCAAAAATCAAGAAAAATTGACAAAGTAAGGGCTGTAACTCTGGTGAAAAATATGCGCTAACCAATGATCCAACAGTCAGTAAAGTGAAACAACTAAAACCTACAACTCACTCACAATGTTATGAATTTACATGATCACAGAAGTAGGGCAAACTAGTACGCACAATTTTTATTGTCAACTGACTATTTCCCCTTTTGGTTCTGAAAATGTAAAGGGTTAATTAAATTTTGAAATTGATGAGCATTAACCCTTTACCCAACACAGACAATATAAAAATTATTATTTTAAATAATTATTTTTCAAATTTTAAAAACAATTCAACAAAACCATTTCATGAGACCCAACACTGGAATGATGTGACAAGCTAGTTCCAATGAGTGCTCACATGACATGGTTCTGTTAGATTTTTGTTTAAAATAATATTTTCTCAATTGCTCAATTTGTATATTATGCAGACAGATGTGGCCAATATGTTAGGTAAAGGGTTAATTGTTTTTCACTGAAAGAACAAAGTTAGATGTCAAAACGTCAACCTATTATCAGCTGATGTCAGATGACTCCAGGAACTGAAAGAGAGTCACTCCTCACCACCTGTCTGCTGTTCATAATTTGGCAGTTTTTCAAAGGAGCCAAATATTATTTGTATTCTCACAAGATACCCTTTATATATTCAGTTAACCCTTTACCTAACGTAACAGCCAAAACCGGCCAGCGCTATTCTCAAAAATCGCCAATTAATTTTCATTATTTTTTTCATTTTTTGTCTCAAAAACATAGGTTATGACTCCTCGTTGGAACGAGCTCATCGAGCTCATTCCAACGAGGCATCATAACCTATGTCTTTGAGACAAAAAATGAAAAAAATTAGTTATTCGAGAATTATTTTTGCAAGTGTCGTCTGCTTTTCAGGTTAGGTAAAGGGTTAACAAGATGAATCGATGTTTCAAATGAATGTGACTCACCATGACCTCTGATCTTATGTTTTTATTACACTGTTGTGGACGATATTTCCTTAATGGGCTATTTGATAGTGAATATGCTAAAAATATATATTATCACCATCATGTTTATGTACAAAATGTTGCATCTGAGTCTAGCTCTTGTTTCTTGGTGGGTTGGAGGCTAGATTTATCTTACAATTCTCAACTGTTACAACTTGATTAACTACTATTTTAATTTTGGGTTTCGTTTTCAGCCTCAGAAAAATGTTTGTCATTTTGGTTGAAACTGTATGTAGATGCCATGAACTTTTGCAATCCTTGGATAAACTTATTGCGCATGTTTATTCAATATTCCCAAAAGACTGTGTGTTGTACAATTGCGTATTGTTTCTACTTGAATACTTCCATTGATTCAGCTACAACAGCATAAAAACAATGTGGTCTCATAATTAAATAGTTGTACAGTGAAACCTGTTTTGAACGACCACTGTTTTGAGCGACCACCTGTCTTGAGCGACCGGTTTTCCGAGTCACCGACGAGATTTCTTCTATAATACCACTGCTATGAACGACCACCTGTCTTGAACGACCAGCGACCGCCCTTTTCATGTCCCGAAGTGTGTTTTCACCTGCTATGAGCGACAAGGGATTGGGAGAATGATCGAGAGCGATCGTGATTTATGAATAATATGAATGCCAAACAATTGTGTGTTGAAATTAAAGTAGAATAAAAAATATTAGAAATGTCTTTACCTGTGTTTATTCTTAATTTTATTCCTGCTATGCACGAGATTCATGCAGGGCAGTGAAGTTCTACATCACAAATCCTTGCATAATCCAGTATGTTGAATGAATGAAAAGTTTGTATAATTGTCCAACTTTGACAGATATTTTTGTAAATGAAAGTGTTTAAACAAGTTAAACAACAAGCAGTGGTTTTTTTTCACAATACACTTTACACAACACCAGTACACAGACACCGGACACTTTTCTTAGTAAAAACATGGGATGTTCAATCAAGTATAACTTGTCTGTAAAAACACTGCCATCTGTCCAAGTAGGCTAAACTGTCGGCATCCCTCTGATATCACAAGCGACTCTTTCAATTCGAAACAAACTTGAAATGAAAAGCCATTAGCTTGTTGTATAATTTATAAAAACTCTGGAAAATGTATATAAATGAAATGGTTGGCCCTGACCCTCAATCAATTCGATCAAGCATTTCCAGTTCTAGAAAATTGAGAAACAAATTGTACGATGGATACGGCAACAAAGAAAAGAAAAATGGTATATTTGGACACCCCTTCCAAAAAAAGAAAGGTTTTGACTTTGGAGGAAAGAGTTGGTGTCATTGATAAGTTTGAGCGTGGTGACAGTGCTAGAAAGATTGCGTCAGAATTATCAGTTGGGAAGACACAAGTCCAAAACATAATCAGAGAATAAGAGAAGATACAATAGGAGTGGGAAAATGGAGCCTGCTCAAGAAGAAAATACAGCGCAGCCAGGAGAATATTATATGGTGATCTAAACGAAGTAATTTGGCAATGGTTTTGCATGGCAAGAAAAAAGAATATCCCAATAACTGGCACACTTATTCAACAGAAAGCCAATGTGTGCTCCATGGAACTCGGTCACGGCGATTTCACCACATCGAATGGGTGGCTGGAGAGCTTTAGGTCCAAGTACAACATTAAGGCGAGTGTGTTAAGCGGAGAGTCAGCTGATGTTGATAACGTGACCGTTGATGACTGGATCAAACGCCTTCCCTCAGTGACAGAAGGATATGATCTGAAAGACATTTTCAATGCTGATGAAACAGGTTTATTTTTTCATGGACTTCCTCAAAAATCGTTGGTGAATAATGAAGATTCCAGAAAAGGGGTGAAATTTGCGAAGGAATGCGTAACAATTCTACTGGCATGCAATGCAACAGGTGAGAAGTTGGCTCCAGTGGTGATAGGAAAGACGAAGCATCCTCGTTGTTTCAAAGGAACGGACATGAAACGCTTAGGTGTAGTGTATCAAAACAACAAAAAAGCCTGGATGACAGGAGTTATCTTCACACAATGGATCAAGTCAATCAATAAAAAAATGGCAGCACAGGACAGAAAAAATTTAATGTTTGTGGATAATTTTAGTGGCCACCCAGATGTTTCGCAAAGTAATGTAAAACTTGTATTTTTACCCCCAAATACAACATCGAAGGTACAGCCATGTGATGCAGGAATCATCCAGACAGTGAAACTAAATTACCGTAAAAAAATGCTGAACAACATTTTGTGTAAAATTGATGAAGTTTCTTCTGCTTCGGAAGTGTGCAAATCAATTTCCTTGTTGTCGGCAATAATGTGGGTAAAATCAGCTTGGAGTGAAGTGAGTGTTAAAACAATTGAGAAGTGTTTTGCCAAATGTGGACTGAGAAATTGTACTGACTGTGATCTTGTTGAGGACTGTGGGCAAGGGGATATTAACCCACAGTTTAAAAAAATACTTTCTGGCTTCACAATGGACGAATATGTTCAAATGGACTCTAACATGCTCAGCCATGACGACAGTGACAATCCCAACTGGGAAAGTGATGTTTTGAAGGGGGCACATTTGTCGCCGGAGGACGATAGGATGACGATAGTGACAGTGACACTGAAGTTGAAGTTTCCTGTCAAAAAAACATTCCGTTAATAACTCATTCAACAGCATTAGATATGCTAACCCAGTTATGGTCGTACTTATTACTTCTGTGGAGATCAATTCCTTCGTCACTTTACGGCAATGGGCACTCTGCTACGAATTTACACAAACAGTGTTAGCTGCCATTTAAACTATTGTCCGGTGTGTTTTGTTTTTGAGTCGTTGCTTTCCGCAAGTTTTCGTGCACATGTGAATGTTGTGTACAAACATGGTATAATTTTGATTTGTACCCTTTATCAATGTATGGGAACGTAGCATCACTTAATTTAACCAGGTGAATTATCTTACATTTCATTGAGAAATTCCACTAAAATGGGCAAGGAATTTGAAAGCGTAAGTCACCTCTTTTCGTTAACACTTCAACTTCTCCCCTCCCAATTAGTGAATTACCCCAACGAGAAAATTTTTCAAGGGGTTTTCAACTCGCAGCTTTGTGGTCACATCCCTTGAAACAGAAAAGGATAAAAATATTTGGGGTTGTTTAAAGAAAGAATGAATGATAACAAAATAGCTTTATGACTTTTATTCAAATAATAGGAATAACAACAAAACTTGTACGTGAATGTTTTATTCAAAATTACAAAAATCTTTATATATTGCAAATGTATATTATATTTACATAAGAAAAATGATCATAATACACAAAACTAAAACAATGTTTTTACATAGTGTACTCATGCACACATTCCATGATATTTTATTGTTTATTTATGTAATGAATAAAATGATAAAAAATGCTTGAATCTGAAATATAAAACAAATTAATTTAAATATGAATAACAATATATATATACATAAGAAAAATGATCATAATACACAAAACAGTAATTTATTATAATTTATATGTTCATGTTTTTACATAGTGTACTCATGCACACATTTTCATGATATTTTATTGTTTATTAATGTAATAAATAAAATGATAAAAAATACTTGAACCTGAAATATAAATAAAACAAATTAATTTAATAAAATAATAATAAATGCAAATCATTGTTTTTGTGTTTCAATTCACCCATATACAGCATTTTCAAGGAACTGTATAACTCAACTGATGGCTTGCCTTCCAAAAAACTCTTCACCTCTTTTGAGAGACCACCTGTCTTGAGAGACCGCTTTTGGCTGCACCGAGGGGCGGTCTCTCAAGACAGGTTTTACTGTACTTCTGAGAATTGTTTTTTTCCTCACTTTTCGAATATAGAAATGATAAATTTAAAGTAATTTGTATATTTTTTATACTTACCAATGGCCCAGACTAGCTGGTGCAAACTCAAAGTTATCAAGGGCCAAACACAAATTTTGAAACCCCCAATCCCCCAAATTTGCTTGCAAAACCGAAAATTAAAAGTCCTATCAGGTCCTTCATACTTTTACTCTCCGCGCATGCGCAGCCGTCAGGAAGTGACCTGAATTGGCGCCAACATCATTCTTTGTAGAAGAGAGTACTACATAATAACTCAGCAGAGAGGTATGAGTGCCCACTCATGGGAGGGCCATACCTGTCTGGGCCATTAGTAAGTATAAAAAATATACAAATTACTTTAAATTTATCATATTTTTATACTATAAATCAATGGCCCAGACTAGCTGAATCGTAAAAAGGCAGAGGACCTAGGACTTCAGAATGAGCAGACCAACATAGTTCTCAAGCCGGTAATCCAAGGTGAAAGGAAATTAAATTTAAAAGGAATTACATGTATGTCTCTCTATGCAGTAATAAAGAAGACATATCATAACTAAGGAGCCAAATTCAAGTAATTCCGTATTCTTAGCATGAATGACTATGCTAATTGGATGTAACGAGTTTCCGATTTTAAGGCTAGTCCGGACTAAGCCCTAAAAATTAGGATGGTGTATTTGAGAGTGAGAGGTTAACCCTCCACAAACATATGCCGTATACAACAAGAGCTCACGTATCGCTGAAGCAATACAATGTCCCCTACTGGACTAATGGGCATTAATAATTATACAAATGTTATAACCTAGATGTGATCAGCATGGATTCCGTTGAAGCGTTTCCCCAAAAAGTCCGGAAAACTGACATTTTGGCGCTTTTCCATATTTCCAAGGGCCATAACTCACACAAAAATAATGCAATCAGTGTGAAACTCAAACTTGATCTGTAAGTCATTGTTCTATAGCAGGTTACCAAAAATGAAATCATTCTGTTGAAGCGTTTCCAAAAAACGTCCAGAAAACTGATATTTTTGCGCTTTTCCATATTTCCAAGGGCTATAACTCACACAAGAATAACGGAATCAGCATGAAACTCAAACTTGATCTGTAAGTCATCGTTTTATAGTAGGTTACCAAAAATGAAATCATTCCAATAAAGTGTTTCCAAAAAGAGTCCGGAAAACTGATATTTTGGCGCTTTTCCATATTTCCAAGGGCCATAACTCACACAAGAATAATGCAATCAGCATGAAACTCAACTTGCTCTGTAAGTCATCGTTCTATAGTAGGTTACCAAAAATGAAATCATTTCGGTTGAAGCATTTCCAAAAAAAGTCCGGAAAACTAAAGTGTGACGGACAGACTGACGGACTGACAGACTGACAGATGGACAGAGTGCAAACCTATAGTCCCCTCCGGCGATGACGGTAGGGGACTAATAATACACAAGCTGTATCCAGGATATAATCTGCAGTCAAAACAGCTTCACTCATAGTTACACACTTATCAAGCCGGAGGAGATTTAAATCACCCCCCCCCCCCCCTTCACCCCCCCCACCTTTTTGAAGGAATCTTCTTCAAAAACAAAGAGGGGAGTGCTCTGGAATCAGTAAAAGCGGTACCAAATAACAATATATATTTGTCCAACAGGCACCCAGATATTAATTATTATTAATAAATTGGTGCTTAACGCCACTTCAGAAGCTAAGGCTTTCACGGTGATCCCGGTAATTAATAGCGCCTGCTTGTAACGTATAACGGAGTCGTCATACGTAGATAGGTCGAAAACCGGTGATATAATATGTACAACATACTCATGTCCAATAGAATCACAATGAATGATCTCTGGAGAGTAAACACACTTCCAAGGTAACCTACAGGCGACCCCGTTCAGGTGTACAATAAATTCCAATAAATAACACTCCCAGACGTGTTCTATCCGATATCTATGCTCCCAGACACGTGCGAATATACAAGAATGCATAGACAAGTTATATTCGATTGGGTACCTAAATTTATAGAAACGTGGATTTAGAAATGGAACGAGTTATGATTAACAGACTTGTCACAGACCGCCCCGGAAATAATTCATTTGTTTCTACGGTCCATAACATACAATAATGCGTCTGCCTAATAATACACTTATTATGCACGCAAGCACTGAAGTCCTGCATGTAATCATCTGAATACCAGTTAACTGACTAGACAGCCTTACAGGTATCCAAAGGCTAGAAATTTACTGATGATGAATCATATGCTTGTATATGACATATAAACGAACAACCACAGGAAACAAACCAACTAAAAAGTGGATGTGCCCATGAGGTCGCCATAGAACATGACCCAGCTACCAATCGATAAGTCATGAAATACATGTATATATTTAAATGCATATGGGGCTTATGGGAAGAAAACTATGTCTTGCCCGGTAATCGCCTCTTAACACATTGGCGGTGGGGGGGATTAAAAATCATATCGAACCCTCCTCACCCCCGTTACTTGAATCGTTCTTGTGTTAGTCATCAAATAGTATAGGAACCGCAAGGCTCCCTCACTTCTGATTGACTCCAAAATGCAACTAAGGGCGGAGAAGGACGTGATGAACAAATACACCGTATTAACATAATAACTCACACCAAACCATACTGGTTTAAAGAGAATAATCTCCTCTAACAAACAGTATCATGTCCGATAGGACAACTAACTCAGCTTAACTGAAGCAGCTAAAGGTCGTCCTGTACGTGAAGACCATTAAAAGCTGATAACTGAGGCCCTAGAAGCTCACTAAGGAGACTTACACCGCTAGCCATAGCTTATAAGTCTTCATCTTCGTGAAGACAGATATATCGGTGTAAGTTGCGACCCTGAAGGCTCACATAATGGAAACTTACAATTATCTTCGTGCAAGGTAGGGAATGAAGAGCCGCTATATAAACAGCCCTGAATTCCCAAAGAGACCGCAGTCCCAAGAGATAATAAATTCAGTTACACCACTGCATAATACTGAAAAAATCTCACTCATGAATTTAGCTAGGCTACTATGGTGTAACAATAAGACTCAAGTCTAGGACACCAAGGAAAAACAAACCGAAAAGCACAGTATCTTTTTCAGTTTTATTCCCAAAAGACAGCGGGCAGAGCCTAACCCAAGAGACCACTGAAGCGTACAGAACGCTACTATGGCGTAAACAATGACATAATTGTCTTAACGCCAAGGCATATCTCAGCCTATCTTTGCACTATCCAACTGGATTCAGGACGAGAAACAGGTTATAATAAAAAACTGGAGAATAATTTTGACAAAGTCTAATGATTTTCTTCAATAGGAAAGCTTATACCTCCAGAAGGAAAGCCTCTCTTGGAAGATCTGCCTAACAAGTATTCTTGTAAGTGGAGCTTGCTCAGGCTGATAGCCGCAGGACTGTCCAAGACTACATTCTCATCCACTGATCTTCCACAATTTATCCACTTTTTGCGAGGTTGATAACCTACCACCAAGTGGAAAGCAACCGAAATCTATTCTCGACGACCTCAATTGTTCCCTTCAATAAGAGAGCATTTACCTCCACTAGAAGTGACTCTCTTTGAAAGGAACTTCCATGATTAACATCCAGTTTCTCGTGAAGATGATAACCTTCTGTTAATCCATAGCCTTGATCAGACCTATGCCCCTTTCCCGAGTCTCTATAATGACGACTTCCAGAGTAAATATAAGAGGGTTATTGTACCCTCGCGAGACATTCTCATGATGCTTTCTTAGAAGCAGAATGGCCTCGCTTACCCCGGTCTGCTGAAGTGTGTTGATGAGACAGCGACTTCAATAGCAGAGCACTGGAAGCTTTCTTGTAGCCTGCTCATATATCAATGCAAGCTTGTCATCAAATAGTATATTTCCGGTAACCGGAGCGACTCAGAGAGAGCTTTTCACCTTGTCATCTATAAGTGGGCAGCATCACGTCTTACCAACACCAAATTCACTGCCCGTGCAGAGTTGTATGTAGCATACATGACTGCCCTGGAAAGAACTCTTAGCAAGGAACCATGTCCTCATATTCCATTGAGACATTGTGCCATAGCTCTGGTAAGGTGATATGCTTAGGACATTGCACCCAGATTTGCTCTTTTCAATGAAATAGCACATTCCATCATTTCCGAGCATGTATTAAATGATGCAGGTAGGGACATATTTTCATCCCCGGCCTGCTCATCTAAACGCAGACTTATAATCAGATGGAACAATATTCTTAAGAGCGTAAGACTTTTCTTAGTCTTAAAGCGCCCTTCTGTGAGAGATGGAGACTCACACTCCGTATCCCTCTCACCATCCAAATGTTCCATCCACAAATATGGTCAATTCCATCCAACTGAACAGATGACTGGACCAACACAGCACCGCCTGACAGTTCACCATCAGAGTCTGTTAAACGGTATTACCCGTCTCAAACGACTAGCTATCAACCCGAACCTGCGAAGTCAGTTAGCTAGTCTGTGGTCAACATGCTTCATTAATGAAGCAAGGGAAGATGCCATTGCTGCCACCGAATCTGGCTGCAGTGTGGAAGGAGCGTCCTGAACCGCAAGTGTAAACAGGTATCCCAACTCACTAAAGTTTCTCGCACCAAAAACAGTCGACCCCGACTGCTGACGGAAAGGAGAAGGTTCTCCAGCTCGCAGTCTGCTTCAGACCTCGCTGAGTGCTCCGTTAGGAAATTGTAGGCATCTATCCCTTATCGTGCATATCCATGGAAGAAGAGGAAGCCATAATGACAGCCGACCCCGGCTGAAGTGAGGAAGAAGCATCCCGACATAGGATGGATGCTCCTCCTCAATGAAGTTTCTTACAACACAAAGCAGTCATCCCCGACTGTTAATGGGATGAAAAAACGCTCTGCACTTGCAAACTGTCCCCAGATCTTGCAGAGTATCCCACTTAGAAACTTCTAGACTAATCCTATTTTGTGCGCTTCCATGTAAGCAGAAGAAGCCATAACTGCCACCGGCCCCGGCTGCAGTGTGGAAGGAACGTTCGACGCATGTTCCGACTCAATATGGTTTCTCACAACAGACACAGTCGACCCCAACTGTTAATGGGACAGAGAGGGTTCTCCAAACGAAGATCTGACCCCAGATCTAGCCGAATGTCCTGTAGAGAAACTTCTGGCTTCTTCTACATGCACAATAGACCAGACCGACCCAGCACCATCCAACAGTTCAACACTGGAGTCTGTGGGAGGCTGCTCTTGCATTTGCTGTGATGCTGCTAATAGCTGTGCAACTGCGACAGCAAGTCTGTTCCCGAGGGTTGAGGAGCAGCGGTCTTCTGTTTTTTTCACCGCTTGCTGCTCCTGGGATGAAGATCCGGAGACAGATCTCTTCTCCGAACGTCCCGTTGATCGATGCTACAGATCGCTAGCTATCGGATGGTCAGACTTCAGGGGCAAAGAATGGCTCCGTCTTCGCGCAGCTGACTGGATACCTGAAGTTGGGTAGCTAGCCTGCAGTTGTGTGTGCTTTAATAACATAGCAGAGGAAGCCATGACTGAAGCCAACCCCGGCTGCATCCCATGTGGCGGGCCGACGTATGCTCCATCACGTGCAAGTTTTAACAACATTTGGCTCCAAATATTGTTGGGTTAGAGAGGGACCTCTGCCGCTCGCGGTCTCATCGACCACGCCAAGCCTCCCAACAAGAAAATTTGATTTCAGCTCGTAAAATGTAGCAGAGGAAGCCGTGACTGAAGCCGACCCCGGCTGCAGACTAGACAGAGCGCAAGTTTCTCATAACAACATTTGGCCCCCAAATGTTGTTAGGTTAGAGAGGGGCCTCTCTCGCTCGCGGTCTATTAGACTTCGCCGAGCCTCCCAACAAGAAACTTGCTGACTTCCTCCCTATTTCCGTCGTCGCTGGGTGAGCTTATTTATATTTAAGTTCGACCACAACGGATTTACCTGGTGTCAAGGCTCCTACGGACGGAGTAACTGCTTCACCAGTCGAGCTAGCTGCTTGCAAGAGATTAAGAACACTAACTAGAAGCCTTATCCCTTGCATATCATGAGCACTGCAGCTAGATCTATTTGCTCAACAGAGCACGATGACAGTAGCACACTTGGATGGGTGTCACAATATCATCACCATGTTCATGTTCCTCTGAAATAGAAACTGAAACAAGAGGCCCCAGGGGGCCTGAGGGCGCTCACCTGACATGGTAGTCCAAATATCAAACCAGGGACTTGACTTGAATAAGCTGCATACACCCCCTCCCAAGAAAAGCATATACCAACTAGATGAAGCAATTGTGCCCACACAATACACAGGATTTTCCTTCTATTTTCAGTTCCTGCACTTTTACGTCTCAAAATTGAGATAAACGCATAAAAAACAGATTTTTTTCCCAAACAAAATACATTCAGCCTAAATTTTTTTCTTCTTCTTAAAACGCATAAAAAATGATAAAACTAAATTTCCGGATTTTGGTCCAAAATTTTCTAAGTCCCACCCGGACCCCAAATTTTGGGTGTAAAAAAAAATAAATTTTTTTTGTCTTAAAATTGACAGAAACGCATAAAAAAACAAAAAAAAAAATTACGAATTTTGGTCCAAAATTTTCTAAGTCCCACCCGGCCCCCAAATTTTGGGTGTAAAAAAAAATAATTTTTTTTTGTCTTAAAATTGACAGAAACGCATAAAAAACAAAAAAAAAAAATTACGGATTTTGGTCCCAAATTTTCTAAGTCCCACCCGAACCGCAGATTTTCAGGGGAAAAAATTTTTTTTTTTTTTTATTGTCTTAAAATTGACCGAAACGCAGAAAAAACAAAAAAAATTTTTTTTCGGATTTAAATTTTTTAAGTCCCACCCGCACCCCAAATATTCAGTGGAAAAAAAACTTATTTTTTTTTTGTCTTAAAATTGACGGAAACGCATAAAAAACCAAAAAAATTTTTTTCGGATTTTGGTCCAAAATTTTCTAAGTCCTACCCGGACCCCAGATTTTCAAAGGAAAAAAAATTTTTTTTTGTCTTAAAATTGACCGAAATGCAGAATTTCTTTTTTTGTCTTAAAATTGATGGAAATGCATAGAAAAACAAAAACTTTTTTTTTCGGATTTTGGTCCAAAATTTTCTAAGTCCTACCCGGACCCCAAATTTTCAGGGGAAAAAAATTTTTTTTTTGTTGTCTTAAAATTGACCGAAATGCAGAACCCCTTGGTCCAAAATTTTCTAAGTCCCACCCGCACCTCAAATTTTCAGGGGAAAAAATTTTTTTTTTTTTTTGTCTTAAAATTGACCGAAACGCAGAAAAAGCAAAAAAAAAATTTTTTCGGATTTTGGTCCAAAATTTCGAAGTCCGCAACGGGACCCCAAATTTTCAGCCTAAATATGAACCCAAGGATTTGGCTTCAACAAACTTGAATCTCACCCCCCTAAGGATGCTGCATACCAAATATCAAAAGATTCTTATTGCTAGATCTGAAGAAGATTTTTCAAAATACTCCTCATACTGCACTAATTTAAACATTTGGGCTCCCATAGAGAGCCCAAATATCGACCCAGGCAATTGATTTCAACAAACATGTGAAACAATCTTCCAAAGATGTTATACGTGAAATTTGAAAGCTTTTGGAGCAGTGGTTTCCGAGAAAAGTAGTCTTATGTTTTTCCCATTACCCACAGTGTTAAAAAAATGCTGACTCAGCACTTTTTCAAAGTCCCCAAAAAGTACCCCATGATAAAACCGATGGCAATTTTTTTTTACCATTCCATTCTGTTGGTCCTAAGGAAGCTTCACAACAAATAAGAATTCTCAGTGCCGTGTAGTTTTGGAGATATGGGCGTTTTCATTTTTTTCTATTTTTAGCTCCTGTGGTTCCCACGGGGCTATGGGGAAAAAAATTTCTGCATAAATTTGGTACTTATGACCCAATAAGCACTCAAGTAAAATTGGGTTCAAATCGGCCTCGCGGTTTGGAAAATAGAAATTTGGGGCAGGGCCAAAATTTTTGCCCCTCCTTTAACATCGTCAAATATAGCCCCTCCAACTTCTCTTGAACAAAAACTTGAGTCTACACCTCAAAAGGAAGCTGCATACCAAATATCAAGTCTCTGCTATTGCTGGTTCTTGAGAAGAAGATTTTTTAAGAATTGGAGCATTTTTGCCCCATCCCTCTGCTCAATGTGAGCCGAAACCTAATTTGACAAAAAATCAAAATGCCCTTATATAACCCCTACTCACATGAAATTTCATTAATATGCAGCCAGTGGTTTGGGAAAAAAAGGCCCAAACACCACCTTCACGACGGACGACGGACGAAAAGTGATCAGAATAGCTCACCCTGACTTTCAGTCAGGTGAGCTAAAAATGAATTATAATGCAGTGAGAGGCCTGGCCTCAGAACCTCACCGCCAATAACGAACTGCGACACCCCATCTCCAACATTAGTCATCCCAGTGAACACAAGTATGACAAGAGTCTGCAGGAGTGCATCGACTAAAGTCGATATCACTCCTCCAAACTCCACAACAAAATATATAATTAAGATACATGAATAATAGCAATCAAAATTAAATTCAAAATATTTTAGAAAAAATTTTTTTTTTAAAAATGTCTAAGTGTGGACAAAATCCAAATTTATTGAGATACACTACCGGAATAATAATCCATGTATCCTACAGTAATTCTACAGTAATAGAATATAAAATACTCCCTATATATGAGGACGTTGTCAATGTAAACAATGTCAATGAAAAAACTGGAAACAAGACATCAGGTACACAAAAAGGCCCAAAGTCAGAAACCAATTTAAATGCTACCAGATGCAAAGCTAAATCTTCATACGAAGAAAAAACGATATATCGGATAGAAGATGCAAGATTAAACGACCTAACACCCCTAGTGTGAGGACATAACCATGGGGAAAAACAGAATAAATATTCTGTAATACATATTAAACTCCCAAGAATTTTAATAAAAAATTTCAATAAAAAATATCCAAAAAGCTTGAGAGTTTAACAGGAAGGGTTCATGGAAGGTTAGGGAAGGAATACTTAACAAACAGTGGAATAATCATTAGCAAAAATGATGACGTCAGGGGTATGTCCCAAAATTGGGAAACATGAAATAATTTTATAATTATTATAAAGTTACAGCCCTGAACGTCTAAAACCACCATTGAACACTTCCATCATCCAATAACAGCCTTGGATCCACCAATTCTTGCATTGAATTGTGTCTGGCATCCTCAAAAAAGGAGATTTCAAAGCACAGATGTCAGTTCATTGTTGGTGACTTTAAGGCCAAACAAAGAATGATGTTGGCGCCAATTCTGGTCACTTCCTGACGGCTGTGCATGTGCAGAGAGTAAAAGTATGGAGGACCAGATAGGACTTTTAATTTTCGGTTTTGCAAGCAAATTTGGGGGATTGGGAGGTTCAAAATTTGTGTTTGGCCCTTGATAACTTTGAGTTTGCACCAGCTAGTCTGGGCCATTGGTTTATAGTATAAAAATATGTATAAGGTCCCTCACAAATGTGTTTTGAAGCTCATAATGTTCTATGAATAGTAACAAATCGAAACCAAGCAGTTGCAAGATTCAAATTTTCTGTCAGGGACCCCAATACATGTTGTTTTCAGGTAATTATTGACTCAAGAGACTTACTGTAAGAAACTAGAGTGCACTGTCACAGTGCCGAAGCTGTGACGATTTGTGCAACGCCAATGATGTTTTAACACTCGCTGGTGACAAAAAAACTCATTGGTGACAAAAAACTTGTTGGTGACAAGTCCTTAAATGTGACAGAAATTATCCGAATGACATGCACTATTGAGAGGGTGTAGACATAATCATGAAGATACACTTGCATACCAAGTATGGTGTCATTCCATCAAGTATTTTAGGAGTTATGGTGTTTTTTAAACTCGTTTGTGACAGACCGACCGACAGACCGACATTGCCACATATAGTGCTGCTCGTTGCAGCTAAAAATAAGTTACCTGTTTTCCATGTCAAGAACATTCAAAACATCATTCAATAAACCAAATTTCAAATCATAATCTTCCTTACTGCTCGCAGTTAGTGATGGAGAAGCATTGATTTCTATTAACCATCTGAAAGACAAATATACACAGCTCACAATTTTATTTCAAATAGCTTACAATTACCATCAACTCTACGGCCTCTATTAATTAACACTTTGTTTCATGTCAATTGTGCACAGTTATTCTAGACATGAAATAATAGAGCATTTTATTTAATTTGGGCCATGAGAAGCTTTTGAAAATAACAGTATCCATCAAACTGCAATGGCACAGTAGTTTTTATAAGTGCTGATCTGATTACAAACAAAAGAAGACGCACTGTCACAGTGCCAAAGCTGCGGGGATTCGTGCAACGCCAATGATGTTTTAAAACTCGTTGGTGACAAAAAACTTGTTGGTGACAAAAAAACTTGTTGGTGACAAGTCCATAAATGTGACAGAAAGTATCCGAATGACATGCACTATTGAGAGGGTGTAGACATCAAGAAAATACACTTGCATACCAAGTATGGTGTCATTCCATCAAGTATTTTAGGAGTTATGGTGTTTTTTAAACTCATTGGTGACAGACCGACCGACAGACCGACATTGCCACATATAGAGCTGCTCATCGCAGCCAATAATGACTAAAGTGTGGACAATAAGGCCATAAAATAATTTTTGGTGTGGTACGTCCATGCCTTCAGCACTGAATTACTGAGAAACCTCTTCATGCAATAGCCAATAAAGTATTGCCCAATAGAATAAACCAAAACTGGTCAGCACTATTCACAAAAATCACCATTCAATTTTCATTATTTTTTCATTTTGTCTCAAAAACATAGCTTATACACCCTCCCCCTCATTGGAACGGGGTTGTTGAGCTCATTTCAATGAGGTGTCATAAGCTCTGTTTTTGATCCAAAAAAGAGGGAAAAATAGTTGTTAAAGAATTTTTTGGCAAGTGTTGTCTGCCTTTCGTGTTAGGCAAAGGGTTAAATGAATAACCCAGTTAACTGAATATAACTTCCAAACAAAAACCATTTACTATACCTTCAGTAGAAATTTAACCTTGCATATGGATTATAGAGAAAACTTTTATTTACTGAATAAAATAGTCAGGTAATATGTCGAGAAATTACCCTGGCAATCACTGAATTCTCTTTGTTTATAGACCTATTTGGCCACACTACATTCAATGCAGGCATTTAATCTATTGTATCCTATTTGGCAGAGCTGCATGATAATAGAATAAATGCTCAGATTATCTCTTGTATAAGAAGCAGATGTACAAAGCAGACCTTCAGAAGAATGATTTTTCATCCACCCAAACAGAAATTGAGGAACCATCTTTTCATTAACCCAGATTACTGGATCTTAAATATATAGCAAGAAAGTTTACTCAATTGCTCTTGTTATTTGGGTACTTAATCTTCCACTAGAACCATGACCACTTTTATGACAATAACACTTTTGACATCAACATTAAAAAGTGATGTAATACACTGTTGGAAAGGGCTCTACAGGTCCTTTTCAACAGTGTATTACAACACAGCATGTATCACTACAGCATATTACAACACTGCATGTATTACAACAGTGTATTACAACACTGCATGTATTAGAAGTGTATTACAACATAGCATGTTGGCTTAACCCTTAAAAGCATATTCCAACTTTTACAACCTCAGAAGAGGTAGCATGACATCATGAGACGGTCCTGTTGACAAAAGACAAATTACCTGGGCAGTGGTTTATAGTCAAGTCTTGGCTGCCTGTTAAGGCAGCCAAGACTTGACTAGAAATCACTGCTAAGCCGCTGTACATGTACAGATTGTAGTCAGCTAGAAAATCAGGATAAATGTCCAGGCCCTTGAGGTTTAATGAAGAAACTCATGAAATAAGTTAACTGAATTCTGGGGTTCTCATCTCAACATTTCCACTAACACGTGGTAAATACAAACCTGTCAACATTGCAGGAGCGATTGCTCAAGTTATGCAAAGGTTGCTCAACTTCCTGATCGCAAGACCTCACAACAATATTGGAGGAATGGATCTGTGGTGGGAATAATTCTTTTTTATCATGGAATTATGGGTATGGTGAATCCAGTAGAGTGTGATTTAATAGGATTAGGCCTAAAACAGTTATCACATCTAGTTAAAATTGAAATTATAAGTTTCACGACTAAATGGAATACTATATCAATGGTATTTCAGACATCAATGGCCTTGTTAAGACTACTACATGAACATCTTCTAGCCCAGGGGTACCTGAAACAAGATGCAGGGATGTAAGCAACTGTTGATGAACAATCCTGAGCCTTGATGATCTTACAGGTTTTCACTAAAAATGGTTAATTTTCACCAGAAATAAACCCTAAACTGATCATTTTCTCAGATAAAAAACCTTGAAAACTTACATCCCTGAGTAGGAGTCCCCATCTTAAGAGAATAATTGGCACAAGGCCAATGATATTATAGACACTAAGGTATCACTATTCGAGTAGACTTAACAACAGTTGATGAATTTAATTATTAAATAAAAGAACAGCTTATGCCAGAACGAAAAGGGTTCCGTAATAACATTTTTGCAGGACCTATTGTTACATAATGCAATTTAAAAAGTTTGGAAGGCCTGTAAACATATTATAATTAATGTATTGCCCATGCTTAAAAAGTCAAATGAAAACACTGCAGCTCAACATGTCCAAGACTAAACAAAATAGAAAGATCCAGTAATGCCAAGTCATTCACACAAGTTTCTACAGAAAATACATCACACTAAAGTTACATATGAAATCTGAAAAAGATCGGGTGAGGGAAGCGACCCTGTTTTTGAATGAAATTCAGAAAAACATGACAACTCCAGACATCATACCAAAGCTACATAAAAAATTTGAAAAAGATCGGGTGAGAGGTATGGCCTGTAGAATGTGTTAATGGAATTGTTGACTATTTATATGCCAAATCCAAGATGGCCACTGCTAGCCCTGTTTTTCAATGAAATTCATAAAAATGTTATTGCTCCATCTAGACATCACACCAAAGCTAGATATGAAATTCAAAAAAGATCGGGTGAGAGATGCAGCCTGTAGGGTGTGCTAACAGAATTGTTGACAATTTATATGCCAAATCCAAGATGGCTGCTGGCAGCCATGTTTTTCAACAAAGTTCAGAAAAATTTTATAGCTTCCATCCAGACACTGCCCACAAAGTCATGTATGAAATTTGGAACTGATCAAGTGAGAGCTGCAGTCAGTAGGGTGTGCTAAAGAAATTGTGGATGGACAGAGGAACGGAACGTACAGATGTATGGACGGATGCCAGATTGGAACTCATTCCAATAGCTCATACTTGTCGTTGTCAAGTTGAGCTGGAAAAGGGTGAATGAAAAGTTAAAATATTTATAGTAATTTATATATTTTTTATACTTACCAATGACCCAGACTTAGCTGGTGCTAACTCTAAAAAATTAAGGGCCAAGCGCAAATTTTACCCCCCAATCCCCAAAATTTGCATCTAAAACCGAAAATTACATGTCCTATATGGTCCTCCATACTTTTACTCCACTGCGCATGCGCAGTGTCAAGGAGGTCTCGAAATTGCCGCCAAAAGTCATTCTTACAACCAGTGCCTGGTAAGCGTTATGTACTCAGCGGGGAGGAATGAGTTCCCAACTCATGGGAGGACCATCCCCGTCTGGGTCATTGGTAAATATAAAAAATATATAAATGACTAGAAATTTTTGAACATTTTTACACTGTACCAATGACCCAGACTTAGCTGAATAGTAAAAAGGTTGGAGGGCCTAGGACATAAGGAAAATCCAATAGACTCAATTACCTATAACAGACCTATCCCCTTAAGGAGAAAAGGAGAGATAGTCTTACATGTATCTTTCTTATTTGTAACAAAAAAGAAAGGCAACATACTATTCTGTAATTGAGCACAATAACATCAATGATCTCTATAAACATCTAGTATAACCCTTTATACTAATATTTTTAAGGAAAGCCAACAAATGCGGGAGTCTAGAGAAATGAGACTCTATATACTCATTTAAAAGTGTTCGAGGCTTGTATATTAACGCTCAATTAATCACGTGATATATACAAATGCTTCACACCAATCAACACTTAAAAAATATTACACAGATGAGTAAACATAGGCTTAACCGTAAAATCATCTCGGAACCGACACGGAATTACTAAGTCCAAGGGAGGTATTCCCTTGCTTTACACTATAAAGCAGGTGACCTGAGGGAACACCCCCCCCCCCCCCCCCCCCCATTTCCCTTGCCCTGGATCAAATACTCCAGAGCAAAGAGGGAAGCAGGACACAGAGTCACTGCCGGAACCGAAAGCCTATACACACATAGTTGCCACTGTTTAGTAGATGACATTCTGAGTAAAAAATAGCGGACCTAAACAAATTAGATCTGCAGAAAAGGACTCAATATTCTCAGATACAAAATCGTGAAAATGGAGGGCTAACACTAATATGCAGCCCTCATTAAATCTGAAATAACCATATTAATAGCTTAAGCCCATGAAGTAGAAGAACTCTTACTTCATGAGCTTAAACTAAAACACAGACTGCTGAATAAAGAAATAATCATAAGCAGAACTGACTGTAAATTGAATCCATCTGACCATAGAATGGACCGAAATGTGGAGGAAGCTTCCACGGCATGTCCCACAACAGACGCCTGAGTAAATAGTCCACAGTCTTGTGAAGCTAGAGAAGCTACCAACAGAATTTGCATTGAAATAATTACACTAGAGCAAAATCTGTTGAATCAACAACGCTGTAAGATACGCATATCTTATTATTCCGTCTAACAAGATCGATAGAGCGTTTATTGCAAACACTCGAAAATCCAAACATAATGACACATACGTCTGCAACTAATTGTTGAGATGCGTCGCGAATAAGTCGATCAATGGCCGCTCGCCACGGTAGCAATCTGCTTTAAAACTCATTTGTTGAAAGCCAATTCTGGCGGCAACAAACGGCCCCTCCATGAAGGGAGTCCGCTAATACGTTCGGATGACCCGGAATATGACGGACTGATAGGAGAACTTGATGTTCTAGTAGCAACCGAAAGATTCATTCCATTAACATGAATAACAGGATGGAATGAGTGCCTCTATAATTCCGAAAATACGCTAAATACCGTCGAATTGTCTGACAGAATTAGCATATGAACATACTGAATTACGTTATCCAATAACGTAGCGCAAGCAAAAATGACATCATACTTGATGTTTGAGTGCTTAATAAGGAACTACAGAATCAAAAGACCCTGGCACTTCAATCCGTTGGGCTCAATGAAAACGACCCAACCTGTTTACTGGAATCCGTCAAGACTGTAAAACTCAGATCCGGCAGTTGCAGAACTACCTGAGTTAAGCCCAGAAAACTTGCCCAAGTCTGAATCTCTTATTCACTTGATGAAACAAGACGATGTCCATATCGAGCGAAAGAATCTTCACCCTCCAATACTGAATCAAAGAAATTTGGAGAGGTCCAATGCGTAACTGCCCCATCGGAATAAAATCGTATCAGTCTCATAAGATCTCTCGCTAAGACTTGTCTGAGCGAAGACAATAGTGAGCACAACAACTGAATAATTTTGTTCTGTGTAATGGCAGATGAACGAAAACGTTGTGCGTTACGAAGCTCATCCCCCGGTGGGTGAATGACTTGGATGATACCAGATCTGACTTCTCCTCGTTTACTTAACTGGTAGAGTGCTGGAAGCCCTATTTTGGGCTTTACTAAAAGTGACAGGCAATAACTGTCTGTAGCTACATTCTGCCTGAGGAAGCCTTTATTGTCCCTGATATGAATCAGATTTTTTATACAATACCTTACTCTCTGACATTTAATTGGATAGTGCCTATAAGGCACTATCCAGTTAAATGTAATAGAGCAGTATATGATGAGCTTTGATTTGTTGTCAGAAAAAACTCAGCACTTTACCAGTTAAGAAACCTGAGACATCGGAGCAATAGAAGCAGATTCTGCACATAGTTCTGAAGCGTTAACTCATTGCCGTACCTGTATGAATGTTGTCCAGGTAGGCCGATGTTATTTCAGACGAATAAGTTCGGAAATGAGTCATTACCGAGTCCGTTATTCGTGTGAAGGCCCAGGGGGCTAGATTCAGACCGAAGTATATTGCTTGGAACTGATATACGACTCCTATGATAAGGAAGCGAAGATACTTTCTGATGCCTGATGTACCATGGTGTGAAAGTACACATCTGGAGATCTATGCATGTAGCATAATCGAATACTCGCTCTGACCGATCGGGTGGACTCCATATATAAACTTTGAGCCACGATCAGCTTGTTTATCCAGTTCCGAATAATGAGTGAACAGAACGAGCCGTCTGGTTTTTGGAACCAGAAAAGGATGGTTGTAGAAACCTGGAAATTCCTGGATTTCTACAATCTCCATCGCGATCATTCCAGAAGAGACTAGACTTCTGATGGAAGCGAGCCTCTATCCTACTGACTTGGCGGAAGCTGAGTCCATCTTGGACTCCGAGTTGACAGAGGATTTCGTTTGAGGAACAATTTAGTCCTTTCGAAATCACCCCCTTGAATCCAAGGGACATCCGTAATCTATAGCTATTCCCAAATAATTGAGAAACTCGACCGTCTTCCACTCACTAGTACACGATAGAGATTAAAACCATTACCTCCTGAACCTGTGAGGCTTGCAGGAGAAGCCATGTCTCTGACGGTCTCTAGAATAAGACCTAGAGGACGCATAGGAACCTTATAGGAACTTCCCTTGGACGTATTCGTCCCAGAAGTGCCTGTCCTACTCTTCTCTGCTGAATCCGACTATACGGAAGCGTATTTTAATAGCAGAGAGTCTAAAGCTTTCTTAGTTAACCGATCATAGACTGCGGAAAGCTTGCCGTCGAAGAAAACTCTCCGGAGACCGGAGCAACTCTTAGAGAGTTTTTCACCTTACTATCTACACGCATGGACGTAGACAGGACCGTGTCACGTCTAACCAACTCCATATTGCCACTAAAGGACGGAGTTTTATGTGAGGCCTTTGAAAGAACTCTTAAGGAGATTGTGCATCCTAGAATTCTTTTTCCTTGCGACGTAATGATAACGTTCTGGTAAGGTGATCTGCGTACGATGATGCGTCTAAGCTGACCCTGCTAGATGATATTGTTATTTCCAACATCGTGGTTGGAATTGACATAGACAACAGTAAAAAACAATACTAGGTCCTGACCTGGTCGTCTAGACGCAGAGAACTCTCAGAATGCTCTGTCCTGCCGTTTCAAAATATTTGTTGAATTGATGAAAGGCAGATGTAGAACATATTGCCGTTAAGAAACCTGACCTGCCCATTTAGGTAGGAAGTTAAATAATATAGCGTCATTCAACAGATCAAATGTCCGTGAGACATATCTGGACTATGTCGGAAACTGAGGGATGATGACCATAAACCGATTAAGAATTCTGTGTCCAGTGGCGCTATCAGTCTCTTATCCGGTAACACAGTATTTTGGTCCGGAGGAACAACGTCAGATGACAATGTCGGATGCACTCTACGGCAATTATGTTGTTCCAAAAAGGGAAAATACAACTCATCCGTATCCCTTTCGCCATCCTGTCGGACCACTTGTAATTCTTGGTCGTCCGTGTCTGAACCTGCAGCGGAACGTACCAACCCAGCTTCCTCTGATAATTCCTGATCCGACAGAGTTACTGTCGGTTGCTGGGATGCTGCGATAATTGTGCTATCTGCGATAGCATGTTCGTAACAGAGGCCTGTGGAGCTGCGGTCTTATAGGATTTAGCCGCTGGAAGCTCCTTGGACGTTCACTCTTGCATACATCTAATATGTGAACGTCCGGAGTATGAAGGCCTCGTAACCTTGGCTACCGGATGGCGTGACCTGGTCGCCATAGGATCCCTGGTCGACAATGTTGGTTGAATATCACAGGTCACATAGCCAAGGTGCGGTCGCAAGTGCTGCTGTGAGGATGAGGAAGCCGAAGGAGCAGTCTCCCCGGACTGTCTATATAACGGAGTGTCACGAAACGGTGGACGTATGCTCCGACTGAGCAACGTTTTGTACCACAACATCTGAGCCCAGATGTTGTAATACGAGAGAGGAACCTCTCTCGCTCGCAGCCCGATGGACCTGGACGAGCTAGGAACCGGACTAATAGGCTTCCTCTGTACCATCCTCGTATCCGTCGTCACTGGGTGTGCACATTGTATTTTATAGTGCTCGCATCACCCAAATCTCCTTCCTGGACCGCAACGGAAAACCCGGGTGCTGAGCCATTCGGTGAATGGTCGCAACACCGGGCGAGCTAGCGGACGCCAATGCCGTCGATCCTACTTGGGACCTCTTAGGCAACTGAAGTATCTGTATGAGCACTTTACCGCTAGCTCTTCATTTGACTGTGACAACGGAAGCACACTTACAAAGACTTCACGGTAACCATACCTAGTTCATGTTACCCTATGAGACCTGTGGAGCAGTGGTCCTACGTGAAATATCCACTGGAAGCTCCCGGGACGTTCTTTCCTGCATTTATATAATATGCGAACATCCCGACTGGAAAGGTCTCGTATCCTTGGCTAGCAGATGGAGTGACCTGGTCGACGTGTATTCCTTGGTCGGCAAAGCAGGAGCACCAGGGACGTTCAGTCATGCATTTATATAATATGCGAATGTCCCCTGGAAATCTGTGGTCACACAGCCAAGGTGTGGTCGTGTGTGTTGATGAGGATGAGGAAGCCAATATAGCAGCCGCGTCGGACTGTCATGCGATGGAGCGTCCCGAGCAGGAGAAGTGGACGTAAGCTCCGACTAAGTGAACAACATACAACAACATTGCGGTGCAGATGTTGATGCATGAGAGAGGGGGCCTCTCTCGCTCACAGTCCAGAGGACCTGGACGAGCCAGCTACCGGACAGACAGGCTTCATCCGTACTATCCTCAGATCTGTTGTTGCTGAGTGTGCACATCTGAAGTTTTATAGTGCTCGCATCACCCAATCTGCTTCCCTGGACCGCAACGGACTAACCCGGGTGCTGTACCATTCTTTCCTGGTGAATGGATGCGACACCGGGCGGACTAGCGGGCGACAATGCCTTCGATAGAACTAGCTAACTAGCTAACTCCCAGCAATTGTCGTAATACCTTGAGCACTTCCTGCTACTATTGCAACGACGGAGACACACTTATTGAAGACATCACAGAAACATCACTCTGAATTCTGAAAAAGAAACTGATAGTATATAGTGACCCTACAGAGAGAGGACCGTAATGGACCCCTCACCGCAATAAAATACCGTGACACCCGTCTCCAACGATGTCATATCAATCAACACACACAGAGCAAGAATTAATGCAACTACACTGACTATAAGAAACACAATGAACTTGTGAATTAGAGGAAGATATCTTCGCATTACGAATGAAGAATATTTTTTCCAACCAGAAAAAAATATACACCGTCATATTACTTGCACTAACCCTTGAAATAAATATACATATATATTATAATTCATTATAACATTCAAAAGAAAATAATTGTCAAAAAAAAAAATTTTTTGAAAAAATTTTCAGAAGAGCCCAAGTTCCCAATGGGAACCTTGAGCCCAAAGGATCCCAAAAAAGCCTAAGTATGGACAAAATTTTTTAACGATTTTGAAAAATTAATTTAACACTTACAGACAATATTAATGTATCTTGCTATGAAATAAATTAAGCAGAAGACAAGTAATCACTGCCAGAAGTAACAGTTGTCAACATAAGCAAAAGTGTTAACAAACCGGAAATATGACTCCAGGCACTGAAACAAACATAGCCCGAAATCAGTTACCAATTTAAACACTATCTGATGCAAAACAGAGGCTTCCAGAGAAGAAACTGTAGAACATCAGATGGTAGATGCAGGCCAATGGCCCAGACTAGCTGAATCATAAAAAGGCTGGTGGGCCTAGGACTTAAAGGAAAATTATAAATTTAAAGTAATTTGTACATTTTATATACTAACCAATGGCTCACTAAGCTGGTGGTAAAACACAAATTTTGCCCCCCAAATCCCCAAAATTTGCATGCAAAACAGAAAAAAATATGTCCTATGTGGTCCTCCATACTTTTGTGAACTGCACAAGCGCAGTATCCAGGATGACACCGAAATTGGCACCAACCTCATTCTTTCTACAGTGCCTGCTAAATGTTAAAATCAGCGGGGAGGTATGAGTGCCCACTCATGGGAGGGACATCCCTGTCTGGGCCATTGGTAAGTATAAAAAATATACAAATTACTTTGAATTTATAATATTTTTATACAACAACCAATGGCCCTGACTTAGCTGAATCATAAAGAGGCTGGAGGGCCTAGGACATAAAGGAAAATCCATTTACTCAATCACTTCTTAAAGGATAGCTCCTACAGGAGAATAGGAGAGAAAGGAATTACACATCTTTCTCATTTACGAGAAACGAGAAAGACATAACACCAACAATGTAATTGAGCATTACATAATATATAATTCTCCATTTAATGCCAGCATAACCCATTATGCTAATTCGGTGAAGGGAAGCCAATATATAAAGATAGTCCAGAGAATGAGACTCTTTATACTCATTTAAAAGTGTCCGAGGATTGTATATTAACGCCCGTTTGACACGTGACATATACAAATGCTTCACAGTGAGCTACACTATAAAAACAATACATAATGAGACATCTTAATTTGCTTCACACTGAGCTACACAGTAAAACCATCCTAGCACTGACTCGGAACTACTGACACCAGAGGAGGTCTTCCCTTGCTTTTCACTATAAAGCCAAATGATCATAAGGAAATAAACCGCCCCACCCTTCCCCTTGTTCTGAGGTACATGACCACAGAACAAAGAGGGCAGCGGAACAGCGTCACTGCTGGAACGGGTTGTCTAACTAACTATAGATGCAATCATTTAGTGGATGACATTCTGAGCAAAAGATAGAGGACCTGAACATCTAAGGTCACCGGAGAAGGACTCTCTATTTCTAAGGTAAAACTTGGTAAATGTAGAAGGCTGTGTCCAGTACACAGCTTTCATGAGATCAGTGATGGCTATACTGTTAGAATAAGTCCAAGAAGTGGACAGCGCTCTAACTTCATGTGCTGATATCTTATTTACAGAACACTGATCCGAAGATAGACTTTCATAGGCAAGGCGTATTGCCAACTGAATCCATCTAGCAACTGAATGAACAGAAATATCTTTTTTGTTAGGAATCAATGATAAAAAAAGTGTTTCCTTCCTTTTCTAATAAACTCTGCTCGGCGTTTATATATGCGCATAGCCCTGACTGGACACAGGAAAGGTCTATGCTTGTCCGTAGATGGCTGAGCCTTTATGATAACAGGCTCAGGCCATTTATCTGGAGCCTGATTCTTAGCCAAAATTCCCACTTCTGTAGTTAAAGTGATGGTATTTCCAACACTACGATAGTGAGATTCATCAACAGATAAAGCATGGAGTTCAATAATAAATAGGAAACTACATATATAAAAAGAGCGTTGTCAATGTAAACAACGTTAGAAGGAAAACGAGAAACAAGACCCCAGGCACTGAATAACAAGGACTGAAGTCAGTAACAGATTTTGAACTAGCCGATGTAAAGCAAATCTTCATCAGAAGAAAAAATGATACATGACCAAAATGCCTAAACACCCCTAGGGTGAGGACGTAACCATGGGGATATACGGAATAAACATTCTGTGTAACACGTTAAACTCCCAAGAAATTTATAAAAAAAATTTCAATAAAAGCCAAAAAGCTTGGGAGTTTAACTGGGGAGCTTCAAGGGAGGGTAGGGAAGGAATACTTAATAAACAGTAGAAAAATCATTATCAGTAATGATGACGTCAGGCCCATGTCCCGAAATTGGGGAACATGAACTAATTTATATAAGTATTATAAAGTTACAGCCCTGAACGTTTCAAATCACCATTTCTTCCTTCCATCATCCTACTGTTCCCTTGGATCCACCAAATTCACCTTTGATTTGTGTCTAGCATTATTAAAACTGAGATTTAAAAGCACAGATGTCAGTCTGTTGTTATCTGACAGAGGGCCAAACAAAGAATGATGGTTGGCACCAATTTTGGTGTCTTCCCGGATACTGCGCATACGCAGTTCACAAAACTAGAAAGTGTTTTAGCACACTAAAACATATGTCTCCCCTTCCTTTCTATTTTATGCACTACAAATGATATATACATAAAAATATTGACAAGCATACCAGATATGTAAGGTCTAGCTCTAAAGAGAAATAAGTTATGATGACTCTGGCAAATAATACTCTATAAAATATCTGAACTTGACATTGAGGTCAGAGGTCAAGGTCACATGCAGTTCATCAAGGTAACAGACATGGTGATACATCCACATGTCCAAAAAAAAAAAATTCTGGTCTGGACAATTACTCCCTATTTAAAGTGCATAAATTTGACTTTGAGGTCAAGGTCACATGAAAGTCATGATGACATGTGGTCTGATTGTGATACATCCACATGTCAATCATCTAAGTCCTAGGTCAAAAAAACAAAAAAGTTCTGATCTGGACAATTATTCCCTATTTGAAGTACATAAATTTGATCTTGAGGTCAAGGTCACATGCAGTTCATCAAGGTTGCGGACATGCGGTTTCATGGTCACACATTCACATGTCCAGAAAAAAAAAAAAAAATCTGGTCTGGACAATTACTCCCTATTTAAAGTACATAAATTTGACCTTGAGGTCAAGGTCACATGAAGGTCATGATTACATGTGACATGCAGTCTAATTGCGATACATCCACATGTCAAATATCTAAGTCCTAGGTCAAAAAACAAAAAAGTTCTGGTCTGGATAATTATTCCCTATTTGAAGTACATAAATTTGACCTTAAGGTCAGAGGTCAAGGTCACATGAAGGTCATCGAGGTAGCCGACATGCGGTCTCATGGTGACACATCCACATGTCAAATAACTAAGTCCTAGGTCAAAAAACAAAAAAATTCTGGTCTGGACAATTACTCCCTATTTGAAGTACAAAAATTTGACCTTGAGGTCAAGGTCACATGAAGGTCACAATGGTATGCGACACACCGGCTCATGGTGATACATCCACGTGCCAAATATCTAAGGCCTGGCTCAAAAAACAAACAAGTTTTGGTCCGGACAAAGTTTCCTTGAAAAAAGCACAAATCTGACCTTCAGATCAAAGGTCAAGGTCACATGAAGGTCACAATGGTACGCTACACACCGGCTCATGGTGATACAGCCACATGCCAAATATCTAAAGCCTGACTCGAAATACAAAAAAGTTCTGGTCCAGACAGTTTCCCTTAAAAAAGTGCATAAATCTGACCTTCAGGTCAAAGGTCAAGGTCACATGAAGGTCATTATGGTACACTGCACACCGGCTCATGGTGATACATCCACATGCCAAGTATCTAAGGTGTAGGTCAAAAGACAAAAAATTTATGGCACGGACAAAGTTTGTATGAGAAGAAGAAGAAGAAGAAGAAGAAGAAGAAGAATATGCACTAAAACAATATGTCTCCCTTCTGGGAAGGGGAGACATAATTATGGAGGACCACATAGGACATGATTTGTGTTTGGCCCTGGATATTTTTGAGTTAGCACCAACTAAGTCTGGGCCATTGGTTGTTGTATAAAAATATCCAATCTCTCAATTAATTCGATAAAGGATAGCTCCTACAGGAGAATAGGAGAAAACATAGGAAGTACATATGTCCTCTTTTATAAGAAAAGAGAATGGCATAACACCAACAATGTAATTGAGAATTACATAATTTCTCCATTTAATGCCAGCATAACCTATTATGCTAATTCAGTGAAGGAAACCAATATATAAAGCTAGTCCAGAGAATGAGATGCTTTATACTCATTTAAAAGTGTCCGAGAATTGTATATTAATGCTCGTATGGCACGTTATATATACAAATGCTTCACAGTGAGCTGCACTTTAAAAACAGTACATAAATGAGACATTGTTATTGTTTCACACCGAGCTACATAATAAAACCACCCAGCACCGATGCTGGACTACTGTCTCTGGAGGAGGTATTCCCTTGCTTTTCACTATAAAGCCAGATAACATAAGGGAAAAACCATCTCCCCCCCCCCCCCCCCCCCCAACCCCTTCCCCTTGTTCTGAGTATAAATTCCTCAGAACGAAGAAGGCAGCGGAACGAGCAGACTGCCTAAACACCTTGTAGATGTAATATTAATGGATGACATTCTGAGCAACAGAAAGAGGACCCAAAGATCTAAGGTCACCGGAGATGGACTCTAAATTTCTAAGGTAAAACTTGGTAACTGAAGAGGGCTGTGTCCAGTATGCAGCCTTCATAAGATCAGTAATGGCTATACTGTTAGAATAAGCCCAAGAAGTGGACAGTGCTCTAACCTCGTGCGCTGAAATCTTGTTGACAAAACGTTGATAGACTTTTGTAGGCAATACGTATTGCCAACTGAATCCATCTAGCGATAGAATGAACAGATATATCTTTTCTGTTAGGAATCAGTGAAAGAAAGAATCTTTTTCTTCCCTTTCTAATAAAATCTGATCAACGTTTATAAATGTGCATCGCTCTAACTGGACACAGTAAAGGTCTACATTTATCCGAGGATGGTAAAGCCTTAATGACAATAGGCTCCGGCTGCTTATCTGGAAGCTGATTCTTAGCCAACAATCCTACTTCCGTAGTGAGGGTAACAGTATTACCCACACTACAGTAATGGGAATCATCGACAGATAATGCATGAAGTTCACAAACTCTTCTGGCAGATGCTAAGGCTAAGAGAAAAGCCATTTTATAGGTCAAGAATTTGAACTCTACATCGTCTAGCAGCTCAAAAGGAGCTTCTTGAAGTTTCAACAAAACCCAAGCCAAATTCCATTTAGGAATTAATCTGAGGTTTCTAAGTCTATTAACCCTTTACCCAACGTAACGGCCAAAACCGGCCAGCACTATTCTCAAAAATCGCCAGTTAATTTTCATTATATTTTTCATTTTTTGTTTCAAAAACATAGGTTATGACCCCTCATTGGAATGAGCTCGTTTTTTGTTTTTGGGACAAAAAATTAAAAAAATTAGTTATTCAAGAATTTTTTTTGCAAGTGTCGTCTGCTTTTTATGTTAGGTAAAGGGTTAATACAGAAATTTCTAACTAGCTTGGATGAAGTATCTGCTCCAATAGCCAAGTTTTCATGATGAGCTTAAGTGTCTGATAACATAGACCTATAGCCCTTAATAGTGACAGGCTGCAGTTTGAGTACGTCAAACAGATAGGCCAGGAAATTGGCAATCTGTGGAATGGACAGATCATAGATGTCTACAGACTGATCCGTACACCAATGGAAGAAAACCCTACATTTCGCTGCATAATTCAATGAAGAGCAGGTCCTCCTACAGTTAGAAATTGCATCTGCTGCTTATCCTGTAAAATGTTTTTCGTGCAGGAAGGACTGCACAATGGAAATACGTGAAGATTGAGACCTTCCGGATTGTGATGCAGTACGCGTGACTTCCCCTGATATGGAAGATCCTTTTGAGGAGGAAGCTTCTGGGGAATGTCCCATAACAGACACGTAAGAAGATTGATCCAAGGTTTCTGTGATGACAGAGGTTCTACTAGCAGGATTTTGCAGTGAGACTGTTTGATCTTCAACAGAATCTGCCAAATCAACGGAGCAGGAGGATATGCCTATCCTATCATTCCGTCCCATGATATCGATAGAGCATCTGCTGCATATGCTCGATGATCTGAACATGGCGACTGGAACATCGGTAACTGATTGTTTTGGTGTGCCGCAAAAAGATCTATCATGGGACGATCCCACTGGAAGCAAATCTGATTGAATATTCGCTTGTTGTGAGTCCACTCCGATGGTAACAGGCAACCTTTCTGAGAGAGCGAGTCTGCTAGTACAGACGACCCAGTATATGACAGACTGAGAGATGAACATGATGATTCAGAATGAATAGGAGAATCTTCTCCATTAATTCGCACAAAGGAATCTTCGCACAAAGGAATCAAATGAGAGCCACCTTGGTTCCTGAAGTAAGTTACTACTGTCGAGTTGTCCGACAGAATTTGAACATGGATGTTCGCTATTTGATGAATCCAATGTTGTAGTGCTAGCCAGATGGACGTCATCTCCTTGATGTTTATGTGCTTCTCTAGGAACCGAGAGTCCCAAAGACCCTGACACTTCAAGTCTGCGGGACTTAGGGATGCGCCCCAGCCCATCTGACTCGCATCCGTCATAATCGTGAAAGCCGGATCCGGCAGTTGAAGAGGAACTCCCTGAGTCATCCACTGGAGATCTGCCCAAATCTGAACCTTTTGTTTTACTAGGTCCGTTAAAACAATTCTGGTTTCGAGTGAATGCATCTTCACACTCCAGTTCTGAGTAAAGAATATCTGGAGGGGACGCGTGCACAGGCATCGCACAGCCCTATCAGTCGCATAAACTCCCTCGCTGTTATTGCATGAGAGTTTAGACAAAAGCTAGCATAACAACTGACTAATTTCGCACTGGGTAATGGCAGATGAATCAGATTGTTGGAAGTCTTGAAACTCATTCCCAAGTGAATGAACGACTTGGATGGAGCTAGATCCGATTTTTTCTCATTTACTATGAAACCGAGATGTCGGAACAATTGAAGCAGACTCTGAACATAGTTCTGAAGAATAATTCTGTTGCCGTATCTCTGAAGAATGTTGTCCAAGTAAGACGTTGTTACACAGACGAATGAGCTCAGAAGTATTACATTACTGAGTTCATTATTCGAATGAAAGCCCAAGGAGCTAGGTTCAGACCGAAACACATTGCTCCAATCTGATAAACCTCTCCTTGCACGGCAAACTGCAGGTACTTTCTGAAGGCTAGATGTACCAGGAAAGTAGGCGTCCTTTAGATCTATGCTTGCCACATAGTCGTCCATTCGAATGCTTGCTTTTACCAACCAAATGGTGCTTTGGAGCTACGATCAACTTGTTTATCCAGCTCAAGTCTATTACCGGTCAGAATGAGCCATCTGGCTTTGGTACGAGGAACAGGTGACTGCAAACACCTTGAGAATTTTGATTCTCGACGACCTCTATTGCTTCCTTTAACTAGAGGTTCAAGTGCACCTAAAACGCTCACCTGGCTCAAATTGTCCAAAGAGATTAGTGAATCAGTAAGTGATCAGCAGCAAGAACAATTTTTTGATTTGCTATGACACAACCAAAGGCAACTTTTTTGGCCATTCATTTTTGCTGGTCCTGGGAAAGCTTCCTAGCAAGCTCTGTTCTGGGAAGTATTAAACCAGGGACCTGGCTTGAACAAATTTGAATCTCACCCCCCTAAGGATGCTGCATGCCAAATATCAAAACATTCCGACTGCTGAATCTGAAGAAGAATATTTTTAAAGAAAAATTCCTCAAAATGAAGTTATAATTCGGACTCCCACAGGGAGTCCATATATGAACCCAGGGACTTGGCTTCAACAAACTTCAATCTCACCCCCCTAAGGATGCTGCATACCAAATATCAAAACACTCCGACTGCTGGATCTGAAGAAGATTTTTTAAGAAAATTCCTTATTTTGAACTAAGTTACAATTCGAGATCCCACAGTGAGCTCAAATGGACCTAGGGGCATGGCTTGAACAAACTTGCATGTCACCCCCCTAAGGATAAAGCATACCAAATATCAAAACATTCTGACTGCTGGACCTGAAGAAGAAGATTTTTAAAGAAAATTCCTCATTTTAAACTAAGTTATAATTCGGGCTCCCACAGTGAGCTCAAATATTCCTAGCAAGCTCTGTTCTGGGAAGTATTAAACCAGGGACTTGGCTTGAACAAACTGGAATTTCCCCCCCCCCCCCCCCCCCCCCCCCCCCAAGCATGCGGCATACCAAATATCAAAAGATTCTGATTGGTAGATCTGAAGAAGATTTTTTAAGAATATTCCTCATACTGCACTAATTTAAACATTTGGGCTCCCATAGAGAGCCCAAATATGGACCCAGGGATTTGATTTCAATAAACATATGAAACAATCTTCCAAAGATGTTATATGTGAAAGTTGAAAGCTTTTGGAGCAGTGGTTTGGGAGAAAAGTAGTCTTAAATGTTTTTCCCATTACCCACAGTGTTAAGAAATGCTGACTCAGCAGTTTTTCAAAGTTCCAAAAAAGTACCCTATGATAAAACCGATAGCAATTTTTTTAGACCATTCCATTCTGTTGGTCCTAAGGAAGCTTCACACCAAATAAGAATTGTCAGTGCCATGTAGTTTTGGAGATATATGCATTTTAATTTTTTTCTCTTTTTAGCTCCTGCGGTTCCCATGGGGCGACAGGAAATTTTTTTTTGCACAAATTAAGTACTTATGACCCAATAAGCCCTCATATCAAATTTGGTTCAAATCTGCCTCTCGGTTTGAAAAGTTAAAAAATTTATAGTAATTTATATATTTTTTATACTTACCAATGACCCAGACATAGCTGGTGCTAACTCTTAAAATATAGGGCCAAACACAAATTTTGCCCCCCAATCCCCAAAATTTTCATCTAAAACCAAAGAAAACATGTCCTGAATGGCCCTCCACACTTCACCTCTACTGCACATGCACAGTGTCAAGGACGTTCCGAAATTGGCGCCATTAATCATTCTAATAACCAGTGCCTGGTAAGCGCTATGTACTCAGCGGGGAGGTAAGAGTTCCCAACTCCTGGGAGGGCCATCCCCGTCTGGGTCATTGGTAAGTATAAAAAATATATAAATTACTATAAATTTTTTAACATTTTTATACTGTACCAATGACCCAGACATAGCTGAATAGTAAAAAGGCTGGAGGGCCAAGGACATAGAGCAAGATGGAATACGCTCAATAATATAAAATAGAGTCATCCCCTCTAGGGAAAAAGAAGTAATAGGCCTTACATGTATCTTTCTTATTTATGATAAATTAGAAAGCTACAACACCTTCCAAAATTGAGAATCATACATCCATGTACTCTATTAATATCTAGTATAATCCTTATACTAATAATTTTTAAAGTAAGCCAATAAATAAAGTAAGTCTAGAGAATAGAGACTCTTTATACTCCTTAAAAGTGTCTGAGGATTGCATAATCATGTCCGTTGACACGTGCTATATTCAAAAGCTATACTTTAAAAACTAAGACTTGAATGAATTTTTAAAACATAAACTTCTCACTAAACAACCATCCCAATAACAGCTCAGAATTACTAACTCCGGAGGAGGTATCTCCTTGTTTTCATAGTAAAACAGGTGACCCAAGGGAACACCCTCCCCCCCCCCCCCCCCTTTTTCTTGCCCTGGGTCAAATAGCCCAGAGCGAAGAGGGCAGCAGAACGGAGTCACTGCCGAAACAGACAGCCTACCTAGCTATAGTAGCAACTGTTAAGTGAATGACATTCTGAGCAGTAGATAATAGACCTAACAATAGAGGCCTCCAGAAATGGACTCAATATTTCTGAGATAAAAAATTCATGAATGTGGATGGCTGAGCGCAATGAGCAGCCTTCAAAAATCTATAATAGCGACACTATTAATGTAAGCCCAAGATGTAGAAGAACTCTTACTTCATGAGCCGAAATCTCAAACACAACTGCTGAGTCAAAGATATACCATAAGCAGTATCGATAGTTAATTGAATCCATTAGCAATAGAATGGAGCGTAACATCCTTCTAATAGGCATCAAAGACAGAAGAAGTTTACGCCCGTAGTAATAAACAGATATCTGTTTATAAATACATAAACTCTAACCGGACAGAGTAAAGGCCTATGCCCGTACGAAGACGGAAGGACCTTAATAACAATAGGTTCCGGATATTAGGAGCCTAACTCTTATGCAAAAAATCCAACCTAAATAGTAAAGGAAGTAGTGATTCCGAAACTACGAAAGTGAAAATCATCCACCGATAGTGCATGAAACTCACTGACTCTTCAGTAAAAGAGAAGCCAACAGAATTACTGTCTAAAAGGTCAGAATTTGAAAACTACTGTTTCCAGAGGCTCAAATGATTACTTAGCTAAATAAGAACCGAAGTTAAATTCCATATAGGGATTTAATCTAATGATTCTAAGTCTATTTATCAAAAAGTTACTAACTGACTTAGATAAAGAGACATAAGACTCAATTGTAAACTATCATAGAGTGCATAGGTATGAGGTAACATAAACCTATAACCTTAATAATAACAGGCTGCAGTAGATCTTGTCAAACAAGTATACTAAAAAGTTGCAATGAGTAGTATGGAGGGATCAACAATATGAACATAGTGATCCCTACACCAACGACGGAAGAGCCTCCACTTTAGCCGCATAGAATAGCGTAAGTAAGAAAGTAAGAAATCGCGTCCAAAGCTCGTCCAGTACAATGCTTACAATGCAATACGGACCACACAACGGAATACATGAAGGTTGCGACCTTGCGGGTTGTGATAAAGATGACACGATTTTACCCAGCGAAAAAAGATCCTCTCATAAGGAAGATTTTGCGTTAAGTCCCACACTAGACATCAGAGTAAAATTACCCACGGTCTCTGTGAAGACAGAGATGCTATCAACAGAAATGTATTGTGGTTGTTTATCTTAGCAATACCTGCTGAAACATCAGCGCCGGAGGATACGCATATCCTATCATTCCGTCCTATTAGATCAATAGAGCGTTAACAACATTAGCTCAGAGATCCGGACAAGCAAACACATACGTCTGCAATTGATTAGCAAGCTGTGTCATAAATAAATTATCATTGGGCGCTCCCATTGATACCAAATCTGATTGAATACTTGTTTGTTGAAAGTCCATTCTGACGGCAACAAGCGACTCATAAGTGAACGGGAGTCCAGTAAAACAATCAGACGACCCGGAATATGACGGACCGAAACAGAACTTGGTGTACTATAACAAACAGAAGGATTCTTTCCATTAAATTGAATAACGGAAACGAATGAGAGCCTCCCTGGTTCCGGAGATACGCCACTACTGTCGAATTAACGGACAGGATTTGGACATGCGTTTCTGAATAATGTTCATCCAATGACATAAAGCAAGCCTAAAAAACATTATTCCGCGGAAGATAAGTGCTTGCTTAGAGACTGCGGAACCCAAAGACCCTGGCACTTCGAATCCATTGGGATCAATATTATATCCCAACCTGTTTGACTGGCAACCGTCATAATTATAACACTCGGATCCGGCAACTGCAGTGGCACTCTCTGAGTCAACCACCGAATGTTTGCCCCAGTCTGAATCTCTTGCAACACTAGATAGACAAGAGAACGTGTAAATCGAGCAATTCATGGATTGCTGAAAAGTTGCCGTCGAAGAGAAGCTTCTCCGAGAACGAAGCGACTCTGAGAGAGTTCTTCACCTTACTATCCACGCGCGTGGATGTAGCTAGGGCTGCGTCACATCTAACCAACTCCAATCAGCCACTGAAGGGCGGAGTTATACGTGAACAAACTACTGCCCTCAAAAGAAATCACACTGAGGATAATATCCCGTAATTCTTTTCTTGAAGACGTAATGATAACGCCTCAGTAAGGTGGATTACGTATGATAAAGCGTCTAAGTTAAGTCTACTAGACATCATTGTCGTTTCCAACATTGTGGTTGGAAAAGACATAGACGGCGAAAAAGAATATTTCCAGTCTTTAACCACGCCGTCTAGACGCATATGAACTCTCGGTATGCCCTGCTCTGCCAAAATAAATTATTCGTATAAATGATAAAAAAGCAGAAATGAGCATTGCGGACAAGAAACTAAACTATCATGCTTGGTAGCAGGCTTATATGCATATATAGCGTCGATAAATAATACACATGTTCTAATGACAATATTGGACTGTGTCGGTAAGTCAGGGACAATGTCCCTGAACCAATCCAAAATTCCGTGTCCAATGACGCTATAAGTCTCTTATCCAACATCGCAGCAATGTAGTCCGAAATAACAATCACTGGAAGATAATGCCAGAAGATATGAATGGCAGCTTCCGATGCTACGAAAGGGAAAACTCGAAATCTTTCGAATCCCTTTCGCCATCCTGTCGGACCCTATAAAGCGTTCGGTCGTCCGTACCTGATGCAACCACGGACCGCACCGACCCAGCGCTGTCAGATAATTCCTGATTCGACTAAGAAACTGTCGATTGCTGGGATGCTGCGAAAAAACTGTGCTAACTCGGATAGCACGTCCGTCACTGAGGCCTGTGGAGAAGCGGTCCTACAATGCATTGCCGCTAGAAGCTCCGTGATCGTTGCCTTGTGCATACTACTAATATGCGAGCGAACGGAGTGTATAGGCCTCGTGTCCCTTGGCTACCGGATGGCGTGACCTATTTGCCGTGGAATCACTGAATGACGAAACTGATCGGATACTCGAGGTCACGTAGCCAATGTGCGGTCGTGTGCCCTGCTGTGAGGATAAGGAAGCATTATGGACAGTCTCTCGGACTGTCAATATAACGGAGCGTCCCGACCGACAGACATATGCTCCGAATGTAAAATATCAGAACCACAACATGCGGTCCCCTATGTTGTTGGACGAGAGAGGGACCTCTCTCGCTCACAGCCCGGATGGACCTGGACAAGCCAGGAACCGGACTAACAGGCTTCCTCCGATCTGTCCTCAATCCGCCGTCACTGGGTGAGCACTAAAGTAATTATAGTGCTCGCATCACCCAAATCTCCTTCCTAGACCGCAACGGACGAACCCGGCAGCCGAACCATTCGATGAATGTACGCTACACCGGGTGAGCTAGCGAATGTCACTCCGTCGATCCTACAAGGGACCTCTTAGGCGATAGACATATTCCATGAGCACTTATTGCCGCTAGCTCTTCATTAACTATGACGACAGAGGCACACTTTTGAAAGACATCTCCGCAACTTTGCAAACAAGAAACCAGAAATGCTTGGTAATAGCAAGCATATAATAATAATATATATAGCGTCGTTCAATAATTCGAAAGTTTGTGTGACATTATTGGACTATGTCGGAACTGAGGGACGATGTCCCTGAACCGAACCAAAAATTTCTAAGTCCACCGACGCTATCAGTTTCTTATCCGGCATCGCAGCATTCTGGTCCGACAAAAGAAGCTGTAGAAGATCAAGTCAGATGACATACACAACAGCATATGTTGTTCCGAAAGGGAAAGCTCGAAATCCTCCGAATCCCTTTCGGTATCCCGTCGGACCGGATGAAATTTTCGGACGTCCGTACCTGCTTCCGCGGAGCGTCCCGACCCAGCATCGTCGGATAAAAAATATGCGACAGATTCAGTTGTGGCTGGGATGCTGCGATAAGCTGTGCTATTTAGGAAAGCACGTCCATTCCCGAGGCCTGTGCAGTAGCGGTCTTACGATGCATTGCCACCGGAAGCTCCGTGTACGTTGACTCCCGCACACTTTCCTATGCGAACGTCCGGAGTCTGCAGGCCTCGTGTCCCTGGCTACCGGATGGTGTGACCTGGTCGTCGATGATTCTCTGACTGGCGAAGCTGACTGGATATCCGAGGTCACGTAGCCAAGAGCGGTCGTGTGCGCTACCATGAGAATGAGGAAGCCTTATTGACAGTCTACTCAAGACTGCCTATATGTCGGAGCGTCCCGAGCGACGGACGTATGCTCCGAATGCGAAACATTTTGTACCACAACATCTGGGGCCAGATGTTGTTGTACGAGAGAGGGGCCTCTCTCGCTCGCCGTCCGGATGGACCAGAACGAGCTATGAACCGGACTAAAAGGCTTCCTCCGTTCTCCCTCTAATCCGCCGTCACTGGGTGTGCATTTGGTTGATTTATAGTGCTCGCATCACCCAAAAACTCCTTCTAGACTGCAACGGACGAACCCGGCTGCCAAACCATTCGATGAATGGACGCTACACCGGGCGAGCTAGCGGACGTCAAAGGCCGTCGAACCTACTAGGGTCCTCTTAGGCAACTGGCGTATTTACATGAGCACTTTTCCGCTAGCCCTTCATTAATTGTGACGACGGAGGCACACTGTTGGAAGACATCACAGATACATCACCCTAATCTTGATCGTCTGAAATAGAAATTGATAAAGTAGAGTGACCCTGCTGGGAAAGGACTGGAGTGTCCAATTCCCCACTAACATACCGTGACATACGCTTCCCATGTTGTCATCGAAATCATACGATACAGAACAGGAGTTAATGCGAGTACACTGACCACATATAGAATGATTATAAAAGTCAGAGGAAGACTTCCTCTTATTACAATTGATCAAAATCCTTTCAATGTGAAAAGAAAACAAAGTCCTAGTACTCGCACCAACCCCTGGCAATCAAAATACATAATAATAATATGATCCATTAATATAGAAAAAATAATTGAAATCAAAATATTTTGAAAAAATATTTTTTCAGAACAGCCCAAGTTTCTGAAAAGTAACGTTGAGCCCCAATGGATCCCAAGCCTAAGTGTGGACAAAAATTTTAAAAATATTTTAAACAATTTATTCAACACTTACGAACAATAATAATGTATCTAGTTATGATTAAAATAACATCAAGATATTATTTTCAAGAAATCCCCCCCTCACACAGAGGGCTGTTGTAAATGTAAACAATGAGTGTAAAAACACTAAAATAAGACTCCAGGCACCCAGGCCCGGAATCAGTTACCAAAAATACACTATCTGATGCAAAACATAGACTTCCAGGGAAGAAACTGCAGAACATCAGATGGTAGATGCAGAACACAATGCCTAACCACCCGTAGGTGAAGACGTAAACATGGGGAAAGAACAGAATTCATTCTGTTATTCAGCTAAAACTCCCAAGAAATTTTAGTAATAAAAATTACAGAAACTATGCCAATAGCATGGGAGAATAGCAAGAGGGGACTTAAAGGAAAGGGAGAGAGGAAAACACTGAAAAATCAGTGTAACTAAATAACCAGAATGACAACAAAATGGCTGCTGCCTCGAAAATAGGTAACTTAACATAATTTCATTAAAAAATTTTAAGTTACAGCCCTGATAACATTCTGTCACACATTTTTCCTCTCCTCCTTCTCTATCCTCCTTAGAATCACCATTTCACTAATATTTATGTGTCTGGCATCATTTAAACTGAGATTTACAAGCACAAAGATCAGTCAGATGTTAACTGATGAAGGGCCAAACTTAGAATGATTAATAGCGCCAATTTCGGAACGTCCTTGACACTGCGCATGCGCAGTAGAGGTGAAGTGTGGAGGGCCATTCAGTACATGTTTTCTTTGGTTTTAGATGAAAATTTTGGGGATTGGGGGGCAAAATTTGTGTTTGGCCCTATATTTTAAGAGTTAGCACCAGCTATGTCTGGGTCATTGGTACAGTATAAAAATATAGAAATTTTGGGCGGGGCAAAAAGTCTTGCCCTTCCCATAACGAAGGCAAATATAGCTCCTCGAACTTCTCTTGAACAAATCTGAGTCTACACCTCAAAAGGAAGCTGCACACCAAGTATCAAGTCTCTGCCACTGCTGGTTCATGAGAAGAAGATTTTTAAAGAATTTCATCATATTTGGGCATAAGACCATGCCCAAAAAGGGCGGAAACCCCATTTGAACAAAACTAAAACAAAATACCCCCAAGATGATGTGGCCCATATATGTTTCAATTAGGGCCATTGGTTTGTGAGGAGAAGATTGTTTTGTAAAAGGTAAAGTACGATGGACGACGGATACCAAGCCAAGCAAAAAAGAACTCTAAGTGAGGAACAAACAACCTCAAATTCCTTCCCATTAAGACGTTGTGCCATAGCTCTGGTGAGGTGATCTGCGTAGGACATCGAGTCCAGATTCGCTCTACTGGATGAAATAGCACATTCCATCACTTCTGAGCATATATTGAATGATGCAGGTAGGGACATATCTAAATCCCCGGCCTGCTCATCTAAACGCAGAGAAGCTCTCTGGACATCTTCTCCAACCATTTTAAATGAACGTGGTCCAAGGAACAGTATATTTATTGACGATGTCGATAAGAAACCGCCTTTCCTCTTAGCACTAGAGAGGTTGAATATGGCGCCATTGACGTGGCCGAAGGCCTCCAACACTTGTCGAGACTGTTTCGGGAAGGAAAGAACATCCTCTTTCCTCCGCATGAAATCTGCGTCCAGAGACGACAGCAGTTTCTCTAGTAGTCGCAGCTTGCGGATCAGATGGAACAAAGTCAGGGTAGTATTGATGAATAACATTCATCGCTACCATATGCTGTTCTGAAAGGGAAGGGTAATCCTCTTCCTTGTCCCTTTCCATCCAACTGATTCAGCTGTGATGTTCGGTCCATCGAATCTGCATCCCGACTGCTCTTGCACTTGCTGGGATGCTGTGATTAGCAGTGCAATCTGCGACAGCATGTCCATCTTCAAGGCTTGAGGAGCAGCGATCTTGTTTTTTTGCAGCTTGCTACTCCTGGGACGAAGATCCTGAGGTAGATCTTTTCTCTGCACGTCCCAATGAATGAAGCCTCGGATCGCTAGCTACCGGATGCTCCGACTTCATGGGTGAAGACTGGCTCTGTCGGATATCCGAAGTCGAGAAGCTAGCATGCAATCGTCTGTGCTTTTCTAATGTAGCGGAGGAAGCCTGAACTGTAGCCAACCCCGGCTGCTGTCTAGATGGAGTGTCCCGATCGGCAGGTGTGGACGTATGTTCCGGCTCATACAAGTTTCTCAAAACAACATTTGGCCCCAAATGTTGCTGGGTGAGATAAGGCTCTCCCGCTCACGGTCTATCAGACCATGCCGTGCTTCCTGAACAGAAACTAACTGACTTCCCCTATTTCTGTCGTCGCTGGGTGAGCTTTAGTTTTTGAGGTGCTCGCTCTACCCAAATCTACACTTCCCACGACCACAACGGACTTCCCAGTGTCACGTCTCTCACGAATGGAGTAACCACTTCACCGGTCGAGCTAGCTGCTTAAAAGGGATTAAGAACACTAACTCGAGGCCTTATCCCTTGTTTAATATTCATGAGCACCTTTGCAGCTAGCTCTGTTTGCTCATCAGAGCGCGACAAAATATATGATAAAGATACATGAATAATAGCAATCAAAAAAAATTTCAAAACTTTTTTGAGAAAATGCCTAAGTTCCCCAAGGGAACATCATGAGCCCAAGGTTATCCCGGTAGAGCCTAAGTGTGAACAAAATCCAAATTTTTTGAGCTACATTACCGGAATCATAATCAATGTATCCTACAGTAATTCTGCAGTAATATAATATTAAATACTACATATATTTGAGGATGTTGCCAATGTAAACAACATCGAAGGAAAAAAACGGAAACAAGACATCAGGTGCACAAAAAGGCCCAAAGTCAGTAACCAATTTAAATGCTACCAGATGCAAAGCTGGATCTTCATGTGAAGAAAAAACAATACATCGGATAGAAGATGCAAGACAAAAAATGACCCAACACCCTAGGGTGAGGACGTAACCATGGCGATAAACAGAATAAACATTCTGTAATACACGTTAAACTCCCAAGAAATTTAATAAAAAATTTCAATAAAAAATAGCCAAAAAGCTTAGGAATTTAACAGGAAGGGTTCATGGAAGGATAGGGAAGGAACACTTAATAAACAGCGGATTAATCATTAACAAGAATGATGACGTCAGGCGTATGTCCTGAAAATGGGAAATAAGAAATAATTTTTATAATTATTTTAAAGTTACAGCTCTGAACGTTTGAAACCACCGTTGTTCACTTCCATCATCCATTTACAGCCTTGGATCCACCCCAATCAATTCTTTCACTGATTTGTGTCTGGCATCCTCAAAAAAGGAAATTTTAAAGCACAGATGTCAGATCATTGTTAGTGACTTTTGGGCCAAACAAAGAATGATGGTTTGTGCGAATTTTGGTACATTCCTGGATACTGCACATCTGCAGATAACAAAAGTATGGAGGACCAGATAGGACTTGAATTTTTCGGTTTTGTATGCAAATTTTGGGTATTGGGGGGGGGCAAAATTTGTGTTTGGCCCTGAATTAAATTGAGTTAGCACCAGCTAGTCTGGGCCATTGGTTGTGGTATAAAAATATGGGTCTGCCTGAAACAAATTAAATCAATCTTTTTTTTCGGGTCAGCTAAATTTCTAGTTTGTACTGGTCTGATAATGATGAGAAATCCAGTCATGGCTTTTATGCCCCAGCCATGTTTCAAGCAGTATTCGCACTGGCTCAAAACTATCAGGTGCCAAATTTTGAGCCATTCTGGATTTTTTAATGCCAAACAAAGTGTCTTGGCACCAAAGGAGGTGTTTCTCCGCTGTCTAATCCAAATAAATTGATCAAGTTTAGAAAACTGAACTGGCAATTATTTCAAGACTGATCGGATAATTAGTGACTGAAAACAAGAGGCCCCAAGGGGCCTAAGAGCGCTCACCTGACATTGACAACTATCAACCAAGGGTCCTGATTTGAACAAACTTGCATCTACCCCATTACGAAAGCCAAATACCAAATATCAAAACATTTTGACAAGTTGATCTGAAAAAAAAATTTCTTTTAAATATTTCTCATGTTGAACTAAGTTATAATTTGGACTCCCATAAGGAGCCCAAATATGAACTCAGGGACTTGGCTTTAACAAATTTGAATCTCACCTTCCTAACAATACAGTATACCAAATATCAAAAGATTCTTACAGGTGGATGTGAAGAAGATGATTTTTAAAGAATGTTCCCCATATTGAACTAACTTACAATTCAGTCTCCCACAGGGATCCCAGATATGGACTCTGAGACTTGGCGTGAACAAACTTGAATCACACCTCTCCAAGGATGTTGTATACCAAATATCAAAACATTCCGACTGCTGGATCTGAACAAGAAGATTTTTAAAGAAAATTCCTCATATTGAACTAAGTTATAATTTGGGCTCCCACAGGGAGCCCAAATATTAACCGAGGAACTCGATTTGAACAAATTTGAATCTGGCCATCTTAAAGATGATGTATACCAAATATGAGAGGATTCTGACTGGTGGATCTGAAGAAGAAGATTTTTAAAGAAATTTCCTCATATTGCACTAAGTTAGTGAAAGTGTCAATGACACTGTAGCTCAACTTGTGTAAGACATGTACATGTATAGTATGTGACACAGCAATGACACAGGTAATGACCTGATAACAAAGGTACATGTAAAGTATTGTAACAGTCTGTACATAAATGCTGACCGTAGCCTGTAACAAATGTGTAGGTAAAGTATTGTAAAGGTGGGCGACAGTTAGATGCTAAACTAGAAAAGAAATCTTTGAGTCCCAGAGTGGGTCTGACTGAACCCAAAAATATTTGTTCTCATAGCACAGTGATAACAAAGGCACACAAAAACACTTGTTCCTGTCCCAAGGTGATAACAAAGGTGCCTAAGAAGTTTTTGAAGATCGGTACATAAATACAGCCTCTAGCCCGAGCCATATTGACATGTGCACTTACTGTGTATAAGTACCACTGAATACATCAAAGTTCATCTAATTTGCATAATTTCAGCACAAGAAAAAAACCTGTATTATATGTGATGTATTCCATGTTACTAAACATTCAGACAAAATTTATTCGAATCAGAACTTTCATACAGAAGTTCTGTACAAAAAACTGATTGCACAAACTAAGGTACAAAATGGCTGCTGGTGGCCATCTTAAATTTTGGACCGCACCCAAAAACATCTGTTCTTGTCCCTCGGTGATAACAAAGGTACTCAAGAAGTTTCGTAAAGATCGGTTCATAAATACGGCCTCTAGCCCGAGCCATATTGAATTGTTGATCGACAGCCGGAGAGACAGACAGACGTTGGGCAATGGCATAACCTCAAATTTGACTTATGTCACAGTTGAGCTAAAAATAAGCTCCCATAGGGAGCCCAAATATTAACCGAAGAACTCGTTTTGAACAAACTTGAATCCCCATTGCCCAGAGTGTTAAAAAATGCTGACTCAGCACTTTTTCAAAGTCCTGAAAAAGTACCCTATGATAAAACTGATGGCAATTTTTTTGTGGACCATTCCATTCTGTTGGTCCTAAGGAAGCTTCACACCAAATAAGAATTCTCATTGCCATGCAGTTTCGGAGATATGGGTGTTTGAAATTTTTTCTATTTTTAGCTCCTGTGGTTCCCACGGGGCATTTTGAAAAAAATGTTTTGGCATACATCAAGTACTTATGACCCATTAATACTTCATATCAAATTTGGTTCAAATAGGCCTCTCAGTTTGGAAAGTTGAAAAATTTATAGTAATTTATATATTTTTTATACTTACCAATGACCCAGACTTAGCTGGTGCTAACTCTAACAAAACCAGGGCCAAACACAAATTTTGCCCCCCAATCCCCAAAATTTGCATCAAAAACCAAAAGAAATCATGTCCTATAGGACCTCCATACTTCGCCCCTACTGCGCATGCGCAGTGTCAAGGACGTCCCGAAATTGGCACCAATTATCATTCTTACTGGCAGTGCCTGGTCAGCGCTATGTACTCAGCGGGGAGGCAAGAGTTCCCAACTCCTGGGAGGGCCATCCCCGTCTGGGTCATTGGTAAGTATAAAAAATATATAAATTACTATAAATTTTTTAACATTTTTATACTGTACCAATGACCCAGACTTAGCTGAATAGTAAAAAGGCTGGAGGGCCTAGGACATAGAGGAAAATCCAATAAGCTCAACTATACAATAAAGAGGTAACCCCTTAAGGAGAAAAGGAGTATTAGGCTTTACATGTATCTTTCTTATTTAATATTAAATTAGAAAGATACAATACCCTTTATAATTGAGCACAATAACATTCATGTTCTCTATTAACATCCAGTATAACCCTTATACTAATTATTTTTAAAGTAAGCCAATAAATAAAGTAGTCCAGAGAATTGAGACTCTTTATAATCTTTTAAAAGTGTCCGAGTATTGTATATTAAAGCCCGTTTGACACTTGACATATACAAATGCTTCACACCGAGCTACACTTTAAAAATATGACATGAATGAATTTTAACATTAATATTACACTTTAAAACCATCCCGGAAGCGACTCAGAAATACTGACTTTGGAGGAGGCATTCCCTTGCTTTTCACTATAAAGCAGGTGACCTAAGGGAACACCCGCCCCCCCCCCCCCCCCCCCCTTCCCCTTGCCCTGGGTCAAATAGCCCAGAGCGAAGAGGGCAGCTGGACGGAGTCACTGCCGGAACAGAAAGCCTGCATAACTATAGTTGCAACTGTTTAGTGGACGACATTCTGAGCAACAGATAATGGACCTAAACAATGCAGGTCTCCAGAAATGGACTCAATATTTCTGAGATAAAAATTCGTGAATGTGGATGGCTGAGACCAATAAGCAGCCTTCATTAAGTCTGTAATAGCAATACTATTAGCATAAGCCCAAGAAGTAGCAAGAGCTCTTACTTCATGAGCGGAAATCTTAAGCACAGACTGCTGAGAAGAAGATAACTCTCATAAGCAGTACGGATAGTTAATTGAATCCATCTAGCAATAGAATGGACCGAAATGTCCCTTCTATTAGGCATCAAAGACAGAAAGAAACGTTTCCGTCCCTTTCTGATAAACTGAGATCTCTGTTTATAGATACGTAACGCTCTAACAGGACAGAGTAAAGGCCTACGCCCGTCTGAAGACGGAAGAGCCTTAATAACAATAGGTTCCGGATATTTATTAGGAGCCTGATTCTTAGCTAAAAAACCCACATTAGTAGTGAAGGTGATAGTGTTCCCGACACTACGATAGTGAGAATCATCCACCGACAGTGCATGAAGCTCACTGACTCTTCTAGCAGAAGAGAAAGCTAAGAGAAAAGCTGTCTTATAAGATAAGAATTTGAAATCTACTGTCCCAAGAGGTTCAAATGGCTTTTCCTTCAATTTAAGAAGAACCCAAGCTGAATTCCATTTAGGAATTAATCTAAGAGTTCTGGGTCTATTTATCGAGAAGTTTCTAACCAACTTAGATAAAGAGACATTAGATCCAATTTGTAAACTATCATGATGTGCATAGGTATCAGATAACATAGACCTATAACCCTTAATAGTAACAGGCTGCAGTTTGATTTCGTCAAACAAGTATACTAGAAAGTTTGCAATGTCTGGTATAGAGGGATCGAAAATATCTACAGAATGATCCCTACACCAACGACGAAAAACCTTCCACTTAGCCGCATAGTTTAGCGAAGAGGAGGTCCTCCTACAGTTAGAAATCGCATCCACTGCTCGTCCTGTAAAGTGCTTGCCATGCAAGAAGGACCGCACAACGGAAAAACGTGAAGGTTGAGACCTTGCGGGTTGTGATGGAGTTGGCGCGATTTCCCCTGCGAAAGAAGATCCTCTCGTGGAGGAAGCTTTCGCGGTAGGTCCCACAACAGACACCTGAGTAGATTTATCCACGGTCTCTGTGGCGACAGAGATGCTACCAACAGAATCTTGCATTGAGATTGTTTTATCTTTAGCAATACTTGCTGAATTAACGGTGCTGGAGGATACGCATATCCTATCATTCCGTCCCAAGGGATCGACAGAGCGTCTACTGCAAATGCTCTTGGATCCGGACACGGAGACACATACGTCTGCAACTGATTGTTGAGATGTGTCGCAAATAAGTCTATCACTGGCCGTTCCCATTGGTAGCAAATCTGATTGAATACTTGTTTGTTGAGAGTCCACTCCGACGGCAACAAGCGACCCTTTCGTGAAAGGGAGTCTGCTAGCACATTCAGACGACCCGGTATGTGACGGACCGAAAGAAGAACCTGATGTTCTAGCGCAAACAGAAGGATTCTTTCCGTTAGATTGAACAACGGAACTGAATGAGTGCCTCCCTGATTCTGTATATACGCCACTACTGGCGTATTGTCGGATAGGATTTGGACATGAGCATTGTGAATAATGTCCATCCAATGACGTAACGCAAGCCAAATTGACATCATTTCCTTGATGTTTATGTGCTTGCCCAGGAATTGCGGATCCCAAAGACCCTGGCATCTCGAATCCTTTGGGATCAATGATGCACCCCAACCTGTTTGACTGGCATCCGTCATAATGGTAAAACTCGGATCCGGCAACTGCAGCGGAACTCCTTGAGTTAACCACTGAATGTTTGCCCAAGTCTAAATCTCTTGTTTCACTTGATCTGACAAGAGAACATCTACGTCGAGCGAATGAATTTTCACACTCCAATTCTGAGTCAAGAAAATTTGGAGAGGACGCGTGCGTAACCGCCCCATCGGAATGAGATCCGCAGCAGCTCCGCACAGACCTATCAGTCTCATAAATTCTCTCGCTGTGACTTTGTCTGCATGCAGACAATAGTGAGCGTAACAACTGACTAATTTTGCTCTGGTTAACGGCAGACGAACGAGATTGTTGTGCGTCTCAAAGCTCATTCCCAGATGTGTGAATGACTTGGACGGCACCAGATCCGACTTCTCCTCGTTTACTATAAAACCGAGACATCGGAGCAATAGAAGTAGATTTTGAACATCGTTCTGAAGCGTTAACTTGTTGCCGTACCTCTGAAGAATGTCGTCCAGGTAGGCCGACGTTACCGCAGACGAATGAGCTCGGAAATAGATCATTACCGAGTTCATTACTCGAGTGAAAGCCCAGGGTGCTAGATTCAATCCGAAGCACATCGCCCGGAATTGATACACCACTCCTAGGACTGCGAAGCGTAGATACTTTCTGAATGTCGGATGTACCATGACGTGAAAGTACGCATCTTTGAGATCTATGCTTGTTGCATAATCGTTCACCCGAATACTCGCTCTGACCGACCGAATCGTCTCCATATAAAACTTCGGAGCGACGATCAGCTTGTTTATCCAGCTCAAATCTATGACCGGATGGAACGAGCCGTCTGGTTTCGGAACCAGAAACAGATGGCTGTAGAATCCCAGAGTGTCCTGGTTTTCTACGACCTCTACCGCGTTCTTCATTAAAAGAGACTGCACCTCTGATAACAAAGCGTCTCTTTTCTGCGGATTTGACGGAAGTTGAGTCCACTTTGGACTTCGAGTTAATGGAGGCTTTCGTTTGAAGGATATCTTTAGACCTTCCGAAGTCACTCCTCTCACCCAAGGGTCGCCGTAATCGACGCCCATTCTTGTGAAAAGCTCGACAACCTTCCGCCAACCGGTACGCGATAGAGGTTTAAGCCATCACCTCCTGGACCTGCGAGGCCTGCGGTAGGAGAAACCACGTCCTCCACGACCCGCACCTCGTCCCGTCGACCTCGGGGCGTCCGACCGGTTGTCCCGGCCCGAAGGACGTCCCGAACGAGAGTCGCTACCTTGACGGTCTCTCGAATAAGACCAAGAGGACGCACCGGAACCTCTATAGGAACCTCTCTTGGGCGCATTAGACCCAGAAGTGCCTGTCTTATTCTTGTCTGCCGTATCCGACTTCTTAGAAGCAGATTTGAACAACAGAGAATCCGAAGCTTTCTTTGTAATTTTATCATAAATAGCAGAAAGCTTGCCGTCAAAGAGAAGTTCTCCAGAGACCGAAGCGACTCTGAGAGAGTTCTTCACCTTAGTATCCACGAGTATGGATGTAGCTAGGGCTGCGTCACGTCTAACCAACTCCAGGTTTGCAACTGAAAGGGCGGAGTTACACGTGGAATAAGCTACTGCCCTTGAAAGAAATCTTAAAGAGGACGGTTGGAATAGAAGCCGACGACGGTAATGATAGCTCTAAGTCTTCCGCCTCGTCGTCCATACGCAGAGGAACTCTCGGAATATCCTGTCCTGCCATGTCGAATTTATTCCTTGCATTAATGAAAGGCAGGTTGAGAGTTTTAGCGGACAAGAAACCTGCTTTCCCCGTTCTGGAAGCAAGTTTAAATATAGCGTCGTTCAATAATTCAAATGTTCTTGCAACATTATTGGACTGCGACGGAAACTCGGGAGCGATGTCCCTGAACCGCTCAAAAATTCAGAGTCCAATGACGCTATAATCCTCTTGTCCGGAAGCGCAGCAGTCTGGCCCGACGGAACAACTTGAGGGAGAAAGTGCCAGATGAAGTCCACGGCAGCTTTATGTTGTTCTGAAAGGGATAGCTCCAAATCATCCGTATCCCTTTCACCATCCGGTCGGACCTCACGATGCTCCCGGTCGTCCGCCCCCGATGCTTCGGCGGAGCGTACCAACCCAGCGCCGTCGGATAATTCCCGATCCGACACCGTTTCTGTCGGCTGCTGGGATGCTGCGATAAGCTGTGCTATCTGCACAAGTATGTCCGGCGTCAAGACCTGCGGTGGCGCAGTCTTTCGCTGCTTCGCCGAGGGCAGCTCCGCATCAGATGGCTCCCGCATACTTTTCCTATGCGAACGTCCGGAGTCCATCGGTCTCGTGTCCCTGGCTGCCGGATGGTGTGACCTGGTCGCCGAAGGATCCCTGATCGGCGAAGCTGGTAAGATATCGGCGGTCACGCAGCCAAGGTGCGGTCGTGTGCGCTGACGAGAAGAAGAAGCCTGAGCAGTCTCCGCGGACTGCCTATACAACGGAGCATCCCGAGCGACGGACGTATGCTCCGCTTGCGACACATTTTGTACCACAACATCTGGTCCCAGATGTTGTTGTACGAGAGAGGGGCCTCTCTCGCTCGCGGCCCGGCTGGACCTGGACGAGCTAGGAACCGGACTCAAAGGCTTCCTCCGATCTCGCCTACTATCCGCCGTCACTGGGTGTGCACGTTGAATGTTTATAGTGCTCTCATCACCCAACATTTCCTCCTGGACCGCATCGGACGAACCCGGCTGCCGAACCATTCGGTGAATGGACGCTACACCGGGCGAGCTAGCGGACGACATTTGTTTAATCTCCATGAGCACTTTTGCCGCTAGCTCTGTATTCATTTGTGACGACGGAAGCGCACTTGCAGAAGATAACATGGAAACATCATCCTGTTCTTGTTCCTCTGAAATAGAAACTGAGAAAGTAGAGTGACCTTGCGGAGAAAGAGCCGGCATAGCCCTTTCTCCAGTAACAACATACCGTGACACACGTTTCCAATGTTTGTCATCCCAATATTGACATACAGAACAGGGATTAGTGCGAGAACACTGACTACAATTAATACAATGATCATGAAAGTCAGAGGAAGATTTCTTCCCATTACAATTTTAACAATATCCTTTCATTGTGAAAAGTCAACAACAAGTCCTAGTTACTCGCACAAACCCCTGACACAAAGATACATAATAACATGATCCATAAATAATGAAAAAACAATTGCAAAACAAAATAATTTTGAAAAAATATTTTTTCAGCGAAGCCCAAGTTTCTGAAAAGTAACGTTGAGCCCCGATGGATCCGATGGCCAAGTGTGGTCAAAAATTTTAGATTTATATTAAATAATTAATGAGACACTTACGGATAATAGAAATGTATCTTATAATGAGATAAACTACACCAAAGGCAAACAACCCCCCTCAAAAAAGGCTGTTGCCAATGTAAACAAACAGTGTAAAACACCAGAAAACATGACTCCAGGCACTGAAAAAACTGGCCCGAAATCAGTCATCAAAATTACACTCTATCTGATGCAAGACAGAGACTCCCAGGGGAGAATCTGCAGAACATCAGATGGAAGATGCAGAACACAACGTTTATACACCCATGGGTGAAAACGTAACTATGGGGAAAATAACAGAAAACATTCTGTAACCAAGCAACTCTCCCAAGAGAATTTTAGAAATGAACTTTCTCAAAAATATGCCAAAAGCATGGGAGAATTGCAAGGGGGGACTTAGAAGGCCAGGGGAGAGGAAACACTGAATAAGCAGTGCAACATTTTAGCAAGAATGACAACAAGAGGCCCATGCCTCGAAAATAGGCAACTTAACATAATTTCATAAAAAATTTTAAGTACAGCCCTGATTATTTTTTGTCACTCCTTTTTCCTCTCCTCCTTCTATATCCTCCTTAGAATCACCATTTCTCCAAAAATTACGTGTCTGGCATCCTTTAAACTGAGATTTACAAGCACAAAGATCAGTGAGATGTTGACTGATGAAGGGCCAAACAGAAAATGATAATTGGCGCCAATTTCGGGACGTCCTTGACACTGCGCATGCGCAGTAGGGGCGAAGTATGGAGGTCCTATAGGACATGATTTCTTTTGGTTTTTGATGCAAATTTTGGGGATTGGGGGGCAAAATTTGTGTTTGGCCCTGGTTTTGTTAGAGTTAGCACCAGCTAAGTCTGGGTCATTGGTACAGTAAAAAAATGTTAAAAAATTTATAGTAATTTATATATTTTTTATACTTACCAATGACCCAGACTTAGCTGGTGCTAACTCCACAAAAACCAGGGCCAAACACAAATTTTGCCCCCCAATCCCCAAAATTTGCATCCAAAACAAAAAGAAATCATGTCCTAAAGGACCTCCATAGTACGACTCTACTGCGCATGCGCAGTGACGCAGTCGTCCCGAAATTGGCGCCAAATATCATTCTTACTGGCAGTGCCTGGTCAGCGCTATGTACTCAGCGGGGAGGCAAGAGTTCCCAACTCAGGGAGGGCCATCCCCGTCTGGGTCATTGGTAAGTATAAAAAATATATAAATTACTATAAATTTTTTAACATTTTTATACTGTACCAATGACCCAGACTTAGCTGAATAGTAAACAGGCTGGAGGGCCTAGGACATAGAGGAAAATCCAATAAGCTCAATTATAAAATAAAGAGGTAACCCCTTAAGGAGAAAAGGAGTATTAGGCTTTACATGTATCTTTCTTATTTAATATTTAAATTAGAAAGATACACTACCCTTAATAATTGAGCACAATAACATTCATGTTCTCTATTAACATCCAGTATAACCTTTATACTAATTATTTTTAAAACAAGCCAATAAATAAAGTAGTCCAGAGAATTGAGACTCTTTATAATCATTTAAAAGTGTCCGAGTATTGTATATTAAAGCCCGTTTGACACTTGACATATACAAATGCTTCACACCGAGCTACACTTTAAAAATAAGACATGAATGAAATTAAACATTAATATTACACTTTAAAACCATCCCGGAAGCGACTCAGAAATACTGTCTTGGAGGAGGCATTCCCTTGCTTTTCACTATAAAGCAGGTGACCTAAGGGAACACCCGCCCCCCCCCCCCCCCCCCTTCCCCTTGCCCTGGGTCAAATAGCCCAGAGCGAAGAGGGCAGCCGGACGGAGTCACTGCCGGAACAGAAAGCCTGCATAACTATAGTTGCAACTGTTTAGTGGACGACATTCTGAGCAACAGATAACGGACCTAAACAATGCAGGTCTCCAGAAATGGACTCAATATTTCTGAGATAAAAATTAGTAAATGTGGATGGCTGAGACCAAAAAGCAGCCTTCATTAAATCTGTAATAGCAACACTATTAGCATAAGCCCAGGAAGTAGAAAGAGCTCTTACTTCATGAGCAGAAATCTTAAGCACAGACTGCTGAGAAGAAGATAAATCTTCATACGCAGTACGGATAGTTAACTGAATCCATCTAGCAATAGAATGGACTGAAATGTCCTTTCTATTAGGCATCAAAGACAGAAAGAAACGTTTCCGTCCCTTTCTGATGAACTGAGATCTCTGTTTATAGATACGTAGTGCTCTAACAGGACAGAGTAAAGGCCTACGCCCGTCTGAAGACGGAAGAGCCTTAATAACAATAGGTTCCGGATATTTATTAGGAGCCTGATTCTTAGCTAAAAAACCGACATTAGTAGTGAAGGTGATAGTGTTCCCAACACTACGATAATGAGAATCATCCACCGATAGTGCATGAAGCTCACTGACTCTTCTGGCAGAAGAGAAAGCTAAGAGAAAAGCTGTCTTATAAGATAAGAATTTGAAATCTACTGTCCCAAGAGGTTCAAATGGCTTTTCCTTCAATTTAAGGAGAACCCAAGCTAAATTCCACTTAGGAATTAATCTAAGAGTTCTGGGTCTATTTATCGAAAAGTTTCTAACCAATTTCGATAAAGAGACATTAGATCCAATTTGTAAACTATCATGATGTGCATAGGTATCAGATAACATAGATCTATAACCCTTTATAGTAACCGGTTGCAGTTTGATTTCGTCAAACAAGTATACTAGAAAGTTAGCAATGTCTGGTATAGAGGGATCAAATATATCAACAGAATGATCCCTACACCAACGACGGAAAACCTTCCACTTAGCCGCATAGTTTAGCGAAGAGGAGGTCCTCCTACAGTTAGAAATCGCGTCCACTGCTCGTCCTGTAAAGTGCTTGCCATGCAAGAAGGACCGCACAACGGAAAAACGTGAAGGTTGAGACCTTGCGGGTTGTGATGCAGTTGGTGCGATTTCCCCTGCCAAAGAAGATCCTCTCGTGGAGGGAGCTTCCGCGGTAGGTCCCACAACAGACACCTGAGTAGATTTATCCACGGTCTCTGTGGCGACAGAGATGCTACCAACAGAATCTTGCATTGAGATTGTTTTATCTTTAGCAATACTTGTTGAATTAACGGCGCTGGAGGATACGCATATCCTATCATTCCGTCCCAAGGGATCGATAGAGCGTCTACTGCAAATGCTCTTGGATCCGGACACGGGGACACATACGTCTGCAACTGATTGTTGAGATGTGTCGCAAATAAGTCTATCATTGGCCGTTCCCATTGGTAGCAAATCTGATTGAATACTTGTTTGTTGAGAGTCCACTCCGACGGCAACAAGCGACCCTTTCGTGAAAGGGAGTCTGCTAGCACATTCAGACGACCCGGTATGTGACGGACCGAAAGAAGAACGTGATGTTCCAACGCAAACAGAAGGATTCTTTCCGTTAGATTGAACAACGGAACTGAATGAGTGCCTCCCTGATTCCGTATATACGCCACTACTGTCGTATTGTCGGATAGGATTTGGACATGAGCATCGTGAATAATGTCCATCCAGTGACGTAACGCAAGCCAAATTGACATCATTTCCTTGATGTTTATGTGCTTGCACAGGAATTGCGGATCCCAAAGACCCTGGCATCTCGAATCCGTTGGGATTAATGATGCACCCCAACCTGTTTGACTGGCATCCGTCATAATGGTAAAACTCGGATCCGGCAACTGCAGCGGAACTCCTTGAGTTAACCACTGAATGTTTGCCCAAGTCTGAATCTCTTGTTTCACTTGATCTGACAAGAGAACGTCTACATCGAGCGAATGAATTTTCACACTCCAATTCTGAGTCAGGAAAATTTGAAGAGGCCGTGTGCGTAGCCGTCCCATCGGAATGAGATCCGCGGCGGCTCCGCACAGACCTATCAGTCTCATAAATTCTCTCGCTGTGACTTTGTCTGTATTTAGACAATAGCGAGCGTAACAACTGACTAATTTCGCTCTGGTTAACGGCAGACGAACGAGATTGTTGTGCGTCTCGAAGCTCATTCCCAGATGAGTGAATGACTTGGACGGCACCAGATCCGACTTCTCCTCGTTTACTATAAAACCGAGACGTCGGAGCAATAGAAGAAGATTCTGAACATCGTTCTGAAGCGTTAACTCGTTGCCGTACCTCTGAAGAATGTCGTCCAGGTAGGCCGACGTTACCGCAGACGAATGAGCTCGGAAGTAGATCATTACCGAGTTCATTACCCGAGTGAAAGCCCAGGGTGCTAGATTCAATCCGAAGCACATGGCCCGGAACTGATACACCACTCCTAGGACTGTGAAGCGTAGATACTTTCGGAATGTCGGATGTACCATGACGTGAAAGTACGCATCTTTGAGATCTATGCTCGTTGCATAATCGTTCACCCGAATACTCGCTCTGACCGATCGAATCGTCTCCATATAAAACTTCGGAGCGACGATCAGCTTGTTTATCCAGCTCAAATCTATGACTGGACGGAACGAGCCGTCTGGTTTCGGAACCAGAAACAGATGGCTGTAGAATCCCAGCGATTCCTGGTTTTCTACGACCTCTACCGCGTTCTTCATTAAAAGAGACTGCACCTCTGATAGCAGAGCGTCTCTTTTCTGAGGGTTTGACGGAAGATGAGTCCACTTTGAACTTCGAGTTAATGGAGGCTTTCGTTTGAAGGATATCTTTAGACCTTCCGAAGTCACTCCTCTCACCCACGGGTCGTCCGTAATCGACGCCCACTCTTGAGAAAAACTCGACAACCTTCCGCCAACCGGAACGCGATAGAGGTTTGAGCCATCACCTCCTGGATCTGCGAGGCCTGCGGTAGGAGAAACCACGTCTTCCACGACCCGCACCTCGCCTCGTCGACCTCGGGGCGTCCGACCGATTGTCCCGGCCTGAAGGACGTCCCGAACGAGAGTCGCTATCCTGACGGTCTCTCGAATAAGAGCTAGAGGACGCACCGGAACCTCTATAGGAACCTCTCTTGGGCGGATAAGACCCAGAAGTGCCCGCCTTATTCGTGTCTGCTGAATCCGACCTTTTAGGAGCGGATCTAAACAACAGAGAATCACTAGCTTTCTTTTTAATATTATCATAAATAGCGGAAAGCTTGCCGTCAAAGAGAAGATCTCCTGAGACCGAAGCGACTCTAAGAGAGTTCTTCACCTTAGAATCCACTAGTGTGGATGTAGACAGGGCTGCGTCACGTCTAACCAACTCCAGATTTGCCACTGAAAGAGCGGAGTTACACGTGGAATAAGCTACTGCCCTTGAAAGAAGTCTTAAGGAGGATTGTATATCCTGAAACTCTTCCCCTTGAAGACGCAGTGATAACGCCTTCGTAAGGTGATCTGCGTAAGATAAGGCATCTAAATTGGCTCTGTTAGACGCGATAGCTGTTTCCAACACTGCGGTTGGAATAGAAGCTGACGACGGTAATGATAGCTCTAAGTCTTCCGCCTCGTCGTCCATACGCAGAGGAACTCTCGGTATACCCTGACCTGCCGTGTCGAATTTATTCCTTGCATTAATGAAAGGCAGGTTGAGAGTATTTGCGGACAAGAAGCCTGCTTTCCCTGTCCTGGAAGCAAGTTTAAAAATAGCGTCGTTCAATAATTCAAATGTTCTTGCAACATTATTGGACTGCGACGGAAACTCGGGAGCGATGTCCCTGAACCGCTCGAAAAAATCAGAGTCCAATGACGCTATAATTCTCCTGTCCGGAAGCGCAGCAGTCTGGCCCGACGGAACAACTTGAGGAAGAAAGTGCCGGATGAAGTCTACGGCAGCTTTGTGTTGTTCCGAAAGGGATAGCTCCAATTCATCCGTATCCCTTTCACCATCCGGTCGGACCTCCCGATGTTCCCGGTCGTCCGCCCCCGATGCTTCGGCGGAGCGTACCGACCCAGCGCCGTCGGATAATTCTCGATCCGACACCGTCTCTGTCGGCTGCTGGGATGCTGCGATAAGCTGTGCTATCTGCACTAGAATGTCCGACGTCGAGACCTGCGGAGGAGCGGTCTTTCGCTGCTTTGCCGAGGGCAGCTCCGCATCAGATGGCTCCCGCATACTTTTCCTATGCGAACGTCCGGAGTCCATCGGTCTCGAATCCCTGGCTGCCGGATGGTGTGACCTGGTCGCCGAATAATCCTTCATCGGCGAAGCTGGCAAGATATCGGAGGTCACGCAGCCAAGGTGCGGTCGTGTGCGCCGGCGAGAAGAGGAAGCCTTAACAGTCTCTGCGGACTGCTTATACAACGGAGCGTCCCGAGCGACGGACGTATGCTCCGCTAAAGACACATTTTGTACCACAACATCTGGTCCCAGATGTTGTTGTACGAGAGAGGGGCCTCTCTCGCTCGCGGCCCGGCTGGACCTGGACGAGCTAGGAACCGGACTAAAAGGCTTCCTCCGTTCTCGTTCACTATCCGCCGTCACTGGGTGTGCATCTATTATTTTTATAGTGCTCGCATCACCCAAAATTTCCTCTTGGACCGCATCGGACGAACCCGGCTGCCGAACCATTCGGTGAATGGACGCTACACCGGGCGAGCTAGCGGACGACATTTGTCTAATCTCCATGAGCACTTTTGCCGCTAGCTCTGTATTTAATTGTGACGACGGACGCACACTTGAAGAAGATAACATGGAAACATCACCCTGTTCTGGTTCCTCTGAAATAGAAACTGAGAGAGTAGAGTGACCTTGTGGAGAAAGAGCCGGCATCGCTCTTTCTCCAGAAACAACATATCGTGACACACGTTTCCAATGTTTCTCATCCCAATGTTCACATACAGGACAGGGATTAATGCGAGAACACTGACTACAATTAATGCAATAATCATGAAAGTCAGAGGAAGATTTCTTCCTATTACAATTTGAACAAGTTCCCTTCATTGTGAAAGAACAACAATAAGTCCTAGTTACTCGCAAAAACCCCTGACACAAAGATACATAATAACATGATCCATTAATAAATGAAAAAACAATTGCAAAACAAAATAATTTTGAAAAAATATTTTTTCAGAGAAGCCCAAGTTGCTGAAAAGTAACGTTGAGCCCCGATGGATCCGATGGCAAAGTGTGGTCAAAAATTTTAAAATTATATAAAATAATTAATGAGACACTTTCGGATAATATAAATGTATCTTATAATGAGATAAACTACCTCAAAGGCAAACAGCCCCCCTCAAAAAAGGCTGTTGCCAATGAAAACAAACAGTGTAAACACAGAAGAAAACATGACTCCAGGCACTGAAAAAACTGGCCCGGAATCAGTCATCAATTACACTCTATCTGATGCAAAACAGAGACTCCCAGGGGAGAATCTGCAGAACATCAGATGGAAGATGCAGAACACAAACGTTATACACCCATGGGTGAAAACGTAACTATGGGGAAAATAACAGAAAACATTCTGTAACCAAGCAACTCTCCCAGGGAATTTTTAGAAATGAAACTTCTCAAAAATATGCCAAAAGCATGGGAGAATTGCAAGGGGGGACTTTAGAAGGTTAGGGGAGAGGAAACACTGAATAAGCAGTGCAACAATTAGCAAGAATGACAACAAGAGGCGTTTGCCTCGAAAATAGGCAACTTAACATAATTTCAACAAAAAATTTTAAGTACAGCCCTGATTATTTTTTGCCACTTCTTTTTTCCTCTCCTCCTTCTATCCTCCTTAGAATCACATTTTCTCCAAGAATTACGTGTCTGGCATCCTTTAAACTGAGATTTACAAGCACAAAGATCAGTGAGATGTTGACTGATGAAGGGCCAAACAGAGAATGATATTTGGCGCCAATTTCGGGACGACTGCGTCACTGCGCATGCGCAGTAGAGTCGTACTATGGAGGTCCTTTAGGACATGATTTCTTTTTGTTTTGGATGCAAATTTTGGGGATTGGGGGGCAAAATTTGTGTTTGGCCCTGGTTTTTGTGGAGTTAGCACCAGCTAAGTCTGGGTCATTGGTACAGTATAAAAATATAAAAATTTTGGACAGGGAAAATATTCTTGCCCCACCAACTGTAATGACAACAAATATTGCCCATCGAACCTCTCTTGAACAAACTTGAGTCTACACCTCAAAAGGAAGCTGTATACCAAATATCAAGTCTTTGCTACAGCTAGTTCATAAGAAGATTTTTTTTAAAATTAGGGGATTTTGCCCCACCCCTCTTCAATATGGGCAAAAACCCAATTTGAAGAAAAACCCAAATGCTCCTATATAACTACTACTCATGTGAAATTTCATTAAAATATGGCCAGTGGTTTGGGAGAAAAAGACCACCTTCATGACTCAAAAAGTGATCAGAATAGCTCACCCTGACTTTCAGTCAGGTGAGCTAAAAATCCAACAGAATTTGAATGTTCAGACGAAATCCTTGGTAGGTGAAATGGGTGGTTATCAGGCCTTTAGATTACACCAATTTCACACCGTTTACAGGTGTGCCCAAATTAGAGAAGGTGTGAAGACATCAAGGAAAATATATAAATTCTTTGTGCCTCTTCTACATTTGAGAATAACTTCCATCATAATATACTCTTCAAATTAAGAAACTATATATCGAAATCTCCTGAACTATACATGTACAAAATTGGTCATGGTGAAAAGATTTTGAAATATATGTTATGAATTGTAATCAAATCATGAAATGCTTATGTTGATGGGTCAGAATATCGACCAAACACAGGGAATTAAAAACATAATGCTCTAGCAACCTGCGGTACAATTTGTGAAATAACGTGATGATGGACGTGCCTGAGTGTATAGATGTCGGAAACGAACGTTACACTAATAACTGTGCACGTAAAGTTGATTGTTTTGGTGGCGGTAGTGTTATGGCACGGGCTGGCATTAACCATGGAGCCCAGACAGCACCTGTTTGAGTGGAGGGTAATCTAACCAGCATACATTACAGAAATGAAATCATATCATGTCACATTGTCTGAGCATTCATTCAATGGCAGGCTGTTTCAACATGGCACTGCTCGACCAGATGTTGCACGTGTTAGCGAAGCATTTCTTCAATAAAACAATATTCCTACTCTTCCCAGACCAGCACATTCATCTGACTTATCCCCCACTGGACGCCTTTGGAATGAGCTTGATTGCCGCATCTGTCAGAGACAGCAGGCACCACATACACTCGAGGAACTCTTTGCGGCACTACAAGAGGAGTGGCAGAACATTCCACAGTGTGTAATTCAGACTCTGGTAGCATCTATGGGTCGATGCTGCCACGTCGTTATCACTGCTCATGATGGTCATACATGGTATTGACTTTCCACGGTTGTCAATGCAGTCATTGTTGTGTGTTAATGACGTTTCACATTTGCTTGTGTTTGTGCCATTTCCAGAGTGATGTTTCTACTTCCCTGTTTACCACAAATTATCTGTTTATAGTGTGAGAACTTTCAATACAATCTGATGGAATTGCGATGTATAGTTTCTTATTTTGAAGAGTATATGATCATAAGAACACAGAAAGAAATGACAATAAAGTGTAACAGGACAAGACTGTTATTTCTGGTTTTAATTTGCTCAAATTAGGGTAAAATGGTGTGCCCAAAATATATGAATTTAAAGGCCTGTAAGTTATAACTATGCTACTAATTCAATTAATGATTAGGTTGAATGAAGTTGGTATACACCTATTGTTGCACTTAGATAGTAACAGATTAATCGTTTAATTAATCCACTGGGCTTAGTGGGTCATGAGTCTGCCAAAAGCAGCATTTAATTAGACAAATACTTCATACCATCACAAGTCACTCGTGATGGTATGGAGTTTTTATCCAATTAAATTCTGTCTTTTTTTAAAGTTGATAACCGATAGTGTTTTATTGAAGAAAAAACAATGCCTCGTTACCACTCATTGACAATTAATATTGGAAGTTTGTCCAAACACTATTTCTATTAAACACATTATTGACAAAATCACTGGGTTTCAAGCCTGGAAATAAGCAATCTATCATTTGCAGAATGAGGTCCCCAGAGGGGGGAATTTCCTGATGCTATCACACACAGTGCACCAATTTATCTCCTAGGTACCGCTTCCTGTTCAGGCTTCTGACTTCGATTCAGATTGAGGTTCACAGAGGGTAAATTTAGTGATGCTACTCTGCTATGCAGGGTAGCATCACCAATTTACCCTCTGGGGACCTCATTCTGCAGATGACAGTCTGCTTATTTTCAAGCTTGCTGCTTCAGTGTACTTTTTGTTTGTTTCGCCATTGATCATGCTCTTCACTGCTGCAATGTCTTTCCTTCACAAGTGAAAGAAACTTTTTTGGTGCCAAAATTTCAGCCAATGAAAACTTTTGGTGCCAAATCAATAATTTTGTGCAACTGGCTAAATTGGCACGCAACAGCATTAACACTGGTTTCAAGCTGATAACCTTCTAGAAAATAACATGCATTTTTCTGAATTTTCCATAAAATATCACTCTATTATCATTTAGTAACAGACTAATTCTATTTCACAATAAATATCTTGCTTACAGGTGTAAACTTCATTCAAAACAGCTAATCTGGGTCGAAATCAACTTGAGTTCTTGAGAGTACTGGCAAACATTCCTGTGATGTCTGACACCAGAGTAATGTCCCTTGAGTGATAAAACTTGCTAAAAAGTTCTTGAAAACATCTTTGGAGGTGTCAAACATTTTCTCTTTATACCGAACGATACAAAATCAGTTTACCGCGACAAATCAGTGGGTGGCCAAAGTGTTATTATTATCACTGGTATTTTTAGCTGCAACTAGCAGCTCTATAAGTGACAATGTCGGTCTGTCTGTCGGTCGGTCTGTCTGTGACCAACAAGTTTGTCTGTGACCAACGAGTTTCAAAACTCAATAACTTTTGAAATACTTGATAGAATGACTTTATATTTGGCATGTTAGTGTAGCTTATTGAAGTCTAGCCACTGTTCAATGCATGTGTTGTTCCAAATATTTTTCTTGGAGTTATGGCCCTTGATGAACTTAGAATGTTGGTCGGTCTGTCTGTGACCAACGAGTTTCAAAACTCAATAACTTTTGAAATACTTGATGGAATGACTTTATATTTGGCATGTAAGTGTATCTTATTGATGTCTAGCCACTGTTCAATGCATGTGTTGTTCCAAATATTTTTCTTGGAGTTATGGAACTTGATGAACTTAGAATTTTGTGAAATTGCACCACCCGTCGCAGCTACGGCGTCGATGTCGCGATTTTTTTTTATACTTATTTGGTCAATCTAAAGTTAAGATACTACCTGTTTGGGGTTATAAAAAAAAAACTACCTGTTCAAACAGAGCAACCAGACAAAAGACACTTTGTGATTGGTATTCATATTTATTTTGTACCTTTGTATGAGAATAGTGTCGCATTTCACAAAGGGAATAACAATACTCTTATCAATGTATACAAGATACTGCATCGCAAATCATGATGCGATTCCACTAAAATCACACCTTGTGATGGTTTTATACATTTTGAATTTTCCCTCTGGAATAAAGATGATGAAAGTGGGCCGAAAAAACAAATGTGCCGCCGCCTGAGAATCAAACAATAAATTTTGTTTAGGCTAATTATTTTACAAAAAATAAAAAAAAGACGAAATTAACAAAACCATATCATGTAAACTCTCAATGGAACAATGATATGGTTTTCTTAAAATTTGTGGAAAAGTTAAAAAATTTATAGTAATTTATATATTTTTTATACTTACCAATGACCCAGACATAGCTGGTGCTAACTCTTAAAATATAGGGCCAAACACAAATTTTGCCCCCCAATCCCCAAAATTTGCATCTAAAACTAAAGAAAACATGTCCTGAAAGGCCCTCCACACTTCGCCCCTACTGCGCATGCGCAGTGTCAAGGACGTTCCGAAATTGGCGCCATTTATCATTCTAATAACCAGTGCCTGGTAAGCGATATGTACTCAGCGGGGAGGCAAGAGTTCCCAACTCCTGGGAGGGCCATCCCCGTCTGGGTCATTGGTAAGTATAAAAAATATATAAATTACTATAAATTTTTTAACATTTTTATACTGTACCAATGACCCAGACATAGCTGAATAGTAAAAAGGCTGGAGGGCCAAGGACATAGAGCAAAATGGAATACGCTCAATAAAATAAAATAGAGTCATCCCCTGTAGGGGAAAGAAGTAATAGGCCTTACATGTATCTTTCTTATTTATGATAAATTAGAAAGATACAACACCTTCCAAAAATTGAGCTTCATACATCCATGTACTCTATTAATATCCAATAATCCTTATACTAATAATTTTTAAAGTAAGCCAATAATAAAGTAAGTCTAGAGAATAGAGACTCTTATACTCCTAAAAGTGTGTGAGAATTGCATAATCATGTCCGTTGACATATGCAATATTCAAAAGCTATACTTTAAAAACTAAGACTTGAATGAATTTTATAAACTTAAACTTCTCACTAAACAACCATCCCAATAACAGCTCAGAATTACTACTCCGGAGGAGGTATCCCCTTGTTTTCATAGTAAAAAACAGGTGACCCAAGGGAACACCCTCCCCCCCCCCCCCCCCCCCCCCTTTTCTTGCCCTGGGTCAAATAGCCCAGAGCGAAGAGGGCAGCCGAACGGAGACACTGCCGAAACAGACAGCCTACCTAGCTATAGTAGCAACTGTTAAGTGAATGACATTCTGAGCAGTAGAGAATAGACCTAACAATAGAGGCCTCCAGAAATGGACTCGATATTTCTGAGATAAAATTCATGAATGGATGGCTGAGCGCAATGAGCAGCCTTCAAAAATCTATAATAGCAACACTATTAATGTAAGCCCAAGAAGTAGAAGAACTCTTACTTCATGAGCCGAAATCTTAAGCACAACTGCTAAGCCAATGATATACCATAAGCAGTACGCTAGATAATAGAATCCATTAACAATAAAATGGAGCGTAACGTCCTTCTACTAGACATCAAAGACAGAAGAAGCTTACGCCCTTGTAATAAACAGATATCTGTTTATAAATACATAAACTGTACCCGGAAAGAGTAAAGGCCTATGCCCATACGAAGACGGAAGGACCTTAAAATAATAGGTTCCGGATAATAGGAGCCTAACTCTTATGCAACAATCCAACCTAAATAGTAACGGAAGTATTGATTCCGAAACTATGAAAGTGAAAATCATCCATCGATAGTGCATGAAACTCACTGACTCTACAGTAAAAGAGAAACCAACAGAATTACTGTCTAAAAGGTCAGAATTGAAAACTACTGTTTTCAGAGGCTCAAATGATTACTTAGCTAAATAAGAACCGAAGTTAAAATCCGTATAGGAATTTAATCTAAAGATTCTAAGTCTATTTATCAAAAAGTTACTAACTGACTTAGATAAAGAGACAAAAGACTCAAATGTAAACTATCGTAGAGTGCATAGGTATGAGGTAACATAAACCTATAACCTAAATAACAACAGGCTGCAGTAGATCTTGTGAAACAAGTATACTAAAAAATAGCAATGAGTAGTATGGAGGGATCAACCATATGAACATAATGATCCCTACACCACGACGGAAGAGCCTCCACTTTAGTCGCATAGAATAGCGAAGAAGAGGATCTCCTATAGTAAGAAATCGCGTCCAAAGCTCGTCCAGTACAGTGCTTACAATGCAATATGGACCACACAACGGAATACATGAAGGTTGCGACCTTGCTGGTTGTGATAAAGATGACACGATTTACCCAGTGAAAAAAGATCCTCACATAGAGGAAGATTTCACGTTAAGATCCACAGTAGACAAGAGAGTAAATTACTCATGATCTCTGTGAAGATAGAGATGCTATCAACAGAAATGTATTGTGGTTGCTTATCTTAGCAATACCTGCTAAAACAACAGCGCCGGAGGATACGCGTATCCTATCATTCCGTCCTATAGATCAATAGAGCGTTAACAGTATTAGCTCAGAGATCTGGACAAGCCAACACATACGTCTGCAATTGATTAGCAAGCTGTGTCATAAATAAAACATCATTGGGCGCTCCCATAGATAGCAAATCTGATTAAATACTTGTTTGTTGAGAGTCCATTCTGACAGCAACAAGCGACCCGTAAGAGAACAGGAGTGCGATAAAACAATCAGACGACCCAGAATATGACGGACCAAAACTGAACTTGGTGTAGTATAACCAACAGACGGATTCTTTCCATTAAATTGAATAACGGAAACGAAAGAGTGCCTCCCTGGTTCCGGAGATACGCCACTACTGTCGAATTAAAGGACAGGAATTTGGGCATGCGTTTCTGAATAATGTTCATGCAATGACATAAAGCAAGCCTAAAAAACATTATTCCGCGGAAGTTAAACTGATAGTTAAAAGACTGCGGAACCCAAAGACCCTGGCACTTCGAATCCATAGGGATCAGTATATATCCCAATCTGTTTGACTGGCAACCGTCATAACAGCCACACTCGGGTCCGGCAACTGCGGCGGCACTCTCTGAGTCAACCACCGAATGTTTGCCCCAGTCTGAATCTCTTGTAACACTAGATAGACAAGAGAATGTATAAATCAAGCAATTCATGGATTGCCGGAAAGTTGCCGTCGAAGAGAAGCTCCTCCGAGAACGAAGCGACTCTGAGAGAGTTCTTAACCTACTATCCACGCGTGGATGTAGCTAGGGCTGCATCACGTCTAACCAACTCCAATCAGCCACTGAAGGGCGGAGTTATACGTGAACAAACTACTGCCCTCAAAAGAAAATACATTGAGAATAATATCCCGTAAATCTTTTCTTGAAGACGTAATGATAACGCCTCAGTAAGGCGGATTACGTATAAAAAAGCGTCTAAGTTAAGTCTACTATACATAATGTCGTTCCCAACATTGAAATTGGAAAAGACATAACGGCGAAAAGAATATATGCAGTCTTTAATCACACCGTCTAGACGCATATGAACTCTCGGTATGCCCTGCTCTGCCAAAATCAACTATATGTAAAAAAGATAAAATGGCAGAAATGAGCCACGCGGACAAGAAACTAAACTATCATGCTTAGTAGCAGGCTTGTATATATATATAAATATATAGCGTCGAAAAATAAAACACATGTTGTAATGACAATATTGGACTGCGTCGGTAAGTCAGGGACAAAGTCCCTGTACCGATCGAAAAATCCGAGTCCAATGACGCTATAAGTCTCTTATCCAAGATCGCAGCAATGAAGTCCGAAAAATAATCACTGGAAGAAATGCCAGAAGATATGAAAGGCATCTTCCGATACTACTAAAGGGAAAACTCGAAATCTTTCGAATCCCTTTCGCCATCCTGTCGGACCCTATAAAGCGTTCGGTCGTCCGTAGCTTGATGCAACCGCGGACCGCACCGACCCAGCGCCGTCGGATAATTCCTGATTCGACCGAGAAACCGTCAATTGCTGGGATGCTGCGAAACAACTGTGCTAACTCGGATAGCACGTCCGTCACTGAGGCCTGAGGAGCAGCGGTCTTACGATGCATTGCCGCAGGAAGCTCCGAGATCGTTACCCCGTGCATACTTCCAATATGCGAGCGAACGGAGTGTATAAGCCTCGTGTCCCTTGGCTACCGGATGGCGCGACCTATTCGCTGTGGAATCACTGAATGCCGAAACTGATCGGATACTCGAGGTCACGTAGCCAATGTGCGGTCGTGTGCCCTGCTGTGAGGATGAGGAAGCATTAAAGACAGTCTCTCGGACTGTCAATATAACGGAGCGTCCCGAGCAACGGACATATGCTCCGAATGTAAAATATCTGAACCACAACATGCGGTCCCCTATGTTGTTGGCTTCCTCCGATCTGTCCTCAATCTGCCGTCACTGGGTGAGTACTAAAGTAATTAAAGTGCTCGCATCACCCAAATCTCCTTCCTAAACCGCAACGGACGAACCCGGCAGCCGAACCATTCGATGAATGTACGCTACACCGGGTGAGCTAGCGAATGTCACTCCGTAAGCGATAGACATATTCCATGAGCACTTATTGCCGCTAACTCTTCATTAACTATGACGACAGAGGCACACTTTTGAAAGACATCTCCATAACTCTTCGAACAAGAAACCAGAAATGCTTGGATAGCAAGCATAAAATAATAATATATATAGCGTCATTCAATAATTCGAAAGTTTGTGTGACATTATTGGACTATGTCGGAACTGAGGGACGATGTCCCTGAACCGAACCAAAAATTTCTAAGTCCACCGACGCTATCAGTTTCTTATCCGGCATCGCAGCATATGTTGTTCCGAAAGGGAAAGCTTGAAATCCACTGAATCCCTTTCGGTATCCCATCGGACCGGATGAAACTTTCGGACGTCCGTACCCGCTTCCGCGGAGCGTCCCGACCCAGCATCGTCGGATAAAATATATGCGACAGATTCAGTTGATGCTGGGATGCTGCGATAAACTGTGCTATTAAGGAAAGCACATCCGTTCCCGAGGCCTGTGCAGTAGCGGACTTACGATGCATTGCCGCTGGAAGCTCCGTGTACGTTGACTCCCGCACACTTCCTATGCGAACGTCCGGAGTCTGCAGGCCTCGAGTCCCCGGCTACCGACCCAGCGCTGTCGGATAATTCTCGATCCGACACCGTTTCTGTCGGCTGCTGGGATGCTGCGATAAGCTGTGCTATGTGCACAAGAATGTCCGGCGTCGAGACCTGCGGAGGCGCAGTCTATCGCTGCTTCGCCGAGGGCAGCTCCGCATCAGATGGCTCCCGCATACTTTTCCTATGCGAACGTCCGGAGTCCATCGGTCTCGAATCCCTGGCTGCCGGATGGTGTGACCTGGTCACCGAAGAATCCTTGATCGGCGAAGCTGGTAATATATCGGCGGTCACGCAGCCAAGGTGCGGTCGTGTGCGCTGACGAGAAGAGGAAGCCTTAGCAGTCTCAGCGGACTGCCTATACAACGGAGCGTCCCGAGCGACGGACGTATGCTCCGCTAACTACACATTCGTACCACAACATCTGGGGCCAGATGTTGTTGAACGAGAGAGGGGCCTCTCTCGCTTGCCGTCCGGATGGACCGGAACGAGCTATGAACCGGACTAAAAGGCTTCCTCCGTTCTCCCTCCGATCCGCCGTCACTGGGTGTGCATTAAGTTAATTTTATAGTGCTCGCATCACCCCAAAATTCCTTCTAGACCGCAACGGACGAACCCGGCTGCCAAACCATTCGGTGAATGGACGCTACACCGGGCGAGCTAGCGGACGTCAAAGGCCGTCGAACCTACTAGGGTCCTCTTAGGCAATTGGCGTATTACATGAGCACTTTTCCGCTAGCCCTTCATTAATTGTGACGACGGAGGCACACTGTTGGAAGACATCACAGATACATCACCCTAAGTGTGGAGGGCCTTTCAGGACATGTTTTCTTTGGTTTTAGATGCAAATTTTGGGGATTGGGGGGCAAAATTTGTGTTTGGCCCCATATTTTAAGAGTTAGCACCAGCTATGTCTGGGTCATTGGTACAGTATAAAAATATACAATTTTTATCAACTGCTTAATTTGTAAATTACTTGGGCAGATGTGGCAGATTCATTACGTAAAGGGCTAACCTTCAATTTATTTTCATTGATGTTATGATAAAAAAAAACTTACGGTTTCAAATCACTGTCCAATAAAATGTCATAACCATAAAGTTCAAAACAGTGTTTATCATTGATGATAATTTTCTGTACACTTTGTAAGCTATGTATGAATATATCTGTCATTGCGTCAAACATCTCTTCGACCTGTAAAAAAAAATGTTAAGGGAAATTGGAAGCAGCAGTGAACACAAAAATGTGTCGTTGACAAGAAGAACCCTTTACCTAAAACAAAAAACAGACAACACTTGCAAATAAAATTCTTGTATAACTAAATTTTTTCATTTCTTGCGTCAAAAACATAGCTTTGAGTCAAAAACATAGCTATGTTTTGTGATAATAAACAGCTGCGCCATGAGCGCATGATACGCCTGTTATTAATTACAAGAGGGAAGCACACAATATGAGTATACATGTGTACTTGTCAGGTTTTTTTTATATTCTTGTACAATAATCCTTCCATCAACATATACTTGCCACCAAAAAATCATGAAAATTGCTTCAAGTCCGACATGTGGAAAATTGCCTATATTTTGATGAATAAAGTCCCATAACTCTGGAATGACAAATTGGACAGTGACACAAATTGAAAGGGAGATTCCTTCTATCAACATATACTTGCAACCCAAAAATCATGAAAATTGCTCTAAGTATTTTCAAGTTATTGTTCGACATGTGGAAAATTGCTTATATTTTGACAAATAAAGTCCCATAACTCTGGAATGACATATCGGACGGCAGCACAAATAGAAAGGGAGATTCCTTCCATCAACATATACTGGCCACCAATCATGAAAATTGCTCAAAGCATTTTCAATTTATTGTCCGACATGTGGAAAATTGCCTATATTTTGATGAATAAAGTCCCATAACTCTGGAATGACAAATCGGACAGTGACACAAATCGAAAGGGAGCTTCCTTCCATCAACATATAATTTCCACCAAAAAATCACAAAAATTGCTCGACGCGTTTTCGAGTTATTGTACGACGTGTGGGTGGCCGATGGACGGACGGATGGACGGACAGTGGTATACCATAATACAACCGTTTTTTCAAAACAGGCATATAAAAAATGAAAAAAAATAATGAAAACTAGATAGTAATTTTTGTGAATAACACTGGCCAGTTTTTGTCGTTATGTTGGGTAAATGGTTAAAGAAATTAATGACAAAATCAAAAGATAGTTGATTGAGCTCATTCCAATGAGAGGTCGTAAGTTATGTTTCTGAGACAAAATATGAAAGTTAAAAAATTTATAGTAATTTATATATTTTTTATACAAACCAATGACCCAGACTTAGCTGGTGCTAACTCTAAAATATTTAGGGCCAAATGCAAATTTTACCCCCTAATCCCCAAAATTTGCATCTAAAACTGAAAATTACAAGTCCTATATGATCCTCCATACTTTTACTCCACTGCGCATGCACAGTGTCAAGGAGGTGTTGAAATTGCCGCCAAAAGTTATTCTTACAACCAGTGCCTGGTAAGCATTATGTACTCAGCAGGGAGGTATGAGTTCCCAACTCATGGGAGGGCCATCCCCGTCTGGGTCATTGGTAAGTATAAAAAATATATAAATTACTAGAAATTTTTGAACATTTTTATACTGTACCAATGACCCAGACTTAGCTGAATAGTAAAAAGGTTGGAGGGCCTAGGACATAAGGAAAATCCAATATACTCAATTACCTATAACAGACCTATCTCCTTAAGGAGAAAAGGAGAGATAGTCTTACATGTATCTTTCTTATTTGTAACAAAAAAGAAAGACACAACACTATTCTGTAATTGAGCACAATAACATCAATGATCTCTATAAACATCTAGTATAACCCTTTATACTAATATTTTTTAAGGAAAGCCAATAAATACGGGAGTCTAGAGAAATGAGGCTCTATATACTCATTTAAAAGTGTTCGAGGATTGTATATTAATGCTCAATTAATCACATGATATATACAAATGCTTCACACCAATCAGCACTTAAAAAATATTACACAGATGAGTAAACATAGGCTTAACCGTAAAATCATCTCGGAACCGACACGAAATTACTAAGTCCAAGGGAGGTATTCCCTTGCTTTACACTTTTAAGCAGGTGACCTAAGGGAACACCTGCCCCCCCCCCCCCCCCCTTTCCCTTGCCCTGGATCAAATACTCCAGAGCAAAGAGGGCAGCAGGACACAGAGTCACTGTCGGAACCGAAAGCCTATACACACATAGTTGCCACTGTTTAGTAGACGACATTCTGAGTAAAAAATAACGGACCTAAACGAAGTAGATCTGCAGAAAAGGACTCAATATTCTCAGATACAAAATCGTGAAAATGGAGGGCTAACACCAATATGTAGCCCTCATCAAATCTGTAATAACAATAATAATAGCTTAAGCCCATGAAGTAGAAGAACTCTTACTTCATGAGCTTAAAACTAAAACACAGACTGCTGAATGAAGATATAATCATAAGCAGAACTGACTGTAGACTGAATGGTCCGAAAAGTGGAGGAAGCTTCCACAGCATATACCACAACAGACGCCTGAGTAAATTAGTCCACAGTCTTTGTGGAGCTAGAGAAGCTACCAACAGAATTTGCATTGAAATAATTACACTAGAGCAATATCTGCTGAATCAACAGCGCTGGAAGATACGCATATCTTATTATTCCGTCTGACAAAATCGATAGAGCGTTTACTGCAAACGCTCGAAGATCCAAACATAATGACACATACGTCTGCAACTGATTGTTGAGATGCGTCGCGAATAAGTCGATCAATGGCCGCTCGCCTAGGTAGCAATCTGATTGAAAACTCGTTTGGTTGAAAGCCGATTCTGGCAGCAACAAACGGCCCCTCCGTGAAGGGAGTCTGCTAATACGTTCAGACAACACGGAATATGACGGACCGATAAGAGAACTTGATGTTCTAGTAGCAACCGAAAGATTCATTCCGTTAACATGAATAAAAGGATGGAATGAGTGCCTCCATAATCACGAAAAATATGCTAATACTGTCGAGTTGTCGGACAGAATAGCATATGAACATTCTGAATTACGTTATCCAATAACGTAGCGCAAGCCAAAATGACATCATACTTGATGTTTGAGTGCTTGATAAGGAACTATGGAATCAAAAGACCCTGGCACTTCAATCCGTTGGGCTCAATGAAACGACCCAACCTGTTTTACCGGCATCCATCAAGACTGTAAAACTCGGATTCGGCAATTGCAGTGGAACAAACTGAGTTAAGCCCAGAAAAGTTGCCCAAGTCTGAATCTCTTATTCACTTGATTTGACAAGAAGATGTCCGTATCGAGTGAAAGAATCTTCACCCTCCAATTCTGAATTAAATTAAAGAAATTTGGAGAGGACCAATGCGTAACCGCTCCATCGGAATAAAATCGCGGCAGTTCTGCCTAAACGTATCAGTCTCATAAGATCTCTCGCTGAGACTTTGTCTGAGCGAAGACAATAATGAGCATAACAACTGAATAATTTTGTTCTGGGTAACAGAAAACAAACGAAAAAATTGTGCATTACGAAGCTCATCCCCCAGTGGGTGAATGACTTGGATGATGCCAGATCCGACTTCTCGTTGTTTACTTAAGAAATCGATATGTCAGAGCAATAGAAGCAGATTCTGCACATAGTTCTGAAGCGTTAACTCACTGCTGTACCTGTATGAATGTCGTCCAGGTAGGCCGACGTTATCGCAGACGAATAAGCTCGGAAATGAGTCATTACCGAGTCCGTTATTCGAGTGAAGGCCCAGGGGGGTGGAATCAGACTGAAGCATATTGCTCAGAACTGATATACGACTCCTATGATAAGGAAGCGAAGATACTTTCTGACGCCTGATGTATCATGACGTGAAAGTTAAAAAATTTATAGTAATTTATATATTTTTTATACTTACCAATGACTCAGACATAGCTGGTGCTAATTCTCAAAAATCTAGGGCCAAACACAAATTTTGCCCCCCAATTCCCAAAATTTGCATCTAAAACCGAAAAAATCATGTCCTAAATGGTCCTCCATACTTTTCCTCCACTGCGCATGCGCAGTGTCAAGGAGGTCTCGAAATTGGCGCCAATTATCATTCTTACATGCAGTGCCTGGTCAGCGCTATGTAATCAGCGGGGAGGTATGAGTTCCCAACTCCTGGGAAGGCCATCCCCGTTTGGGTCATTGGTAAGTATAAAAAATATATAAATTACTATAAATTTTTTAACATTTTTATACTGTACCAATGACCCAGACACAGCTGAATAGTAAAAAGGCTGGAGGGCCTAGGACATAGAGGAAAATCCAATAAGCTCAACTATATATAATAGTGTCATCCCCTCGAGGAGAAAAGGAGTATTAGGCTTTACATGTATCTTTCTTATTTATGATAAATTAGAAAGACACAACACCCTCCATAATTGAGCATAATAACATTCATGTTCTCTATTAACATCCAGTATAACCCTTTATACTAATTATTTTTAAAGTAAGCCAATAAATAAAGTCCGTCCAGAGAATTGAGACTCTTTATACTCTTTAAAAGTGTCCGAGGATTGTATATTAATGCCCGTTTGACACGTGACATATACAAATGCTTCACACCGAGCTACACTTTAAAAATATGACATGAATGAATTTTAAACATTAACTTTACACTTTACAACCATCCTGGTAACGACTCAGAATTACTGACTCCGGAGGAGGTATCCCCTTGCTTTGCACTATAAAGCAGGTGACCTAAGGGAACACCCTCCCCCCCCCCCCACCCCTTCCCCTTGCCCTGGGTCAAATAGCCCAGAGCGAAGAGGGCAGCAGGACGGAGTCACTGCCGGAACAGAAAGCCTGCATAACTATAGTTGCAACTGTTTAGTGGACGACATTCTGAGCAACAGATAACAGACCTAAACAATGCAGGTCTCCAGAAATGGACTCAATATTTCTGAGATAAAAATTCGTGAATGTGGATGGCTGAGACCAATATGCAGCCTTCATTAAATCTGTAATAGCAACACTATTTGCGTAAGCCCAAGATGTAGAAAGAGCTCTTACTTCATGAGCCAAAATCTTAAGCACAGACTGCTGAGTTGAAGATAGATTATCATAAGCAGTACGGATAGTTAATTGAATCCATCTAGCAATAGAATGGACCGTAATGTCCTTTCTATTAGGCATCAGAGACAGAAAGAAGCGATTTCGTCCCTTTCTGATAAACTGAGATCTTCGTTTATAAATACGTAAAGCTCTAACCGGACAGAGTAAAGGCCTATGCCCGTCTGAAGACGGAAGGGCCTTAATAACAATAGGTTCCGGATATTTATTAGGAGCCTGATTCTTAGCCAAAAATCCAACATTAGTAGTAAAGGTAATAGTGTTCCCGACACTACGATAGTGAGAATCGTCCACAGATAGTGCATGAAGCTCACTGACTCTTCTAGCAGAAGAGAAAGCTAAGAGAAATACTGTCTTATAAGACAGGAATTTGAAATCTACTGTCTCAAGAGGCTCAAATGGATTTCTTTTAGCTCAAGAAGAACCCAAGCTAAATTCCATTTAGGAATTAATCTAAGGGTTCTAGGTCTATTTATCGAGAAGTTTCTAACTAATTTAGATAAAGAGACATTAGATCCAATTTGTAAACTATCATGGTGTGCATAGGTATCAGATAACATAGACCTATAACCTTTAATAGTAACAGGCTGCAGTTTGATCTCGTCAAACAAGTATACTAGAAAGTTTGCAATGTCTGGAATGGAGGGATCAAAAATATCAACAGAATGATCCCTACACCAACGACAAAAGACCTTCCACTTAGCCGCATAGTTTAGCGAAGAGGAGGTCCTCCAACAGTTAGAAATTGCGTCCACTGCTCGTCCTGTAAAATGCTTGCCGTGCAAGAAGGACCGCACAACGGAAATACGTGAAGGTTGAGACCTTGCGGGTTGTGATGTAGTTGACGCGATTTCCCCTGCGAAAGAAGATCCTCTCGTGGAGGAAGTTTTCGCGGTAAGTCCCACAGCAGACACCTGAGTAGATTTATCCACGGTCTCTGTGGAGACGGAGATGCTACCAACAGAATTTTGCATTGAGATTGTTTTATCTTTAGCAATATCTGCTGAATCAACGGCGCTGGAGGATACGCATATCCTATCATTCCATCCCACGAGATCGATAGAGCGTCTACTGCATATGCTCGGGGATCCGGACATGGAGACACATACGTCTGCAACTGATTGTTGAGTTGTGTCGCAAATAAGTCTATCATTGGCCGCTCCCATTGGTAGCAAATCTGATTGAATACCTGTTTGTTGAGAGTCCATTCTGACGGCAACAAGCGACCCTTCCGTGAAAGGGAGTCTGCTAATACATTCAGACGACCCGGAATATGACGGACCGAAAGTAGAACTTGGTGTTCTAGAACAAACAGAAGGATTCTTTCTGTTAAATTGAATAACGGAACAGAATGAGTGCCTCCCTGGTTCCGAATATATGCTACTACTGTCGTATTGTCGGACAGGATTTGGACATGTGCTTTCTGAATAATGTTCATCCAATGACATAGTGCAAGCCAAATTGACATCATTTCCTTGATGTTTATGTGCTTGCCTAGAAACTGCGGATCCCAAAGACCCTGGCACTTCGAATCCGTTGGGATCAATGTTGCACCCCAACCTATTTGACTGGCATCCGTCATAATCGTAAAACTCGGATCCGGCAACTGCAGTGGGACTCCCTGAGTCAACCACTGAATGTTTGCCCAAGTCTGAATCTCTTGTTTCACTTGATTTGACAAGAGAACGTCTATATCGAGCGAATGAATCTTTACACTCCAATTCTGAGTCAAGAAAATTTGGAGAGGACAAGTGCGTAACCGTCCCATCGGAATGAGATCTGCAGCGGCTCCGCAGAACATCCCCCACGAGAGTCGCTGCCTTGACGGTCTCTAGAATAAGACCTAGAGGACGCATAGGAACCTCTATAGGAACTTCTCTTGGGCGTACTTGTCCCAGAAGTGCCTGTCTTACTCTTTTCTGCTGTATCCGGCTTGTTGGAAGCGGATTTGAAAAGCAGAGAATCCGAAGCTTTCTTAGTTATTTTATCATAGATTGCTGAAAGCTTGCCGTCGAAGAGAAGCTCTCCGGACACTGAAGCGACTCTGAGAGAGTTCTTCACCTTACCATCCACGCGCGTGGATGTAGCTAGGGCTGCGTCACGTCAAACCAACTCCAGGTTTGCCACTGAAAGGGCGGAGTTATACGTGGAATAAGCTACTGCCCTTGAAAGAAGTCTTAATGAGGATTGTATATCCTGGAATTCTTTCCCTTGAAGATGTAATGATAATGCCTTGGTAAGGTGATCTGCGTATGATAAAGCATCTAAGTTAACTCTGTTAGACATTATTGTCGTTTCCAACGTCGTGGTTGGAATTGACATAGATGATGGTATAGACAATTCCAAGTCTTCAGCCTCGTCGTCTAGACGAAGAGGAACTCTCGGTATGCCCTGTCCTGCCGTTTCGAATTTATTCCTTGAATTGATGAAAGGCAGATTTAGGGCATTTGCGGATAAGAAACCAGACTTGCCCGTTTTGGTAGCAAGCCTATAAATAGCATCGTTCAATAATTCGAATGTTCTTCGAATGTTCTTGTGACCTTATTGGACTGTGTCGGAAACTCAGGGACGATGTCCCTGAACCGATCAAAAAATTCTGTGTCCAATGACGCTATCAGTCTCTTATCCGGCATCGCAGCATTCTGGTCCGATGGAACAACCTCTGGAAGATAATGCCGGATAAAATCTATGGCAGCTTTATGTTGTTCCAAAAGGGAAAGCTCCAAATCCTCCGAATCCCTTTAGCCATCCTGTCGGACCCTATGAAGTTCTCGGTCGTCCGTACCAGATGTTTCGTCGGATAATTCCTGATCCGACAGAGATTCTGTCGTTTGCTGGTTTGCTGCGATAAGTTGTGCTATTTGGGATAGCACGTCTGTCACTGAGGCCTGTGGAGTAGCGGTCTTATGTTGCTTTGCCGCTGGAAGCTCCATGTACGCTGACTCCTGCATACTTCTTTTATGCAAACGTCCGGAGTCTACAGGCCTCGTGTCCCTGGCTACCGGATGGCGTGACCTGGTCGCCGTGAAATCCCTGATCGGCGAAGCTGGCTGGATATCCGTGGTCACGTAGCCAAGGTGCGGTCGTGTGTGCTGCCCTGAGGATGAGGAAGCCTTATCGACAGTCTCTCCGGACTGTCTATATAACGGAGCGTCCCGAGCGGCGGACGTATGCTCCGAATGCGAAACATTTTGTACCACAACATCTGGTCCCAGATGTTGTTGTACGAGAGAGGGACCTCTCTCGCTCGCAGCCCGGATGGACCTGGACGAGCTAGGAACCGGACTAATAGGCTTCCTCCATTCTCTCCTCTGATCCGTCGTCACTTTGTCTTATTATAGTGCTCGCATCACCCAAATCTCCTTCCTGGACCTCAACGGACGAACCCGGCTGCCGAGCCATTTGATGAATGGTCGCTACACCGGGTGAGCTAGCAGACACCAATGCCTTCGATCCTACTAGGGACCTCTTAAGCAATTGGCGTATTTCCATGAGTACTTTTGCCGCTAGCTCTTCATTTAAATGTGACGACGGAGGCAAATTTTTGGAAGACATCACGGAAACATCACCCTGTTCTTGTTCCTCTGAAATAGAGATTGATAAACTAGAGTGACCCTGCGGAGAAAGGACTGGCATGGCCTTTTCCCCACTAACAACATACCGTGACACACGTTTCCAATGTTTGTCATCCCAATTGACACATACTGAACAGGAGTTAGTGCAAGTACACGGACTAAATTAATACAATGATTATGAAAGTCAGAGGAAGGTTTCCTCTTATTACAATTTGAACAATATCCTTTCAATGTGAAAAGAACACAAAAAGTCCTAGTACTCGCATCAACCCCTGAAAACAAAGATACATAATAACATGATCCATTAACATAGAAAAAATAATTGAAATCAAAAACATTTTTTGAAAAAATATTTTTTCAGAAAAGACCAAGTTTCTGAAAGTAACGTTGCGCCCCAATGGATCCCAAAAAGCCTAAGTGTGGACAAAATTTTTTTAAATATTACAAATAATTAATGCAACACTTACATATAACAATAATGTATCTTGTTATGATTATGCTAATACAAAGACAAGAAAATCCTTCTCAACAGAAACCGTGGTCAATGTAAACAAGAAGTGTATAAACACCAGAAACATGACTCCAGGCACTGATAAACATGGCCCGAAATCAGTTACCAATAACACACTATCTGATGCAAAACAGAGACTTCCAGGGAAGAAACTGAAGAACATCAGATGGTAGATGCAGAACACTACGCCTAAACACCCATGGGTGAGGACGTAAACATGGGGAAAAGAACAGAATTCATTCTGTTACCAAGCTAAAACTCCCAAGAAATTTTAGTAATAATATTACAAAAAATATGCCAAAAGCATGGGAGAATAGCAAGGGGGGACTTAAAGGAAAGGGAGAGAGGAAACACTGAACAAGCAGTGTAACTTTATAGCAAGAATGACAACAACAGGCCCATGCCTCGAAATTAGGCAAAAAAAACATAATTTCATAAAAAAAATTTAAGTTACAGCCCTGATTATTTCCTGCCACTCATTTTTCCTCTCCTCCTTCTATTTCCTCTTTAGATCCACCATTTCTCTAATATTTATGTGTCTGGCATCATTTAAACTGAGATTTACAAGCACAAATATCAGTCAGATGTGAACTGATGAAGGGCCAAACAAAGAATGATAATTGGCGCCAATTTCGAGACCTCCTTGACACTGCGCATGCGCAGTGGAGGAAAAGTATGGAGGACCATTTAGGACATGATTTTTTCGGTTTTAGATGCAAATTTTGGGGATTGGGGGCCAAAATTTGTGTTTGGCCCTAGATTTTTGAGAATTAGCACCAGCTATGTCTGGGTCATTGGTACAGTATAAAAATGTACGCATCTAGAGATCTATGCATGTAGCATAATCGTACACCCGAATACTCGCTCTGGCCGATCGAGTGGACTCCATATATAAACTTGGAGCCAAGATCAGCTTGTTTATCTAGTTCCGAATAATGAGTGAATGGAACGAGCCGTCTGGTTTTGGAACCAGAAAAGGATGGTTGTAGAAACCTGGAAATTCCTGGATTTCTACGATCTCCATCGCGATCATTCCAGAAGAGACTGGACTTCTGATGGAAGCGAGCCTCTATCCTACTGACTTGGCGGAAGCTGAGTCCATCTTGGACTCCGAGTTAACAGAGGATTTTGTTTGAGGAACAATTTAGTCCTTCCGAAATCACCCCTTGAATCCAAGGGATGTCCGTAATCTATTCCCAAATAATTGAGAAACTCGACAGTCTTCTGCTCACTAGTACACGATAGAGGTTAAAACCATTACCTCCTGGTCCTGCGAGGCTTGCGGAAGGAGAAGCCATGTCCTCCATGGTCTGCACCTCGCCCCGTCGACCTAGGGACGTCTGACCGGAATTACGGCCCCTATATGAGTCGCTACCCTGACAGTCTCTAGAATAAGAACTAGAGGACGCATAGGAACCTCTATAGGAACTTCCCTTGGACGTATTCGTCCCAGAAGTGCCTGTCCTACTCTTCTCTGCTGAATCCGACTATATGGAAGCGAATTTTAATAGCAGAGAGTCTAAAGCTTTCTTAGTTAACTGATCATAGACTGTGGAAAGCTTGCCGTCGAAAACTCTCTGGAAACCAGGGCGACTCTGAGAGAGTAGACGGTGCTAAAGGGTTTCCAGCTTTGGGCACCTTTAGCCGTCAAAGTTGCCCAATCATGTCCAAAAGGGGACGTTCTCATCTAGACATTATATGAAGTCAACCTACCAAGTTACAATGAAATCCCTTCATAAATATGACCTGTAGACTGTGCTTAAGGTTTTCGGGCTTCGGGCTCGGGCAGCCATCATGGTTGAATGATCGCAGCCAAAGGGGACAATCTCATCTGGGCATCATCTGGAGTGATCCTATGAAGTTACAATGAAATCCTTCCATAAATATGACTTTTTACCTATGCTAAAGGTTTTTGGGCTCGGGCATCCATAAAGGCTGAATGATCGCGATCAAAAGGGGACGTTCTCATCTAGACATTATTTGGAGTCATCCTACCAAGTTACAATGAAATCCCCTCATAAATATGACCTGTAGACTGTGCTAAAGGTTTTCGGGCTTCGGGCACCTTTAGCCGTCACAGTTGCCCAATCATGTCCAAAAGGGGACGTTCTCATCTAGACATTATATGAAGTTAACCTACCAAGTTACAATGAAATCCCTTCATAAATATGACCTATAGACTGTGCTAAAGGTTTTCGGGCTTCGGGCTCGGACAGCCATCATGGGTGAATGATCGCAACCATAGGGGACAATCTCATCTGAGCATCATCTGGAGTGATCCTAAGAAGTTACAATGAAATCCCTTCATAAATATGACCTGTAGACTGTGCTCAAGGTTTTCGGGCTTCGGGCACTTGTAGCCATCACAACTGACCAATCACGACCGAAGGGGATGTCATCATCTAGGCATTATATGGAGTCAACCTAACAGTTTACAATGAAATCCTTCCATAAATATGACCTTTTGCCTATACTAAAGGTTTTTGGGCTTGGGCACCCATCAAGGCTGCATGATCGCAATCAAAATGGGACGTTCTCATCTAGACATTATTTGGAGTCATCCTGCCAAGTTACAATGAAATCCCTTCATAAATATGACCTCTAGACTGTGTTAAAGGTTTTCGGGCTTCGGGCTCCTGTAGCCGTCACAGTTGCCCAATCACGTCCAAAAGGGGTCTTTCTCATCTAGACATTGTATGAAGTCAACCCACCAAGTTACAATGAAATTCCTCAATAAATATGACCTGTAGACTGTGCTAAAGGTTTTCGGGTTTTGGGCTCGGGCAGTTGTCACGGTTGGCAGATCATGCCCAAATGGGGAAATTCTCATCTAGACGTCATAAGGAGTCATCCTTCCAAGTTACAATGAAATCCCTCCACATTAAACATGACCTGCAGACTGTGCTAAAAGTTTTTGGGTTTCGGGCTTGGGCAGCCATCACGGTTGATAGATCATGCCCAAAAGGGGACGCTCTCATCTAGGCATTATACAGAGGCATCCTACCAAGATACAATGAAATCCCTTCATAAATACGACCTGTAGACTGTGCTAATGGTTTTCGGGTTTGGGGCTCGGGCAGCCATACCGGTTGCCTGATCGCGACCAAAAGGGGACGTTTTCATCTAGACATGACTCCAAACCTGCATATGAAATTTCGTGACGATCAGACAAGAACTGCGGGGTGTAACCCGAGCTAAAGGAAAATGTGAACAGACGTCACAGACTAACAGACTTCCGCACGCGTGATGGCAATAGCTTATCTTGACTATGTCAAGTTAAGCTAACAATACTAGGTCTTGACCTGGTCGTCTAGATGCAGAGAACTCAGAATGCTCTGTCCTGCCGTTTCAAAATATTCGTTGAATTGATGAAAGGCAGATGTAGACCATATTGCCGATAAGAAACCTAACCTGCCCATTTAGGTCGCAAGTTAAATAAATATAGCATCGTTCAACAGATCAAATGTCAGTGAGACATATCTGGACTATGTCGGAAACTGAGGGATGATGACCATAAACCGATTAAGAATTCTGTGTCCAGTGGCGCTATCAGTCTCTTATCTGGCAACGCAGCATTTTGGTCCGGAGGAACAACGTCAGATGATAATGCCGGATGCACTCTACGGCAATTATGTTGTTCCGAAAAGGGAAAATACAACTCATCCGTATCCCTTTCACCATCCTGTCGGACCACTTGTAATTCTTGGTCGCCGTGCCTAAACCTGCAGTGGAACGTACCAACCCAGCTTCCTCTGATAATTCCTGATCCGACAGAGTTACTGTCGGCTGCTGGGATGCTGCGATAATTTGTGCTATCTGCGATAGCATGTCCGTAACAGAGGCCTGTGGAGCTGCGGTCTTGTAGGATTTAGCCGCTGGAAGCTCCTTGGACGTTCACTCCTGCATACATCTAATATGTGAACGTCCGGAGTATGAAGGCCTCGTATCCTTGGCTACCGGATGGCGTGACCTGGTCGCCGTAGAATCCCTGGTCGGTGATGTTGGTTGAATATCACAGGTCACGTAGCCAAGGTGCGGTTGCGTGTGCTGCCGTGAGGATGAGGAAGCCGAAAGAGCAGTCTCTCCGGACTGTCTATATAACGGAGCGTCCCGAGCAGTGGACGTATGCTCCGACTGAGGAACGTTTTGTACTACAATATCTGAGTCCAGATGTTGTAATAAGAGAGAGGAACCTCTCTCGCTCGCAGCCCGGATGGACCTGGACGAGCTACGAACCGGACTAATAGGCTTCCCCCCTATCATCCTCATATCCATCATCACTGGGTCTGCACATTGTATTTTATAGTGCTCACATCACCCAAATCTCCTTCCTGGACCACAATGGACGAATCCGGGTGCTGAGCCATTCGGTGAATGGTCGGAACACCGAGCAAGCTAGCAGACGCCAACACCGTCAATCCTACTTGGGACCTCTTTAGGCAATTGACGTATCTGCATGAGCACTTTACCGCTAGCTCTTCATTTGACTGTGACAATGGAAGAACACTTACGAAGACATCACAGTAACAATACCTAGTTCATGTTACCCTATGAGACCTGTGGAGCTGCGGTCCTACGTGAAATAAATGCTGGAAGCTCCCGGGACTTTCATTCCTGCATTTATATAATATGCGAACATCCCCACTGGAAAAGTCTTGTATCCTTGGCTAGCAGATGGAGTGACCTGGTCGACGTGTATTCCTTGGTCGGCGAAGCAGGAGCACCAGGGACATTCAATCCTGCATTTATATAATATGCGAACGTACCCTGGAGATCTGTGGTCACATAGCCAAGGTGCGGTCGTGTGTGTTGACGAAGATGAGGAAGCCAATATAACAGCCGCGTCGGACTGTCATGCGACGGAGCGTCCCGAGCAGGAGGAGTGGACGTAAGCTCCGACTAAGCAAACAACATACAACAACATCGCAGTGCAGATGTTGATGCAAGAGAGAGGGGGCCTCTCTCACTCGTGGCCCGGGGGGCCTGGACGAGCAAGCTACCGGACTGACAGGCTTCCTCCATACTATCCTCGGATCTGTCGTTGCTGGGTGTGCACATCTGAAGTTTTATAGTGCTTGCAACACCCAATCTGCTTCCCTGGACCACAATGGACTAACCCGGGTGCTGTACCATTCTTTCCTGGTGAATGGAAGCGACACCGGGCGGACTAGCGGGCGACAATGCCTTCGATCGAACCAGCGAACTCCCAGCAATTGTCGTAATACCTTGAGCACTTCCCGCTAGCCCTAATATTGCAACGGCGGAGACACACTTATTGAAGACATCACGGAAACATCACTCTGAATTCTGAAAAAGAAACTGATAATATATAGTGACCCTACGGAGAGAGGACCGTAATGGACCCCTCACCGCTAATAAAATACCGTGACACACGTCTCCAACGTTGTCATATCAATCAACACACACATAGCAAGAATTAATGCGACTACATTGACTATAAGAAACACAATGAACTTGTGAATTAGAGGAGGATATCCTCGCATTACGAATGAAGAATATTTTTCCAACCAGAAAAAATATACACCGTCATATTACTCGCACTAACCCTTGAAATAAATATACATTATATATTATAATTCATTATAACATTTCAAAAGAAAATAATTTTCAAAAAAAAAATTTTTGAAAAAATTTTCAGAAGAGCCGAAGTTCCCAATGGGAACCTTGAGCCCAAAGGATCCCAAAAAAAGCCTAAGTGTGGACAAATTTATTTAATCATTTTGAAAAATTAATGTAACACTTACGGACAATATTAATGTATCTTGCTATGAAATAAATTAAACAGAAGACAAGTAATCACTGTCAGAAGTAACAGTTGTCAACATAAGCAAAAGTGTCAACAAACCAGAAACATGACTCCAGGCAGTGAAACCAACATAGCCCGAAATCAGTTACCAATTTAAACACTATCTGATGCAAAACAGAGGCTTCCAGAGAAGAAACTGTAGAACATCAGATGGTAGATGCAGACCAAAACGCCTAAATACCCCTAGGGTGAGGACGTAAACATGGGGAAAAAACAGAAAATAATTCTGTTACCACGCCAAAACTCCCAAGAAATTTTAGTAATAAACATTACAAAAAATAAGCCAAAAGCATGGGAGAATAGCTGGGGGGAAATAAAGGAAAGGAGAGAGGAAACGCTGATTAAACAATGGAACATTCATAGCAAGAATGACCACAACAAGGTCATGCCTCGAAAATAGGTAACATGAATAATTTCGTAAAATAATTATAAGTTACAGCCCTGAACATTTGTTTCCACTGTTTTTTCCTCTCCACCTTCTATTTCCACCATATATCCACCATTTCTCTCATAATTATGCATCTGGCATCTTTAAAACTGAGATTTACAAGCACAAATAACAGTGAAGTGTAACTGTATTGAGGGCCAAAGAAAGAATGACTTTTGGCAGCAATTTCGAGACCTCCTTGACAATGTGCATGCGCATTGGAGTAAAAGTATGGAGGACCATATAGGACATGTAATTTTTGGTTTTAGATGCAAATTTTGGAGATTGGGGGTAAAATTTGCGTTTGCCCCTAAATATTTTAGAGTTAGCACCAGCTAAGTCTGGGTCGTTGGTACAGTATAAAAATATTATATATTTACATATATTGATACCAGACTCTATTCAACTTTCCAATAAATTAAGCCATAGCTGCATTTTTTATAAAAAATTCAAACAATGACATTGTCTAGTTAGCATTGAACGGCAGTAATAAATTAAATGAATACCACAGAACCATTGGATTAAATAGGTCCTGATCCTTTTTAGCAACTAAACGTTTTTTTGTTGTTGACTTATATACTGCCATTTTTCATTTCCACAGAAAGGTTTTTTATCAGCTGTAAGCTGTAAACACTTATATGCCACAGTGTTTTAACTTGTCGAGTGCTAAATTAATTTGCAATGGCGATTTGTAGCATGAATATTTTTTTTTTTACAGATTTTAGTACTACAAGCAAGGAAAGCCTTGGTTTTGCAAGATTTACTTGATAAATAATTGATTTGTTACAATTTATTGGAGAGTGCCTGTCAGCACTCTCCAATAAATTGTAACAAAACAATTTCATATAAACATTCTTTGTTCTACTTCTGAGCAAATATAAAGTTAGTGCATATGGGGTAAAGCCAGGCATTTGGTAATTTTCAATACAGGCATGATAGTGGCTTCCAGCACCTAACCAGTTAATTTACTAAAAAATTATCCATATGCATTTGAAAGGGTTAAATATGACTTACTGTTTCCTGTCCATGTTTAGCTGTCAAATATTGTCGTAATTGCTGAGTGGACCACTTACATCCTTTCTCTGGATCATAATCGGGTGCTGTTTTCTGAATGGCAACATTTGTCAAATGAATATCTATGTTGATTAACATTAAGAAAAACATTAATTAATTGAAAAGGTAAATGTACAGTATAGTGGAGAGAATTAATTGAATAATCCTGATAACTGCATATAACTACCAGCCCCTAAATTATTTACTATATCTTCAGTACAAATTTGACCAGTTTGTTGAAAATGGGTTATATAGCTAACTTCTGTTAAATGTTAATGGAATAAAAAATTATGTGATCTACTGAAGCATTACTCTGACTAGGGCTGCATGGTATTCAAATTTCAATACTGGTATCGGTATTGAAAAGAATACTGCGATGTACCGGTATATCGAAGACTAGTTCAGAATCTGAATGCAGTTATCAGTACCAGACCTGTTAACCTCTGAATGCAGCTGTCAGGGAGAGTTTGATGAGCTCTCAGGGAGATTTCCATGCTTGTCAGGGGAGATTTCTGTGCACGTCAAAATTCACTGCCATTACACACTATGGGCAATATGACAGAGCCCTTTTTACCCCTAGTGGCTGAAAGAAGGTACATTGCAAGTTGAGTAAGAATATTTCCTGCATTCATAACATTTGGTTCTTTGCATTATTCTTCGGAAAACTCTCATTGAGAGCTTTCAAAAATGGTGTCAAAACCTGATGTTATCAATGTGCATGTAGGAAAGTGGGGTAATTCAGCAATCTGAACTTAGTGGCACCCCACCTCCCCCACTCCCACTCCCCCCCCCCACCCCCCACTTACTGAACTAGAAAGTACCCACGTCAAAGCCCATTCCCCAAGTTTCAAGTTGGCTGAAACGTCAATTTCAGGTGAGTGAAACGAAAATAGGTGGCTTTTTGCTACTTACCAAATCAGGACTGGATATTGGAGTTTTTATTTTTCCTTTGACTTTTTTTTAGCTTTTATTTGATAAACTTTGTAAATAAAAAATATATACTAATGTTCACTTTGTTCATTTATTTCCCTGTTTACTGAATGAGGCTGTAAATCCATTTGAAGAATAATTCTTATATTGCACAAAGTTAAAATTTGGACTCCTTTAGTAAGCCCAAACATGAATGCAGGGACTTGATTTGAAAAAACAAAATTCAATCAGCGACCCTCCTCCCACACCTCTTAACGATGTTGTATACCAAATATCAAAAGATGCTGACTGATGGGTCTAAAAATAAATAGATTTTTAAAGAATATTCTTCATATTGCACTAAGTTAAAATTCCAGTTCCCATAGAGAGCCCAAATATTGACCCAGGGACTTGATTTGAACAAACTTGAATCTGGAACCCTCTCCTTCCCCCATAAGGAGCCCAAATATGAATAAAGGACTTGAGCTGAACAAACATGCATCTGGTCCCCATAACGATGCTATAAACCAAACATCAAAAGATTCTGACTGGTGGATCTGAAGAAGAATTTTTAAAGAACATTCCTCATATTGCACAAAGTTAAAATTCCGGCTACCATAAGGAGCCCAAATTTGAACTCAAGAACTTGATTTGAACAAACTTGAATCTGACCCCCATAAGGATGCTGGATATCAAATATCATAAGATTCTGACTGGTGGAATCAGGATCTTCTCACTTATTTTTAACATCTATTATTCTACATCAAGTGTGAAATTCATCAAAGATTTACCAATTGTCCCTTTATCGAATGCAGACAATATAAAATTACTATTTTAAATATTATTTTTTCAAATTTTTCCATCAATTTAGCAAAACCAATCAATGAGCTCATTCCAATGAGGGGTAACAAGATATGATTAATTAAATAATAAATTTTGATATCCTGTGTGTTGGGTAAAGGGTGAAATGTACACAATATTTGATAATAAAACAACATTTTCATGTTTTCAAATGTAGTTTTTCAGTTGAACAAACTCATATTTTTATCTTTTTAGTGAACAAAGAAATTACATTTTAAATGATTATGTCTCAAAGTTCTTTTTAATGATGATTTTTAAGCATGTTTTTATTTTCGATGTATATATCTCAAAGTTCCATTTGTTTATATTATCTGTTTATTCTACCATTACATGTATGCTCCAATTAAAACCCACGTTCATCATGCCGTGATTTTTGCACCACATTTCAAAAAAATCTGATAAGAAATTTAAATTTTATAGTAAATTTCCTTTCTTAATATACCTACCACAATTGTTTACTACAGGCTTGCACAACAGTGGAAGACCCTAACTCGGAAAATATACTCTCTATTTTGATCTTTCCCAAGGGATTTGGGAAAGAAAGGTGGTGCAAAAGCACCAAGAAATAATAAGCCAAAACTGGGTCGTGTGCTACCGGCACGTACCCGGTAGGGAATGCTCTTCTCCAAGTACATGTCCACGGCATCCGGTAACCAGTGTGCAGGCAGTAACTAATGAATCATTCTTTTGAATCCGCCAACAATGGAGTTATGTGATCAGCAGGGAGGAAGGATTCTTACCTGAATAAGAAGATGGGAGGGCCTCCATGTAAACAATTGTGGTAGGTATAATAAGAAAGAAAATTTACTATAAAATTAAAATTTCTTATCAATCTACCTAACAATTTTTTACTACAGGCTGAGCAGACAATAGGATGGAGGGAATCACATAACCAACCTCCACATAACCCAACTGCACTGGAACCATGGACAGAGGAAGAGGTCCCTAGGCCTATCAAACCATAGCATCACAATCATTAATAACAGACAATTAGAGATGAGGCATACGGTTCTGTGCAACACACAGACAAAGGACAGTAACAACATAGAGCTGGAACTGACCTTGTAAGAAGCCTAATGGCTCCTGCAACTGACGCAGATCGAAGGTGGAGAAAGTAGAAGCATTTCTCCAGTAGGCTACCTGCATAACATCCGACAACATGACGGAGTTAGCATAAGCCCAAGAGGCAGATAATGCACGCACCTCGTGGGCAGAAATACGATTGGTAAAACAATCGTCAGTCGCTAGACGAGCATAAGCCGTGAGAATAGCAAGACAAATCCATCGAGAAAATGGATTGAGGAGAGATCTTCTGTTGACAAGGAATAAGAGACAGAAAAAATCGTTTCATGCCTTTCCTAATGAACTGTGTCCAATTGAGATAAATGCAAATTGCATGAACCGGACAGAGCAAAGGGCGATTACCCTCAGCAGAAGGAAGAGCCCTGATACAGATAGGAGGTGGAGTCATTTCTCGTATCTGATTCTTGGCCAGAAAGGAGCAATCAGTGGTAAATGTAACACTGTTGGGAGAGCTCCTTAAAAAGGCTGGATCAACCGAGAGGGCGTGAAGCACACTAACCTGTCTGGCTAAGGCAAAAGCCATCAGAAAAGTCTTGTATGTGAGAAAACGCATATCCACCTGGGATAAAGGTTCGAACGATGCCCCCCCCCCCCCCCCCCCCCCACCCTCCAAGCAAAGCAGCACCCAAGAAAGATTCCATCTTGGTGTAAGCTGCAAAGTCCTAGGCCTTTTCAAGGAAAAGTGTGGAAACAAGCTTGGAGAGGTATGGATTAGTGCCGATATGACGCTGTCCCACATATGAAAAGGTCTCCTAAAGCATGGACCTGTACCCTTTGATGGTAACAGACTGGAGACCCCGAGAATCAAACAGATATACCAGAAACTCTGCAATCTGTGATATCGAAGGACTGGCCTAATCAACAGAGTGATCGGCACACCATCGACAGAAGACCTTCCACTTAGTCGCATAGGCTAAACCAGGGGAGTGCCTCCTTGAAGAAGAAATGCACTCCACTGCTCGTCTCAAAAAATCCTCTATGGAGGAGACAAGACCTGACAAAAGATATGCGCGAAGGCACAATGAAGTCGGGTTGATGGGGAAACCTCCTCGGGTGACCTTGGCAAAGAAGGTCGCGACTTAGAGGGAGACATGCCAGAACCGCTGCCAACAGAGAGCAGAGCTGATTGATCCGCACCCGCCGAGGTGACAGGGGAGCGATCAGAATGATTCGACAACTGCAGGTTCGTATCTTGGCTAAAACCTGAGTCAGAATCGGAACCGGCGGGAAGGCATAGCAGACAAGACCGTTCCAATCGAGTGACAGAGGTTCCACGGTGAAAGCCAGAGGACCTGGACATGGGGACACAAAAGTGTCCACCTGATGGTTTCAACGAGTCGCAAAGAGATCTATGTGGGGACGACCCCAGAGATCGCAAAGCGACTGGAACACCGCCCTGTGGGGCATCCACTCGGTGGAATAGACCCTTCCCCGTCGTGACAGGGAGTCAGCTAGGATGTTCAGACAACCGGGAATGTGACAAACCACCACTCCGGCATTGACATCCTGAGCGAGCAGTAGAAGATCCCGAGCCAATTCATACACGACAACCAAGTGCGTGCCGCCCTGGTTCCGAATGTAAGCAACCACTGTCGAATTGTCGGACAACAGAAGGACCTGGCAATTCAAAAGGTGGGGGATCCACTGCCGGAAACTCAGAAGAAGAGCAAGAAGCTCCTTCTGATTGAAGTGACGAGCTGCTTGATCCTGGTCCCATGTCTCGTGAAGGGAAAGACCTAGAGGATCCAACGTCGCACCCCATCCAAGATCGCTGCCGTCTGCCGTCTGAACATAATCGGACTTGGGTAAGTCCAATGGAACTCCCTGCATAATCCACTGAACATCCGTCCAGGGGAGAAGGTGACAATGAAGAGACTCCAGAAACTGAAGCACCAGATCAAGAGGATCGACATTCAGCCTCCAACGATTGAGCAGAAAGTGTTGGAGAGGTCTGACATGCAGCTGACCTAGAGGAATGAGATCCATCACCAAACTGCACAGACCGAGCAGCAGGAGAATACTCCGAGCTGTCGCGGACGTGGACTGGGACAGAGTAAGGGCAAAAGCTGAGAGAATCACAACCCTTGCCTGGGGATCCACCACCGTATTCAGCTGAGTATGGAAGTCCATTCCCAGATGACAAAACAACTGAGAAGGGACCAGGTCCTACTTTTCCTCGTTGACTCTGAACCCTAGCGACGTAAGCAGGCTCAACAGTGTGTCGACATCTAACTCCAGAAAGGCAGCATTGGAATGCCTCTGGAGGATATCATCTAGATATGCCGAAGTAGTCACCCTGGACTGTGTGCAATGGAGGGCTAACACATGCGACATCAGTCGGGTGAATGCCCAAGGAGCCAGGTTGAGGCTGAAGGGCATGGCCTTGAACTGGTAAACCTGCCCCAGAAAAGCGAACCTGAGATTCTTTCACGATGTCCGATGAATCGAAACGTGAAAGTAAGTGTCTCGCAGGTCGATGCTGGAAGCGAAATCTCCCTGGTGAATGGAGCGGCGAACGGACCTTAAAGTCTCCATGCTGAACTTAGGGGCAATGATAGACTGGTTCAGGATACTCAGATCGATAACCGGTCGGAGTCGGCCGTCCTTCTTCGGCACCAAGAACTGGTGGGAATAAAATCCCACTGAATGAATGTTCTTGACAACCTCGATAGCTCCCTTTGACAGGAGATTGTCTATCTCCGTGAGCAAAAGTTTCCCGACGTGTACCGTCTAAAGGAACTTGTGTTGGAAGAGGCATTCTCGACAGAGTGGGATGCCACCGGAAGGATATCTGCAGCCCGGACCGAACAACATCTAACACCCAAGGATCAGATGTGATTGTTGCCCAATGGTCTCTGTGAATTCTGATATCCTTCCTCCAACCTGGGACGAATCGAGGTGAGGACCTTCACTTCGTGCCTCGGCAAGGCCCGCGAGAAGAGAAACCACCTCCTCTACTATATGAAGAATCCTGAGTCCTCCCTCAAGCCTGCTGACGCTTACCCTTACCCTGTGAGTAAGTAGAAGCGGCGGCAGGAGGATCAGCCCTTGGCTTCGCAGAGGAAGCAGAAGGACGCTTGTTTGGCTCTGGACGGCCCCTGCCTCCAACAGAAGGCTGATCAAGCTGACAAAGCAGCAGCTGATCTTTGGAATGACATAGGAAATCATCCCAGACCATCGCCACGGAACCATGGAATAATTGCGGACCAGCCAACGAAGCAGATCGAAGAGCAGGGTGCTGCCCCTCAGAAAGGGAATGGCTTGTGTCCAACGCAGCGTCCCAGTGAACTAATTCCAAGTTAGCCATGTTACAGGCATGCATCTTACTCACACCCATGCCTGTAACATGGCTAACAGGCATGCGCGTGAGTAAGATGCATGAGCGCCTTGGAAAACACACGCAAAGGAGCCTGTATGTCATCAAGCTTATCTGGAGGCAGATAAGCAGCTAAAGCAGAGACAACGTGATCTGAGAGAGAAAGCATGCCAAGCATCTCTCTCAATAAGCCCAACAGGGACTCCAGTGTCGCCATAGGAATAACGGCTGACTTGGGCTTGGAAAGCCTCAGGGAGGTGGAGTCCTGATCCAAGACCGTCAAAGTCTGGCAGACTGACAGATTGGCGGAATCGTTGGAACGATAATGCACTGGAGGCAAAAAAGTGTCAGCCCTGGTGAGGAACGAAGTCCTCATAAGCTTGGAACTCAGCTTAGAGTCCAAAGCTGAAAACGCTTCAACCACCTGTACCGACTGGCACAGTCGAAGGTGCCCAGAAGAGGGTTGCTCCACAGGCTGTAGGCGTGCGACCGATGATCACAGCCTGGCTGACACCATTGGCTGGTCTGACGGTTTGAGATCTGGAAGGAACTTAAACACAAAGTCAAGAGCTGTCCCCAAGTCAGAAGACTGTTGGCTCTCGACGTCAGGTTTGTCTGACCCATCCTCTGAGTCGGAAGACACACAGCCCATCATGGGCAAACCAGCCGATGTACACCTGAGGGATCAGAAAGCGGCCTGCTTCCAATCCCGGGAGGCGGCACCACGGGGGGCACCTGGAAACCACTTGTAGCCTCACTGGAGGCAACGGGAAGGCTCTATGAAAGAACTTGAGGTAGCACCCTAAGCTCACAGCCCGTGTCGGCCGGTTCGACGTGGGAACGAACCAGTAAAGTGGTTTCACTCCTGACCCTTTTCACCAGCGAAGGGTCACGATCCTCAAATACACCAGACGTGGGGCGACGGGTGGCAGCCGAAACATTTGAAGGCAGTTGCATATAGGGGTATGACATACCCCAAGGATCAACAGTGCGGGAACTCGGGAGAGTTGCCGCAGACCTCTGAGGGACAGAAGGTCCAGGCTGCACAAAAAGTATTAGTCCCGCAAAGCTGGCCATGGGACCAGAGAGCATGGACAGAAACGCAACTGAGTTCATGGTGACCCCACCATGAACATCCGAATCCAATGAGAAAACTGCTGGGCTCAATGGCTGAGAGACCACAGCAGAGGATTCAGCCGGCAGCCCCTTCCGACTTCACCGAGTTGAAGTCAGGGAAGGCTGAGGCCAATACCCCGCGTCCACACTACCAGACATCTCTGCAGACCCCTGCAGGGATGAGCCAAGGCCGGCTGAAATGGTGACCGATGATGTAGCAGACAGAACAACAAAAAGGTTCAGGCTGCACAAAAAGGATTCGGCCGGCAGCCCCTTCCGACTTCGCCGTGTTGAAGTCAGGGAAGGCTGAGGCCGATATCCCACGTCCACACTACCAGACATCTCTGCAGACCCCTGCAGGGGTAAGCTGAGGCTGGCTGAAACAGTGACTGATGATGTAGCAGACGGAACAGCAGTAGCAGCGGATACACCCACGGGAGGAACGGCCACGACAGCACACCACATGCTTGGGCAAAAGGCATTGCCCTCAAGGAACAGTCCTGGGCATAACAGAGGTGAGAGCAGTAGAAGAAAAGGTGAACTCAACAGATGTAGAAAGTAGAAGAACACACCCAACTACGAGAGAAAGGTGGCAGAAAATAAAGGACCGGCAGGAACGCAACTGAACCCAGGCAGCCGACAGGGACCCAAAAAACAGAAATTCTGTCCTCAACAGAGAGGCAAAATCCTGTCCATACAATCCCCCATTGACACCTAACTCCAATAATAACTAGAGGTACTGTGAGCAAACTCACAAAGTGATACCCCCCTCCACGCCTGAATTGTATAAGTTACATTATCTCCCCTTGGAAATGTCAGAATGGAATTATATTGCTTCATGCACATCTTCATATGGAGTTCTTCCATTGTGTAAAGTTTCATGAAAATTCTTCAAACGGTTTAGGAGGAGTTGTGCTTACAAGGATGGACAGACAGTATAAGTTAGATTATCTCCCCTTGTAAATGTCAGAACGGAATTATACTGCTTCATGCACATCTTCATATGGAGTTCTTCCATTGTGTAAAGTTTCATGAAAATTCTTCAAACGGTTTAGGAGGAGTTGCGCTTACAAGGATGGACAGACAGTATAAGTAAGATTATCTCCCCTTGGAAATGTCCGAACGGAATTATATTGCTTCTTGCACATCTTCATATGAAGTTCTTCCATTGTGTAAAGTTTCATGAAAATTCTTCAAATGGTTTAGGAGGAGTTGCGCTTATAAGGATGGACAGACGGTATAAGTTAGATTATCTCCCCTTGGAAATGTCAGAACGGAATTATATTGCTTCATGCACATCTGCATATGGAGTTCTTCCATTGTGTAAAGTTTCATGAAAATTCTTCAAACGGTTTAGGAGGAGTTGCGCTTACAAGGATGGACAGACGGACAGACAGGGTGATTCCTATATACCCCCCCAAACTTTGTTTGCGGGGGGTATAATAATAATATCCAAAAGGATAACATAAATTTATCAATCAAAAAATTTATGTCCGAACCGCACGGTACGCGAAAGTCACGCGTGAAAATGTAGAATATATAAAATGCAATGAAAAAGTAGTTGAAAATAATAATGCGAATATATAAAACACAGTCCTGTTATACAATCCTCAGATCATATAATTCCAGTCACAGGTAACCCTTATCAACGAGTTGAATTATCACTGTTTCTGAATGCAAATAGAAGTCACGCCATGCGGGCGGCCGAAAAAAGAATGATTCAGTAGTTACTGCCTGTGCACTGGTTACCGGAAGCCGTGGATATATACTTGGAGAAGAGCATCCACTACTGGGTGTGTGCCGGTAGCACTCGACCCAGTTTTAGCTTATTTTTTCTTGGTGCTTTTGCACCACTTTTCTTTCCCAAATCCCTTGAGAACGATCAAAATAGAGAGTATATTTTCCGAGTTAGGGTCTTCCACTGTTGTGCAAGCCTGTAGTAAACAATTGTAAGGTAGGTCCAATTGCACAGCTACACTTCATACTGATACTTCACACCAAATTTCATATAAGTCCAAAAATTCAGGAGCAGTTAAGCAGACAAATATACGTGATGGATGGATGGACTGATAGACAGACATCATTTCAATATCCCCTCCCAACATCCTCGGTTGAGGGATATAAATAGGTGGGAGCATTCCTCACCCTACTGGATTTGCACATGGAATTATTTTTGATAATTTGTTGATCAATAATTGTTTAGGTTAACCCTTTACCTAGCACGGAAGTTAAAAAATTTATAGTAATTTATATATTTTTTATACTTACCAATGACCCAGACATAGCTGGTGCTAACTCTTAAAATTCTAGGGCCAAACACAAATTTTGCCCCCCAATCCCCAAAATTTGCATCTAAAACCAAAAGAAGTTAAAAAATTTATAGTAATTTCTATATTTTTTATACTTACCAATGACCCAGACATAGCTGGTGCTAACTCTTAAAATATAGGGCCAAACACAAATTTTGACCCCCAATCCCCAAAATTTGCATCTAAAACCAAAGAAAAAATGTCCTGAAAGGCCCTCCACACTTCGCCTCTACTGCGCATGCGCAGTGTCAAGGACGTTCCGAAATTGGCGCCATTAATCATTCTAATAACCAGTGCCTGGTAAGCGCTATGTACTCAGCGGGGAGGCAAGAGTTCCCAACTCCTGGGAGGGCCATCCCCGTCTGGGTCATTGGTAAGTATAAAAAATATAGAAATTACTATAAATTTTTTAACATTTTTATACTGTACCAATGACCCAGACATAGCTGAATAGTAAAAAGGCTGGAGGGCCAAGGACATAGAGCAAAATGGAATACGCTCAATAATATAAAATAGAGTCATCCCCTGTAGGGAAAAAGAAGTAATAGGCCTTACATGCATCTTTCTTATTTAAGATAAATTAGAAAGATACAACACCTTCCAAAATTGAGCTTCATACATCCATGTACTCTATTAATATCCAATATAATCCTTATACTAATAATTTTTAAAGTAAGCCAATAAATAAAGTAAGTCTAGAGAATAGAGACTCTTATAGTCCTAAAAGTGCCTGAGGATTGCATAATCATGTCCGTTGACATATGCAATAATCAAAAGCTATACTTTAAAAACTAAGACTTGAATGAATTTTAAAAACATAAACTTCTCACTAAATAACCATCCCAATAACAGCTCAGAATTACTAACTCCGGAGGAGGTATCCCCTTGTTTTCATAGTAAAACAGGTGACCCAAGGAAACACCCTCCCCCCCCCCCCTTTTTCTTGCCCTGGGTCAAATAGCCCAGAGCGAAGAGGGCAGCAGAACGGAGACACTGCCGAAACAGACAGCCTACCTAGCTATAGTAGCAACTGTTAAGTGAATGACATTCTGAGCAGTAGATAATAGACCTAACAATAGAGGCCTCCAGAAATGGACTCGATATTTCTGAGATAAAAATTCATGAATGTGGATGGCTGAGCGCAATGAGCAGCCTTCAAAAATCTATAATAGCGACACTATTAATGTAAGCCCAAGATGTAGAAGAACTCTTACTTCATGAGCCGAAATCTTAAGCACAACTGCTAAGTCAATGATATACCATAAGCAGTACCGATAGTTAATAGAATCCATTAACAATAGAATGGAGCGAAACGTCCTTCTACTAGGCATCAAAGACAGAAGAAGCTTACGCCCATAGTAATAAACAGATATCTGTTTATAAATACATAAACTCTACCCGGAAAGAGTAAAGGCCTATGCCCGTACGAAGACGGAAGGACCTTAATAACAATAGGTTCCGGATATTAGGAGCCTAACTCTTATGCAAAAATCCAACCTAAATAGTAACGGAAGTAGTGATTCCGAAACTACGAAAGTGAAAATCATCCATCGATAGTGCATGAAACTCACTGACTCTACAGTAAAAGAGAAACCAACAGAATTACTGTCTAAAAGGTCAGAATTTGAAAACTACTGTTTCCAGAGGCTCAAATGATTACTTAGCTAAATAAGAACTGAAGTTAAAATCCATATAGGAATTTAATCTAAAGATTCTAAGTCTATATATCAAAAAGTTACTAACTGACTTAGATAAAGAGACATAAGACTCAATTGTAAACTATCGTAGAGTGCATAGGTATGAGGTAACATAAACCTATAACCTTACTAATAACAGGCTGCAGTAGATCTTGTGAAACAAGTATACTAAAAAATTGCAATGAGTAGTATGGAGGGATCAACAATATGAACATAATGATCCCTACACCAACGACAGAAGAGCCTCCCATTTAGCCGCATAGAATAGCGAAGAAGAGGATCTCCTATAGTAAGAAATCGCGTCCAAAGCTCGTCCAGTACAATGCTTACAATGCAATACGGACCACACAACGGAATACATGAAGGTTGCGACCTTGCGGGTTGTGATAAAGATGACACGATTTACCCAGTGAAAAAAGATCCTCACATTGAGGAAGATTTCAAGACCCACAGTAGACAAGAGAGTAAATTACCCATGATCTCTGTGAAGATAGAGATGCTATCAACAGAAATGTATTGTGGTTGTTTATCTTAGCAATACCTGCTGAAACAACAGCGCCAGAGAATACGCGTATCCTATCATTCCGTCCTATAGATCAATAGAGCGTTAACAACATTAGCTCAGAGATCTGGACAAGCCAACACATACGTCTGCAATTGATTAGCAAGCTGTGTCGTAAATAAATCATCATTGGGCGCTCCCATAGATAGCAAATCTGATTGAATACTTGTTTGTTGAGAGTCCATTCTGACAGCAACAAGCGACCCGTAAGTGAACGGGAGTCCAGTAAAACAATCAGACGACCCGGAATATGACGGACCAAAACAGAACTTGGTGTACTATAACCAACAGACGGATTCTTTCCATTAAATTGAATAATGGAAACGAAAGAGTGCCTCCCTGGTTCCGGAGATACGCCACTACTGTCGAATTAACGGACAGGATTTGGGCATGCGTTTCTGAATAATGTTCATGCAATGACATAAAGCAAGCCTAAAAAACATTATTCCGTGGAAGAAAATTGGTTGCTAAGAGACTGCGGAACCCAAAGACCCTGGCACTTCGAATCCGTTGGGATCAGTATTATATCCCAATCTGTTTGACTGGCAACCGTCATAACAGCCACACTTGGGTCCGGCAACTGCGGTGGCACTCTCTGAGTCAACCACCGAATGTTTGCCCCAGTCTGAATCTCTTGTAACACTAGATAGACAAGAGAACGTGTAAATCGAGCAATTCATGGATTGTCGAAAAGTTGCCGTCGAAGAGAAGCTCCTCCGAGAACGAAGCGACTCTGAGAGAGTTCTTAACCTTACTATCCACGCGTATGGATGTAGCTAGGGCTGCGTCACGTCTAACCAACTCCAATCAGCCACGGAAGGGCGGAGTTATACGTGAACAAACAACTGCCCTCAAAAGAAATTACATTGAGAATAATATCCCGTAAATCTTTTCTTGAAAATGTAATGATAACGCCTCAGTAAGGCGGATTACGTATGATAAAGCGTCTAAGTTAAGTCTACTATACATCATGTCGTTTCCAACATTGAAGTTGGAAAAGACATAAACGGCGAAAAAGAATATTTCCAGTCTTTAACCACACCGTCTAGACGCATATGAACTCTCGGTATGCCCTGCTCTGCCAAAATAAACTATTCGTATAAATGATAAAACGGCAGAAATGAGCAACGCGGACAAGAAACTAAACTATCATGCTTGGTAGCAGGCTTGTATGCATATATAGCGTCGAAAAATAAAACACATGTTGTAATGACATTATTGGACTGCGTCGGTAAGTCAGGGACAATGTCCCTGAACCGATCGAAAAATCCGAGTCCAATGACGCTATAAGTCTCTTATCCAAGATCGCAGCAATGAAGTCCGAAATAACAATCACTGGAAGATAATGCCAGAAGATATGAAAGGCAGCTTCCGATACTACTAAAGGGAAAACTCGAAATCTTTCGAATCCCTTTCGCCATCCTGTCGGACCCTATAAAGCGTTCGGTCGTCCGTACCTGATGCAACCGCGGACCGCACCGACCCAGCGCCGTCGGATAATTCCTGATTCGACCAAGAAACTGTCAATTGCTGGGATGCTGCGAAACAACTGTGCTAACTCGGATAGCACGTCCGTCACTGAGGCCTGAGGAGAAGCGGTCCTACAATGCATTGCCGCTGGAAGCTCCGTGATCGTTACCCCGTGCATACTACCAATATGCGAGCGAACGGAGTGTATAGGCCTCGTGTCCCTTGGCTACCGGATGGCGCGACCTATTCGCCGTGGAATCACTGAATGACGAAACTGATCGGATACTCGAGGTCACGTAGCCAATGTGCGGTCGTGTGCCCTGCTGTGAGGATGAGGAAGCATTAAGGACAGTCTCTCGGACTGTCAATATAACGGAGCGTCCCGACCGACAGACATATGCTCCGAATGTAAAATATCTGAACCACAACATGCGGTCCCCTATGTTGTTGGACGAGAGAGGGACCTCTCTCGCTCACAGCCCGGATGGACCTGGACAAGCCAGGAACCGGACTAACAGGCTTCCTCCGATCTGTCCTCAATCTGCCGTCACTGGGTGAGTACTAAAGTAATTAAAGTGCTCGCATCACCCAAATCTCCTTCCTAGACCGCAACGGACGAACCCGGCAGCCGAACCATTCGATGAATGTACGCTACACCGGGTGAGCTAGCGAATGTCACTCCGTAGGCGATAGACATATTCCATGAGCACTTATTGCCGCTAGCTCTTCATTAACTATGACGACAGAGGCACACTTTTGAAAGACATCTCCATAACTTTGCGAACAAGAAACCAGAAATGCTTGGTTATAGCAAGCATATAATAATAATATATAGCGTCGTTCAATAATTCGAAAGTTTGCGTGACATTATTGGACTATGTCGGAACTGAGGGACGATGTCCCTGAACCGAACCAAAAATTTCTAAGTCCACCGACGCTATCAGTTTCTTATCCGGCATCGCAGCATTCTGGTCCGACGAAAGAAGCTGTAGAAGACCAAGTCAGATGACATACACAACAGCATATGTTGTTCCGAAAGGGAAAGCTTGAAATCCTCCAAATCCCTTTCGGTATCCCGTCGGACCGGATGAAATTTTCGGACGTCCGTACCCGCTTCCGTGGAGCGTCCCGACCCAGCATCGTCGGATAAAAAATATGCGACAGATTCAGTTGATGCTGGGATGCTGCGATAAACTGTGCTATTTAGGAAAGCACGTCCGTTCCCGAGGCCTGTGCAGTAGCGGTCTTACGATGCATTGCCGCCGGAAGCTCCGTGTACGTTGACTCCCGCACACTTCCTATGCGAACGTCCGGAGTCTGCAGGCCTCGTGTCCCTGGCTACCGGATGGTGTGACCTGGTCGCCGATGAATCTCTGACTGGCGAAGCTGACTGGATATCCGTGGTCACGTAGCCAAGAGCGGTCGTGTGCGCAACTATGAGAATGAGGAAGCCTTATTGACAGTCTACTCAGGACTGACTATATGTTGGAGCGTCCCGAGCGATGGACGTATGCTCCGAATGCGAAACATTTTGTACCACAACATCTGGGGCCAGATGTTGTTGAACGAGAGAGGGGCCTCTCTCGCTTGCCGTCCGAATGGACCGGAACGAGCTATGAACCGGACTAAAAGGCTTCCTCCATTCTCCCTCCGATCCACCGTCACTGGGTGTGCATTAGGTTGATTTATAGTGCTCGCATCACCCCAAAATTCCTTCTAGACCGCAACGGACGAACCCGGCTGCCGAACCATTCGGTGAATGGATGCTACACCGGGCGAGCTAGAGGACGTCAAAGGCCGTCGAACCTACTAGGGTCCTCTTAGGCAATTGGCGTATTTACATGAGCGCTTATTGACAGTCTACTCAGGACTGACTATATGTTGGAGCGTCCCGAGCGACGGACGTATGCTCCGAATGCGAAACATTTTGTACCACAACATCTGGGGCCAGATGTTGTTGAACGAGAGAGGGGCCTCTCTCGCTTGCCGTCCGGATGGACCGGAACGAGCTATGAACCGGACTAAAAGGCTTCCTCCATTCTCCCTCCGATCCACCGTCACTGGGTGTGCATTAGGTTGATTTATAGTGCTCGCATCACCCCAAAATTCCTTCTAGACCGCAACGGACGAACCCGGCTGCCGAACCATTCGGTGAATGGATGCTACACCGGGCGAGCTAGAGGACGTCAAAGGCCGTCGAACCTACTAGGGTCCTCTTAGGCAATTGGCGTATTTACATGAGCACTTTTCCGCTAGCCCTTCATTAATTGTGACGACGGAGGCACACTGTTGGAAGACATCACAGATACATCATCCTAATCTTGATCGTCTGAAATAGAAATTGATAAAGTAGAGTGACCCGGGGAAAGGACCGGAGTGTCCAATTCCCCAATAACATACCGTGACATACGCTTCCCATATTGTCATCGAAATCATACGATACAGAACAGGAGTTAATGCGAGTACACTGACCACATATAGAATGATTATAAAAGTCAGAGGAAGACTTCTTCTTATTACAATTGATCAATATCCTTTCAATGTGAAAAGAAAACAAGTCCTGGTACTCGCACTAACCCCTGGCAATCAAAATACATAATAATAATATGATCCATTAATATAGAAAAAATAATTGAAATCAAAATATTTTGAAAAAATATTTTTTCAGAACAGCCCAAGTTTCTGAAAAGTAACGTTGAGCCCCAATGGATCCTAAGTGTGGACAAAAATTTTAAAAATATTTTAAACAATTTATTCAACACTTACGAACAATAATAATGTATCTAGTTATGATTAAAATAACATCAAGATATTATTTTCCAGAAATCCCCCCCTCACACAGAGGGCTGTTGAAAATGTAAACAATGAGTGTAAAAACACTAAAATAAGACTCCAGGCACCCAGGCCCGAAATCAGTTACCAAAAATACACTATCTGATGCAAAACAGAGACTTCCAGGGAAGAAACTGCAGAACATCAGATGGTAGATGCAGAACACAACGCCTAACCACCCGTAGGTGAAGACGTAAACATGGGGAAAAGAAACAGAATTCATTCTGTTATTCAGCTAAAACTCCCAAGAAAATTTAGTAATAATAATTACAAAAACTATGCCAAAAGCATGGGAGAATAGCAAGGGGGGACTTAAAGGACAGGGAGAGAGGAAAACACTTAAAAAACAGTGTAACTAATTAATCAGAATGACAACAAAATGGCTGCTGCCTCGAAAATAGGTAACTTAACATAATTTCATTAAAAAATTTTAAGTTACAGCCCTGATAATATTCTGTCACACATTTTTTCCTCTCCTCCTTCTCTATCCTCCTTAGAATCACCATTTCACTAATATTTATGTGTCTGGCATCATTTAAACTGAGATTTACAAGCACAAAGATCAGTCAGATGTTAACTGATGAAGGGCCAAACTTAGAATGATTAATGGCGCCAATTTCGGAACGTCCTTGACACTGCGCATGCGCAGTAGAGGCGAAGTGTGGAGGACCTTTCAGGACATTTTTTCTTTGGTTTTAGATGCAAATTTGGGGGATTGGGGGTCAAAATTTGTGTATGGCCCTATATTTTAAGAGTTAGCACCAGCTATGTCTGGGTCATTGGTACAGTATAAAAATATCATGTCCTGAAGGTCCTCCATACTTTGCCTCCACTGCGCATGCGCAGTATCAAGGACGTCCCGAAATTGGCGCCAATTATCATTCTTACAAGCAGTGCCTGGTCAGCGCTGTGTACTCAGCGGGGAAGTATGAGTTCCCAACTCCTGGGAGGGCCATCCCCGTCTGGGTCATTGGTAAGTATAAAAAATATATAAATTACTATAAATTTTTTAACATTTTTATACTGTACCAATGACCCAGACATAGCTGAATAGTAAAAATAGTAGAAAATCCAATAAGCTCAACTATATAAATAGAGTCAACCCCTCGAGGAGAAAAGGAGTATTAGGCTTTACATGTATCTTTCTTATTTTATGATAAATTAGAAAGACACAACACCCTCAATAATTGAGCATAATAACATTCATGTTCCCTATTAACATCCAGTATAACCCCTTATGCTAATTATTTTTAAAGTAAGCCAATAAATAAAGTTAGTCCAGAGAATTGAGACTCTTTATATTCTCTTACAAGTGTCCGAGGATTGTATATTAACGCCCGTTGACACGTGACATATACAAATGCTTCAAACCGAGCTACACTTTAAAAATATGACATGAATGAATTTTTAACATTAATTTTACACTTTAAAACCATCCCGGTAACGACTCAGAATTACTGGCTCCGGAGGAGAAATCCCCTTGCTTTTCACTATAAAGCAGGTGACCTAAGGGAACACCCTCCCCCCTCCCCCTTCCCCTTGCCCTGGTTCAAATAGCCCAGAGCGAAGAGGGCAGCAGGACGGAGTCACTGCCGGAACAGAAAGCCTGCATAACTATAGTTGCAACTGTTTAGTGGACGACATTCTGAGCAACAGATAACGGACCTAAACAATGCAGGTCTCCAGAAATGGACTCAATATTTCTGAGATAAAAATTTGTGAATGTGGATGGCTGAGACCAATATGCAGCCTTCATTGAATCTGTAATAGCAACACTATTTGCGTAAGCCCAAGATGTAGAAAGAGCTCTTACTTCATGAGCCGAAATCTTAAGCACAGACTGCTGAGTTGAAGATAGATTATCATAAGCAGTACGGATAGTTAATTGAATCCATCTAGCAACAGAATGGACCGTAATGTCCTTTCTATTAGGCATCAGAGACAGAACGAAGCGTTTTCGTCCCTTTCTGATAAACTGAGATCTTTGTTTATAAATACGTAAAGCTCTAACCGGACAGAGTAAAGGCCTACGCCCGTCTGAAGACGGAAGGGCCTTAATAACAATAGGGTCCGGATATTTATTAGGAGCCTGATTCTTAGCCAAAAATCCAACATTAGTAGTAAAGGTAATAGTGTTCCCGACACTACGATAGTGAGAATCGTCCACCAATAGTGCATGAAGCTCACTGACTCTTCTAGCAGAAGATAAAGCTAAGAGAAATGCTGTCTTATAAGACAAGAATTTGAAATCTACTGTCCCAAGAGGCTCAAATGGCTTTTCTTTCAGTTTAAGAAGAACCCAAGCTAAATTCCATTTAGGAATTAATCTAAGAGTTCTGGGTCTATTTATCGAGAAGTTTCTAACTAATTTAGATAAAGAGACATTAGATCCAATTTATAAACTATCATGGTGTGCATAGGTATCAGATAACACAGACCTATAACCTTTAATAGTAACAGGCTGCAGTTTGATCTCGTCAAACAAGTATACTAGAAAGTTAGCAATGTCTGGTATGGAGGGATCAAAAATATCAACAGAATGATCCCTACACCAACGACGAAAGACCTTCCACTTAGCCGCCGCATAGTTTAGCGAAGAGGAGGTCCTCCTACAGTTAGAAATCGCGTCCACTGCTCGTCCTGTAAAATGCTTGCCGTGCAAGAAGGACCGCACAACGGAAATACATGAAGGTTGAGACCTTGCGGGTTGTGATGAAGTTGACGCGACTTCCCCTGCGAAAGAAGATCCTCTCGTGGAGGAAGTTTTCGCGGTAAGTCCCACAGCAGACACCTGAGTAGATTTATCCATGGTCTCTGTGGAGACAGAGATGCTACCAACAGAATTTTGCATTGAGATTGTTTTATCTTTAGCTAGATTTGCTGAATCAACGGCGCTGGAGGATACGCATATCCTATCATTCCATCCCACGAGATCGATAGAGCGTCTACTGCATATGCTCGGGGATCCGGACATGGTGACACATACGTCTGCAACTGATTGTTGAGTTGTGTCGCAAATAAGTCTATCATTGGCCGTTTACATTGGTAGCAAATCTGATTGAATACCTGTTTGTTGAGAGTCCATTCTGACGGCAACAAGCGACCCTTCCGTGAAAGGGAGTCTGCTAATACATTCAGACGACCCGGAATATGACGGACTGAAAGTAGAACTTGGAGGGTCTAGAACAAACAAACCTGTTTGACTGGCATCCGTCATAATCGTAAATCCCGGATCCGGCAACTGCAGTGGAACTCCCTGAGTCAACCACTGAATGTTTGCCCAAGTCTGAATCTCTTGTTTCACTTGATTTGACAAGAAAACGTCTATATCGAGCGAATGAATCTTTACACTCCAATTCTGAGTCAAGAAAATTTGGAGAGGACGAGTGCGTAACCGCCCCACCGGAATGAGATCCGCAGCGGCTCCGCATAGACCTATCAGTCTCATGAACTCCCTCGCTGTGACTTTGTCTGAGTGAAGACAATAGCGAGCGTAACAACTAATTAATTTCGCTCTGGTTAACGGTAGATGAACGAGATTGTTGTGCGTCTCGAAGCTCATTCCCAGATGAGTGAATGACTTGGACGGCACCAGATCCGACTTCTCCTCATTTATAATAAAACCGAGACGTCGGAGTAATAGAAGCAGATTCTGCACATCGTTCTGAAGCGTTAACTCATTGCCGTACCTCTGAAGAATGTCGTCCAGGTAGGCCGACATTACCGCAGACGAATGAGCTCGGAAATGTATCATTACCGAGTTCATTATTCGAGTGAAAGCCCAGGGCGCTAGGTTCAAACCGAAGCACATCGCCCGGAATTGATATATAACTCCTAGGACTGCGAAGCGTAGATACTTTCTGAATGTCGGATGTACCATGACGTGAAAGTACGCATCTCTGAGATCTATGCTTGTAGCATAGTCGTTCACCCGAATACTCGCTCTGACTGATCGAATCGTCTCCATATAGAACTTCGGAGCGACGATCAGCTTGTTTATCCAGCTCAGATCTATGACTGGATGGAACGAGCCGTCTGGTTTCGGAACCAGAAACAGATGGCTGTAGAAACCCGGTGATTCCTGGTCTTCTATGACCTCTACCGTGTTCTTCGTCAGAAGAGACTGTACTTCTGATAAAAGAGCATCTCTTTTCTGCGGATTTGACGGAAGCTGAGTCCATTTTGGGCTTCGAGTTAATGGAGGCTTTCGTTTGAAGGATATTCTTAGTCCTTCCGAAATTACCCCTCGGACCCAGGGGTCGTCAGTAATCGACGCCCACTCGTTTATAAAACTCGATAATCTTCCGCCTACCGGAACACGATAGAGGTTCAAACCATCACCTCCTGGACCTGCGAGGCCTGCGGAAGGAGAAACTACATCCTCCACGACCCGCACCTCGTCCCTTCCACCTCGGAACGTCTGACCGGTTGTCTCGGACAGAATAACGTCCCATACGTGAGTCGCTGCCTTGACGGTCTCTAGAATAAGACCTAGAGGACGTATAAGAACCTCTATAGGAACTTCTCTTGGGCGTACTTGTCCCAGAAGTGCCTGTTTTACTCTTTTCTGCTGTATCCAACTTTTTAGAAGCGGATTTGAATAGCAGAGAATCCAAAGCTTTCTTAGTTATCTTATCATAGATTGCTGAAAGCTTGCCGTCGAAGAGAAGCTCTCCGGAGACCGAAGCGACTCTGAGAGAGTTCTTCACCTTACTATCCACGCGCGTGGATGTAGCTAGGGCTGCGTCACGTCTAACCAACTCCAGGTTTGCCACTGAAAGGGCAGAGTTATACGTGGAATAAGCTACTGCCCTTGAAAGAAGTCTTAATGAGGATTGTATATCCTGGAATTCTTTCCCTTGAAGACGCAATGATAACGCCTTAGTAAGGTGGTCTGCGTATGATAAAGCGTCTAAGCTAGCTCTGTTAGACATTATTGTCGTTTCCAACGTCGCGGTTGGAATAGACATAGATGACGGTAAAGACAATTTCAAGTCTTCCGCCTCGTCGTCTAGACGCAGAGGAACTCTCGGTATGCCCTGTCCTGCCGTTTCGAATTTATTCCTTGAATTGATGAAAGGCAGATTGAGAGCATTAGCGGACAAGAAACCAGCCTTGCCTGTTTTGGTAGCAAGCTTATAGATAGCGTCGTTCAATAATTCGAATGTTCTTGTGACATTATTGGACTGTGTCGGAAACTCAGGGACGATGTCTCTGAACCGATCAAAAAATTCTGTGTCCAATGACGCTATCAGTCTCTTATCCGGCATCGCAGCAATCTGGCCCGACGGAACAACTTGTGGAAGGTAATGCCGGATGAAATCTACGGCAGCTTTATGTTGTTCCGAAAGGGATAGCTCCAAATCCTCGGAATCCCTTTCGCCATCCTGTCGGACCCCATGATGTTCTCGGTCGTCCGTACCTGATGCATCAGCGGAGCGTACCGACGCAGCGTCGTCGGATAATTCTTGATCCGACAGAGATTCTGTCGTTTCCGGGGATGCTGCGATAATTTGTGCTATTTGGGATAGCACGTCCGTCACTGAGGCCTGTGGAGTAGCGGTCTTACGTTGCTTAGCCGCTGGAAGCTCCGTGTACACTGACTCCTGCATACTTCTTTTATGCGAACGTCCGGAGTCTACAGGCCTCTTGTCCCTGGCTACCGGATGGCGTGACCTGGTCGCCGTGGAATCCCTGATTGGCGAAGCTGGCTGGATATCCGTGGTCACGTAGCCAAGGTGCGGTCGTGTGCGCTGCCGAGAGGATGAGGAAGCCTTTTGGACAGTCTCTCCGGACTGTCTATATAACGGAGCGTCCCGAGCGGTGGACGTATGCTCCGAATGCGAAACATTTTGTACCACAACATCTGGTCCCAGATGTTGTTGTACGAGAGAGGGGCCTCTCTCGCTCGCAGCCCGGATGGACCTGGACAAGCTAGGAACCGGACTAATAGGCTTCCTCCGTTCTCTCCTCTGATCCGCCATCACTGGGTGTGCACCTTGTTTATTTATAGTGCCCGCATCACCCAAATCTCCTTCCTGGACCGCAACGGACGAACCCGGCTGCCGAACCATTCGATGAATGGACGCTACACCGGGCGAGCTAGCGGACGTCAACGCAGTCGATCCTACGAGGGACCTCTTAGGCAATTGACGTTTTTCCATGAGCACTTTTGCCGCTAGCTCTTCATTTAATTGTGACGACGGAGGCACACTTTTGGAAGACATCACGGAAACATCACCCTGTTCTTGTTCCTCTGAAATAGAGATTGATAAACTAGAGTGACCCTGCGGAGAAAGGACCGGCATGGCCTTTTCCCCGCTAACAACATACCGTGACACACGTTTCCAATGTTTGTCATCCCAATATACACATACTGAACAGGAGTTAGTGTGAGTACACTGACTGCAATTAATACAATGATCATGAAAGTCAGAGGAAGATTTCCTCTTATTACAATTTGAACAATATCCTTTCATTGTGAAAAGAATACAAAAAGTCCTAGTACTCGCACCAACCCCTGAAAACAAAGATACATAATAACATGATCCATTAACATAGAAAAAATAATTGAAATCAAAAAAATTTTGAAAAAGTTAAAAAATTTATAGTAATTTATATATTTTTTATACTTACCAATGACCCAGACTTAGCTGGTGCTAACTCCACAAAAACCAGGGCCAAACACAAATTTTGCCCCCCAATCCCCAAAATATGCATCCAAAACAAAAAGAAATCATGTCCTAAAGGACCTCCATAGTACGACTCTACTGCGCATGCGCAGTGACGCAGTCGTCCCGAAATTGGCGCCAAATATCATTCTTACTGGCAGTGCCTGGTCAGCGCTATGTACTCAGCGGGGAGGCAAGAGTTCCCAACTCAGGGAGGGCCATCCCCGTCTGGGTCATTAGTAAGTATAAAAAATATATAAATTACTATAAATTTTTTAACATTTTTATACTGTACCAATGACCCAGACTTAGCTGAATAGTAAACAGGCTGGAGGGCCTAGGACATAGAGGAAAATCCAATAAGCTCAATTATATAATAAAGAGGTAACCCCTTAAGGAGAAAAGGAGTATTAGGCTTTACATGTATCTTTCTTATTTAATATTAAATTAGAAAGATACACTACCCTTAATAATTGAGCACAATAACATTCATGTTCTCTATTAACATCCAGTATAACCCTTATACTAATTATTTTTAAAGCAAGCCAATAAATAAAGTAGTCCAGAGAATTGAGACTCTTTATAATCATTTAAAAGTGTCCGAGTATTGTATATTAAAGCCCGTTTGACACTTGACATATACAAATGCTTCACACCGAGCTACACTTTAAAAATAAGACATGAATGAAATTAAACATTAATATTACACTTTAAAACCATCCCGGAAGCGACTCAGAAATACTGTCTTGGAGGAGGCATTCCCTTGCTTTTCACTATAAAGCAGGTGACCTAAGGGAACACCCCCCCCCCCCCCCCCCTTCCCCTTGCCCTGGGTCAAATAGCCCAGAGCGAAGAGGGCAGCCGGACGGAGTCACTGCCGGAACAGAAAGCCTGCATAACTATAGTTGCAACTGTTTAGTGGACGACATTCTGAGCAACAGATAACGGACCTAAACAATGCAGGTCTCCAGAAATGGACTCAATATTTCTGAGATAAAAATTAGTAAATGTGGAAGGCTGAGACCAATAAGCAGCCTTCATTAAATCTGTAATAGCAACACTATTAGCATAAGCCCAGGAAGTAGAAAGAGCTCTTACTTCATGAGCAGAAATCTTAAGCACAGACTGCTGAGAAGAAGATAAATCTTCATACGCAGTACGGATAGTTAACTGAATCCATCTAGCAATAGAATGGACTGAAATGTCCTTTCTATTAGGCATCAAAGACAGAAAGAAACGTTTCCGTCCCTTTCTGATGAACTGAGATCTCTGTTTATAGATACGTAGTGCTCTAACAGGACAGAGTAAAGGCCTACGCCCGTCTGAAGACGGAAGAGCCTTAATAACAATAGGTTCCGGATATTTATTAGGAGCCTGATTCTTAGCTAAAAAACCGACATTAGTAGTGAAGGTGATAGTATTCCCAACACTACGATAATGAGAATCATCCACCGATAGTGCATGAAGCTCACTGACTCTTCTGGCAGAAGAGAAAGCTAAGAGAAAAGCTGTCTTATAAGATAAGAATTTGAAATCTACTGTCCCAAGAGGTTCAAATGGCTTTTCCTTCAATTTAAGGAGAACCCAAGCTAAATTCCACTTAGGAATTAATCTAAGAGTTCTGGGTCTATTTATCGAAAAGTTTCTAACCAATTTCGATAAAGAGACATTAGATCCAATTTGTAAACTATCATGATGTGCATAGGTATCAGATAACATAGATCTATAACCCTTTATAGTAACAGGCTGCAGTTTGATTTCGTCAAACAAGTATACTAGAAAGTTTGCAATGTCTGGTATAGAGGGATCAAATATATCTACAGAATGATCCCTACACCAACGACGGAAAACCTTCCACTTAGCCGCATAGTTTAGCGAAGAGGAGGTCCTCCTACAGTTAGAAATTGCGTCCACTGCTCGTCCTGTAAAGTGCTTGCCATGCAAGAAGGACCGCACAACGGAAAAACGTGAAGGTTGAGACCTTGCGGGTTGTGATGGAGTTGGCGCGATTTCCCCTGCGAAAGAAGATCCTCTCGTGGAGGAAGCTTCCGCGGTAGGTCCCACAACAGACACCTGAGTAGATTTATCCACGGTCTCTGTGGCGACAGAGATGCTGCCAACAGAATCTTGCATTGAGATTGTTTTATCTTTAGCAATACTTGTTGAATTAACGGCGCTGGAGGATACGCATATCCTATCATTCCGTCCCAAGGGATCGACAGAGCGTCTACTGCAAATGCTCTTGGATCCGGACACGGGGACACATACGTCTGCAACTGATTGTTGAGATGTGTCGCAAATAAGTCTATCATTGGCCGTTCCCATTGGTAGCAAATCTGATTGAATACTTGTTTCTTGAGAGTCCACTCCGACGGCAACAAGCGACCCTTTCGTGAAAGGGAGTCTGATAGCACATTCAGACGACCCGGTATGTGACGGACCGAAAGAAGAACGTGATGTTCCAACGCAAACAGAAGGATTCTTTCCGTTAGATTGAACAACGGAACTGAATGAGTGCCTCCCTGATTCCGTATATACGCCACTACTGTCGTATTGTCGGATAGGATTTGGACATGAGCATCGTGAATAATGTCCATCCAGTGACGTAACGCAAGCCAAACTGACATCATTTCCTTGATGTTTATGTGCTTGCACAGGAATTGCGGATCCCAAAGACCCTGGCATCTCGAATCCGTTGGGATTAATGATGCACCCCAACCTGTTTGACTGGCATCCGTCATAATGGTAAAACTCGGATCCGGCAACTGCAGCGGAACTCCTTGAGTTAACCACTGAATGTTTGCCCAAGTCTGAATCTCTTGTTTCACTTGATCTGACAAGAGAACGTCTACATCGAGCAAATGAATTTTCACACTCCAATTCTGAATCAGGAAAATTTGAAGAGGCCGTGTGCGTAGCCGTCCCATCGGAATGAGATCCGCGGCGGCTCCGCACAGACCTATCAGTCTCATAAATTCTCTCGCCGTGACTTTGTCTGCATTCAGACAATAGCGAGCGTAACAACTGACTAATTTCGCTCTGGTTAACGGCAGACGAACGAGATTGTTGTGCGTCTCGAAGCTCATTCCCAGATGAGTGAATGACTTGGACGGCACCAGATCCGACTTCTCCTCGTTTACTATGAAACCGAGACGTCGGAGCAATAGAAGAAGATTCTGAACATCGTTCTGAAGCGTTAACTCGTTGCCGTACCTCTGAAGAATGTCGTCCAGGTAGGCCGACGTTACCGCAGACGAATGAGCTCGGAAGTAGATCATTACCGAGTTCATTACCCGAGTGAAAGCCCAGGGTGCTAGATTCAATCCGAAGCACATGGCCCGGAACTGATACACCACTCCTAGGACTGCGAAGCGTAGATACTTTCGGAATGTCGGATGTACCATGACGTGAAAGTACGCATCTTTGAAATCTATGCTCGTTGCATAATCGTTCACCCGAATACTCGCTCTGACCGATCGAATCGTCTCCATATAAAACTTCGGAGCGACGATCAGCTTGTTTATCCAGCTCAAATCTATGACTGGACGGAACGAGCCGTCTGGTTTCGGAACCAGAAACAGATGGCTGTAGAATCCCAGCGATTCCTGGTTTTCTACGACCTCTACCGCGTTCTTCATTAAAAGAGACTGCACCTCTGATACCAGAGCGTCTCTTTTCTGAGGATTTGACGGAAGATGAGTCCACTTTGGACTTCGAGTTAATGGAGGCTTTCGTTTGAAGGATATCTTTAGACCTTCCGAAGTCACTCCTCTCACCCACGGGTCGTCCGTAATCGACGCCCACTCTTGAGAAAAACTCGACAACCTTCCGCCAACCGGAACGCGATAGAGGTTTAAGCCATCACCTCCTGGATCTGCGAGGCCTGCGGTAGGAGAAACCACGTCTTCCACGACCCGCACCTCGCCTCGTCGACCTCGGGGCGTCCGACCGATTGTCCCGGCCTGAAGGACGTCCCGAACGAGAGTCGCTATCCTGACGGTCTCTCGAATAAGAGCCAGAGGACGCACCGGAACCTCTATAGGAACCTCTCTTGGGCGCATAAGACCCAGAAGTGCCCGCCTTATTCGTGTCTGCTGTATCCGACCTTTTAGGAGCGGATCTGAACAACAGAGAATCACTAGCTTTCTTTTTAATATTATCATAAATAGCGGAAAGCTTGCCGTCAAAGAGAAGTTCTCCTGAGACCGAAGCGACTCTAAGAGAGTTCTTCACCTTAGAATCCACTAGTGTGGATGTAGCCAGGGCTGCGTCACGTCTAACCAACTCCAGATTTGCCACTGAAAGGGCGGAGTTACACGTGGAATAAGCTACTGCCCTTGAAAGAAGTCTTAAAGAGGATTGTATATCCTGAAACTCTTCCCCTTGAAGGCGCAGTGATAACGCCTTAGTAAGGTGATCTGCGTAAGATAAGGCATCTAAATTGGCTCTGTTAGACGCAATAGCTGTTTCCAACACTGCGGTTGGAATAGAAGCTGACGACGGTAATGATAGCTCTAAGTCTTCCGCCTCGTCGTCCATACGCAGAGGAACTCTCGGTATACCCTGACCTGCCGTGTCGAATTTATTCCTTGCATTAATGAAAGGCAGGTTGAGAGTATTTGCGGACAAGAAACCTGCTTTCCCCGTCCTGGAAGCAAGTTTAAAAATAGCGTCGTTCAATAATTCAAATGTTCTTGCAACATTATTGGACTGCGACGGAAACTCGGGAGCGATGTCCCTGAACCGCTCAAAAAATTCAGAGTCCAATGACGCTATAATTCTCCTGTCCGGAAGCGCAGCAGTCTGGCCCGACGGAACAACTTGAGGAAGAAAGTGCCGGATGAAGTCCACGGCAGCTTTATGTTGTTCCGAAAGGGATAGCTCCAATTCATCCGTATCCCTTTCACCATCCGGTCGGACCTCCCGATGTTCCCGGTCGTCCGCCCCCGATGCTTCGGCGGAGCGTACCGACCCAGCGCCGTCGGATAATTCTCGATCCGACACCGTTTCTGTCGGCTGTTGGGATGCTGCGATAAGCTGTGCTATCTGCACTAGAATGTCCGACGTCGAGACCTGCGGAGGCGCGGTCTTTCGCTGCTTCGCCGAGGGCAGCTCCGCATCAGATGGCTCCCGCATACTTTTCCTATGCGAACGTCCGGAGTCCATCGGTCTCGAATCCCTGGCTGCCAGATGGTGTGACCTGGTCGCCGAAGAATCCTTCATCGGCGAAGCTGGCAAAATATCGGAGGTCACGCAGCCAAGGTGCGGTCGTGTGAGCCGACGAGAAGAGGAAGCCTTAACAGTCTCTGTGGACTGCTTATACAACGGAGCGTCCCGAGCGACGGACGTATGCTCCGCTAAAGACACATTTTGTACCACAACATCTGGTCCCAGATGTTGTTGTACGAGAGAGGGGCCTCTCTCGCTCGCGGCCCGGCTGGACCTGGACGAGCTAGGAACCGGACTAAAAGGCTTCCTCCGTTCTCGTTTACTATCCGCCGTCACTGGGTGTGCATCTATTATTTTTATAGTGCTCGCATCACCCAAAATTTCCTCTTGGACCGCATCGGACGAACCCGGCTGCCGAACCATTCGGTGAATGGACGCTACACCGGGCGAGCTAGCGGACGACATTTGTCTAATCTCCATGAGCACTTTTGCCGCTAGCTCTGAATTCATTTGTGACGACGGACGCACACTTGAAGAAGATAACATGGAAACATCACCCTGTTCTGGTTCCTCTGAAATAGAAACTGAGAGAGTAGAGTGACCTTGTGGAGAAAGAGCCGGCATCGCTCTTTCTCCAGAAACAACATATCGTGACACACGTTTCCAATGTTTCTCATCCCAATGTTCACATATAGGACAGGGATTAATGCGAGAACACTGACTACAATTAATACAATGATCATGAAAGTCAGAGGAAGATTTCTTCCTATTACAATTTGAACAATGTCCCTTCATTGTGAAAGAACAACAATAAGTCCTAGTTACTCGCAAAAACCACTGACACAAAGATACATAATAACATGATCCATTAATAAATGAAAAAACAATTGCAAAACAAAATAATTTTGAAAAAATATTTTTTCAGAGAAGCCCAAGTTGCTGAAAAGTAACGTTGAGCCCCGATGGATCCGATGGCAAAGTGTGGTCAAAAATTTTAAAATTATATAAAATAATTAATGAGACACTTTCGGATAATATAAATGTATCTTATAATGAGATAAACTACCACAAAGGCAAACAGCCCCCCTCAAAAAAGGCTGTTGCCAATGAAAACAAACAGTGTAAACACACTAGAAAACATGACTCCAGGCACTGAAAAAACTGGCCCGGAATCAGTCATCAATTACACTCTATCTGATGCAAAACAGAGACTCCCAGGGGAGAATCTGCAGAACATCAGATGGAAGATGCAGAACACAAACGTTATACACCCATGGGTGAAAACGTAACTATGGGGAAAATAACAGAAAACATTCTGTAACCAAGCAACTCTCCCAGGAAATTTTAGAAATGAAACTTCTCAAAAATATGCCAAAAGCATGGGAGAATTGCAAGGGGGGACTTTAGAAGGCTAGGGGAGAGGAAACACTGAATAAGCAGTGCAACAATTAGCAAGAATGACAACAAGAGGCCCATGCCTCGAAAATAGGCAACTTAACATAATTTCAACAAAAAATTTTAAGTACAGCCCTGATTATTTTTTGCCACTTCTTTTTTCCTCTCCTCCTTCTATCCTCCTTAGAATCACATTTTCTCCAAAAATTACGTGTCTGGCATCCTTTAAACTGAGATTTACAAGCACAAAGATCAGTGAGATGTTGACTGATGAAGGGCCAAACAGAGAATGATATTTGGCGCCAATTTCGGGATGACTGCGTCACTGCGCATGCGCAGTAGAGTCGTACTATGGAGGTCCTTTAGGACATGATTTCTTTTTGTTTTGGATGCAAATTTTGGGGATTGGGGGGCAAAATTTGTGTTTGGCCCTGGTTTTTGTGGAGTTAGCACCAGCTAAGTCTGGGTCATTGGTACAGTATAAAAATATATTTTTTCAGCAAAGCCCAAGTTTCTGAAAAGTAACGTTGAGCCCCAATGGATCCCAAGCCTAAGTGTGGACAAAATTTTTTTAAATATTTTAAAAAATTAATGCAACACTTACGAATAATAATAATGTATCTTGTAATGATTAAACTAGTACAAAGACAAAAAATCCCCCTCCACAGAGACTGTTGCCAATGTAAACAAGAAGTGTAAACACCAGAAACATGACTCCAGGCACTGATAACCCTGGCCCGAAATCAGTTACCAATAATACACTATCTGATGCAAAACAGAGACTTCCAGGGAAGAAACTGCAGAACATCAGATGGTAGATGCAGAACACTACGCCTAAACACCCATGGGTGAGAACGTAAACATGGGGAAAAGAACAGAATTCATTCTGTTACCCAGCTAAAACTCCCAAGAAATTTTAGTAATAATATTACTGAAAATATGCCAAAAGCATGGGAGAATAGCAAGGGGGGACTTAAAGGAAAAGGAGAGAGGAAACACTGAACAAGCAGTGTAACTTTATAGCAAGAATGACAACAACAGGCTCATGCCTCGAAAATAGGCAACTTAACATAATTTCATTAAAAAATTTTAAGTTACAGCCCTGAATATTTTCTGTCACTCATTTTTCCTCTCCTCCTTCTATATCCTCCTTAGATCCACCATTTCTCTAATATTTATGTGTCTGGCATCATTTAAACTGAGATTTACAAGCACAAATATCAGTCAGATGTGAACTGATGAAGAGCCAAACAAAGAATGATAATTGGCGCCAATTTCGGGACATCCTTGACACTGCACATGCGCAGTGGAGGCGAAGTATGGAGGACCTTCAGGACATGATTTCTTTTGGTTTTAGATGCAAATTTTGGGGATTGGGGGCAAAATTTGTGTTTGGTCCTAGAATTTTAAGAGTTAGCACCAGCTATGTCTGGGTCATTGGTACAGTATAAAAATATAATAATAATAATAATGCAACATATAGAATCCACCGCAGTGCTCTCTGACTTACATTATTACCCTATATTACAGGTGTTCACACTCTCAGCTCAACTCAACCGAGCATACTGCCGGTGCTCCACACCCGGGGACACAACCTCAAAAGGTCCCTATTTTACACCTAGGTATGGTGGGGATTGCGTAGTACTGGTGAACATTTCCAACGTTCACAGCTGGCATGTGATGCAACATCACAGAATCACACATTCAAACTTCGCTGATCGCACACCAGCCACTACTGAGGGAAGCACCCGAATCAATCGCCTAATGGTCATCCTTCCAAGGATTAACCTGGCTCGATGTTGCTTAACTTCGCTGATCAAAAGAGAACCAGTCTCACTTTGCCAGTGCTCCCCAGACGACACTTGCAAACAAAGTTCTTGAAAAGCTATTTTTTTTCATTTTTTCACTCAAAAACATAGCTTATGACCCCTCATTGTTGAAATAGGCTCAATGAGCTCATTCCAATGAGAGGCCAAAAGCTATGTTTCCGAGACAAAAAATGAAAAAAATAATGAAAATTGGATGGTAATATTTGTGAATAGTGCTGGCCAGTTTTGACCGTTACGTTAGGTAAAGGGTTAAATGTATTGTTCTGTGTGTCAAGTCAATCTCCAATAAATTGCTTTTTAGTTACAAATGAACGAGGTGCTGAGAATATGAAAACACTATCATACCATTTACACTTTTCATCAAAACATCTAAATAGACTTTTAACACTGTACCTGTCATGAGTCACTTGTAGCAACATTACTTTCTTAATCCTTTACCTAATGTAAGATACATATCCAGCCAGCACTATTTACAAACCTCACCATTCAAATTTTATTATTTTTTTTCGTTTTCTTAACTCAAAAACAAAGCTTATGACACCTAACTCGAACAGGGGCATTCAGCTTATTCCAGTCAGGAGTCCTAAACGATGTTTTGGAGGCACAAAAAATGAAATTTTGAGCTCTTCAAAAGGGTTTGGGTTTTTTGCAAGTGTTGTCCTCTAGTCGTGTTGGGTAGAGTTAATAGGAATAGTACAAAAAAGTACAAACAGGTCTGAAGCTAGGAGGGGAGAAGGAGAAGTCTATCCCCACCACTCTCTCATTTTTTTTTATTGTGGTTTTATGATACTTTCGACAGCAAGAGTGACCTCATGTCAGAAAAACTGTGTCTGTCAGAAATTCTTGCACTTTGGAAAAATGTTGGCCACATTTTCTCTGAAAGACACTAATTTTAAAAACAAAAAAGCTACTCATTTGATGAAAATGACAATTTTCATTATGCAAAAATATGCTTATGTTTGATGTATCTTCTGTATGAAAGTGCTCATTCTGAGAGTCATACATATAAGTATATGACATTCTAGTAGTACGTACATGAATGATGTTCATTTATTACCATTATTTAAAAAAATTTCATCAGTTAAACAATTTAATTCTCCAAAAAAAATAAAACAAATGTTTCATTTATTATTGTTTTGAAGAAGTATATGAAGTTAGGTTTCAAGTTCGTACCAACAGTCAATGATGTTCATTTATTACCATTATTTAAAAAAATTACATCAGTTAAACAATTTAATTCTCCAAAATAAATTAAACAAACGTTTCATTTATTATTGTTTTGAAGAAGTATATGAAGTTAGGTTTCAAGTTTGTACCGACTGTAAATGACTCAAGAACACTGTAGGAAAAAACTCGGACTCCACCATGACAGAAAATTCTGAGATCCTGTCTTTGGATATTAGTACATGTATAAAGGATATTTATCTAAGAATAAGGATACATGTATCATCTATCGACTCTAAAGAGAATCTTGTGTTGGAAAATCGAGCAAAACCACTTCTATATAACCAGGCCTTCAGTGGATTGTACTGAAAATGAAAAAATTATTCTGCAATGAATACATTAAATCTGATTTTTCATAAACTGGCTTGTAGTATTGTGGCATGAACACTTGAGAAGTTTTATATGGAACCCGCAGAAATGAAAGCATGTATACCTTTGCAGAGAGATTTCTGAAGGTTTCTTTGAAGAGAGGCAGGCTGCTGTGATTTGAAGAACAGCAACAATTCAACATTTTGGGTGGTGGAAGAGGGAATATCTTAAGAAAAACTTTAAAGCAATAACACCAAGTAATGAAATTTATAATCCTGCAGGTCATATGTTATGGCTATAGATACCAATGTGTAGCTAATTATAAGGCAAAACTCCACAGAAGAACCAAAGTTCTTATTTGGTAGCCAACACCTGAAATATTTCAACTTGAAGTGTTAATATTTGGTGAAACTGAAAAACATGAAAAAATATTCACAATCATACAGGACAAATATACCTGGATAATAAGATTAAGTTTATTCTTTAACTACAGAATTCGGGAGCTTGACCAATGAGAGTTTCAGTTGTATATTTGTGGAGGCAGCAGAAGTCACAAACCACTAAAATGTGGCCACTAACTCTCAGAAATCTTCAACAAAGTGCACAGAAATTTCAGATTCCTGTTTCAAAGTATATAGCTAATGACTTCTCATTGGAGCAAGCTTGATGTGTTCATTCCATAACCTCTCAAAAATTATGGCACATGAAAAACAAACCAAATTGGAAAATTTTGTGTGTAATGTGGGCAGTTGGGACTGATTCATCATGAAGCAAACAGTTTAATTTACCCATATTTGAAAGGGAAGCGCTGATTTTTAGAGTTACACATGAAAAGGGAAAAACATTGGGTTTTGGGGGAGTGGAGAAGGATACTTTCATAGAAGTACACCCACACACATATATAAATTAGTGATTGTCCATGTACCATAGTGTTCTGACACGATGTGACCCTGGCTGTTGAAAGTATCATTAAACCTCAATAAATAAATAAATAATGTGGCACAGTGACATGGTGGGAATACAATACACAAAGCAATATTTGGGACTATTGCACCTCTACATTAAAAAAATGCACGTTTGGCTTCATATCCTGTCATAATCAACAATTTTCTGATGGAGCACTTTTCTTGACTTTAAATGTTGTAGGAGAGACAAATCATATGGGCGAATCTTCAGTCACATCTTAACTGGTCGAGTGCTAAATTATTTTTCAAAGATGATTTGAAAAATGAGTATTTTTTCCAAAGATACAATGCTACCAGCAAGGGAAGCCTTAATTCAGTAAGATTTTGTTCATATATATAATTTTATTACTATAAATAGTAACAAAACAATTTTATATGAAAATGAAAAAATTTATAGTAATTTATATATTTTTTATACTTACCAATGGCCCAGACTAGCTGGTGCTAACCTAAAAATATCTAGGGCCAAACACAAATTTGACCCCCCAATCCCCAAAATTTGCATGCAAAACCGAAAATTAGAAGTCCTATCTGGCCCTCCATACATTTACCCTATGCGCATGCGCAGATGCCAGGAAGTCACCGAATCTGGCACCAACATCATTCTTTGTAACAAGATTATAATATAATAATTCAGCGGGGAGGTATGAGTGCCCAGTACTGCCCATTCATGGGAGGGTCATTCCCGTCTGGGCCATTGGTAAGTATAAAAAATATATAAATTACTATAAATTTTTTTTTTTATATTTTTATACTGTATACCAATGGCCCAGACTAGCTGAATCGTAAAAAAAGTGGAGGGCCTAGAACTTCCAAAATAGTAGATCAACATAGATCAAATCCTTCAATCCATGATGAAGAAAATCAGAATAATTAAGAATTTACATTGTCTCTTTATACCATAATAAAAGGGACATATCCTAATATGGATCCCAATTATGTAAATCCTAAATCCAAGCATGGAATCATGTTAATTAGGATGTAACAAATAAACAATTTTTAAGACTAGTCTGGACTAAGCCCTAAAAATTAGAATGGCATATTGAGAATGAGAGAAAATTGCCCATAAACCTACGCCAAACAATAATACTACAGCTAATCGCCGAATATAGTACGGACAAAACAGCTTCCTTAATAGTTACATACCCAATAAGCCAGAGAAGTGGACAAAATGACCACCCCCCCCCCCTTTTTTTTTGAACATATCTTCAAAAGAAAGAGGGAAGAGCTCTGGAAACAATAAGCAGAACCCGGAAACTATATAAATAAATATCGATCAGGCACCCAAAAATTAATTCATGAATAATAAATGGTGCTTAATGCCACTTCACCAGCAAGCCAAGGCTATAGCGATGATTTTGGTAAATAACATTATCCGCTACAAAATATGCACTGCAGACGGTGTATACAGGTACGACGAAATCAGTGAAATAATAATATAACATATACATATAAAAGCGAGATACGATGAACAATCTCTGCAGAGAAAACACGCTTCAAGATCATTCACAGGAGGCCTCTGTAATATTAAATCCGGTAAGAACACTCTCCAACGTGTACTATTTGGTATCTACAACTATAAACACATGAGAATATGCGATTTGAGAACCGACAAAATAGAGACCAGGATCTAGAAATGGAGAGGTATGATTAACCGGCTCCAACACAGACCGCCCCCAAATATATAATAATTTCAAGGTCCACCAAAGTGATAGTGCATAAAAATCCAGCCTATAATCATCTAAAAACAACTAAATGGCTATGCCGTAACCTATGAACTCAAATAGCAGCCATTATGATGATTAAATAAGTGCCTGTATATTAGAAATCAGAAACTTAAAAAATTTATAGTAATTTATATATTTATTATACTTACCAATGACCCAGACATAGCTGGTGCTAACTCTTAAAAATATAGGGCCAAACACAAATTTTGCCCCCCAATCCCCAAAATTTGCATCTAAAACCAAAGAAATCATGTCCTGAATGGCCCTCCATACTTCACCTCTACTGCGCATGCGCAGTGTCAAGGACGTCCCGAAATTGGCGCCATTAATTATTCTTACCATCAGTGCCTGGTAAGCGCTATGTCCTCAGCGGGGAGGTATGAGTTCCCAACTCCTGGGAGGGCCATCCTCATTGGTAAGTATAAAAAATATATAAATTACTATAAATTTTTTAAGATTTTTATACTGTACCAATGACCCAGACATAGCTGAATAGTAAAAAGGCTGGAGGGCCCAGGACATAGAGGAAAATCCAATAAGCTCAACTATATAAAATAGAGTCATCTCCTGGAGGAGAAAAGGAGAAATAGGCTTCACATGTATCTTTCTTATTTATGATAAATTAGAAAGACACAATACCTTCTATAATTGAGCATCATAACATCCATATTCTCTATTAATATCCAGTATAATTCTTATACTAATTATTTTTAAAGTAAGCCAATAAATAAAGTTAGTCCAGAGAATTGAGACTCTTTATACTCTTTTAAAAGTGTCCGAGGATAGTATAATAACACCCGTTTGACACGTGACATATTCAAATGCTATACTTTAAAACTATGACATGAATGAATTTTAAAACATAACTTTTCACTCAAGAAACCATCCCAGTAACAGCTCAGAATTACTGACTCCGGAGGAGGTATCCCCTTGTTTTCATAATAAAACAGGTGACCCAAGGGAACACCCTCCCCCCCCCCCCCCCTTTTTCTTGCCCTGGGTCAAATAGCCCAGAGCGAAGAGGGCAGCAGGACGGAGTCACTGCCGGAACATAAAGCCTACATAGCTATAGTTGCAATTGTTAAGTGATCGACATTCTGAGCAGCCGATAATGGACCTAAATAATGCAGGCCTCCAGAAATGGATTCGATATTTCTGAGATAAAAATTCGTGAATGTGGATGGCTGAGACCAATATGCAGCCTACTTAAATCTATAATAGCAATACTATTTACGTAAGCCCAAGATGTAGAAGAGCTCTAACTTCATGAGCCGAAATCTTAAGCACAGACTGCTGAGTTAAGGATAGATTATCCTAAGCAGTACCGATAGTTAATTGAATGCATTAAGTAATAGAATGGACCGTAATGACCTTTCTATTAGGCATCAGAGCCAGAAGAAGCTTTACGTCCTTACTGATAAACTGAGATCTGTTAATAAATATATAAAGGTCTATCCGGACTGAGTAAAGGCTTATGCCTGCTCGAAGACAGAAGGACCTTAAAAACAATAGGTTCCGGATATTATTAGGAGCCTGATTCTTAACCAAAAATACAACATTAGTAGTAAAGGTAATAGAGTTTCCGAAACTACGAAAGTGAGAATCGTCCACCGATAGTGCATGAAGCTCACTGACTCTTCAGCAGAAGAAAAGACTAAGAGAATTGCTGCCTTAAAAGGCCAGAATTTGAAACTACTGTCTCAAGAGGTTCAAATGGTTGCTTTAGTTAATAAGAACCCAAGCTAAATTCCGAATAGGAATTAATCTAACGATTCTAGGTCTTTTATCGAAAAGTTTCAAACTAACTTAGATAAAGAGACATTAGGCTCAATTGTAAACTATCATAGTGTGCATAGGTATCAGATAACATAGACCTATAACCTTTAAAAGTAACTGGCTGCAGTTGATCTCGTCAAACAAGTATACTAGAAAGTTTGCAATGTCTGGTATAGAGGGATCAAAAATATCAACATAAAGATCCCTACAACAACGACGGAAGACCCTCCACTTTAGCCGCATAGTATAGCGAAGAGGAGGTCCTCCTACAGTTAGGAATTGCGTCCACTGCTCGTCCTGTACAATGCTTGCCATGCAAGAAGGACCGCACAACGGAATACGTGAAGTTTGAGACCTTGCGGGTTGTGATAAAGTTGACACGATTTCCCCAGCGAAAAAAGATCCTCTCGTGGAGGAAGTTTCCGCGGTAAGTCCCACAGCAGACATCTAAGTAAATTTATCCACCGTCTCTGTGGAGACAGAGATGCTACCAACAGAATTGTATTGTGAATGTATAATCCTAGCAATACTTGCTGAATAAACAGCGCTGGAGGATACGCATATCCTATAATCCCGTCCTACTAGATCGATAGAGCGTTAACTACATATGCTCGGGGATCCGGACACGGTGACACATACGTCTGCAATTGATTGGAGAGTTGTGTCGCAAATAAATTTATCATTGGGCGCTCCCATTGGTAGCAAATCTGATTGAATACCTGTTTGTTGAGAGTCCATTCCGAAGGCAACAAACGACCTTTACGTGAAAGGGAGTCTGCTAATACGATCCGACGACCGAGAATATGACGAACCAAAACAGAACTTGGTGTTCTATAACAAACAGAAGGATTCTTTCCGTTAAAATCAATAATGGAACTGAATGAGTGCCTCCCTGGTTCCGGATATACGCAACTACTGTCGTATTATCGGACAGGATTTGGACATGCGTTCCTGAATAAAATTCATCCAATGACGTAGTGCAAGCCAAAATAATATTCTTTCTTGGAAGTTAAGTGCTTGCCTAAAAACTGCGGAACCCAAAGACCCTGGCACTTCGAATCCGTTGGGATCAAAATTGTGTCCCAACCTGTTTGACTGGCATCCGTCATAATCGAAAAACTCGGATCCGGCAACTACAGTGGAACTCTCTGAGTCAACCACCGAATGTTTGCCCACGTCTGAATCTCTTGTTACACTTGATTGACAAGAGAACGTGTATATCGAGCAATTCAAGATTGCTGAAAGGTTGCCATCAAAGAGAAGCTTCTCCGAGACCGAAGCGACTCTGAGAGAGTTCTTCACCTTACTATCCACGCGCGTGGATGTAGCTAGGGCTGCGTCACGTCTAACCAACTCCAGGTTGCCACTGAAGGGCGGAGTTATACGTGGAAAAACTACTGCCCCTGAAAGAAATCTCATTGAGGATCATATCCTGGAATTCTTTCTCTTGAAGACGTAATGAAAACGCCTCAGTAAGGTGGTCTACGTATGTTAAAGCGTCTAAGTTAAGTCTATTATACATCATTGTCGTTTCCAACGTCGTGGTTGGAATTGACATAGACGGCAAAAAAGATAATTCCCAGTCTTCAGCCTCGCCGTCTTAGATGCAAAGGAACTCTCGGTATGCCCAGTTCTGCCAATAAAAATTTATTTTCCTAGAATTCATGAAAGGCAGAATAGAGCATTGCGGACAAAAAACTAGACTAGCATGTTTGATAGCAAGCTTATATATAGCGTCGTTCAATAATTCGAATGTTCTAATGACATTATTGGACTGCGTCGGCAACTCAGGGACAATGTCCCTGAACCGATCCAAAACTCCGTGTCCAATGACGCTATTAGTCTCTTATCCAGCATCGCAGCAATGTAGTCCGACGGAACAACCTCTGGAAGATAATGCCGGAAGAAATGTATGGCAGCTTCTGTTGTTCCGAAAGGGAAAGCTCGAAATCGTCCGAATCCCTTTCGCCATCCTGTCGGACCCTATGAAGTGTTCGGTCGTCCGTACCTGATGCAACAGCGGAGCGCATCGACCCAGCGCCGTCGGATTATTCCTGATCCGACCAAGAATCTGTCGTTTGCTGGGATGCTGTGATAAGCTGTGCTATATTGGATAGCACGTCCGTCACTGAGGCCTGTGGAGAAGCGGTCTTACGATGCATTACCGCTGGAAGCTCTGTGTTCGTTACCCCGTGCATACTTCTATTATGCGAGCGACCGGAGTGTGCAGGCCTCGTGTCCCTTGGCTACCGGATGGCATGACCTGTTCGCCGTGGAATCACTGAATGACAAAGCTGGCCGGATACTCGAGGTCACGTAGCCAATGTGCGGTCGTGTGCGCTGCTGTGAGGATGAAGAAGCATTATCGACAGTCACTCGGACTGTCTATATAACGGAGCGTCCCGAGCGGCGGACATATGCTCCGAATGTGAAATGTCTGTACCACAACATCCGGTCCCATATGTTGTTGCACGAGAGAGGGACCTCTCTCGCTCGCCACCCGGACGGACCGGACGAGCTAGGAACCGGACTAACAGGCTTCCTCCGATCTCTCCTCTAATCCGTCGTCACTGGGTGTGTACTAAAGTCTATTATAGTGCTCGCATCACCCAAATCTCCTTCCTAGACCGCAACGGACGAACCCGACTGCCAAACCATTCGATGAATGGACGCTACACCGGGTGAGCTAGCGAATGTCAACTCCGTAGATCCTACTAGGGACCTCTTAGGTGATTGACGTAATCCATGAGCACTAATTGCCGCTAGCTCTTCATTAACTATGACGACAGAGGCACACTTTTGAAAGACATCTCAGTAATTTTGCGAACAAGAAACCAGACATGCTTGTAAATAGCAAGCATATAAAAAAAAATATATAGCGTCGTTCAATAAATCGAAAGTTTCTGAGACATTATTGGACTGTGTCGGAACTCAAGGACGATGTCCCTGAACCGAACCAAAAATTTCTGTGTCCACCGACGCTATCAGTTTCTTATCTGGCATCGCAGCATTCTGGTCCGACGAAGAACCTCTAGAAGATGAAGTCGGATGACATATACAGCAGCTTATATTGTTCCGAAAGGGAAAGCTCGAAATCCTCCGAATCCCTTTCGGCATCCCGTCGGACCGTATGAAATTTTCGGACGTCCGCACCTGATGCTTCCGCGGAGCGTCCTGACCCAGCATCGTCGGATATAACATGATGCGACAGAGATTCTGTCGTTGCTGGGATGCTGCGATAAGTTGTGCTATTTGGGATAGCACGTCCGTCACCGAGGCCTGTGCAGTAGCGGTCTTACAATGCTTTGCCGCTGGAAGCTCCGTGTACGTTGACTCCCGCATACTTTATGCGAACGTCCGGAGTCTGCAGGCCTCGTGTCCCTGGCTATCGGATGGCGTGACCTGGTCGCCGACGATTCTCTGATTGGCGAAGTTGACTGGATATCCGAGGTCACGTAGCCAAGAGCGGTTGTGTGCGCTACCATGAGGATGAGGAAGCCTTATTGACAGTCTCTCGGGGCTGTCTATCTAACGGAGCGTCCCGAGTGGCGGACGTATGCTCCGAATGCGAAACATTTTGTACCACAACATCTGTGGCCAGATGTTGTTGTACGAGAGAGGGGCCTCTCTCGCTCGCAGTCCGGATGGACCTGGACGAGCTAGGAACCGGACTAAAAGGCTTCCTCCGTTCTCTCCTCTAATCCGCCGTCACTGGGTGTGCATTTGGTTGATTTATAGTGCTCGCATCACCCAAAACTCCTTCTGGACCGCAACGGACGAACCCGGCTGCCGAACCATTCGATGAATGGACGCTACACCGGGCGAGCTAGCGGACGTCAAAGGCCGTCGATCCTACTAGGGACCTCTTAGGCAATTGACGTATTTTATGAGCACTTTTCCGCTAGCTCTTCATTAATTGTGACGACGGAGGCACACTTTTGGAAGACATCACGGATACATCACCCTGTTCTTGATCGTCTGAAATAGAGATTGATAAACTAGAGTGACCCTGCGGGAAAAGGACCGGAATGGCCATTTCCCCACTAACATACCGTGACACACGCTTCCCATGTTGTCATCAAAATTAACACATACGGAACAGGAGTTAGTGAGAGTACACTGACTACATTATACAATGATTATGAAAGTCAGAGGGAGATTTCCTCTTATTACAATTGAACAATATCCTTTCAATGTGAAAAGAAAACAAAGTCCTAGTACTCGCACCAACCCCTGACAATCAAAATACATAATAACATGATCCATTAACATAGAAAAAATAATTGAAATCAAAAAATTTTGAAAAAATATTTTTTCAGAAAAGCCCAAGTTTCTGAAAAGTAATGTTGAGCCCCAATGGATCCCAAGCCTAAGTGTGGGCAAAAATTTTAAAAATATTTTAAACAATTAATGCAACACTTACGAACAATAAAAATGTATCTAGTAATGATTAAACTAACATCAAGATATTATTTTCAAGAAATCCCCCCTCACACAGAGGGCTGTTGTCAATGTAAACAAGAAGTGTAAAAACACCAGAAACAAGACTCCAGGCACTGATAGCCCTGGCCCGAAATCAGTTACCAATAATACACTATCTGATGCAAAACAGAGACTTCCAGGGAAGAAACTGCAGAACATCAGATGGTAGATGCAGAACACTACGCCTAACCACCCATAGGTGAAGACGTAAATATGGGGAAAAGAACAGAATTCATTCTGTTATCCAGCTAAAACTCCCAAGAAATTTTAGTAATAATATTACAGAAAATATGCCAAAAGCATGGGAGAATAGCTAGGGGGGACTTAAAGGAAAGGGAGAGAGGAAAACACTGAACAAGCAGTGTAACTTGATAACAAGAATGACAACAACAGGCTCTTGCCTCGAAAATAGGTAACTTAACATAATTTCATTAAAAAATTTTTTAAGTTACAGCCCTGATTATTTTCTGTCACTTATTTTTCCTCTCCTCCTTCTATATCCTCCTTAGAATCACCATTTGTCTACTATTTATGTGTCTGGCATCATTTAAACTGAGATTTACAAGCACAAAGATCAGTCAGATGTTAACTGATGAAGGGCCAAACAAAGAATGATTAATGGCACCAATTTCGGGACGTCCTTGACACTGCGCATGCGCAGTAGAGGTGAAGTATGGAGGGCCATTCAGGACATGATTTCTTTGGTTTTAGATGCAAATTTTGGGGATTGGGGGGCAAAATATGTGTTTGGCCCTATATTTTTAAGATTTAGCACAAGCTATGTCTGGGTCATTGGTACAGTATAAAAATATAAACACCGGAAACTAATGCAACAGAACTGCATATATGCCTATGAGGGTGCCATCCAACACGACCCAAACGCAAAGTATGTATGTATTAAAATATATATATGCACCAGTGTGAGTGTGTGTGTGTGTGTGGGGGGGGAGGGGGGGGGGGGGGGAATTCAAATGTATGTCGAAACCTCCTCACCCACATTAATAATCATTGCTGGTCCAGACAGCAATAATATAGTGACCACAGAGCTCTTTCATGTCTGACATACTCCGTAATGCCACTGAGAACGAAGAATGACATGAAGAATAAAACTTCCCTTGAAGAAGAAAACCCTCTCGTGGGGAAGCTTCTGGCGACTGTTCAATAACAGACCCCATAACCTCAATGAAATCAATAGAAACAAATGAATTGAAGGATACACATATCCTATCATTTATTCCCATGAATGTGGCTGAGCATCAAATGTATGCGCTCAAATGCCTAATACTGGCGACACAAATAATGGAAACTATTATTCCCGTGCAATGCAAACTTAACTATCCTGAAGTGATCCTACATAAGATCATGTAATAGCCATACAGTTAGAATAAGCCCAAGATGTAGCCAGCGCATTACTTCATGCACTGAAATCTTAAGCACTGACTGCTGATTGGAAGATAAATTAACCAAAGCAGTATGAATAGCTAACTGACTTATTTAACAATAGAATGAACGTAAACATCCCTTCTATTGGAAATTAATGACAAAAGAAGCGTTTCTTTTCTTCTGATAAACTTAAAGAGTCGAGTATTGATACTTTCTTGTAGCTTAATCCTACAATAATGAAAGCTTACCATCAAAGACTTAGGTATACCTATACCTTTGTTATGAGTCCTTATAGACGATCTGAGTCTAGGACAATCAAAGACTCGAGTCTAGAAAACTAAAGCGACCTGTAGCAAGTTTTCCACCTAGTCAAATGTTAAAGATGAAGACGCAAGGCTTCATCACGTCAGAATTATTCCCACTTAACATTTGTTAAGACACAGATATATATATAATAGGTCTGGAAAGAATTTTTAAAAAGTACAAACGACCACAAAATTCCTTTTCATACAGACGTTGCGTCACAGTACTTAAAATTGAAGTACATAAGACCATGAGTCTAAATTCGCTCTGAATAAGAAATTATCTTCTCAATTGTGTCTTAGCGAACAGCTAAATGATGAAGGTAAGGCTGCCACTAAGATCTTAGCCTGCTCATTCAATGCAGAGAAACTCTCAACACATCTTCCCCTGTTGTTTTTAAAAGTATGTGAACAAACACAAATGATAAAAAATACAGAGGAAGAAGATAAGAAACCGAATTACTTTTCCCACAGGAAGTTAAATATGGTGTTGTCTACACAATCGAAGACCAGTGACACCCGTGTAGACTCAACTGGAAAGAGATCTTATTTCCCTGCTCTTTGTCCGGATGAAGTCAGCGTCAAACTACGTGAGCGGTTTCTTATAATTACTCGCAGCATTGTGATTCACTGGAACAAGTTCAAGGAAACGATAATGTATAGTATCCATATCATCCAAGAGTTGTTCCAAAAGGTAAAGTTATCCTCTTCCGTATCCCTTTCATCATTCGTCTAAATCAGTTAGAAAACCGGTCACCAGCATCTCAACAGGTTGATGACTGGACCGATTAAGCACCATTCAACAGCTCAAGTATTGAGACTGATGTTGAGTGCTTCTGCCTTAGCAGGAATACTGCGATTATCTGTGCAATTGCAACAGCAAGTCCGTTACGGAGGCCTGAAGAGCAGTGGTCATCCAAGATAGCTATTACTGCGGACATCCCGATAAATGAAGCCTCATCTCCTTGGCTACTAGATGGTTCAACTTTCTTCACAAAAGACGGACCTTTTGACGATGCAGACTAGAAATCCTAAGTCACTTCGCCAAGGTGCAGTCGGGAGTGCTTGGTAGATGCTGAAGAAGCAAAAGTGTAGCCATCCCCAGCTAAGAATTGAACTAAGCGTACCGGACAATAGCTATGTATGTTAGCTCTGACTGATGCAAGTTCCTACCAACAACACCCGGCTCCAGATGTTGCTGAAAGAGAGAGAGGAATCTCCCTCTTGCTCGCGGTCCGGGGAGACCAAACCGAGCATACCTCAGAACTTGCTGGCTTCTTCCTTCCCTCAACACAGGGTGAGCATGATTCGATTAAATAGTGCTCGTTACACCCTTATTATCTCTCGACCACTACGGACATACCCAGCATCACACCTCTAGTCTACATGATAGATCTGCCAGTTGAGCTAGCTGGAGACAAGGGACGTAAACCTCTTTTGAAGCCTAGCCCTTGTCTAATATCACTGAGCACTTTTCCACTAGCTCTGAATACAATGCACATGCGACACATCCGGTGTCACGGTCCTCATATTCAATTTTAACCGCTTCACTGGCATCAGGGAACTGAACCACTCATCGCGGTTTACAGCCTTGTGCAATATAAAGATCACTTTGTCTGTTATGTAGAGGAAACCATAAGACTAGACGACCCCGGCAGCCTATGAGCCGGGAAGTCCCGGACAGGAGGCATGGATGTATATTCTGATTGACGCAAGTTCCTACCAACAACATCTGTCCCCAGATGATGCTGTAAGAGAGAGGGGCCTCTCTCTTGCTCGCGGTCCTGGGTGACCTGGACGAGCATACCTCAGAACTTGCCAGTTTCCTCCTTCTATCGTCGCTGGGTGAGCATACTTGCATATAATAGTGTTTGCTCCACCCTATATCATCTCCTAGCCTGGATCGGATACACCTGGCATCACAGTTCTCAGAGGCCTGAGTAACCACTTCACCAGTTGAGCTAGCTGGCGACAACGGATTTTGTGCTTTCGAATGTAGAGGAAGCTATAAGACTAGCCGACCCCAGCAGTCTATGGAAGAAGCATCCCAGACAGGAAGGCATGGACGCAAGCTCCAACTGACACAAGTTCCTACCAACAACCTCTGACCTCAGATGTTGTTATAAGAGAGAGAGGCCTTGCTCGCGATAACGGAAGACCTGGACGAGCATACCTCAGAACTTGTCTGCTTCCTCCTTCCCGTGCTTCTTACTTTCTGTTGTCGCAGGGTGACATACCCGGCGTCACACCACTAGACTACGTGATAGATCTGCTGGTTGAGCTAGCTGGAGACAAGGGACGTAAACCGCTTTTGAAGCCTAGCCCTTGTCTAATATCATTGAGCACTTTTCCGCTAGCTCTATAATGCGACGACGGAAGCACATTCCCTGATGGCGTCACAAAACCACACCATGTTCTTGTTCCTCTGTAAATAGAAACTAAAAAACTATGGTGACATTTTGACGAGAGGACCAGCAGTGTCCCCTCGATGCGATAGGACCGATAGTGTCCACTTGCCTAACACAAACCATGACACCCGTCATCCAATGGAACAAGAATTAGTGGTAGTACATCAACTATACTCAAGACAATGACCAAGTGAATAGAGGAAAGGATTCCTCCATTTGCCCTTCTATTAGATAAATATTATTACCTAAAATCTAATATATGTCATTGTACCACCACCAAATCTACATATAATATAAGATAACATTAAAATACAATCAATGAAATAAATATATCCAAAAGAAAAATTCTTTCAAAAATAAAATAAAAATTTTTCTTATATAAGAGCCCAAGTTCCCAAAGGGAACTATGAGCCCAAAAAAGCCTAAGTGTGGACAAAATTATAAAAATCTACTGTAAAATTAACTACCACACTATCAGAATATTTAATGTTACTTACAACTGTCGTTCCTAAACAAAAATAGGAAACTACCTAGAGCATTGTAAATGTAAACAAAAACCGGAATCAAGACGCCAGGCAACATGGCCCGAAGTCAGTAACAGAAACAAGACTATCCGATGTAAAGCAGGATCTTCATCAGAAGAAAAAACGATACATTGGATGTATGATGCATGACCAAAATGCCCAAACACCCCAAGGGTGAGGACATAACCCTGGGGATGTACAGAATATCTTCTGTAAAATATGTTAAACTCCCGAGAAATTTTATAAAAAAAAAAAAATTTCATTAAAACAAGCCAAAAAGCTTGGGAGCTTAACTGGGGAGATCAAGGGAAGGTAGGGAAGGAATACCAAATAAACAGTGGCTAGATCATAATCAATCAGTGATAACGTCAGGCCCATGTCCCTAAATTAGGGAACATGAACTAATTTTTTATAAATATTATAAAATTACAGCTCTGAACATTTCAAACCACCGTTTCTTCCTTCCTTCATCCAGTTGTGTCCTTGGATCCACCAATTAACCATTGATTTGTGTCTGGCATCATTATTAATTGAGATTTAAAAAGCACAAATGTCAGTTTGATGTTATCTGACAAGGGCCAAACAAAGAATGATGTTGGCGCCAGGTTCGGTGACCTCCTGGCATCTGCGCATGCGCAGAGGGTAAATTATGGAGGGCCAGATAGGACTTCTAATTTTCAGTTTTGCATGCAAATTTGGGGGATTGGGGGGCAAAATTTGTGTTTGGCCCTAGATATATTTGGGTTAGCACCAGCTAGTCTGGGCCATTGGTATACAGTATAAAAATATGTTTTTCCCACCACTGCACAAATAACAAGGTTATGCATACAATGTAACTTTTCAGTAGAGCCATAATAGTGGCTTCTAGCACTCAACCAGTTAAGAAGAACAAGTTTGTATCCACACATCCTGCTAATTTCCAATAAGGCTTCAATGACAATTATCCTTGGAAAGTTCTCCAAGAGGGCTTCCAGGAGATCAGTGATGGGTGCCGCTATTATGGTAGGGGATAAAAGATTTGCAATTCAAGCAAAAAAATACTCAAAAATACTACAGCTTATAAAGTGAACATTTTGACTAAATTAATCAAGAAATTTCTTAAATATATTTTTTGATGAATTTCCATGACTTTACATCTTGCGAATAGCGAGAAGACAGTCCTAGTGGCTATGCCATCTCCCTGTGGAGCAACCATGTTGTTCAGAACTGATGTTACTTTTAACTATCTTTTAATTGTATATATGTTGTACTACTAAATAAAATCAATCAATCTATAAACTAACAAAAAAAATATTTAACTCAGGGAAAAGGTGTTACAGAATTGTTTTGTGAAGATGCTCACAACGGTCACTGTGAATCATTATCAAAATGTCCTGAGGAAAGTGTAAAATCTAATCACAGATGTGGCTACCTCTTGTGTATTGATAGCAGCATATTTCAATGAACCTGTGTAGCTCTAATCCAAACTATGACAATAACCCCTTAAATTAACTGTTTGTGTAGTACATCTTTAAGGACAAACCACCCTGAAAGTTACAGCATCACCATACAAGTTTGCAGTAGCAGGGTCAAAGTATTATTTTCAAAGCCCGACAAAAACCCACAGAATTAATTTTTTGTGTAGTATGTCTTTAAGGACAAACCACACCGAAACTTACTTAGAGCTTCACAACACAATTTTGCAGTAGCGTGGTCTAAGTATTCTTTCCATCGTATGACAATAACCCCTTAAATTAATTTTTCGTGCAGTATGTGACTGTCTTTAAAGACAAACCACACTAAAAGTAACTTGCAGCCTCACCATACAAGTTTGTAGTAGTGTGGTCTAAGTATTCTTTCTTTAGCATGATAATAACCTCTTAAATTAATTTTTCATGTACCATGTCTTTAACTGGTTGAGGGCTACAATTTTTTGGCAGTCTGAAGTTGTTCATCAAAATTTTTTTTTTGGCATTTAACTGAATATGAAAAACGAGCAAGGAAAATGTTGGCTTTTCCCCTGGAACCCTCTTTTTTTTAAAGTCCTGACAGTGGCTTCTATCACTTAACCAGTTAAGGACAAACCACACAAAAAGTTACTTATAGCCTCACCATACAAGTTTGTCGTGGTCCAAGCATTTGTTCCGTTGCATACTTAATTCATTTGTGAGAATAGATCTTTAAAATGACTTTGTTATTTTAACCCTTTACCTAATGTAAAGACCATAACTTTAAAAAATTTCCATTCAATTTTTTTTATTTTTTCAACTTCTGCCTCTAAAACATACCTTATGATCCTTCATGGGAATGAACTCATTGAGGCCATTCCAATGAGAGGTTATAAGCAATGTTTTGTAGGTGAAAAATTATACTGAATTTTGTTCACAAATGTGCCCTTATAATTGTGTTTGGTAAAGGGTTAAGAGTGTAAAAAAGTTAAAATTTAAGTGTTTACTGGTTGAGTTGTTTTAGATTACTTTTTGTGTATGCACTTGAGAAGTTTGCCATGAGCCCTGATCACCTTTGATAATTTTCTCAACTACTGGAATAACTTTCTTATCAAGAAAACATTCTTGTATCCAGTTAGATAGAGTCCACTTAATTGGATATTCCTTAACTGAATAACTATTAATTGAATGTTAAAAATTTATAGTAATTTCTATATTTTTTATACTTACCAATGACCCAGACATAGCTGGTGCTAACTCTTAAAATATAGGGCCAAACACAAATTTTGCCCCCCAATCCCCAAAATTTGCATCTAAAACCAAAGAAAACATGTCCTGAAAGGCCCTCCACACTTCGCCTCTACTGCGCATGCGCAGTGTCAAGGACGTTCCGAAATTGGCGCCATTAATCATTCTAAAAACCAGTGCCTGGTAAGCGCTATGTACTAAGCGGCGAGGCAAGAGTTCCCAACTCCTGGGAGGGCCATCCCCGTCTGGGTCATTGGTAAGTATAAAAAATATAGAAATTACTATAAATTTTTTAACATTTTTATACTGTACCAATGACCTAGACATAGCTGAATAGTAAAAAGGCTGGAGGGCCAAGGACATAGAGCAAAATGGAATACGCTCAATAATATAAAATAGAGTCATCCCCTGTAGGGAAAAAGAAGTAATAGGTCTTACATGTATCTTTCTTATTTATGATAAATTAGAAAGATACAACACCTCCCAAAATTGAGCTTCATGTACTCTATTAATATCCAATATAATCCTTATACTAATAATCTTTAAAGTAAGCCAATAAATAAAGTAAGTCTAGAGAATAGAGACTCTTATACTCCTAAAAGTGTCTGAGGATTGCATAATCATGTCCGTTGACATATGCAATAATCAAAAGCTATACTTTAAAAACTAAGACTTGAATGAATTTTAAAAACCTAAACTTCTCACTAAACAACCATCCCAATAACAGCTCAGAATTACTAACTCCGGAGGAGGTATCCCCTTGTTTTCATAGTAAAACAGGTGACCCAAGGGAACACCCTCCCCCCCCCCTTTTTCTTGCCCTGGGTCAAATAGCCCAGAGCGAAGAGGGCAGCAGAACGGAGACACTGCCGAAACAGACAGCCTACCTAGCTATAGTAGCAACTGTTAAGTGAATGACATTCTAAGCAGTAGATAATAGACCTAACAATAGAGGCCTCCAGAAATGGACTCGATATTTCTGAGATAAAAAATTCATGAATGTGGATGGCTGAGCGCAATGAGCAGCCTTCAAAAATCTATAATAGCGACACTATTAATGTAAGCCCAAGATGTAGAAGAACTCTTACTTCATGAGCCGAAATCTTAAGCACAACTGCTAAGTCAATGATATACCATAAGCAGTACCGATAGTTAATAGAATCCATTAACAATAGAATGGAGCGTAACGTCCTTCTACTAGGCATCAAAGACAGAAGAAGCTTACGCCCATAGTAATAAACAGATATCTGTTTATAAATACATAAACTGTACCCGGAAAGAGTAAAGGCCTATGCCCATACAAAGACGGAAGGACCTTAATAACAATAGGTTCTGGATATTGGAGCCTAACTCTTATGCTAAAATCCAACCTAAATAGTAACGGAATAGTGATTCCGAAACTACGAAAGTGAAAATCATCCATCGATAGTGCATGAAACTCACTGACTCTACAGTAAAAGAGAAACCAACAGAATTACTGTCTAAAAGGTCAGAATTTGAAAACTACTGTTTCCAGAGGCTCAAATGATTACTTAGCTAAATAAGAACCGAAGTTAAAATCCATACAGGAATTTAATCTAAAGATTCTAAGTCTATTTATCAAAAAGTTACTAACTGACTTAGATAAAGAGACATAAGACTCAATTGTAAACTATCCTAGAGTGCATAGGTATGAGGTAACATAAACCTATAACCTTAATAAAAACAGGCTGCAGTAGATCTTGTGAAACAAGTATACTAAAAAATTGCAATGAGTAGTATGGAGGGATCAACAATATGAACATAATGATCCCTACACTAACGACGGAAGAGCCTCCACTTTAGCCGCATAGAATAGCGAAGAAGAGGATCTCCTATAGTAAGAAATCGCGTCCAAAGCTCGTCCAGTACAATGCTTACAATGCAATACGGACCACACAACGGAATACATGAAGGTTGCGACCTTGCGGGTTGTGATAAAGATGACACGATTTACCCAGTGAAAAAAGATCCTCACATTGAGGAAGATTTCACGTTAAGTCCCACAGTAGACAAGAGAGTAAATTACCCATGATCTCTGTGAAGATAGAGATGCTATCAACAGAAATGTATTGTGGTTGTTTATCTTAGCAATACCTGCTGAAACAACAGCGCCGGAGGATACGCGTATCCTATCATTCCGTCCTATAGATCAATAGAGCGTTAACAACATTAGCTCAGAGATCTGGACAAGCCAACACATACATCTGCAATAGATTAGCAAGCTGTGTCGTAAATAAATCATCATTGGGCGCTCCCATAGATAGCAAATCTGATTGAATACTTGTTTGTTGAGAGTCCATTCTGACAGCAACAAGCGACCCCTAAGTGAACGGGAGTCTGGTAAAACAATCAGACGACCCGGAATATGACGGACCAAAACAGAACTTGGTGTACTATAACCAACAGACGGATTCTTTCCATTAAATTGAATAACGGAAACGAAAGAGTGCCTCCCTGGTTCCGGAGATACGCCACTACTGTCGAATTAACGGACAGAATTTGGGCATGCGTTTCTGAATAATGTTCATGCAATGACATAAAGCAAGCCTAAAAAACATTATTCCGCGGAAGAAAATTGGTTGCTAAGAGACTGCGGAACCCAAAGACCCTGGCACTTTGAATCCGTTGGGATCAGTATTATATCCCAATCTGTTTGACTGGCAACCGTCATAACAGCAACACTCGGGTCCGGCAACTGCGGTGGCACTCTCTGAGTCAACCACCGAATGTTTGCCCCAGTCTGAATCTCTTGTAACACTAGATAGACAAGAGAACGTGTAAATCGAGCAATTCATGGATTGCCGAAAAGTTGCCGTCGAAGAGAAGTTCCTCCGAGAACGAAGCGACTCTGAGAGAGTTCTTAACCTTACTATCCACACGTGTGGATGTAGCTAGGGCTGCGTCACGTCTAACCAACTCCAATCAGCCACTGAAGGGCGGAGTTATACGTGAACAAACTACTGCCCTCAAAAGAAATTACATTGAGAATAATATCCCGTAAATCTTTTCTTGAAGACGTAATGATAACGCCTCAGTAAGGCGGATTACGTATGATAAAGCGTCTAAGTTAAGTCTACTATACATCATGTCGTTTCCAACACTGAAGTTGGAAAAGACATAAACGGCGAAAAAGAATATTTCCAGTCTTTAACCACACCGTCTAGATGCATATGAACTCTCGGTATGCCCTGCTCTGCCAAAATAAACTATTCGTATAAATGATAAAACGGCAGAAATGAGCAACGCGGACAAGAAACTAAACTATCATGCTTGGTAGCAGGCTTGTATGCATATATAGCGTCGAAAAATAAAACACATGTTGTAATGACATTATTGGACTGCGTCGGTAAGTCAGGGACAATGTCCCTGAACCGATCGAAAAATCCGAGTCCAATGACGCTATAAGTCTCTTATCCAAGATCGTAGCAATGAAGTCCGAAATAACAATCACTGGAAGATAATGCCAGAAGATATGAAAGGCAGCTTCCGATACTACTAAAGGGAAAACTCGAAAACTTTCGAATCCCTTTCGCCATCCTGTCGGACCCTATAAGCGTTTGGTCGTCCGTATCTGATGCAACCGTGGACCGCACTGACCCAGCGCCGTCGGATAATTCCTGATTCGACCAAGAAACTGTCAATTGCTGGGATGCTGCGAAACAACTGTGCTAACTCGGATAGCACGTCCGTCACTGAGGCCTGAGGAGAAGCGGTCCTACAATGCATTGCCGCTGGAAGCTCCGTGATCGTTACCCCGTGCATACTACCAATATGCGAGCGAACAGAGTGTATAGGCCTCGTGTCCCTTGGCTACCGGATGGAGCGACCTATTCGCCGTGGAATCACTGAATGACGAAACTGATCGGATACTCGAGGTCACGTAGCCAATGTGCGGTCGTGTGCCCTGCTGTGAGGATGAGGAAGCATTAAGGACAGTCTCTAGGACTGTCAATATAACGGAGCGTCCCGACCGACAGACATATGCTCCGAATGTAAAATATCTGAACCACAACATGCGGTCCCCTATGTTGTTGGACGAGAGAGGGACCTCTCTCGCTCACAGCCCGGACGGACCTGGACAAGCCAGGAGCCGGACTAACAGGTTCCTCCGATCTGTCCTCAATCTGCCGTCACTGGGTGAGTACTAAAGTAATTAAAGTGCTCGCATCACCCAAATCTCCTTCCTAGACCGCCACGGACGAACCCGGCAGCCGAACCATTCGATGAATGTACGCTACACCGGGTGAGCTAGCGAATGTCACTCCGTAGGCGATAGACATATTCCATGAGCACTTATTGCCGCTAGCTCTTCATTAACTATGACGACAGAGGCACACTTTTGAAAGACATCTCCATAACTTTGCGAACAAGAAACCAGAAATGCTTGGTTATAGCAAGCATAAAATAATAATATATATAGCGTCGTTCAATAATTCGAAAGTTTGTGTGACATTATTGGACTATGTCGGAACCGAGGGACGATGTCCCTGAACCGAACCAAAAATTTCTAAGTCCACTGACGCTATCAGTTTCTTATCCGACATCGCAGCATTCTGGTCCGACGAAAGAAGCTGTAGAAGACCAAGTCAGATGACATACACAACAGCATATGTTGTTCCGAAAGGGAAAGCTCGAAATCCTCCAAATCCCTTTCGGTATCCCGTCGGACCGGATGAAATTTTCTGACGTCCGTACCCGCTTCCGCGGAGCGTCCCGACCCAGCATCGTCGGATAAAAAATATGCGACAGATTCAGTTGATGCTGGGATGCTGCGATAAACTGTGCTATTTAGGAAAGCACGTCCGTTCCCGAGGCCTGTGCAGTAGCGGTCTTACGATGCATTGCCGCCGGAAGCTCCGTGTACGTTGACTCCCGCACACTTCCTATGCGAACGTCCGGAGTCTGCAGGCCTCGTGTCCCTGGCTACCGGATGGTGTGACCTGGTCGCCGATGAATCTCTGACTGGCGAAGCTGACTGGATATCCGTGGTCACGTAGCCAAGAGCGGTCATGTGCGCAACTATGAGAATGAGGAAGCCTTATTGACAGTCTACTCCGGACTGACTATATGTCGGAGCGTCCCGAGCGACGGACGTATGCTCCGAATGCGAAACATTTTGTACCACAACATCTGGGGCCAGATGTTGTTGAACGAGAGAGGGGCCTCTCTCGCTTGCCGTCCAGATGGACCGGAACGAGCTATGAACCGGACTAAAAGGCTTCCTCCGTTCTCCCTCCGATCCGCCGTCACTGGGTGTGCATTAGGTTGATTTATAGTGCTCGCATCACCCCAAAATTCCTTCTAGACCGCAACGGACGAACCCGGCTGCCGAACCATTCAGTGAATGAACGCTACACCGGGCGAGCTAGCGGACGTCAAAGGCCGTCGAACCTACTAGGGTCCTCTTAGGCAATTGGCGTATTTACATGAGAACTTTTCCGCTAGCCCTTCATTAATTGTGATGACGGAGGCACACTGTTGGAAGACATCACAGATACATCACCCTAATCTTGATCGTCTGAAAATAGAAATTGATAAAGTAGAGTGACCCTGCGGGGAAAGGACCCGAGTGTCCAATTCCCCAATAACATACCGTGACATACGCTTCCCATATTGTCATCGAAATCATACGATACAGAACAGGAGTTAATGCGAGTACACTGACCACATATAGAATGATTATAAAGTCAGAGGAAGACTTCCTCTTATTACAATTGATCAATATCCTTTCAATGTGAAAAGAAAACAAGTCCTGGTACTCGCACTAACCCCTGGCAATCAAAATACATAATAATAATATGATCCATTAATATAGAAAAAATAATTGAAATCAAAATATTTTGAAAAAATATTTTTTTCAGAACAGCCCAAGTTTCTGAAAAGTAACGTTGAGCCCCAATGGATCCCAAGCCTAAGTGTGGACAAAAATTTTAAAAATATTTTAAACAATTTATTCAACACTTACGAACAATAATAATATATCTAGTTATGATTAAAATAACATCAAGATATTATTTTCCAGAAATCCCCCCCTCACACAGAGGGCTGTTGTAAATGTAAACAATGAGTGTAAAAACACTAAAATAAGACTCCAGGCACCCAGGCCCGAAATCAGTTACCAAAAATACACTATCTGATGCAAAACAGAGACTTCCAGGGAAGAAACTGCAGAACATCAGATGGTAGATGCAGATGCAGAACACAACGCCTAACCACCCGTAGGTGAAGACGTAAACATGGGGAAAAGAACAGAATTCATTCTGTTATTCAGCTAAAACTCCCAAGAAAATTTAGTAATAATAATTACAAAAACTATGCCAAAAGCATGGGAGAATAGCAAGGGGGGACTTAAAGGCCAGAGAGAGAGGAAAACACTTAAAAAAACAGTGTAACTAAATAATCAGAATGACAACAAAATGGCTGCTGCCTCGAAAATAGGTAACTTAACATAATTTCATTAAAAAATTTTAAGTTACAGCCCTGATAATATTCTGTCACACATTTTTTCCTCTCCTCCTTCTCTATCCTCCTTAGAATCACCATTTCACTAATATTTATGTGTCTGGCATCATTTAAACTGAGATTTACAAGCACAAAGATCAGTCAGATGTTAACTGATGAAGGGCCAAACTTAGAATGATTAATGGCGCCAATTTCGGAACGTCCTTGACACTGCGCATGCGCAGTAGAGGCGAAGTGTGGAGGGCCTTTCAGGACATGTTTTCTTTGGTTTTAGATGCAAATTTTGGGGATTGGGGGGCAAAATTTGTGTTTGGCCCTATATTTTAAGAGTTAGCACCAGCTATGTCTGGGTCATTGGTACAGTATAAAAATATAACTACAAAACACAAAACCAATTATTTATTTATTTATTTATTTATTTATTTATTTATTTATTTATTTATTTAACGGAGTTTAACAACATTTTCGACAGCAAGGGTCACAAAACCATTTACCATTCCTTCAGTAGAAATTTGATTAACTGCCTATGAATTATAAAATCAACTCCTGTTAATTGAATAAAAAATCTTATTTATTCATTTATTTATTTATTGGTGTTTAAGGTCACATATTTCTTCACAATGGCTAATCATGACCACAACATGGACATAAAGTCAAGTTTAGTCAATCATTAATACCCATTTTAGAGGACTTCTACCCCAAGCATTGTTGACTGGGACCTACTTTACCAGTAAAACAGAGCTTGTTTACCACAGTAAACAGGCACTGCTTCACTTCCCAGGGTTCCCACATGAGAAAAAATCTTGCACTTTGTCATAAAATTACCCTGATAACTGCCGAGTTCCTCATGTTTTAGACCTATCTGGCTTCAATATATCCAATACGGGCATTTGATCTATTATATCTTGTTATACATAGCACCTTGGGCTCTGTCAAACAAGATATAATAGAATAAATGCTCAATTATCTCAAAAATACAGGAAAGTGATGAAATCCCTGTTAATTGATTACCCTGTTGTATAATTCCCACTGTCAAAGTGGCTCTTCATTTAACAGGGTTCCACTATTTTATAAAGATCATTAGAACTTTTGAAGTTCAAATTACAATTGTTTTATTGTGCTAAAACTACAGACCCAAATGCATTTTTCCAAGAGAAGAAATTATTTGATAGATATGACAGACAGAAATTATCATCCATATTTATTACCGATGTAACTAAAACATAAATTCTTATATCAAACTTCCTTCCACCAATCAGGTAAGGTTTTTCTAGATATCTCTGTACTACATATGTTTCTGGTCCTTCCCTTGTTGGGTCTAGCTGGGGTTGATATTCCCCCTGCAAACAAATAATGTAGAAACTTATAGTATAGTAAATACCTCAGGAATAAATACATAAATGCAAATCCAAATCATCGTTTGGAGGTTCTGGGTAGTGTATCTGGGTAGTTCCTTGTCAGATCATCCAATAATAAAAATAGATTTCTTCACCTCACCTCCTCTGGTTTCAACTAAACCATGTGTATGTGTTTGGACTACTGCAAATAGGGCAAATGCTAAGTTTTAATGAAATCAGACCAGAGGGTCATAAGACATAGCCTGGCAAAATTTAACAATTTTGGCCAAAAGACTGTTCATAATAGTCATATCTCAGGAAGAACTAAACCAATCTTGATGATCTTGTATCATTGGAAAGGTCTGACTAAATATATAATTACCTTCGATCTTTACTTTGACCTTAAATTTGACATGATGGATCATCATGTGACCAAAACATATTAGCAGGCCCAATTGAATGCCAAATATATTTTCTACACAATATTAAAAATCTGTGGGTGTAATATTTGTAGGTAGTTTGTAGTTATGCAGTCAAGAATGCCATAACATGCCATTTCAGGGTTGGCTATCAAATTTAACCCTTTACCCAACGTAACGGCCAAAACCGGCCAGCGTTATTCACAAAAATCGCCAATGAATTGTTATTATTTTTTTCATTTTTTGTCTCAAAAACATAGGTTATGACCCCTCTTTGGAACGAGCTCGTCGAGCTCGTTCCAAAGAGGGGTCATAACCTATGTTTCTGAGACAAAAAATGAAAAAAATTAGTTATTCAAGAATTTTGTTTGCAAGTGTCGTCTGCTTTTCGTGTTAGGTAAAGGGCTAATGAATACATTGTTAGTACACAGAAGTGAACATTCTGATTCTGACAACTTTACTATTCAGTATCAGGTGTCCATTTTTCACTAAGTTTATACCGGTATATCAATTTTTGCCAGTGAATCTCTGACAATACCCGAAGCTCCAGAAGAGAATGATGAGAGAGGGTCAGTGGCATAGAAAGGGATTTGGGGAGATGGATGGGGACAGGTGGTGGTAAAACATATCGTTGCACAATTGTAACCCATTCTGAATATATCACAGAAGAAGTGCACAAGAGAGTTTGGAAAATTGGGAGGGGCTAAACACATCCTCATCCCTTAGGATTCTACACCACTGGTGAGGTAGCTCAGAGACAGGTAATATTTGTCTGTGAAATCCAGCATGAACAATCTGCTGGGCAATGTAAGATCTGAGTTCACAATGCCCATATTATCAACAGATTCTTATGTCACACGATCTAAATGAATTCTGCAATCTAAGCAAACCTGGAATCAAAGTTCTTCAACGTGAGTTATCTGAAGAAATAGTGCAATATGCATGACAGAGGATAAAGAATGAACTCTGTAGTTTCAAAGATTTATTACATATTCAAAATCAGAACTGCAAATTTACAAGTTCAGCTCACATTCTAATGAACCAAAATTGTGTCAGTTGTATCTGCTACTGGAGATGGATTTGAAGATTTTTTAGATGAACCTCAGTGCCTAAAGATATAAAGCTTCACAGCTTTGTAAACTGCCTGTATAATAAATTACCTTTGACAGGAATGGCTGCAGAAGAGTCTGAAAGGTTTGATGACTAGAAAATCAACTTTTGCACCTACCTGGACCATCAATACAATTTCGTGAGCTGTCACCACACAAGTTATTGAGCCATCCCACCCACATTATTTTCATCCAGAGTTTACATTATTGGGCAAAAAGATGCACTGACTATAGCTAACTTTGTGAAAAATGGACATCTAACACGTAATAACAGAGTTACAAGAATCAGAATGTTCACACTTGTGCACTCTTGGTAATACATTCATTAAATTTTATAGCCGATCCTGAAACTGCATATAATAGCATTTTTCATTGCATAACTACTATCTACAGCACAGTCGTTGTGGAGTGTCCTGGTTTTACGTATACGTGGAAAAATATCACAAATCATTTCACGGATGCCAACATGTGAAAAACGTTGTGAATGATAGTTCTATGAAACATGCCTGCATGAAATTGCATGAAAGTGATTAATATAATTTCCAATGTCTCTGAAAATTGAGCAATGTGCAATTAATCCAGTACACAAATAATCACGGGAATCAAGTGATAGACTTATTCTCAAGGCGGTGAAGTCTGAACACTGTTTTTAGAAGATATCAAATTACACTGCAAGTAGGAAGAAGATGCAGCAAGACCGCAATTAATATTCTTTTTTTTTTATGTGGTCATAAACTATTTTACAAACCCGCGTTACTTTCCAGATGAATCTTGAACCCTCAAGCCCAAACACCATTGTCGCCCATTTCAAACGCCGTGGGGAAACGCAAATAAATTATATTTCTGATCATATTGTAGGTTTCAGAAATCGGCTTTTGAGTGATTTTGTGGGCCGGTTCCGTCTCATCAGCATTCAATAGAAACAGCCTACGATTTAAAACTAGAGGCTCTAAAGAGCCTGTAATCGCTCACCTGGAACTACATATAAAATGTGATTTCCTATAGGCTTTCCATGGTAACTATGAGCTGCAATTGTGGCCATGTTTGCAACATTACATCAACATTACATGAGGATCATTGGCAGAAGGTGTCCAAGTCTTCAATCATGTGAAGTTTCAAAACATTTCACTTTGTAGTTTCAGAGGGGAAGATTTTTGCAAAATCCATCAATCAGAATCAGAGAATGTCTCTCTGGTGGCCACATTTTCCAACCAATGGGAACAATGAAAGTGTCAATGACACTGTAGCTCAACTTGTTAAGACATGTACATGTATTGTATGTGACACAGCAATGACAAACAGCTAGGCAATGACCTGATAACAAAGGTACATATAAAGTATTGTAACGGTCTGTACATAAATACTGACCGTAGCCTGTAACAAATGTATAGGCAAAGTATTGTAAAGGTGGGCAACAGTCAGATGCTAAACTAGAAAAGAAAACAAAGGGACTCCCAAAACACTCGTTCCTGTCCCAAGGTGATAACAAAGGAACCCAAGAAGTTTCGTGAAGATCGGTTCATAAATACAGCCTCTAGCCTGAGCCGTATATAAGTTGTGTACAAACTAGAGACTCTACAGAGCCTGTAATCGCTCACCTGGAACTACATATAAAATGTGATTTCTCATTGGCTTTCCATGGTAACTATGAGCTGCAATTGTGGCCATGTTTGCAACATTACATCAACATTACATAAGGATCATTGGTAGAAGGTGTCCCAGTCTTCAATCACGTGAAGTTTCAAAACATTTGAATCCATCAAACAGAATCATAGAATGTCTCTGGTGGCCAAAGTTTCCAACCAAGGGAACAAAAAGAGGATCGTTTGTAGAGGGCTTCCTATAGACCATTCTTGCCAAGTTTTGGTTCCATCAGCTCAGTAGTTTCAGAGAGAAGATGAAAATGTGATTTCCCATAGGTTTTTTTTCTGTAGTAACTATAAACCGCAATTGTGGCCATGTTTGCAATACGATCAAAATTAAAATGAGGAACGTTGTGGAGGGTATCCCAGTTATCAACCATGCACAGTATCAAAACATTTGGCCCAGTGGTTTCAGAGGAGAAGAGTTTTCAAAATTGACTAATCAGAATCAAAGAATGCTTCTGGCGACCACGTTTTTTCACGCAACAGGAATAAAATGAGTAACTGTTGTAGAGAACCTCTCATAGACAACACCTGCCAAGTCTGGTTCAAATGGGCTCAGTACTTTCAGTGAAGATGATAAAAATGTGATTTCCCATAGGGTTTCTATAGTAACTACAAGCCACAATTGCAGTCATAATTGCTACCTGATGAAGATTAAAATGAGGATCTGTGGTAGAGGGGGTTACAGTCATCAGTCACACTAAGTTTTCAAACCATTTGGCCTTGTAGTTTCAAAGAAGATTTTCTTGAAAATACACACATTTATGAATTCTGTTTCAACAAAAAAAAAATCAGTAAAAGAAGGTTAAATATTCTGAAAATTACAATTCTCTCAGACAGTATTCTCTTTTCATAAAAGCTTTGGGTAGGTAAAGGGTTACAGTTGAACACACTTTCCTCCAATATTTGTCAAATCTTAAAAGATAAACAATAATTACTGTCATCTAAGCTGACATGATTGAAACAGAATACAAATGAAAACTGTTCATGTTACTTTTTTAGAAAATACTGTTATCAGATTGAAGTTGACAGATGCCTGCAAATCCAGAAGACTAATGATGCAAAAATCAAGGTGCAGTTAAAATGGTTTACAGTAAAGTCAAAAAAGGTTGTGTAGGATAATCCAAAAATTATGTATCATTTTCTTTTTTCTCTTCCCACACTGATAAGACCAGAAGCTAACATCATTTTATGGAAAGCTCTCACTGACAGCTTTCTAGAAAATGTCAGATTCTGATCTTGCCAGGGCAGGAGAAGCAGTTTACTTAGTTTATTGCAGTTATGCTACAGCTTATTTTGACTTGTACTGTGCACACAATATTTTTGGGTTTTTTCTCATTCCTCAGTGGAGAAAACTGGAACCAACCCTTACCAGATTCTCAAAAAACAAGTATTTTGCTGGCAATACCGATCTTTTTGTGCAGACAGGAGGGGCATTGGGTTAAGCATTAGAATATAGCCTCTGGTGGCCACATATTTCCATCCTCTCATAGACCATTCCTGCGAAGTGTGGTTCACGTCGGTTCAGTAGTTTCAGGCACCCAGTTATTAATTATTGGTGCTTAACGCCACTTCAGTAGCTAAGGCTATCGTGGTGATCCTGGTTATTAACAGCGCAAGCTTCTAACGTATGCCGGAGTCGGAATAAGTAGATAGGTCGAAAATCGGTGATTTATTTATTTATTTATTGATGTTTAAGGTCACATATTTATGCACAATAGCTAATCATGACCATGACAGTTTTACGGGTGGAGGAAGCCGGAGTACCCAGAGAGAACCACCGAGCAACGACGAGCAGCTGCCAGCTCCCCAACATCGTAACTTCGCGCTGCAGCAGACAGGGTTAGATTGGTTGAAGACATGCGTACCATCGACGTGCAGGACGCCTTAGTACACAGCGTCATGGAGATGAAGTGTCTTGCCCAAGACACAACGCGGTTGCCGCAGGTGGGATTCGAACCGAGGACCTCTCGGCTTGCAGCCTGCACCTCTACCTACTGAGCCACCGCGCTCCCCGAAAACCGGTGATATAATGTGTACAACCTTACACTTGTCGAACTGAATTCCAATGGAAAGTATCTGTTAGAGCAAACACGCTTCTGAGGCAACCAACAGGTGACCCCGTTCAGGTGTACAATAATTCCAATAATGAAATTCCAATTGAACCGTGCGAATATACCAGAATGTGAATTCTCCTGTGTACCATCTCTGGTAGAAAGCTGGATTCAGAACATGGAACGGGCTATGATTAACAGACCCGTCACGGACCGTCCCCCAAATAATTCATTGTTCCCTAGGTCCGTTACAACCAATGACTGTTCGGAGAAAGAATATACTACTCCGAATAATGTCAAAAACTGAGAACGTATGCATAGACGACCCATTGAAAATTCCATAACTGATCCAAATAGCCACAAAATTCTCATGAGCTCTATAAGCAGAGAAAGAATTTTATAGAATCTAATTAATAATGTGTCTGCCTAATAAATATACATATTATGCACGCGAGCAACAGAATCCTGCATGTACTCATCTGAATACAGCCTGTATCTACGGTATGACCGAGTGATACAAGTATAACCAGGAAACAGAATGAATAATACGACGTTAAAGCAGTCAAACTGAGTTATAAACTCATACGTCATAAGAAAAGGGCAAACCGTTCTGAGCGAAACTTTTCTGAGTGGACTAATTGCCACATTAGAGAATGTCGCCCAGATAGCCGACATGTCAGCCAGACAGGTACACGAAGGCTAGCAATTTATTGTCAAGGAAAGATATGCTCGAATATGACGTATAAACGAACAGGAAACAAACCAACTAAATAGTGGATGTGCCCATGAGGTCGCCGTTAGAACACAACCCAGCCACCAATCGAGGAGCCATGAATGGCATGCATATACTTGAATGCATACAAGGCTTATGGGAAGAAAACTACGTCCTGCCCTGCAATCGCCTCTTAACATATTGGCAGGGGAGGCGACAAATAAATCCTATCGAACCCCTCTCACCCACAATACTAGAATCTCTAGATAAGTCATGCCGCCGCAGTAGAATTAAGGCTATACTGCTACTGCTATTCTCAATAAGAGTAATACAGCGAAAAAGCTTATAGTCAAAGCAATAATAATAACAGTAATCTGGCGCGACTCGTAACGCTTTTGTGTTAGTTATCAAATAGTAATGGAACCGCAGGGCTCCCTCACGTCTGACCGACTCCATAATGCCACTAAGGACAGAGGGGGACATGATGACCAAATAATACACCATATTGACATAATATCCAATCTCTCGAGTGGAAGTATAATCCACAACAACAGATTGGATAGAAATGAAGAGGGAGACGAAAACAATATTCCGACAACCGATTATAAAAACCTAGATGAACTCCTTACATTCGATCCGAAATCAGGAAATATATTCCTGAGGAGTTTAGTATAGGCATTTGAAGAAACGCTCATTAATCACACTAGGTTAATATGGCGTCATCAATAGGGCTTATCGCCTCAGATAACTAACACCAAACCATACTGATAGGAAGAGAATAACCTCCTCTAACATAATGGTATCATGTCCAATAGAACAATGAACTCAGCCTACCTGAAGTAGCTAAAGGTCTTCATATTTGTGGAGACAATTAAAAGGCTGATAACTGCGGCCTTAGAAGACACTAAGGAGACTTACAATGCTAGGCATGGCTTAGAAGTCTTCATCTCCGTGAAGACTGATATTTTGGTGTAAGTTGCGACCTTGAAAGCTCACTGAATGGGGACTTACAACTACCGTCGCGCAAGGTAGGGAATGAAGAGCCGCTATTTTTAACAGCCGTAATTTCCAAAGAGACAGTAGTCTCAAGAGATAAATTATTTCAGTTATGTTATTGCATAATTACTGAAAAACACCACTCATGATTCCAGCTAGGCTACTATGGTGTAAACAATAAGACTCAAGTCTGTGACACCTAGGAAAACAAACTGAAAAACACTCTTTCCTTTAGCAGTTTTATTCCCAAAAGACAGCGGTCTGAGCCCAGCTAACATAGCTTAGAAGTCTTCATCTCCATGAAGGCAGATATCTCAGTGTAACTTGCGACCCTGAAAGCTCACTGAATGGAGACTTACAACTATTGTCGCGCGAGGTAGAGAATGACGAGCCGCTATTCTAACAGCTGTAATTCCCAAAAGAGACAGTAGACTCAAGGTAGCTACGCAGTTATGAGTCTTCATCTGCATGAAGACATATCTGTGTCACCTGTGGCCTCTGAAAGCTCACTAAATGGAGACTTACAACACTAGCTGCAAATGTTTAAGAAAAGACCGCAGTAACAGTACATAAGGCTACTATGGCATCCACAATAGCTATTAAATGTCTTAAAGCCAAGGAATACAACACTGAGAAGGAAAAGACGTAAAAAAGGCTCTATTCCAAACAAGACAGCTGTCTCAGCCTATCTGTGTACTATCGAACCTCTATTCATAAGGAATAGGGCATAACATTTCTTATACTATTGCTAAGGCAAGGAAGACGTCATTAATCAGGAAAAAAAAGCCCTCGACGCCTCAGCCAAAAGATCTGGGGAGGAAAGATCTTTGTCTTTCCATCGCCCGGTATAATAAGCTGTTTTTTGCCTAGCAAATGCAGGCTTATATTCAGATGGAACAAGATTCGAAGAGCTTATGACTAAAATTTCATAGTCTTAAGGTACCCTTCTGTAAGGGATGGAGACTCACACTCCGTAGCCCTCTCACCATCCAAATGTTCCATCTGAAAATATGGTCAACACCATCCGACTGAACGGATGACTGGACCAACGCAGCACCGTCTGACAGTTCACCATCGGAGCCTGTTAACGGTAGTACCAGCGACTACTGGGATGCTGTGATACGCAGAGCAATATGTGGCAGCCAGTCTGTGAACGAGGCAAGCAGAGCAATGATAATTCGCTTGTTACCATAAGCTACTCACGGAACTGAGATCTGGCCCCAGATCCTCTACACATGTCCCGTATAAAAATACCTCTAATGACTAGCTATCAACTCGAACATGCGAAGTCGGATAGCTAGTCTGCGGTCAACACGCTTCATAAATGAAGCAGTGTAAGAAGCCATAGCTGCAACCGGATCAGACTGCAGTGTGGAAGGAGCGTTCCGAACAGCAAGCCTGAATGGGCATCTCAACTCACTAATGTTTCTCGAATCAAAAACAGTCAACCCCGACTGCTGATGGAAAAGGAGAGGATACTCCAGCTCGCGGTCTACTCCACACCTTGCCGAGTGTTCCGTTAGAAACTTGTAGGCATCTACGCCTTAGCGTGCATATCCATGGAAGAAAAGGAAGCTGTAACAACAGCTGACCCGGCTGAAGTGCGGAAGAAGCATCCAAACCCGTCAAATTTTGGACGGATGCTCCTACTCATTGAAGAAAAATGCTCTACACTCGCGATCTGTCCCCAGATCTCGCCGAGTATCCTGCTGAGAAACTTCCAGGCTAATCCCCTTTTGTTCGCTTCCATGTGAGAAGAGGAAGCCATAACTGCCGTCGGCCCCGGCTGCAGTGTGGAAGGAACATTCTGTTGCATGTTCTGACTCAATATGGTTTCTCAGAATGGACACAGTCGACACCGACTGTTAACGGGACAGAGAGGGTTCTCCAATCAGTGATCTCACCCCCAGATCTAGCCGAGCATCCCGTAGAGAAACTTCTGGCTTCTTCTACATGCACAGATGACTGGACCGACCCAGCACCGTCTGATGGCTCATTACCGTAGTCTGCTGATGGGTGCCCCTTGCTGGGTTTGTTAATCTGCGATAAGCTGTGCAAATTGCAAAGCAAGTCCGTTATGGAGGCTTGTGGAGCAGCGGCTTATATTCTCCGCCGCATGTTGCTCCCGGGATGGAGATCGGGCCGCCGATCTCTTCATCGAACGTCCAGATGAATCAAGCCTCGAATCACTAGCTACCAGATGGACCGACTTCGAGGGCAAAGACTGGAGCATCTTCGCTCAGCTGCATAAACATCTGGAGTTGGGTAGCTAGTGTGCGGTCGCATGTGCTTCGTGGAGGAAGAAGCCGTAACTGCAGCTGGCCCCAGCTGCATTGTAAAAGGAGCGTCCCAAGTGGCCTGGGAGGACAATTGCTCCGACTCAGTGAAAGTTTGTCAAAGCAATAGTCGACCCCGACTATTACTGGGTCAGAAAAGGCTCTTCCGCTCGCTGTCTGATCCAGACCTCGCTGAGCTTCCCAAAGAGAAACTTCTTCCCTTTCTTTGTCCTTATTTTGCCATCGTCGCTGGGTGAGCTTTTGATTAAAAGGTGCTCGCTTTATCCAAATCTACACTCTCCTCGACCACATCGGACATACTCGGTATTACGGTTCCCACTATCGGGTATCTGCCTGACCGGTCGAGCTAGCTGCTGGAATAAGAGGCCTTATTCCCTTTATATTCTCGAGCACCCTAGCAGCTAGCTCTGTTTGCTCCTCAGAGCGCGACGATGGCAGCACATTCTGGACAGGTGTTGCAATACCATCATCATGTTCTTGTTCCTCTGGAAAAGAAACTGAAAACTCGAATTATCTTGTGGTGACAGCCCCGTTATCGGAACTTCACTGCGAATACATAGAGTGACACCCGCTTCCAACGTTATTGTCCTAATAAGTCAACCCTGACCACACAAGTAGGACTTAAATCAGTAGGAGTGCAGCGACTAAAGGCAAGGCAACAAGCATGTAAATCTGATGTAGACTACTTCGCCCTACACTGAGAGTAGTAATTTCATAAATAATTATAATCCAAACAAGTTCACTGCACTCCTAACATCTAACATATAATCATACAATATAAGGATGCATGATGAAGACAATCAAAAATAATTTCGAAATAAATCAGAACAAATTTTTTCCAATACTCATTTAAAAGTGTCCGAGGATTGTATACTAATGCCCGTTTGACACACGACATATACAAATGCTTCACAGTGAGCTACACTTTAACAAGATGCGCTGTCACAGTGCTGAAGCTGCGACGATTTGTGCAATGCCAGTGATGTTTTAAAACTCGTTTGTGACAAAAAAACTCGTTGGTGACAAAAAAAACCCATTGGTGACAAGTCCATAAATGTAACAGAAATTATCCGAATGACATGCACTATTGAGAGGGTGTAGACATCATGAAGATACACTTGCATACCAAGTATGGTATTATTCCATCACATATTTTAGGAGTTATGGTATTTTTTAAACTCGTTGGTGACAGATCAACCGACAGACAGACGGACATTGCCACATATAGAGCTGCTCATCGCAGCTGAAAACAGTACATAAATGAGACATAGTTATTGCTTCACACCAAGCTACACATTAAAACCATCCCAGCACCGACTCAGGACTACTGACACCGGAGGAGGTCTTCCCTTGCTTTTCACTATAAAGCCAGATGATCATACGAGAAAAAAACGTGCCCCCCCCCCTTCCCCATGTTCTGAGGTACATATCCTCAGAATGAAGAGGTCATCGGCAGAACAGTGTCAATGCTGGAACAGACTGCCTTAATAACTATAGATGTAACCATTAATGGATGACATTCTGAGCAACAGAAAGAGGATCTAAAGATCTAAGGTCACCGGAGATGGACTCTAAATTTCTCAGGTAAAACTTGGTAAATGAAGAGGGCTGTGTCCAGTATGCAGCCTTCATGAGATCAGTAATGGCTATACTGTTAGAATAAGCCCAAGAAGTGGACAGTGCTCTAACCTCGTGCGCTGATATATTATTAACCGAATGTAGATCCGAAGATAGATTTTCATAGGCAATGCATAATGCCAACCGAATCCATCTAGCGACTGAATGAACAGAAATATCCTTTCTGTTAGGAATCAATGAAAGAAAGAAACGTTTTCTTTTTTTTCTAATAAAATCTGATCGTGGTTTATAAATGCTCATAGCCCTGACTGGACACAGCAAAGGTCTACAGTTATCCGAGGATGACAAAGCCTTAATGATAATAGGTTCAGGCCGCTTATCTAGAATCTGATTCTTAGCACAGAAACCCCACTTCCGTAGTGAGAGTAATGGTATTACCCACACTATGGTAGTGAGATTCATCAACAGATAAAGCATGAAGTTCACTGACTCTTCTAGCAGATGGAAAGGCTAAGAGAAATGCCATTTTATAGGTCAAGAATTTGAACTCGACAACATCCAGTGTCTCAAACAGAGCTTCTTTGAGCTTCAACAGAACCCAAGCCAAATTTCACTTAGGAATTAATCTGAGGGTTCTAGGTCTATTAACAGAGAAATTTCTAACCAGCTTGGACAATGAAGTATTTGATCCAATAGCCAAGTTATCATGATGAGCGAAATGTCTGATAACATAGACCTATAGCCCTTAATAGTGACGGGCTGCAGTTTGAGAACATCAAACAAGCTGACCAAGAAATTAGCAATATTTGGTATGGACGGATCATAAATGTCTATCGACTGATTCTGACACCAGCAGAAGAAAACCCTCCACTTCGCTGCGTAGTTCAACTTAGAGGAGGACCTCCTGCAGTTAGAAATTGCATCCACTGCGTGTCGTGTAAACTGTTTTCCCTGCAAGAAGGACCGCACAACGGAAATACGTGAAGGTTGAGACCTTCGGGGTTGTGATGCAGTACGCGTGACTTCCCCTGATAAAGAAGGTCCTCTCATGGAGGAAGCTTTCGGGGAACGTCCCATAACAGACACCTGAGAAGATTGATCCAAGGTTTCTGTGAGGACAGAGGTGCTACAAGCAGAATTTTGCAACGAGACTGTTTGATCTTTAACAGAATCTGCTGAGTCAATGGAGTTGGAGGATACGCATATCATTCCGTCCCATGAGATTGCCTGAGCATCTACTGCGTATGCTCGATGATCTGGGCATGGCGACACGAACGTCGGTAACTGATCGTTCAGGTGTGTCGCAAACAGATCTATCATAGGACGATCCCACTGGTAGCAAAGCAAATCTGCCTGAATATTCGCTTGTTGAGAGTCCACTCCGATGGCAACAGGTGACCTTTCCAAGAAAGCGAGTCTGCTAGTACATTCATACGACCCAGTATATGACGGACAGAAAGATGAACATGATGATTCATGACGTATAGGAGAAACCTCTCTGTTAATTCGCATAATGGAATTGAATGAGTGCCGCCTTGGTTCCTGATGTAAGCTACTACTGTCGAATTGTCCGACAAAATTTGAACATGGACTTTCGCTATTATGTGAATCCAATGTTGAAGAGCTAGCCATATTGACATCATCTCCTTGATATTTATGTGCCTCTGTAGGAACTGAGGGTCCCAAACACCCTGACACTTCAAGTCTGCAGGACTTAGGGTCGCGCCCCAACACGTCTGACTCTCATCCGTCAAAATCGTGAAAGCTGGATCCAGCAGTTGCAGTGGAACTCCCCGAGTTAACCACTGAAGATCTGCCCAAATCTGAACCCTTTGTTTTACTATGTCCGTTAATGCAATACTGGTTTCGAGCAAAAGAGTCTTCACACTCCAGTTCTGAGTAGAGAATATCTGGAGGGGATGTGTGTACGCAGGTGGCCCATCAGAATAAGATCTGCAGCCACTACGCACAGCCCCATCAGACGCATGAATTCCCTCGCTGTTAATGCATCTGAGTGTAGACAAAAGCGAACATAACAACTGACTAATTTCGCTCTGGGTAACGACGAACCAGATTGTTGTGAGTCTCAAAGCTCATTCCCAAGTGAGTGAGCAACTTGGACGGAGCTAGATCCGACTTTTTCTCGATTTACAATAAAATGAGACATCGTTGTAATAGAAGCAGACCCTGAACATCGTTCTGAAGAATAATTCTGTTGCCGTATCTCTGCAGAATGTCGTCCAAGTAAGCCGACGTTACTGCAGACGAATGACCTCGGAAGTATGACATTACCAAGTTCATTATTCGAGTGAATGCCTGGGGAGCCTGGTTCAGACCAAAGCACATTGCTCTGAACTGATAAACCTTCCCTTGTACGGTGAACCGCAGGTACTTTTTGAATGCCGGATGTACCGGGACATGAAAGTACGCATCCTTTAGATCCATGCTTGCCACATAGTCGTTCACTTGAATGCTCACTCTTACCGACCGAATGGTCTCCATATAGAATTTTTGAGCCACGATAAGCCTGTTTATCCAGCTCAAGTCTATTAGCGGTCGGAACGAGCCATCTGGCTTTGAAATGGGGAACAGGTGACTGTAGAAACCCTGAGAATCTTGATTCTCAACGACCTCTATTGCTTCCTTTAATAAGAGAGCCTGTACCTTTGCTAGGAGAGACTCTCTTTTGAAAGGATCCGACGGAAGATTTGTCCAAAGTGGGCATCTTGTTTGTGGGGGTTTCGCTCGGAATGATAGCCGTAGGCCGTCCGAGACTACACATCTCACCCACTGAACTTCCGTGACTGCTATCCAGTTTCTCGCGAAGTTTGATAGCCTTCTGCCAACTGGCATGCAATAGAGGTCTTGAACATCACCTGTATGACCTGCCAGGCTTACGGGAGGAGAAACTACATCCACCCCATGAAGAATCTCATCCCGTTGGCCTAGAGGCGTCTGACCGATAGTCCCGATCAGACCTACGCCCCTTTCCCGAGTCGCTATATTGATGACCTCCAGAGTAATTGTAGAAGAGTTTCTTGTACCATCATGAGAAGTTCCCTTTTGACGTTTTAGACTTGGAACATCCTCCTTTACTCTTGTCTGCTGAAGCAGGTTGCTGAGACACCGACTTCAATAGCAGAGCACTTGACGCTTTCTTAGTAGCCTGTTCACAGACTAACGAAAGCTTGTCGTCAAAAATAGTATGTCCAGAGACCGGAGCGACGCGGAGAGAGCTTTTCACCTTGTCATCTATAAGTGATGATGACACAAGGGCAGCATCACATCTGATTAACTCCAGATTAGCCACTGTTAGGGCGGAGTTATACGTGGTATACATAATTGCCTTGGAAAGAACTCTAAGAGAGGTACGAACCTCCTTAATTTCTTTCCCATTGAGACGTTGCGCCATAGCTCTGATAAAGTGATCTGGGTAGGACATTGCATCCAAATTCGCTCTATTTTATGAAATTGTCGTTTCTATGACGTCTGAGCGAATAGTGAATGATGCAGGTAAGGATACATCTAGATCCCCGGCCTGCTCATCCAAATGCACAGGAGCTCTCTGAACATCTCCAACCATTTTAAATGAACGTGGGCGAAGAAACGGTATGTTTATGGAAGATGTAGATAAGAAACCGCCTTTTTTCCTCAAACTCGAGAGGTTGAATACAGTGTCGTCTACATGGCCGAAGGCCTGCAAACCTGCTTAGACTGAACTGGAAAAGAAAGAACTTCTTCCTTTCTCCGAAAAAAGTCTGCGTCGGGTAGCTAGGATGCGGTCGTGTGTGCTTTATATTTGAAGCGGAAGAAGCTGTGACTGTAGCCGAGGCCAGCTGCAATCTAGACAGAGCGTCCCGAATGGCAGGTGTGGACATATGCTCCGGCCCACACTAGTTCTTCACCACAACGTCTGGCCCCAGATGTTGCTGGGATAGAGAGGGACCTCTCCCGCTCACGGCCCTGTCAGATCTCTTACCAAAACACTTGCTGGCTTCTTCCCTAGTTCTGTCGTCGCTGGGTGAGAATGTTTAGATTTTAAGGTGCTCGCTCTACCCACTACACTTCCTTCGACCGCAACGGACATACCCGGCATCACAGCTCCCACGGACGGAGTAACTGCTTCACCGGTCAAGCTAGTTACTGGCAAAGGATTGAAACCACGGCCAGAGGCTTTATCCCTTGCCTTATATTTAGGAGCACCTTAGCAGCTAGCTCTGTTTGCTCATCAGAGTGCGATGACAGGTAGCACACATTTGGTAGGTGTCACATAACCATCACCATGTTCTTGTTCCTCTGAAAATGAAACTGAGAAACTTGAATAACTCTGCGGCGAGAGAACTGGCATTGGCCTCTCACCGCTAACAACATATTGTGACACCTGCGTCCAACGTTTGTCATCCCAATCAACAGATGTGGGACAAGAATTTGTGGGAGAACATCGACTATAAGCAAGGCAACAAGAAGCATGTAAATTTCAGGAAGACTTCCTCGCCTTGCATTTTGAGCAATAAGCTTTCATAATTAATAAAACAAAGTCAATTGAACTCCCACCAACTCCACAATAAATATATGATAAAGATACATAATTAATCAACAATCAAAATACAAATCAAAAAATTAATTTCCAAAAATCATTCGAAAAAATTTTGACAAAAGCCCAAGTTCCCAAAGGGAACATGAAGAGCCCAAGGGTATCCCGATAGAGCCTAAGTGTGGACAAAAATCCAAAAATTATTGCTACGCTACCGGAATATTAAAACATGTATCTTACAACAATCCTACAGTAATAATAAATAGATACTACATATATTTTAAGGACATTGCCAATGTAAACAACGTCAAGGAAAAAACTGGAAACAAGACCTCAGGGTCTGAATAAAAAAGCCCAAAGTCAGTAACAGATTTTAAAGCTACCCAATGTAAAGCAAGATCTTCAGATGAAGAAAAAACGATACATCGGATAGAAGATGCATGACCCAAACTACCCAACACCCCGAGGGTGAGGACATAACCATGGGGATAAACAGAATAAACATTCTGTAATACACGTTAAACTCCCAAGAAATTTAATACATAATTTCAATAAAAATAAGCCAAAAGCTTGGGAGTTTAACAGGAGGGCTTCAAGGAAGGATAGGGAAGGAACACTCAAACAGTGGATAAATCATTAGCAAGAATGATGACATCAGGACCATGTCCCAAAATTGGGAAACATGAAATAATTTTGATAAAAGTTAAAAAATTTATAGTAATTTATATATTTTTTATACTTACCAATGACCCAGACATAGCTGGTGCTAACTCTTAAAATATAGGGCCAAACACAAATTTTGCTCCCCAATCCCCAAAATTTGCATCTAAAACCAAAGAAAACATGTCCTGAATGGCCCTCCACAATTCACCTCTACTGCGCATGCGCAGTGTCAAGCACGTTCCGAAATTGGCACCATTAATCATTCTTATAACCAGTGCCTGGTAAGCGCTATGTACTCAGCGGGGAGGAAAGAGTTCCCAACTCCTGGGAGGGCCATCCCCGTCTGGGTCATTGGTAAGTATAAAAAATATATAAATTACTATAAATTTTTTAACATTTTTATACTGTACCAATGACCCAGACATAGCTGAATAGTAAAAAGGCTGGAGGGCCAAGGACATAGAGCAAGTTGGAATACGCTCAATTATATAAAAAAGAGTCATCCCCTCTAGGGAAAAAGAAGTATTAGGCCTTACATGTATCTTTCTTATTTATGATAAATTAGAAAGATACAACACCTTCCAAAATTGAGCATCATACATCCATGTACTCTATTAATATCTAGTATAATCCTTATACTAATAATTTTTAAAGTAAGCCAATAATAAAGTAAGTCTAGAGAATAGAGACTCTTTATACTTCTTAAAAGTGTCTGAGGATTGTATAATAACGTCCGTTGACATGTGCTATAATCAAAGCTATACTTTAAAAACTAAGACCTGAATGAATTTTTAAAACATAAACCTCTCACTAAAAAACCATCCCAATAACAGCTCAGAATTACTAACTCCAGAGGAGGTATCCCCTTGTTTTCATAGTAAAACAGGTGACCCAAGGGAACACCCTCCCCCCCCCCCTTTTTCTTGCCCTGGGTCAAACAGCCCAGAGCGAAGAGGGCAGCAGAACGGAGACACTGCCGAAACAGACAGCCTACCTAGCTATAGTAGCAACTGTTAAGTGAATGACATTCTGAGCAGTAGATAATAGACCTAACAATAGAGGCCTCCAGAAATGTGGACTCGATATTTCTGAGATAAAAATTCATGAATGTGGATGGCTGAGCGCAATGAGCAGCCTTCAAAAATCTATAATAGCGACACTATTAGTGTAAGCCCAAGATGTAGAAGAACTCTTACTTCATGAGCCGAAATCTCAAGCACAACTGCTGAGTCAAAGATATACGATAAGCAGTATCGATAGTTAATTGAATTCATTAGCAATAGAATGGAGCGTAACGTCCTTCTATTAGGTATCAAAGACAGAAGAAGCTTACGCCCGTAGTAATAAACAGATATCTGTTTATAAATACATAAACTCTAACCGGACAGAGTAAAGGCCTATGCCCGTATGAAGACGGAAGAACCTTAAAAACAATAGGTTCCGGATATTTATTAGGAGCCTGACTCTTATGCAAAAATCCAACCTAAATAGTAAAGGAAGTAGTGATTCCGAAACTACGAAAGTGAGAATCATCCACCGATAGTGCATGAAGCTCACTGACTCTTCAGTAAAAGAGAAGCCAACAGAATTACTGTCTAAAAGGTCAGAATTTGAAAACTACTGTTTCCAGAGGCTCAAATGATTACTTAGCTAAAAGAACCGAAGTTAAATTCCGTATAGAAATTTAATCTAATGATTCTAAGTCTATTTATCGAAAAGTTACTAACTGACTTAGATAAAGAGACATAAGACTCAATTGTAAACTATCATAGAGTGCATAGGTATGAGATAACAAACCTATAACCCTAATAGTAACAGGCTGCAGTAGATCTTGTCAAACAAGTATACTAGAAAGTTGCAATGACTAGTATGGAGGGATCAACAATATCAACATAGTGATCCCTACACCAACGACAGAAGAGCCTCCACTTTAGCCGCATAGTATAGCGAAGAAGAGGTTCTCCTACAGAAAGAATTCGCATCCAAAGCTCGTACAGTACAATGCTTACAATGCAAAAAGGACCACACAACGGAATACGGGAAGGTTGAGACCTTGCGGTTGTGATGAAGATGACACGATTTTTCCCAGCGAAAAAAGATCCTCTCATGGAGGAAGTTTTCGCGTTAAGCCGCACAGTAGACCTCAGAGTAAATTTACCGACGGTGTCTGTGAAGACAGAGATGCTATCAACAGAAAAGTATTGTGGTTGTTTATCTTAGCAATACTTGCTGAAACGACAGCGCAGGAGGATACGCATATCCTATCATTCCGTTCTATTAGATCAATAGAGCGTAAACAACATAAGCTCAGAGATCCGGACATGTAAACACATACGTCTGCAATTGATTAGCAAGTTGTGTCGTAAATAAATTATCATTGGGCGCTCCCATTGATAGCAAATCTGATAGAATACTTGTTTGTTGAGAGTCTATTCTGACGGCAACAAGCGACCCATAAGTGAAAGGGAGTCCGGTAATACGATCAGACGACTCGGAATATGACGGACCAAAGCAGAACTTGGTGTACTATAACAAACAGAAGGATTCTTTCCATTAAATTGAATAACGGAAACGAATGAGTGCCTCCCTGGTTCCGGAGATATGCCACTACTGTCGTATTATCGGACAGGATTGGACATGCGAATCTGAATAATGTTCATCCAATGACATAAAGCAAGCCTAAAAAACATTATTCCGTGGAAGATAAGTGCTTGCCTAGAGACTGCGGAACCCAAAGACCCTGGCACTTCGAATCCGTTGGGATCAATATTGCATCCCAACCTGTTTGACTGGCAACCGTCATAATTATAAAACTCGGATCCGGCAACTGCAGTGGCACTCTCTGAGTCAACCACCGGATGTTTGCCCCAGTCTGAATCTCTTGCTACACTGGATAGACAAGAGAACGTGTAAATCGAGCAATTCATGGATTGCTGAAAAGTTGCCGTCGAAGAGAAGCTTCTAAGACCGAAGCGACTCTGAGAGAGTTCTTCACCTTACCATCCACACGTGTGGATGTAGCTAGGGCTGCATCACGTCTAACCAACTCCAGGTAGCCACTGAAGGGCGGAGTTATACGTGAACAAACCACTGCCCTCAAAAGAAATCACATTGAGGATCATATCCCGGAATTCTTTCTCTTGAAAACGTAATGATAACGCCTCAGTAAGGTGGATTACGTATGATAAAGCGTCTAAGTTAAGTCTATTAGACATCATTGTCGTTTCCAACATTGTGGTTGGAAAAGACATAAACGGTGAAAAAGATAATTTGCAGTCTTTAACCACGCCGTCTAGATGCATATTTACTCTCGGTATGCCCTGTTCTGCCAAAATAACTTATTCCTATAAATGATAAAAGGCAGAATTGAGCATTGCGGACAAGAAACTAAACTATCATGCTTGGTAGCAAGCTTATATATATATATAGCGTTGATAAATAATACACATGTTCTAATGACATTATTGGACTGTGTCGGTAAGTCAGGGACAATGTCCCTGAACCGATCGAAAAATTCCGTGTCCAATGACGCTATAAGTCTCTTATCCAACATGGCAGCAATGTAGTCCGAAGGAACAACCACTGGAAGATAATGCCGGAAGAAATGTATGGCAGCTTCCGATGTTCCGAAAGGGAAAACTCGAAATCGTCCGAATCCCTTTCGCCATCCTGTCGGACCCTATAAAGCGTTCGGTCGTCCGAACCTAATGCAACCGCGGACCGCACCGACCCAGCGCCGTCGGATAATTCCTGATCCGACCGAAAAACTGTCGATTGCTGGGATGCTGCGAAAAACTGTGCTAACTTGGATAGCACGTCCGTCACTGAGGCCTGTGGAGAAGCGGTCTTACGATGCATTGCCGCTGGAAGCTCCGTGATCGTTACCCCGTGCATACTACTATTATGCGAGCGAACGGAGTGCATAGGCCTCGTGTCCCTTGGCTACCGGATGGCGTGACCTGTTCGCCGTGGAATCACTGAATGACGAAACTGGTCGGATACTCGAGGTCACGTAGCCAATGTGCGGTCGTGTGCACTGCTGTGAGGATGAGGAAGCATTATCGACAGTCTCTCGGACTGTCAATATAACGGAGCGTCCCGAGCGGCGGACATATGCTCCGAATGTAAAATATCTGAACCACAACATGCGGTCCCCTATGTTGTTGGACGAGAGAGGGACCTCTCTCGCTCACAGCCCGGACGGACCTGGACGAGCCAGGAACCGGACTAACAGGCTTCCTCCGATCTGTCCTCAATCCGCCGTCACTGGGTGAGTACTAAAGTTATTATAGTGCTCGCATCACCCAAATCTCCTTCCTGGACCGCAACGGACGAACCCGGCAGCTGAACCATTCGATGAATGTACGCTACACCGGGTGAGCTAGCGAATGTCACTCCGTCGATCCTACAAGGGACCTCTTAGGCGATAGACATAATCCATGAGCACTTATTGCCGCTAGCTCTTCATTAACTATGACGATAGTGGCACACTTTTTGAAAGACATCTCCGTAACTTTGCGAACAAGAAACTAGAAATGCTTGGTAATAGCAAGCATATAATAATAAATATATAGCGTCGTTCAATAATTCGAAAGTTTGTGTGACATTATTGGACTATGTCGGAACTGAGGGACGATGTCCCTGAACCGAACCAAACATTTCTAAGTCCACCGACGCTATCAGTTTCTTATCCGGCATCGCAGCATTCTGGTCCGACGAAAGAACCTGTAGAAGATCAAGTCAGATGACATAGACAACAGCATATGTTGATCCGAAAGGGAAAGCTCGAAATCCTCCGAATCCCTTACGGTATCCCGTCGGACCGGATGAAATTTTCGGACGTCCGTACCCGCTTCCGCGGAGCGTCCCGACCCAGCATCGTCGGATAATACATTATGCGACTGAATCAGTTGTTGCTGGGATGCTGCGATAAGCTGTGCTATTTAGGATAGCGCGTCCGTCCTCGAGGCCTGTGCAGTAGCGGTCTTACGATGCATTGCCGCCGAAAGCTCCGTGTACGTTGACTCCCGCACACTTTCCTATGCGAACATCCGGAGTCTGCAGGCCTCGTGTCCCTGGCTACCGGATGGTGTGACCTGGTCGCCGATGATTCTCTGACTGGCGAAGCTGACTGGATATCCGAGGTCACGTAGCCAAGAGCAGTCGTGTGCGCTACCAAGAGAATGAGGAAGCCTTATTGACAGTCTCTCCGGACTGACTATATGTCGGAGCGTCCCGAGCGGCGGACGTATGCTCCGAATGCGAAACATTTTGTACCACAACATGTTGTTGTACGAGAGAGGGGCCTCTCTCGCTCGCCGTCCGGATGGACCTGAACGAGCTAGGAACCAGACAAAAGGCTTCCTCCGTTCTCCCTCTAATCCGCCGTCACTGGGTGTGCATTTGGTTGATTTATAGTGCTCGCATCACCCCAAAACTCCTTCTAGACCGCAACGGACAAACCCGGCTGCCGAACCATTCGATGAATGGACGCTACACCGGGCGAGCTAGCAATTGGCGTATTTATATGAGCACTTGTCCGCTAGCCCTTCATTAATTGTGACGACGGAGGCACACTGGTGGAAGACATCACGGATACATCACCCTAATCTTGATCGTCTGAAATAGAAATTGATAAAGTAGAGTGACCCTGCGGGGAAAGGACCGGAATGTCCAATTCCCCACTAACATACCGTGACATACACTTCCCATGTTGTCATCTAAATCATCACATACAGAACAGGAGTTAGTGCGAGTACACTGACTACATATAGAATGATTATAAAAGTCAGAGGAAGACTTCCTCTTATTACAATTGATCAAAATCTTTTCAATGTGAAAAGAAAACAAAGTCCTGGTACTCGCACCAACCCCTGACAATCAAAATACATAATAATAATATGATCCATTAACATAGAAAAAATAATTGAAATCAAAATAATTTGAAAAAATATTTTTTCAGAACAGCCCAAGTTTCTTAAAAGTAACGTTGAGCCCCAATGGATCCCAAGCCTAAGTGTGGACAAAAATTTTAAAAATATTTTAAACAATTTATGCAACACTTACGAACAATAATAATGTATCTAGTTATGATTAAATTAACATCAAGATATTATTTTCAAGAAATCCCCCCCTCACACAGAGGGCTGTTGTAAATGTAAACAATAAGTGTAAAAACACTAAAATAAGACTCCAGGCACCCAGGCCCGAAATCAGTTACCAATAATACACTATCTGATGCAAAACAGAGACTTCCAGGGAAGAAACTGCAGAACATCAGATGGTAGATGCAGAACACAACGCCTAACCACCCATGGGTGAAGACGTAAAGAACAGAATTCATTCTGTTATTCAGCTAAAACTCCCAAGAAATTTTAGTAATAATAATTACAGAAAATATGCCAAAAGCATGGGAGAATAGCAAGAGGGGACTTAAAGGAAAGGGAGAGAGGAAAACACTGAAAAATCAGTGTAACTTGATAACAAGAATGACAACAAAATGGCTGCTGCCTCGAAAATAGGTAACTTAACATAATTTCATTAAAAAATTTTAAGTTACAGCCCTGATAATTTTCTGTCACACATATTTCCTCTCCTCCTTCTATATCCTCCTTAGAATCACCATTTCACTAATATTTATGTGTCTGGCATCATTTAAACTGAGATTTACAAGCACAAAGATCAGTCAGATGTTAACTGATGAAGGGCCAAACTAAGAATGATTAATGGCGCCAATTTCGGAACGTCCTTGACACTGCGCATGCGCAGTAGAGGTGAAGTGTGGAGGGCCATTCAGGACATGTTTTCTTTGGTTTTAGATGCAAATTTTGGGGATTGGGGGGCAAAATTTGTGTTTGGCCCTATATTTTAAGAGTTAGCACCAGCTATGTCTGGGTCATTGGTACAGTATAAAAATATTATGAAGTTACAGCCCTGAATGTTCCTAACCACTGTTGTTCACTTCCATCATCCAATTATGTCCTTGGATCCACCAATTTTACCATTGATTTGTGTCTGGCATTCTCAAAAATGAAATTTAAAAGCACAGATGTCAGTTCATTGTTGCTGATTTTAGGGCCAAACAAAGAATGATGGTTTGCGCCAATTTTGATGTCTTCCTGGATAATGCGCATGCACAGATCTGAAAAGTATGAAAGACCAGATAGGACATCAATTTTTCGGTTTTGCATGCAAATTTTGGGGATTGGGGGGCAAAATTTATGTTTGGCCCTGGATTAATTTTTGAGTTAGCACCAGCTAGTCTGGGCCATTGGTTGTTGTATAAAAATACAATGCATCCGGTAGGAGATGCAAGACAATAACGGCCCAACACCCCTAGGGTGAGGACATAACCATGGGGATAAACAGAATAAACCTTCTGTACAACACGTTAAACTCCCAAGAAATTTGATAAAAAAATTCAATAAAAAACAGCCAGAAAGCTTAGAAGTTTAACCGGAGGGTTCAAGGAAGGATAGAAAAGGAACACAAAATAAACAGTTGGTGAATCATTAGCAAAACTAATGACGTCAAGGCGTATATCCCGAAATTAGGTAACATGAAATAATTTTCATATTATTTAAAAGTTACAGCCCTGAACATCTCAAACCACCGTTGTTCACTTCCATCATCCATTTACAGCCTTGAATCCACCATATACTTCATTGATTTGTGTCTGGCATCCACAAAAGAAAGAATTAAAGCACAGATGTCAGTTGAGATGTTTACTGACTTAGGGCCAAACAAAGAATGATGTTTGCATCAATTCCGGTCTCTTCCTGAGTACTGCACCTGTGCAGGTAGTAAAAGTATGGAGGGCCAGATATCACTTTTAATTTTCGGTATTGTATGCAAATTTTGGGGATTGGAAGGTTCAAAATTTGTGGTTGGCCCTTGATAAATATTGAGTTTGCACCAGCTTAGTCTGGGCCATTGGTTGTAGTATAAAAATATAGCCTATGGCACCTTACGTTTGTGATTGTAAACTTGATCTAAACTTTTACTCAGAACTCCCTGGTAGCTAAGAGAAGCAGAGTATTACAAGGTCCATCAATGAATGTTGTAAAAGATTCAGCTGGATAAGTTTGCCGCCCAGCTACACCCCCCCCTCCCCCCCCCTCCCAAAATGTCCTCCAATACAACTTGGTGTAGGCATATAGGCCTACTTTGCCCCGAGTTTCGGTTAAAAGTGAAAATGAAATCATATAGGCTTAATTTTTTTTTTTAAATCCAGAAAGTGATGGCCCAATTGCTAGGCAGATTCAATTATTTTTAAAAAATTATTTCCTGAAAAACATGTCTGTAGGCTCTTAACTGGAACGAGCTCGGCCCAATAAGAGCTCACGACCTGAGCTATAAGTTCATGCAAAAAAAAGATTTTTTCCAGTCGGACTTGGTTGGGCTTATTACAGATCTACCATGCCATTGAATGCAGCCAAGGGTTAACTAATACTTAAATGATTAAAACTACCTCAATTTTCAAGTGGGGGTTAGGCAAAAATAAATTTGTATCTGAATTGATCCCCCTCCCCTCCCTCGTGCGGGTGTTGATAGAAATATTACTGTTAATTGGTAAAATTATTATAAAAAATAAACAAATAAAAAGACAGCCATGTCCATCAGTGATATCCAAATTACTTCAAAGAGAAGTTACAACATCAGAAATCGGTCAAAAGCCAATTTTACGGTTGGACGTTCTCTCACCACAAAGTCGGCCATTTGGGGTGAATCGATATTCTGATCGTACATGCATTTCTGAGTTAAATGGTTGAAGAAAAGTGCATTCGAATGTAAGAAAAACAGTGACAGTACTTTTTGACATTTATTCATCAATATCATATGAAAGAACATACCAGAAAGTGTGTCTTTTTAAATACAAGGGCATTATTTTTCACAACTTCCAAAACAACACGTGTATGAGAAATCAGACATTTTATCGTTTGAATGCTTTGCACTCTGCACAGTTTGCCCCTGCATTAAAGTAACATAACTTAGTATTTAGGTCTACAGACTTTGAAACGAATTCTTGAGGTGTTCAAGCTGAAGTATGCCTCCATTGTACTGTACGCTTTTTTCACAAAACCTGAGCACACTATGTGAGTGGAAATTCCACTACAAGAGTGGTTTTGTCATAATCAACCAATACTTACCCCTCTTCTAATCCCAGCCACTCAGTGCGTACTAAAGGCAAATTATGGCAATTATGAATCATACATGTACAGTGGAGTACCGCTAATGTCGGTGGTTCACGTCACAGTCCTGGTCCAAACCTGAAGTCTGTTTTAGGTGCGCAGCCTAGAGTCTACAGTGTGGGATGTCCAGCATCATTGGTAGAAGATGGGAGGGGGTGGGGGGATTAACCAATAAAATTCAATGTTGTCCCTCCACCAAAAAACAGTGACTCCATGGTGGTCCCCCCCCCCCTCCACACCCCCATCCTCTGACTGTGCACCTGGTATATTTACATCCCCTCCAGGCAAATAAATAAAAGTTCTGTCAAAGAGACTTTGCACTTTCAACAATAGTGAAGCAGGACTGATCTACAATTCCAACGAAGTGCCCCCGAACCTCCACCCGCGGGAGGGCCACACCCACCTCAGGCCTATGACCTTCGGATATGCCTGTGGCATATATCAACCTGGCTCCCCCCTCCCCTCCCCCACAAGAAGAAATCCTAGCTATACGCTTCTGGATAACAGCCTTGCTTTGAAAACATAATTAAGAAATTTAGAAACAGGCTTTTTTCTTCAACTCAAGAAATAGTTCATTGAACTTGGACAGCTGACAATTCTGACACTTATTCCCAATTAATCGACTGTGGATAGAAAAGGCACACCTCAACATCCTTATAGAGTTAGCACATATAACTATAATTAATAATTCAGCAGTAAAAACCAGTGGCAATAATCTTTTTAATTAGACAGTCACCACAATAGGATTAGTGATCATAAGTTTAATCAAACAGCTACTGATTATTGTATAAACCTTATGTTATTCTTAGTAGCCTATTGATCTGGACGGTTTAGCTTGAATTTTACTTCATAACAGAACTGCTTGACAATAAGACTGGCAGCCAGAAACATTTGAGATGAAGAGAGAAAGATAAACTTATACCAGAACCATGAAAATCTGTTTAATCAGAACCACAGAATACTTATAGTCTGTTTTTGATGGGGTGGGGTGGTGGAATACCCCATTACGTCCAGCCATTATGAAGCGATTCACAATGGGGCCACCTCATATAAAAGAATTTGCCTGTACACTTATTTTGTAATCAAGAGGTGTCCAGCAACCTGGCAGTTCATAGAGATTGTAGGATAAAATACCCTCGGACAAAATACCCTTAGGACATAATACCCTCAAAAAAAATACCCTTAGGACATAATACCCTCAATGGGTAGGACAAAATACCCTCGAACAAAATACCCTCATATTTGTTTCATGTTCTGTGCTATCTGCCATTTATATTGTGCTTCATATTCAATTGCCATCTGCCATTGGTATTGTGCTTCATATCTATTTAGTTTAACCCTTTACCTAACCTGAAAAGCAGACGACACTTGCAAAAATAATTCTTGAATAACTAATTTTTTGTGTCAAAAACATAGGTTATGACCCCTCGTTGGAACGAGCTCGATGAGCTCGTTCCAACGAGGGGTCATATCCTATGTTTTTGAGACAAAAAATGAAAAAGCAGTGAAAATTAATTGGCGATTTTTGAGAATAGTGCTGGCCGTATTTGGCTGTTACGTTAGGTAAAGGGTTAATAAAAAAAATTAAAAATATTGGTACTTGTTATTTCAAACAAAACACCAGCTAGTGCCTTAGATGCAATTACCCAGCCCCCCCCCCCCCCCCCCCCCCCCCCCAACACCAAAAATCCAACTTTATATACATTTGGTCTGAGGGTATTTTGTCCGAGGGTATTTTGTCCTACCCATTGAGGGTATTATGTCCTAAGGGTATTTTTTTTAGGGTATTATGTCCTAAGGGTATTTTGTCCGAGGGTATTTTGTCCGGATACCTTCATAGATAGCTTACCATATGGCCCGTTACCTGAAAATTTGCTTGACAGTCCAATAAGTTTATTGAAGGGCATAGCACGTATTAGTGTAGGTTTATACATTCACTCATGGAAAACGACGCATCACTCGGGAGGGGAGGGGAGGTGTATGTGTGTGGGGGGTGGGAGGGGGAGGAGGATTTGCTTTTTCCACAACAAGAAAAAATACGCCCAATGACCCACTCATAAATGAAAGATTCACGGAACACTTAATACTAGTACAGTACTAGAAATCTTGAGACGAGAAATAATATATTTCATTATGCATTGTGTTTTCAATGTGAAAGAAGTTGGAACAATGCAGTGAGGCAGAAATTCGCAGTCTGGAAACTATGTAGGCCCTATTCTCAGTGCATGCACATTTAATTTTTTATACCCTGTGTTCCATGGATCATTTAGTGAATGAGATTGACCGTTTAGTATGTGCTCTCGAATTCAAAACCCACTGGGGTTTTTTTCGAAGTTAAAAATTAAGAATAACATTATTCCAATTTGAGAATGTGATGCAGGCGATCTTATATGGAGATCACTGCGAAGGCAATGGGCATGTGGGCTCAAACAACAACATTTTGAAGCTAAAATTGCAAATGTGTGAATACAGTTCAGGGTAATCCCAAATGATTATTCTTTTATTATGCCAGATTATGCAACTAACAAAGTACTCACGCATTCTATGTGAACGCCGTGGATAAAATATTAAAGTCGTAAACATTGAGAAGAATAGAATACGGTTTCTCTTAGCTCAGTGTGTTTGATGTTTAGAGCGATAATTAATCTGCTTCACGCATATATGCATGTTAGCAATTCCATTTACTGACACTGCCTCAACTGTAAGAATTTGAAACACGCAACAGTCTTCACGCACTTTACGTGACAATAAGCCCAACCAAGTCTGACTGGAAGAATGTAATATCCTTCTCCACTCACCATTTGGAAGTTCTTGCTATTTTTGATAAATGCCAAACTCCATAATGTAATATACTTTTCCTCTTGTCAATCAATATACACCATTGTACTAACTTAAATGAAAGTGTCAATGATACTGTAGCTCAACTTGACAAACTTGGGGTGACCTCTAGATGGGGGATAATGATTTTCTTCTATTTCCATTAAAAAATGTTGCCACTGGCAACGACCATTGAACTTAGTTTAGTCAGGCATCAATATATTCCTTTAGCACACCCTACAGGGCACATTTATGATCAGATCGGTTTGAAACTTAGTAAGCTTGTTTGGGCTTACCTCCAGATGGGAGCTACTGATTTTCTTCCATTTCCATCAAAAAATGTTGCCGCTGGCAATGACCTTCAATAAACTTAGTGCAGTTATGTATCAATATTTCACTTTGGCACACCCGGCATTTTAACTCAGTCAGCGGCTACAAATAACTACAATTTTTAAATCTGCAGAATATTGCCTTTCCATGATCATAAATATTGGTTAAAAGTTCCCGAGATATGATAATTTGAAAATGACAGGTGTCACCATTTTCGCTTAAAGTTGACGAATTTTTCAAGATCATATCTGAGTATCTGCTTGTTCATTTCCAATGGACTTTATTTTACTTTGGACGTTTTCTTTTTCACACTACATGACAGACGATAGATAATTGTATAATGAAATTTGGAAACTTTTTGAAGTGTAACTAATGACTCGATGGGAAAGGAACTGGTATAAACTGAGCTGGGAAAAAAGTTCTGGCTTGTACATCACCAGTTGAATACAGAAACAGTTATGTCATAGCAGCGATTCTGTAAAATACAAGGGTTTAAGTTTAATGGATGTGTAATAAAGTTTTATAACAACTGACCTTGAGGTAATTCAGTGATTTTTGTTTATCTACAGATGTACAATTGGATGCATGTATGCAAGATTGATCATTATATTCCTCAAATCCTATTGGTAAGGAGATAAAATATCAAGTTTTGTGAAAAAGTGTGAGAAGCACAAGTAACATTTATTTATTATTTATTTATTTATTTGAGTTTAACGACACATTAACAGCCAGGGTCATATCATGTCGGTGACAGTTTTATGGGTGGAGGAAGCCGGAGTACGTGGAGAGAACCACTGAGCAACAACGAGCAGCTGTCAGCTCTCCAACATCGTAACTCTGAACTCTGAACTCTGCACCGCGGCACAGGCAGGGTTAGATTGGTTGAAGACATGCGCACCATCGACGTGCAGTACGTCTTAGTACACAGCGTCATTGTGCCCCCATGAAGGCAATCGGGGTTAAGTGCTTTGCCCAAGGACACAACGCGGGAGCACGAATCAGTCACTGAAATGGTCACCCATCACAAGTAACATTCCAGTCAATGGACCACAAGGTATGCTCAGGGGAGCACTAGCAGCAGTGACGCATGGGAAATCAAGGTATTTCTTTTCGTGGAAATGCCATTATTTATTTATTTATTGGGGTTTAAGGTCACATACTTATACACAATGGCTAATCATGAACGTGACGGTATTAAGGTGGAGGAAGCCGGAGTACCCACAGAGAACCACTGAGCATAGGCGAGCAACTGTCAGCTCCTCAACATTCTAACTCCGTTCAAGCTCCACTCAAGCAGGGTTACAGCAGTTGAAGACATGTGCACCATCGACGTGCAGTACGCCTTAGTACACGGTGTCATCGTGCCAAGTAGGCAACTGGGGTGAAATGCCTTGCCCAAGGACACAACGCGGGTCATCCCGGACAGGGATGAAACTCGGGACCTCTAGCATAGAAGTCCAACAGTCTACCAATGAACCACTGTGCTCCCTGGAAATCCCATTAAGATGTAAAACAGCATGACTGGCACAGTAAAACGGAGAAGGCAGAGAGGTATCATAACACTTTTTTTCAAATGGGTTACCACAATGTTAAATAGCGTAACCTACGTACGGGTTACAATTTAAGCCCTTTACTTCTAGGCCTGTGCAGATTGTTCACCTTAAACAATAAAGCCTCTCTTTAGAACCTACCTTTTTCCATTCAGTTATATCTTTAAGTTTCCTGAACAAGAAGATTCCTTTCCCTTGTGACTTTGCAATTGGTTTCATGATCCAGATTGTACCTGGATTTCTTTTAAATTCTTCAACAAATATATGATATTCTGACTGGAAGAGATAAAAGATGAAAGAAATACAGACCAAACAACATGGATCATTGCAACAATGAAAATTTCAATCTTTCAATTTTGGGAAACCCAGGAGAAGCAGTATATACTGCTGGGAGCTTTTCAGACTTGCAGGTTCACTTTTTGCCTCATGGGCACTTTAACTGGAAAGGTGCTAAATTATTTTTCAAGGGTGATTTGTAACACGCTATTTTTTTTTTAAAAATACCATGCCACCAAGAAAGGCTGCAAAAGGGTGTCTTAACCCTTTACCCAACGAATCGGCCACATCCGCCCGCAAAATATGCAAATTCAGCAGTTGAAAAAATGTTATTTTTCCAAAAATTTCGACAATACAGTAGAATCCTCTTAATTGAATATCCATTTTGCCAGTGAAAATAATTCAATTAACAGGAGTATACAATTAACAGGGATTTGGTCAGTTTCCTGTGTTCTGGAGGTAAACTGAGCATTTATTCTATTATATCTTGTTTGACAGAGCTCATAGAGCTCTGTCAAACAAGATATAATAGAATAAATGCTTGTACTGGATGTAGTGAGGCCAAAAAGGTTGATAAATGAGGGGTATTTGGTGCGTGTCACAGTAATGTTTTCAACATATTACAAAAATTTATATACAATTAACAGGAGTTTACTCTACAACCCATATGCAATTAACAGATCAAATTTGTACTGAAGGTATGGTAAATGGTTTTGTGTTTGAAAATTATATTCAATTAACAGGGATATACAATTAAGAGATATCCAATTAAGTGGGCTCCACTGTTGTACCATATCATGTGATCCCTCTTTGGAACGAGCTCGCCAAGTTTGTTCCAACGAGGGGTCATATGATATGGTTTTGTAGAAATTTTTGGAAAATTTTTAAAATAGGATATTTAAAATATGATAAATTTTAAGTAATTTGTATATTTTTTATACTAACCAATGGCCCAGACTAGCTGGTGCAAACTCAATATTATCAAGGTCCAAACACAAATTTTGAACACCCCAATCCCCAAAATTTGCATACAAAACCAAAAATTAAAAGTCCTATCTGGCCCTCCATATTTTAACTCTCTGCACATGCACAGTGGTCAGGAAGAGATCGGAATTGGCGCCAACATCATTCTTTGTAGATGAGCATACTAATAACTCAGCAGGGAGGTATGAGTGCACACTCATGGGAGGGTCATCCCCGTCTGGGCCATTGGTAAGTATAAAAAATACATACAAATTACTTTAAATTTATCATATTTTATACGACAACCAATGGCCCAGACTAGCTGAATCGTAAAAAGGCAGACCAAATATAGCTCATAAGCTTGCATTCCAAGGTGAAAGGAAAATAGATTAAAAAGGAATTACATGTATGTCTCTCTATACAATAATAGAGAAGACATATCATAAATAAGGAGCCATATCCAAGTAATTCCATATTCTTAGCATGAATGATTATGCTAAATGGGTGTAATGAGCCCCCAATTTTAAGGCTAGTCTGGACTAAGCCCCATAATTAGTATGGCGTATTTGAGAGTGAGAGACTAAGCCCCACAAAGATACGCAATCTATAAATAAAAAACAAGCTGTATCTAGGGTCAGATATAATCTACAGACAAAAACAGCTTCACTCATAGTTACACACTTATCAAGAAGGAGGAGATTTTACAAGAAAAATCCCCCCCCCTCCTTTTTCTGAAGGAATACTCTTCAAAACAAAAAGGGGAGAGCTCTGGGATCAGTGCAAAGCGATACTAAATAATCCAAATATATTCGTCCAATAAGCACCCTATTATTAATTATTATTAATTATTGGTGCTTAACACCACTTCAGAAGCTAAGGCTATTGTGGTGATTCCAGTAATTAACAGAGCACACTTCTCACATATACCGGAGTTGGAATACGTAGATAGGATGAAAAACGGTAATATAAAGTGTACGACCATACACTTGTCCAATTTAATACCAACTAAACAGTATCTGAAGGATTAACACGCTTCTAAGGCAACCTACAGGCAGCCCCATTCATGTGTACAATTGATTCCAATAATAACACTCCAATGAAAAAAAACGTTCGAATATACGAGAATGTGTACTGTATCTTCATAGAAACCTGGATTAGAACATGGAACGAGCTATGATTAGCAGACCCATCACAGACTGTCCCCGAAATAATTCATAGTTTCCTAGGTCTGTAACAACCAATGAGTGTTCGGAGAATATATTACTCCGAATTACTCAGAATAATGATCCCCAAAAATGAGAACATATACATAGACGGCCTATTGGCAGTTCCATAACTGATCCAAATAGCCCCAAAATTCTCATAAGCTCTATAAGCGCAGCAAGAATTTATATAGTCTGTCAACAATGCATCTGCCTAATATTAGACATATTATGCACACGAGCAATGAAATCCCACATGTACTCATCTGAATACAGCTTGTAACCACGGTATGATCAAGGGATACAAGTTTAACCAGGAAACAGAATGAATAATACAACGTTAATATGCAGTTAACTGAGTAATAAACTCATACGTCGCAAGAAAGGCCAGATCGCCCTGAGCGAGACTTTTCAGAGTGACTAATTGCCACATCTGAGAATGTCGCTCAGATAACTGACATTTCAACCATACAGGTACACAAAGGCTAGCAATTTTATTGATAAAGAATCATATGCTCGTATATGACTTATAAACGAACAATCACAGGAAACAAACCAACTAAAAAGTGGATGTGCCCATGAAGACGCCATTAGAACACGAACACGACCCAGCCGCCAATCGAGAAGCCATGAAAGGCATGTATATACTAAATGCATATGAGGCTTACATATCAAACCCACATCACCCGCATTACTTGAATCGTTCTTGTGTTAGTCATGAAATGGAATAGGAACCGCAGGGCTCCCTCACATCTGACCGACTCCATAATGCCACTAAGGACAGAGAGGGACATGATGAACAAATACACTGTATCAACATAATCACATTAGGTAAATATGGCGTCATTAATAGAGTTTATCACCTCATATAACTAACACCAAACCATACCGGTAGGAAGAGAATAACCTCCTCTAACATATGGTATCATGCCCGATAGGACAACGAACTCAGTCTAGCTGAAGCAGCTAAAGGTCTTGCTATACGTGAAGACAACAAAAGGCTGATAACTGCAGCCTTAGAAGCTCACTAAGGAGACTTACAATGCTAGCCGTAGCTTATAAATCTTCATCTCCATGAAGACAGATATATCAGTGTAAGTTGCGACCTTGAAGGCTCACTGAACAGAGACTTACAACTATCGTCGCGCAAGGTACGGAATGAAGAGTCGCTAATTACCAGCCCTAAATTCCCAGAGACAGCAGTCCCAAGAGAAAATAAATTCAGTTATGTCACTGCATAAATTACTGAAACAATCTCGCTTATGATTCTAGATGGGCTACTATGGTGTAAACAATAAGACTCAAGTCTATGACATCTATGGAAACAAACCGAAAAGCACTGTACCTTATCGGTTTTAATCCCAAAAGACAGAGGTCATAGCCTGGCTAATGTAGCTAGAAGTCTTCCTCTCCGTGAAGACAGATATCTCGTTGTAACTAGTGACTTGAAAGCTTAGTAATTGGAGACATACAACCATTGTCACGCAAGGTAGGGAATGACAAGCTGCTATTCTAACAGCTGTAATTCCCAAAAGAGACAGTAATCTCAAGGTAGCTATGCAGTTATGTGTCTTCGTCTACCTGAAGACATATCTGTGTCACTTGCGGTCTGGAAAGCTCACTATATGGAGACTTACAACACTAGCCGCAAGAAAAGACCAATGTAACAGTACATAAGGCAACTATGACATCCACAATGACATTAAATGTCTTGACACCAAGGAATAGAATACCGAGAGGGAAAAGATGTACTTTTTCCCTCTAACGGCTCTATTCCAAACAAGACAGCTGTCTCAGCCTATGCACAATTCGTCCGACTTCAGGACAAACTAGAATTACTGTGAGCACTGCTCACTAAAGATACCACCCACTCCAACCAAGAAACATTTCACAACAGTAAAAAAGTATTTAATATACACAGCACATCTGTATGTTCTCCGAAAACATGTGAGCAATTTTCAATAAAAATACCTGAAAGCAGAATAGAAGGTGCACATCTATAATGTATATAAAAGAATGTCTGAGAGTTTCAATGAAATTCGCCCACTGGTATAAGAGGAGTAGCGGATAGCAGGAGTGTACCCCCCTAAAGCATCACAACAATTTGGCTAAGTTCATTTCGCCCTTTGGGAAAGAGTAAAAAATAAAAATACCTGAAAGCAAAATAGGAGGTGCACTATAATGTATAGAAAAGAATGCCTGTAAGTTTCAATGAAATCCACCCACTGGTTTAAGAGGAGTAGCGGATAGCAGATGTGTACCCCCAAAGCGTCACGGACGTACGGACGTACGGACGTACGGAAGTACGGACATACGGAAGTACGTAAGTACGGAAGTACGGACACCGAATGCTATATACCGCCCACTTTTCAAGTGGGTGGTATAAAAACAGGTGATTTGAAATAACCTGGACAATATTTCGATGACCTCTATTGCTTTTCTTCAATAGGAGAGCCTATACCTCCGCAAGGAGAGACTCTCTTGGAAGAATTCGTCGGAAGATTTGACCAACACATACTTGTAGTAAGTGGAGCTTTGCTCGGACTGATAGCAGCAGGCCTGCCAAGACTACATACTCATCCACTGATCTTCCGCAATTTTCATCCACTTTTTGCGAGGTTGATAACCTTCCACTAAGTGGAAAGCAACAGAAGTCTATTCTCGATGATCTCTATTGCTTCCTTCAATAAGAGAGCCTGTACCTCCACCAAGAGTGACTCCCTTTTGAAAGGATCTGCCGGAAGATTTGTCCAACATGGGCATTTGTAAGTGGGGGTTATGTTCGGAATCATAGCCATAGGCCTTCCAAGACAACACTTTACCCACTGATCTTCCATGACATAAATCCAGTTTCTTGCAAAGTTGATAACCTGCCATCAACTGGTAAGCAATAGAGGTCTTATTTATCACCTGTACGACTAACGAGGCTTACGGAAGGAGAAACTACATCCTCCAAACGAAGAACCTCGTCCCGTCGTCTTAGGGGCGCCTGACTTACCGTCTGGATCAGACCTGCACCCCTTTTCCGAGTCGCTGTACTGACGACCACCGGAGTAAGTATAAGAGGGTTTATTGTACCCTCGCGAGGAGATCCCTTAGCTGATTAAGTGGAACGACCTCGCTTAACCCGGTCTGCTGAAGCGTGTTGAGGCACAGACTTCAGTAGCAGTGTATTAGAAGCTTTCTTATAGCCTGTTCATAGACTAATGAAAGCTTGTCGTCAAATAGAGTATATCCGGAGACCACAGCGACTCGGAGAGAGCTTTTCACCTTGTCATCTATAAGTGATGACGACGCAAGGGCAGCATCACGTCTGATCAACTCCCAATTTGCCACTGTCGGAGCAGAGTTGTACATGGCATACGTGACTGCCCTGGAAAGAACTGTAAGCGAGGAACAACGTCCTCAAATTTCTTCCCATTAAGACATTGTGCCATAGCTCTGGTGAGGTGATCTGTGTAGGACATCATATCCAGATTCGCTCTATTGGATGAAACAGCACATTCCATCACTTCCGAGCATATATTGAATGATGCAGGAAGGGACATATTTTCATCCCCGGCCTGCTCATCTAAACGCAGAGGAGCTCTCTGAACATCTTCTCCAACCGTTTTAAATAAACGTAGTCCAAGTAACGGTATATTATTGAAGATGTCGATAAGAAACAGCCTTCCTCTTAGCACTGGAGAGGTAAATATGGCGTCCATAACACCTGGCGAGATGACAGCGGTTTCTCTATAGTAGTCGCAGCTCACTGTGGTCATGTGGAACAAAGTCAGTATAGTATTGATAAGTAAAATTCATCGCTACCATATGCTGTTCTGAAAGGGAAGGGTAATCCTCTTCCTTGTCCCTTTCACCATCCGACTGATTCAGCCGTGACATTCGGTCATTTGCATCTGCATGAACAGATGATTGGACCGACCCAGCATCGTCTGACAGCTCACCACCAGAGTCTGTGGGAGGCTGCTCCTGCACTAGCTGGGATGCTGCGATCAGCTGCACAATCTGCAACAGCAAGTCCGTTACTGAGGCTTGAGGAGTAGTGGTTATCTTTTCGCAGCTTGCTACTCCTGGGACTAAGATCCGGAGATAGATCTCCTCTCCGAACGTCCCAATGAACAAAGCTTTGGATCGCTAGCTACTGGATGGTCCATCTTCGCGCAACTGGCTGGATATCCGAAGTCGGGTAGCTAGCATGTGGTCGTGTGTGCTTTTATAACGTAGCGGAGGAAGCTGTGACTGAAGCCGACCCTGGCTGCAGACTAGATGGAGCGTCCCGAGCGGCGGGCGATCGGGCGGACGTATGCTTCGACTAGAGCAAGTTTCTTAAAACAACATTTGGCCCCACATGTTGTTGGGTTAGAGAGGGACCTTTCCCGCTTGCGGTCTTATCAGACCTCGCCGAGGGTCCCAAAAAGAAAACTTGGTTCCGGCTTGTGCAAGTTTCTCATAACAACCTCTGGCCCCAGAAGTTGTTAGGTTAGAGAGGGGCCTCTTCCACTCACAGCCTTGTCAGACCTCGCCAAGCCTCCCAACAAGAAACTTGCTGACTTCCTTCCTATTTCCGTCATCGCTGGGTGAGCTTTTGTTTTTAAGGTGCGCGCTCTACCCAAATCTACACTTCCTTTGACTGTAACAGACATACCTGGTGTCACGGCTCCCACGGACGGTCGAGCTAGCTGCTTGCAAGGGATTAAGAACACTAACTAGAGACCTTATCCCTTGCTTAATATTCATGAGCACCTTGCAGCTAGCTCTATTTGCTCAACAGAACACGACAACGGTAGCACACTTTCGATGGCTGTCACAATACCATCACCATGTTCATGTTCCTCTGAAATAGAAACTGAAAAACTTGAATTATATTACGGTGAGAGTTCCGGCATAGGAACCTCACCACCAACAACGCATCGTGACAACCGTCTCCAACGTCTGTCATGCCAATGTTATACAGTAGGACAAGAATCTGCAGGAGTGCATCGACTACAGGCAAGGCAACTAGCATGTATATCTGAGGAAGACTTCCTCACCTTGCATTTAGAGCAGTAAGCTTTCATAATTACAATTCAAAAGACAAAGTTGATAGCACTGCTATAAACTCCACAACGAAATATATGATAAAGATACATGAATAATCGCAATCAAAATTAAATTCAAAAATTTTTCCAAAAAAAGATTTTCAAAAAAATTTTGAAAAAATGCCTAAGTTCCCAAAGGGAACATAATGAGCCCAAGGGCATTCTGATCGAGCCTAAGTGTGGACAAAATCCAAATTTTATGAGCAACACTACCGGAATAATAATCAATGTATCCTTAAAGTAAACCTACAGTAACATAATATGAAATAATGCATATATTTGAGAACATTGCCAATGTAAACAATGTCAAGGAAAAAAACGGAAACAGGACATCAGACACAAAAAGGCCCAAAGTCAGAAACCAATTTAAATGCTACCAGATGCAAAGCTAGATCTTCATACGAAGAAAAAACAATACATCGGATAGAAGATGCAAGACTAAAATGACCTAACACCCCTAGGGTGAGGACATAACCATGGGGATAAACAGAATAAATATTCTGTAAAACACATTAAACTCCCAAGAAATTTAATAAAAAATTTCAATAAAAAAAAGCCAAAAAGCTTAGGAGTTTAACACGAAGGGTTCATGGAAGGATAGGGAAGGAATACTGAACAAACAGTGGAATAATCATTAGCAAGAATGATGACGTCAGGTGTATGTCCCGAAAATGGGAAACATGAAATAATTTTTATAATTATTATAAAGTTACAGCCCTGAACATCTGAAACCACCGTAGTTCACTTCCATCATCCATTAACAGCCTTGGATCCACCAATTCTTGCATTGATTTGTGTCTGGCATCCTCAAGAAAGGATATTTAAAAGCACAGAGGTCGGCTCATTGTTACTGACTTTAGGGCCAAACAACTAATGATGTTTGCACCAATTCCAGTCTCTTCCTGACCACTGTGCATGTGCAGAGAGTAAAAGTATGGAGGGCCATTTATGACTTTTAATTTTCAGTTTTGTATGCAGAAATTTGTGTTTGGCCCTTGATAATATTGAGTTTGCACCAGCTAGTCTGGGCCATTGGTTGTCATATAAAAAAATAAATTTTGATATCATCTGAGTTGGATAAAGGGTTAATTTAGCAAGATTTTGTTCATTAATAATTCTTTTGTAACACTTTATTGGAGAGTGCTCTTAGGCACTCTCTAATGAATAGTAAAAAAATTTTACATTAACATTATTCTTGATACTACCCAGCAATCAACAAGCTAAATGCATACAGTGTAAAGTCACTAAAGAGGCTGCACACTTTTCAATAGAGCCATGATAGTGACTTCTAGCACTCAATCAGTTAATGACCTCTTTGATATGTTAGAGAATAATAATCTTTCAGGGCTTATTATTTTATAAAATATGTGTTCAGTTACCAAAATTAATTACAGAAAAAAATAAAAGGTTGGTATGTCATGATTAATACAGTCAAAGTAAAAATGTGTATATTTTTTATACTTACCAATGGCCCAGACTTAGCGGGTGCAAACTCAACATTATGAAGGGCCAAACACATATGCTCGTATATGACTATAAACGAACCACCATAGGAAACAAACCAACTAAATAGTGGATGTTCCCATGAGGTCGCCGTTAGAATACAACCCAGCAGCCAATAGAGATTGCATCTTAACATATTGGTGGGGGGCGGGTTCGACGAATAATACCTATCGGAACCCCTCACCTGCATTACTTGAATCGCTAGATAAGTAAGGCCGGCGTAGAAGAATTAAGGCTATACTGCTGCGGCTATTCTCAATAAGAGTAATACTTATAGTCAAAGCAATCATAATAACAGTAACCCAGCACAACTCGTAATGCTTTTGTGTTAGATATCAATAGTATAGGAAACGCAAGGCTCCCTCACATCGGACCGACTCCGTAATGCCACTAAGGAAGGAGGGAGACGTGATGACCAAATAATACACCATATAGATATAATATCCAATCCCTAGAGTGGAAATATAATCCACAACAATAGATTGGATAGAAATGAAGAGGGAGGCGAAAACAATGTTCTGACACCCGATCATAAAAACCTAGATGAACTCCTTATGTTCGATCTAATATCAGGAAATATATTCTTGAGAAGGAGTTTAGAATAGGCGTTTGAAGAAATGCTCAATAATCACACTAGGTTAATATGGCATCATCAATAGGGCTCATCGCCTCAGATAACTAACACCAAACCATACCGGTAGGAAGAGAGTAACCTCCTCTAACATAAAGGTATAATGTCCGATAGAACAATGAACTCAGCCTAGCTGAAGCAGCTAAAGGTCCTTCTATCCGTGAAGACAATTAAAAGGCTGATAACTGCGGCCTTAGAAGCTCACTAAGGAGACTTACAATGCCAGCCATAGCTTAGAAGTCTTCATCTCCGGGAAGACAGATATTTCTGTGTAAGTTGCGACCTTGAAAGCTCACTGAACGGAGACTTACAACATTGTCGCGCAGAGTAGGGAATCAAGAGCTGCTATTTTTAACAGCCGTAATTCTCAAAGAGTCAGTAGTCTCAAGAGATAAGTTATTTCAGTTATGTTATTGCACAATTACTGAAAAACACTGCTCATGATTCCAGCTAGGCTACTATGGTGTAAACAATAAGACTCAAGTCTGAGACACCTAGGAAAACAAACGGAAAAGCCATCTTTCCTTTAACGGTTTTATTCCCAAAAGACAGTGGTCTGAGCCTAGCTAACGTAGCTTAGAAGTCTTCATCTCCGCGAAGACAAATATCTCAGTCTAACTTGCGACCTTGAAAGCTCACTGAACAGAGACGTACAACTATCGTTGCGCAAGGTAAGGAATGACGAGCCATTATTCTAACAGCCGTAATTCCCAGAGACAGTAGTGTCACGGTAGCTACGCAGTTATGAGTCTTCATCTGCATGAAGACATATCGGTGTCACCTGCAGCCTCTGAAAGCTCACTAAATGGAGACTTACAACACTAGCCGCTAATGTATAAGAAAAGACCGCTGTAACAGTACATAGGGCTACTATGGCGTCCACAATAGCATTAAATGTCTTGATGCCAAGGAATACAACACCGAGAGGGAAAAGACAAACTTATTCCCTCTAACGGCTCTATTCCAAACAAGACAGCTGTCTCAGCTTATCTATGCACTATCCGTCTGGCTTCGGGATGAGAAACAGGTGACTTGTAAAAACTTGGAGAATATTGATTCTCGACGACCTTTATTGCTTTCTTTGATAGGAGAGTCTGTACCTCCGCAAGAGGAGACTCTCTTGGAAGAATTTGCCGGAAGATTTGTCCAACGCGTACTTCTTGAAAGTGGAGCTATGCTCGGACTGATAGCCGCAGGCCTGCCGAGACTACATTCTCATCCACTGATCTTCCATAATTTTCATCCAGTTTTTTGTGAGGTTGATAACCTTTCACCAACTGGAAAGCAACAGAGGTCTAGACCATCACCTGTACGACTTGCAAGGCTTGTGGGAAGCAAAACTACATCCTTCCCACAAAATTTGTGTTTGGCCCTTGATAATGTCAAGTTTGCACCAGCTAAGTCTAGGCCATTGCTTGTCGTATAAAAATATTAGCAATTTTCTGTTTATTGGGTAGTCCTGTTAACTATTTTTCAATCACAAAGTGGCTACCCAACATGAAAAGCAGACGACACTTGCAAACAAAATTTTTGAATAACTAATTTTTTTCATCTGCATGAACAGATGATTGGACCGACCCAGCACCGTCTGACAGCTCACCACCAGAGTCTGTGGGAGGCTGCTCTTGCACTAGCTGGGATGCTGCGATCAGCTGCACAATCTGCAACAGCAAGTCTGTTACTGAGGCTTGAGGAGTAGTGGTTATCTTTTCGCAGCTTGCTACTCCTGGGACTAAGATCCGGAGATAGATCTCCTCTCCAAACGTCCCAATGAACAAAGCTTTGGATCGCTAGCTATGGGATGGTCCGACTTCACAGGCGAAGACTGGCTCCATCTTCGCACAACTGGCTGGATATCCAAAGTCGGGTAGCCAGCATGTGGTCGTGTGTGCTTTTATAACGTAGCGGGTTGAGCTCGTTCCAAAGAGGGGTCATAACCTATGTTTTTGAGACAAAAAATGAAAAAAATAATGAAAATTAATTGGCGATTTTTGTGAATAGCGCTGGCCGGTTTTGGCCATTACGTTGGGTAAAGGGTTAATTAACAGGGTTCCACTGTATAAGATGTTCTCCAAGTAGACAGTTAACAAGAGTAAATAGTTCTATTATTTGTTCGGCAGTTACAAAGTAACAAGAAAATTTTAAATTGTAAAGCTTGATACCTACCAGATGGGAGATACACAGAATTGATTTCATGATAGTGAAAGGTCACATTTCACACACATGGTGCTGTATCCATACTATCACCTATGAAAATTCAAAAACTGTTGAACTTGTATTTAGAAAGTTGTTCTACAATTATTTGTGAACATTATTTTGCTGTGGTAGTTCAATAAATGCATTAGGGAATGAGGTGACAACAATCAGCTGTGTTGAGTTTTGAATGATTCGGAGGTTGCTCTATCAAAAAAATACAGGAATCCTTTCAGTAGCATACAAAACAAGAGGCCCCAGGGGGGTATGAGGGTGCTCACCTGACATGGTAGCCTAAATATCAACCCAGAGATTTGATTTCAACAAGTTGCATCTGCTCCTCCTAAGAAAAGCTTATACCAAATATCCAAAGATTCTGACCAGTGGATCTAAAAAAAAAAGATTTTTAAAGAATATTCCTCATTTTGAACTAAGTTATAATTCAGGCTCCCACAGGAAGCCCATATATGAACCCAGGGGCTTGGCTTTAACAAACTTGAATCTCATTCCCCGAAGGATGCTGCACACCAAATATCAAAACATTCCGACTGCTGGATCTGAAGAAGAAGATTTTTAAAGAAAATTCCTCATTTTGAACTAAGTTATCATTCAGGCTACCACAGTGAGTCCAAATATGAACTCAGGGACTTGGCTTGAACGAACTTGAATCTCCCCCCCCCCCTCCCCCCCCCCCCCCCCCCCCCCCCCCCTCCAAGCATGGTGCATACCCAATATCAAAAGATTCTGCCTGCTGGATGTTGAGAAGAAGTTTTTTTAAGAAATTTGCCTGAAATGCACTAAGTTCGAATTTGGGCTTCTATAGTGAGCCCAAATATGAATCCAGGGGGCCGATTTGAACAAACTTGAATCAGATCCACCCCACAATGTTGCATACCAAATATCAAAAGATTCTGCCTGCTGGATCTGGGGAAGAAGATTTTTTAAGAAATTTGCCTGAAATGCACTAAGTTCGAATTCGAGCTTCTATAGTGAGCCCAAATATGAATCTAGGGAGCCGATTTGAACAAACTTGAATCACATACACCCCACAATGTTGCATACCAAATATCAAAAGATTCTGCCTGCTGGATCTGGAGAAGATGATTTTTTAAGAAATTTGCCTGAAATGCATAAGTTCGAATTCGAGCTCCTATACTGAGCCCAAATATAAACCCAGAGGGCCGATTTGAACAAAACTGAATCAGATCCACCCCACAATGTTGCATATCAAATATCAAAAGATTCTGCCTGCTGGATCTGGAGAAGAAGATTTTTTAATGTTTTTCCCATTGCCAACAGTGTTAAAAAGTGCTGACTTAGCACTTTTTCAAAGTCCTGAAAAAAGTACCTTGTGATCAAACCGATAGGGATTTTTTTTAACCATTCTGTTCTACTGGATAAAAGTAAGCTTTATACAAAATAAGAATCCTCTGTGCCGTGTAGTTTTGGAGATATGGCAGTTTTAAGGTTTTTCCTATTTTTAGCTCCCGAGGTTCCCACGGGCAATGAGAAAAATTTTTTTTTGCATCAATCACCTACTTATGACCCATTATCATCTCATATCAAATTTGGTTCAAGTCGACCTCACGGTTCTAAAAATAGAAATTTTTGGCGTGGCCAAAATTTTTGCCCCTCCCATAACGAAGGCAAATAATGCCCCACAAACTTCTCTTGAACAAACTTGATTCTAAACCTCAAAAGGACTCTGTATACCACATATCAAGTCTCTGCTACTGGTGGTTCATTAGAAGAAGATTTTAAAAAAATAAGGCCATTTTTTCCACAACCCTCTGCTCAATATGAGCCGAAACCTAATTTGCATAAAAATCAAAATGCCCCTATATAACCACTACTTACATGAAATTTAATTAAAATGTGGCCAATGGTTTAGGAGAAAGAGGCTCAAACACCACCTTCATGCAGGACGGCGGACGACAGACAACGGACGACGGACAAAGAGTGATAAGAAAAGCTCACCCTGACTTTCAGTCAGGTGAGCTAATAAAAGGAGAATCTACTGTTTTTGTACTAACAATTATCTCATTTATGGACACATCTGAAAGTTAAAAAATTTATAGTAATTTATATATTTTTTATACTTACCAATGACCCAGACATAGCTGGTGCTAACTCTTAAAATATAGGGCCAAACACAAATTTTGCCCCCCAATCCCCAAAATTTGCATCTAAAACCAAAGAAAACATGTCCTGAATGGCCATCCACACTTCACCTCTACTGCGCATGCGCAGTGTCAAGGACGTTCCGAAATTGGTGCCATTAATCATTCTTATAACCAGTGCCTGGTAAGCGCTATGTACTCAGCGGGGAGGTATGAGTTCCCAACTCCTGGGAGGGCCATCCCCGTCTGGGTCATTGGTAAGTATAAAAAATATATAAATTACTATAAATTTTTTAACATTTTTATACTGTACCAATGACCCAGACATAGCTGAATAGTAAAAAGGCTGGAGGGCCTAGGACATTGAGCAAGTTGGAATACGCTCAATTATATAAAATAGAGTCATCCCCTCCAGGGAAAAAGAAGTATTAGGCCTTACATGCATCTTTCTTATTTATGTTAAATTAGAAAGATACAACACCTTGCAAAATTGAGCATCATACATCCATGTACTCTATTAATATCTAGTATAATCCTTATACTAATAATTTTTAAAGTAAGCCAATAAATAATGTAAGTCTAGAGAATAGAGACTCTTTATACTCCTTAAAAGTGTCTGAGGATTGTATAATAACGTCCGTTTGACACGTGCTATATTCAAAAGCTATACTTTAAAAACTAAGACCTGAATGAATTTTTAAAACATAAACTTCTCACTAAAAAACCATCCCAGTAACAGCTCAGAATAACTAACTCCGGAGGAGGTATCCCCTTGTTTTCATAGTAAAACAGGTGACCCAAAGGAACAACCCCCCCCCCCCCCCCCCCCCCCCCATTTTTCTTGCCTTGGGTCAAATAGCCCAGAGCGAAGAGGGCAGCAGAACGGAGTCACTGCCAAAACAGACCGCCTAACTAGCTATAGTAGCAACTGTTAAGTGAATGACATTCTGAGCAGTAGATAATAGACCTAACAAAAGAGGCCTCCAGAAATGGACTCGATATTTCTGAGATAAAAAAATTCATGAATGTGGATGGCTGAGCGCAATGAGCAGCCTTCAAAAATCTATAATAGCGACACTATTAATGTAAGCCCAAGATGTAGAAAGAACTCTTACTTCATGAGCCGAAATCTCAAGCACAACTGCTGAGTCAATGATATACTATAAGCAGTACTGATAGTTAATTGAATCCATTAGCAATAGAATGGAGCGTAACGTCTTTCTATTAGGCATCAAAGACAGAAGAAGCTTACGTCCGTAGAAATAAACAGATATCTGTTTATAAGTACGTAAACTCTAACTGGACAGAGTAAAGGCCTATGCCCGTACGAAGACGGAAGGACCTTAATAACAATAGGTTCTGGATATTATTAGGAGCCTGACTCTTAACCAAAAATCCAACCTAAATAGTAAAGGAAGTAGTGATTCCGAAACTACGAAAGTGAGAATCATCCACCGATAGTGCATGAAGCTCACTGACTCTTCAGTAAAAGAGAAGCCAACAGAATTACTGTCTAAAAGGTCAGAATTTGAAAACTACTGTTTCCAGAGGCTCAAATGATTACTTAGCTAAATAAGAACCGAAGTTAAATTCCATATAGAAATTTAATCTAATGATTCTAAGTCTATTTATCGAAAAGTTACTAACTGACTTAGATAAAGAGACATAAGACTCAATTGTAAACTATCATAGAGTGCATAAGTATGAGATAACATAGACCTATAACCTTAATAGTATCAGGCTGCAGTAGATCTTGACAAACAAGTATACTAGAAAGTTGCAATGACTAGTATGGAGGGATCAACAATATCAACATAGTGATCCCTACAACAACGACGGAAGAGCCTCCACTTTAGCCGCATAGAATAGCGAAGAAGAGGTTCTCCTACAGTAAGAAATCGCGTCCAAAGCTCATCCAGAACAATGCTTACAATGCAATAAGGACCACACAACGGAATACGTGAAGGTTGAGACCTTGTGGGTTGTGATGAAGATGACACGATTTTCCCCAGCGAAAGAAAATCCTCTCATGGAGGAAGTTTTCGCGTTAAGTCCCACAGTAGACATCTGAGTAAATTTACCCACGGTCTCTGTGAAGACAGAGATGCTATCAACAGAAATGTATTGTGGTTGTTTATCTTAGCAATACTTGCTGAAACAACAGCGCAGGAGGATACGCATATCCTATCATTCCATCCTATTAGATCAATAGAGCGTTAACAACATAAGCTCAGAGATCCGGACAAGCAAACACATACGTCTGCAATTGATTAGCAAGTTGTGTCGTAAATAAATTATCATTGGGCGCTCCCATTGATAGCAAATCTGATTGTTGAGAGTCCATTCTGACGGCAACAAGCAACCCTTACGTGAAAGGGAGTCCGGTAATACAATCAGACGACCCGGAATATGACGGACCGAAGTAGAACTTGGTGTACTATAACAAACAGAAGGATTCTTTCCGTTAAATTGAATAACGGAATCGAATGAGTGCCTCCCTGGTTCCGGAGATACGCAACTACTGTCGTATTATCGGACAGGATTTGGACATGCGTTTCTGAATAATGTTCATCCAATGACATAAAGCAAGCCTAAAAAACATTATTCCGTGGAGATAAGTGCTTGCCTAGAGACTGCGGAACCCAAAGACCCTGGCACTACGAATCCGTTGGGATCAATATTGTACCCCAACCTGTTTGACTGGCAACCGTCATAATTATAAAACTCGGATCCGGCAACTGCAGTGGCACTCTCTGAGTCAACCACCGAATGTTTGCCCCAGTCTGAATCTCTTGCTACACTTGATAGACAAGAGAACATGTATATCGAGCAATTCATGGATTGCTGAAAAGTTGCCGTCGAAAAGAAGCTTCTCCGAGACCGAAGCGACTCTGAGAGAGTTCTTCACCTTACTATCCACGCGCGTGGGAGTAGCTAGGGCTGCGTCACGTCTAACCAACTCCAGGTTGCCACTGAAGGGCGGAGTTATACGTGGACAAACTACTGCCCTTGAAAGAAATCACATTGAGGATCATATCCCGGAATTCTTTCTCTTGAAGACGTAATGATAACGCCTCAGTAAGGTGGACTACGTATGATAAAGCGTCTAAGTTAAGTCTATTAAACCACATTGTCGTTCCCAACATTGTGGTTAGAAAAGACATAGACAGCGAAAAAGATAATTTCCAGTCTTTAACCCCGCCGTCTAGACGCCCTTTCACCATCCTGTCGGACCCTATAAAGCGTTCGGTCGTCCGAACCTGATGCAACAGCGGAGCGCACCGACCCAGCGCCGTCGGATAATTCCTGATCCGACCGAGAAACCGTCAATTGCTGGGATGCTGTGATAAACTGTGCTAACTTGGATAGCACGTCCGTCGCTGAGGCCTGTGGAGAAGCAGTCTTACGATGCATTGCCGCTGGAAGCTCCGTGATCGTTACCCCGTGCATACTTCAATTATGCGAACGAACGGAGTGTATAGGCCTCGTGTCCCTTGGCTACCGGATGGCGTGACCTGTTCGGCGTGGAATCACTGCATGACGAAACTAGTCGGATACTCGAGGTCACGTAGCCAATGTGCGGTCGTGTGCGCTGCTGTGAGGATGAGGAAGCATTATCGACAGTCTCTCGGACTGTCAATATAACGGAGAGTCCCGAGCGGCGGACATATGCTCCGAATGCGAAATATCTGAACCACAACAAGCGGTCCCCTATGTTGTTGTACGAGAGAGGGACCTCTCTCGCTCACAGCCCGGACGGACCTGGACGAGCCAGGAACCGGACTAACAGGCTTCCTCCGATCTGTCCTCAATCCGCCGTCACTGGGTGAGTACTAAAGTTATTATAGTGCTCGCATCACCCAAATCTCCTTCCTAGACCGCAACGGACGAACCCGGCTGCCGAACCATTCGATGAATGGACGCTACACCAGGTGAGCTAGCGAATGTCACTCCATTGATCCTACAAGGGACCTCTTAGGCGATAGACATATTCCATGAGCACTTATTGCCGCTAGCTCTTCATTAACTATGACGACAGAGGCACACTTTGAAAGACATCTCCGTAACATTGCGAACAAGAAACCAGAAATGCTTGGTAATAGCAAGCATATAATAATAATATATAGCGTCGTTCAATAATTCGAAAGTCTGTGTGACATTATTGGACTATGTCGGAACTGAGGGACGATGTCCCTGAACCGAACGAAAAATTTCTAAGTCCACAGACGCTATCAGTTTCTTATCCGGCATCGCAGCATTCTGGTCCGACGAAAGAACCTGTAGAAGATAAAGTCAGATGACATACACAACAGCATATGTTGTTCCAAAAGGGAAAGCTCGAAATCCTCCGAATCCCTTTCAGCATCCCGTCGGACCGGATGAAATTTTCGGACGTCCGTACCTGCTTCCGAGGAGCGTCCCGACCCAGCATCGTCGGATAATACATGATGTGACGGATTCGATAAGCTGTGCTATTTGGGATAGCACGTCCGTCACCGAGGCCTGTGCTGTAGCGGTCTTACGATGCATTGCCGCCGGAAGCTCCGTGTACGTTGACTCCCGCACACTTTCTTATGCGAACGTCCGGAGTCTGCAGGCCTCGTGTCCCTGGCTACCGGATGGTATGACCTGGTCGCCTATGATTCTCCGATTGGCGAAGCTGACTGGATATCCGAGGTCACGTAGCCAAGAGCGGTCGTGTGCGCTACCATGAGAATGAGGAAGCCTTATTGACAGTCTCTCCGGACTGACTATATGTCGGAGCGTCCCGAGCGGCGGACGTATGCTCCGAATGCGAAACATTTTGTACCACAACATCTGGGGCCAGACGTTGTTGTACAAGAGAGGGGCCTCTCTCGCTCGCCGTCCGGATGGACCTGGACGAGCTAGGAACCGGACTAAAAGGCTTCCTCCGTTCTCCCTCTAATCCGCCGTCACTGGGTGTGCATTTGGTAGATTTATAGTGCTCGCATCACCCCGAAACTCCTTCTAGACCGCAACGGACGAACCCGGCTGCCGAACCATTCGATGAATGGACGCTACACCAGGCGAGCTAGCGGACGTCAAAGGCCGTCGAACCTACTAGGGTCCTCTTAGGCAATTGGCGTATTTACATGAGCACTTTTCCGCTAGCTCTTCATTAATTGTGACGACGGAGGCACACTTTTGGAAGACATCACGGATACATCACCCTAATCTTGATCGCCTGAAATAGAAATTGATAAAGTAGAGTGACCCTGCGGGGAAAGGACCGGAATGTCCAATTCCCCACTAACATACCGTGACACACGCTTCCCATGTTGTCATCGAAATTATCACATACAAAACAGGAGCTAGTGCGAGTACACTGACTACATATACAATGATTAAAAAAGTCAGAGGAAGATTTCCTCTTATTACAATTGACCAAAATCCTTTCAATGTGAAAAGAAAACAAAGTCCTAGTACTCGCACCAACTCCTGACAATCAAAATACATAATAATATGATCCATTAACATAGAAAAAATAATTGAAATCAAAAAATTTTGAAAAAATATTTTCTCAGAACAGCCCAAGTTTCTGAAAAGTAACGTTGAGCCCCAATGGATCCCAAGCCTAAGTGTGGACAAAAATTTTAAAAATATTTTAAACAATTTATGCAACACTTACGAACATAATAATGTATCGAATTATGATTAAATTAACATCAAGATATTATTTTCAAGAAATCCCCCCTCACACAGAGGGCTGTTGTAAATGTAAACAATAAGTGTAAAAACACTAGAATAAGACTCCAGGCACCCAGGCCCGAAATCAGTTACCAATAATACACTATCTGATGCAAAACAGAGACTTCCAGGGAAGAAACTGCAGAACATCAGATGGTAGATGCAGAACACTACGCCTAACCACCCATAGGTGAAGACGTAAATATGGGGAAAAGAACAGAATTCATTCTGTTATTCAGCTAAAACTCCCAAGAAATTTTAGTAATAAAATTACAGAAAATATGCCAAAAGCATGGGAGAATAGCAAGAGGGGACTTAAAGGAAAGGGAGGGAGGAAAACACTGAACAAGCAGTGTAACTTGATAACAAGAATGACAACAAAATGGCTGCTGCCTCGAAAGTTAAAAAATTTATAGTAATTTATATATTTTTTATACTTACCAATGACCCACACTTAGCTGGTGCTAACTCTAACAAAACCAGGGCCAAACACAAATTTTGCCCCCCAATCCCCAAAATTTGCATCCAAAACAAAAAGAAATCATGTCCTAAAGGACCTCCATACTACGCCTCTACTGCGCATGCGCAGTGACGCAGACGTCCCGAAATTGGCGCCAATTATCATTCTTACTGGCAGTGCCTGGTCAGCGCTATGTACTCAGCGGGGAGGCAAGAGTTCCCAACTCCAGGGAGGGCCATCCCCGTCTGGGTCATTGGTAAGTATAAAAAATATATAAATTACTATAAATTTTTTAACATTTTTATACTGTACCAATGACCCAGACTTAGCTGAATAGTAAACAGGCTGGAGGGCCTAGGACATAGAGGAAAATCCAATAAGCTCAACTATATAGTAAAGAGGTAACCCCTTAAGGAGAAAAGGAGTATTAGGCTTTACATGTATCTTTCTTATTTAATATTAAATTAGAAAGATACACTACCCTTAATAATTGAGCACAATAACATTCATGTTCTCTATTAACATCCAGTATAACCCTTATACTAATTATTTTTAAAGCAAGCCAATAAATAAAGTAGTCCAGAGAATTGAGACTCTTTATAGTCATTTAAAAGTGTCCGAGTATTGTATATTAAAGCCCGTTTGACACTTGACATATACAAATGCTTCACACCGAGCTACACTTTAAAAATAAGACATGAATGAATTTAAACATTAATATTACACTTTAAAACCATCCTGGAAGCGACTCAGAAATACTGACTTGGAGGAGGCATTCCCTTGCTTTTCACTATAAAGCAGGTGACCTAAGGGAACACCCGCCCCCCCCCCCCCCCCCCTTCCCCTTGCCCTGGGTCAAATAGCCCAGAGCGAAGAGGGCAGCCGGACGGAGTCACTGCCGGAACAGAAAGCCTGCATAACTATAGTTGCAACTGTTTAGTGGACGACATTCTGAGCAACAGATAACGGACCTAAACAATGCAGGTCTCCAGAAATGGACTCAATATTTCTGAGATAAAAATTCGTAAATGTGGATGGCTGAGACCAATAAGCAGCCTTCATTAAATCTGTAATAGCAACACTATTAGCATAAGCCCAGGAAGTAGAAAGAGCTCTTACTTCATGAGCAAAAATCTTAAGCACAGACTGCTGAGAAGAAGATAAATCTTCATAAGCAGTACGGATAGTTAACTGAATCCATCTAGCAATAGAATGGACTGAAATGTCCTTTCTATTAGGCATCAAAGACAGAAAGAAACGTTTCCGTCCCTTTCTGATAAACTGAGATCTCTGTTTATAGATACGTAATGCTCTAACAGGACAGAGTAAAGGCCTACGCCCGTCTGAAGACGGAAGAGCCTTAATAACAATAGGTTCCGGATATTTATTAGGAGCCTGATTCTTAGCTAAAAAACCCACATTAGTAGTGAAGGTGATAGTGTTCCCAACACTACGATAATGAGAATCATCCACCGATAGTGCATGAAGCTCACTGACTCTTCTAGCAGAAGAGAAAGCTAAGAGAAAAGCTGTCTTATAAGATATGAATTTGAAATCTACTGTCCCAAGAGGTTCAAATGGCTTTTCCTTCAATTTAAGAAGAACCCAAGCTAAATTCCACTTAGGAATTAATCTAAGAGTTCTGGGTCTATTTATCGAAAAGTTTCTAACCAACTTCGATAAAGAGACATTAGATCCAATTTGTAAACTATCATGATGTGCATAGGTATCAGATAACATAGATCTATAACCCTTTATAGTAACAGGCTGCAGTTTGATTTCGTCAAACAAGTATACTAGAAAGTTTGCAATGTCTGGTATAGAGGGATCGAATATATCTACAGAATGATCCCCTACACCAACGACGAAAAACCTTCCACTTAGCCGCATAGTTTAGCGAAGAGGAGGTCCTCCTACAGTTAGAAATCGCGTCCACTGCTCGTCCTGTAAAGTGTTTGCCATGCAAGAAGGACCGCACAACGGAAAAACGTGAAGGTTGAGACCTTGCGGGTTGTGATGGAGTTGGCGCGATTTCCCCTGCGAAAGAAGATCCTCCCATGGAGGAAGCTTCCGCGGTAGGTCCCACAACAGACACCTGAGTAGATTTATCCACGGTCTCTGTGGCGACAGAGATGCTACCAACAGAATCTTGCATTGAGATTGTTTTATCTTTAGCAATACTTGTTGAATTAACGGCGCTGGAGGATACGCATATCCTATCATTCCGTCCCAAGGGATCGACAGAGCGTCTACTGCAAATGCTCTTGGATCCGGACACGGAGACACATACGTCTGCAACTGATTGTTGAGATGTGTCGCAAATAAGTCTATCATTGGCCGTTCCCATTGGTAGCAAATCTGATTGAATACTTGTTTGTTGAGAGTCCACTCCGACGGCAACAAGCGACCCTTTCGTGAAAGGGAGTCTGCTAGCACATTCCGACGACCCGGTATGTGACGGACCGAAAGAAGAACGTGATGTTCTAACGCAAACAGAAGGATTCTTTCCGTTAGATTGAACAACGGAACTGAATGAGTGCCTCCCTGATTCCGTATATACGCCACTACTGTGGTATTGTCGGATAGGATTTGGACATGAGCATCGTGAATAATGTCCATCCAGTGACGTAACGCAAGCCAAATTGACATCATTTCCTTGATGTTTATGTGCTTGCACAGAATTTGCGGATCCCAAAGACCCTGGCATCTCGAATCCGTGGGGATTAATGATGCACCCCAACCTGTTTGACTGGCATCCGTCATAACGGTAAAACTCGGATCCGGCAACTGCAGCGGAACTCCTTGAGTTAACCACTGAATGTTTGCCCAAGTCTGAATCTCTTGTTTCACTTGATCTGACAAGAGAACGTCTACATCGAGGGAATGAATTTTCACACTCCAATTCTGAGTCAGGAAAATTTGAAGAGGACGTGTGCGTAACCGCCCCATCGGAATAAGATCCGCGGCGGCTCCGCACAGACCTATCAGTCTCATAAAATCTCTCGCCGTGACTTTGTCTGCGTGCAGACAATAGCGAGCGTAACAACTGACTAATTTCGCTCTGGTTAACGGCAGACGAACGAGATTGTTGTGCGTCTCGAAGCTCATTCCCAGATGAGTGAATGACTTGGACGGCACCAGATCCGACTTCTCCTCGTTTACTATAAAACCGAGACGTCGGAGCAATAGAAGAAGATTCTGAACATCGTTCTGAAGCGTTAACTCGTTGCCGTACCTCTGAAGAATGTCGTCCAGGTAGGCCGACGTTACCGCCGACGAATGAGCTCGGAAGTAGATCATTACCGAGTTCATTACCCGAGTGAAAGCCCAGGGTGCTAGATTCAATCCGAAGCATATCGCCCGGAATTGATACACCACTCCTAGGACTGCGAAGCGTAGATACTTTCGGAATGTCGGATGTACCATGACATGAAAGTACGCATCTTTGAGATCTATGCTCGTTGCATAATCGTTCACCCGAATACTCGCTCTGACCGATCGAATCGTCTCCATATAAAACTTCGGAGCGACGATCAGCTTGTTTATCCAGCTCAAATCTATGACTGGACGGAACGAGCCGTCTGGTTTCGGAACCAGAAACAGATGGCTGTAGAATCCCGGAGATTCCTGGTTTTCTACGACCTCTACCGCGTTCTTCATTAAAAGAGACTGCACCTCTGATAACAGAGCGTCTCTTTTGTGCGGATTTGACGGAAGATGAGTCCACTTTGGACTTCGAGTTAATGGAGGCTTTCGTTTGAAGGATATCTTTAGACCTTCCGAAGTCACTCCTCTCACCCAAGGGTCGTCCGTAATCGACGCCCATTCTTGTGAATAGCTCGACAACCTTCCGCCAACCGGAACGCGATAGAGGTTTAAGCCATCACCTCCTGGACCTGCGAGGCCTGCGGTAGGAGAAACCACGTCTTCCACGACCCGCACCTCGCCCCGTCGACCTCGGGGCGTCCGACCGATTGTCCCGGCCTGAAGGACGTCCCGAACGAGAGTCGCTATCCTGACGGTCTCTCGAATAAGACCAAGAGGACGCACCGGAACCTCTATAGGAACCTCTCTTGGGCGCATTAGACCCAGAAGTGCCTGTCTTATTCGTGTCTGCTGTATCCGACTTCTTAGGAGCAGATTTGAACAACAGAGAATCCTTAGCTTTCTTTGTAATTTTATCATAAATAGCGGAAAGCTTGCCGTCAAAGAGAAGTTCTCCTGAGACCGAAGCGACTCTAAGAGAGTTCTTCACCTTAGAATCCACTAGTGTGGATGTAGCTAGGGCTGCGTCACGTCTAACCAACTCCAGATTTGCCACTGAAAGGGCGGAGTTACACGTGGAATAAGCTACTGCCCTTGAAAGAAGTCTTAAAGAGGATTGTATATCCTGAAACTCTTTCCCCTGAAGGCGCAGTGATAACGCCTTAGTAAGGTGATCTGCGTAAGATAAGGCATCTAAATTGGCTCTGTTAGACGCAATAGCTGTTTCCAACACCGTGGTTGGAATAGAAGCTGACGACGGTAATGATAGCTCTAAGTCTTCCGCATCGTCGTCCATACGCAGAGGAACTCTCGGTATACCCTGTCCTGCCGTATCGAATTTATTCCTTGCATTAATGAAAGGCAGGTTGAGAGTATTAGCGGACAAGAAACCTGCTTTCCCCGTCCTGGAAGCAAGTTTAAATATAGCGTCGTTCAATAATTCAAATGTTCTTGCAACATTATTGGACTGCGACGGAAACTCGGGAGCGATGTCCCTGAACCGCTCAAAAAATTCAGAGTCCAATGACGCTATAATTCTCTTGTCCAGAAGCGCAGCAGTCTGGCCCGACGGAACAACTTGAGGGAGAAAGTGCCGGATGAAGTCCACGGCAGCTTTATGTTGTTCCGAAAGGGATAGCTCCAAGTCATCCGTATCCCTTTCACCATCCGGTCGGACCTCATGATGTTCCCGGTCGTCCGCCCCCGATGCTTCGGCGGAGCGTACCGACCCAGCGCCGTCGGATAATTCGCGATCCGACACCGTTTCTGTCGGCTGCTGGGATGCTGCGATATGCTGTGCTATCTGCACAAGAATGTCCGGCGTCGAGACCTGCGGAGGCGCAGTCTTTCGCTGCTTCGCCGAGGGCAGCTCCGCATCAGATGGCTCCCGCATACTTTTCCTATGCGAACGTCCGGAGTCCATCGGTCTCGAATCCCTGGCTGCCGGATGGTGTGACCTGGTCGCCGAAGAATCCTTGATCGGCGAAGGTGGTAATATATCGGCGGTCACGCAGCCAAGGTGCGGTCGTGTGCGCTGACGAGAAGAGGAAGCCTTAACAGTCTCTGTGGACTGCTTATACAACGGAGCGTCCCGAGCGACAGACGTATGCTCCGCTAAAGACACATTTTGTACCACAACATCTGGTCCCAGATGTTGTTGTACGAGAGAGGGGCCTCTCTCGCTCGCGGCCCGGCTGGACCTGGACGAGCTAGGAACCGGACTCAAAGGCTTCCTCCGTTCTCGCTTACTATCCGCCGTCACTGGGTGTGCATCTATTATGTTTATAGTGCTCGCATCACCCAAAATTTCCTCTTGGACCGCATCGGACGAACCCGGCTGCCGAACCATTCGGTGAATGGACGCTACACCGGGCGAGCTAGCGGACGACATTTGTTTGATCTCCATGAGCACTTTTGCCGCTAGCTCTGAATTCATTTGTGACGACGGACGCACACTTGAAGAAGATAACATGGAAACATCACCCTGTTCTGGTTCCTCTGAAATAGAAACTGAGAGAGTAGAGTGACCTTGCGGAGAAAGAGCCGGCATCGCTCTTTCTCCAGAAACAACATATCGTGACAACGTTTCCAATGTTTCTCATCCCAATGTTCACATATAGGACAGGGATTAATGCGAGAACACTGACTACAATTAATACAATGATCATGAAAGTCAGAGGAAGATTTCTTCCTATTACAATTTGAACAACGTCCCTTCATTGTGAAAGAACAACAATAAGTCCTAGTTACTCGCAAAAACCCCTGACACAAAGATACATAATAACATGATCCATTAATAAATGAAAAAACAATTGCAAAACAAAATAATTTTGAAAAAATATTTTTTCAGCGAAGCCCAAGTTGCTGAAAAGTAACGTTGAGCCCCGATGGATCCGATGGCAAAGTGTGGTCAAAAATTTTAAATTTATATTAAATAATTAATGAGACACTTTCGGATAATATAAATGTATCTTATAGTGAGATAAACTACAGCAAAGGCAAACAGCCCCCCTCAAAAAAGGCTGTTGCCAATGAAAACAAACAGTATAAAAACACCAGAAAACATGACTCCAGGCACTGAAAAAACTGGCCCGGAATCAGTCATCAATTACACTCTATCTGATGCAAAACAGAGACTCCCAGGGGAGAATCTGCAGAACATCAGATGGAAGATGCAGAACACAAACGTTATACACCCATGGGTGAAAACGTAACTAAGGGGAAAATAACAGAAAACATTCTGTAACCAAGCAACTCTCCCAGGAAATTTTAGAAATGAAATTTCTCAAAAATATGCCAAAAGCATGGGAGAATTGCAAGGGGGGACTTTAGAAGGCTAGGGGAGAGGAAACACTGAATAAGCAGTGCAACAATTAGCAAGAATGACAACAAGAGGCCCATGCCTCGAAAATAGGCAACTTAACATAATTTCATCAAAAAATTTTAAGTACAGCCCTGATTATTTTTTGTCACTTCTTTTTCCTCTCCTCCTTCTATCCTCCTTAGAATCACATTTTCTCCAAAAATTACGTGTCTGGCATCCTTTAAACTGAGATTTACAAGCACAAAGATCAGTGAGATGTTGACTGATGAAGGGCCAAACAGAGAATGATAATTGGCGCCAATTTCGGGACGTCTGCGTCACTGCGCAGGCGCAGTAGAGGCGTAGTATGGAGGTCCTTTAGGACATGATTTCTTTTTGTTTTGGATGCAAATTTTGGGGATTGGGGGGCAAAATTTGTGTTTGGCCCTGGTTTTGTTAGAGTTAGCACCAGCTAAGTCTGGGTCATTGGTACAGTATAAAAATATAGGTAACTTAAAATAATTTCATTAAAAAAATTTTAAGTTACAGCCCTGATAATTTTCTGTCACATATTTTTCCTCTCCTCCTTCTATATCCTCCTTAGAATCACCATTTCACTAATATTTATGTGTCTGGCATCATTTAAACTGAGATTTACAAGCACAAAGATCAGTCAGATGTTAACTGATGAAGGGCCAAACTAAGAATGATTAATGGTGCCAATTTCGGAACGTCCTTGACACTGCACATGCGCAGTAGAGGTGAAGTGTGGAGGGCCATTCAGGACATGTTTTCTTTGGTTTTAGATGCAAATTTTGGGGATTGGGGGGCAAAATTTGTGTTTGGCCCTATATTTTAAGAGTTAGCACCAGCTATGTCTGGGTCATTGGTACAGTATAAAAATATACATATTTCTCGTGCCCAATGATGAGATAATCATAGGTATTCAAACAAAAACACCAGATACCTGTAGTATTACTTTAGTATTACCGGTGGTGATATAATGTCACATGCCACATTTTTATCTTTACACAGAATGAGAAATCCCTCAAGTTAGTTTCATCATGTATCGCTTGCAGCAGAGAGGAAACCAGCAAAAAACTAGAGCTGTCATAATGGGACAAATATCTCCAAAATGGAAATTCGGAGAACTCATTTTTAGATTATCAGGAGTTTTTATTAGCAATTTCATTATGCCTTTTCCTCTTTCTTGGTGAAACATTTCTAGACTTGGGGCACAGAAAGAATTGTGTCTACAGACGTACCTACAAATGAATAAACAAATGAAGGTTTTGAATGACTGTACATGGAGCCATTAATTTTGACTATAGTGGTCAGTTTGAGATTTTTTAAGTAAAAACACAATATGCTCACGGGTAGTTCATAGGTAGTTGGAAAGAAGTCACACCTGCAATGTAAAAAAAACAAGAAAAAGTTAATGAGCAGTCTCAGAGTTTTATTAATTTTAACTGGTTGAGGGCTAAATTATTTTTGTGGTCCGTATTTGTTATTTAAGATTTGTTTTATTACAAATTATTGGAGAGTGCCCATAGGCACTCTCCAATAATTTGTCATAAAACAAATTTATATAAACAAAATATTATTTGCATTTGATTGAATATGAAACACGAGCAAGGTAAATGTCAGCTTTTGCTCTGGTATCCTCAATTTTCTGAAAGCCCTGATAATGGCTTCTAGCACTTGACCAGTTAAGTGATTACAGTTTAAGCTAATGTAAGGATGAAATATTTTAGTAATCTAGAAATAATTTCCTCAAGTTTCAAAAATCAACAAATGGCTGCATCACAGAAGTCATAACATGTGCCTCACTTAACACTTAAGGGGCCTAATTTTGACTTTGATAATTTTTTATTGCTACAAAACAGATGCCCTAACATACAATCTTTAGGTAAACTTGAAAGTTACATTCCATGTACCTTTGCAGTTGTTTCTAGACAAGTCTTGGCTGTCTACATATGCAGCCAAGACTTGCCTAAAAACACTTGAAATGCCAGAATGTGTAGACTATCAAAGGGTGGAAACACATAAAAAAAATCACCAGGCCTTTAAGGGTTAAACACTTTCAGCCAAACTTATTTCCTTAGGGGTTATAAATGTTCTGGTATAAAAGAAATGTAACCGAAGTATTTGGTTATTTTTAATTGAAATGTTGGCAGAATCAGATTTTCTGTTGAGTTTCGAGATAATCAGGCTGCCATGATAAAAAAAATGTTTATGAGATCAATTTTTATTTTCTATGTTCCATCCCACATGCCTTCAACTTGTCACAAAAAAAGATAAAAATATTTTTTCAAGAAAGGAATACTAATTGTAAGAAAGTATGTTGTATGTTGAAAAAAATGTGACATGAATGTGATGGCTTTAGAATCAGTAAAAAATAACCACAAATAGAAATACCATGCCTTAGAAACTTGCACATACTGCCTTCAAAATATAACATAACCAGAATTCATTAGAAGTGGAAAATAACATACTTCTTTGCTTCATGCTTTCCTTGTTCCCTGTCAATTTGTCTTCTCAATCGTTTTAGATTCTTGACCATCAAATTTTTTCTTGTCAACTGGAAAGACAATGAAAGTGTCAATGACACTGTATCTTAACTTGTGTGTTGTGTTTGATGAAAAGGATAATGTTCAATGTGTATGAAAGGATCATGAAATAAGACAAGAATTGTGATAATTGGGAATATGTTCATTTCTGTTCCCTGTATGCTATGTTTTTGATAAAAGTTATATGAGGTGTACACTGTACTAAAGAGCTGAGGGGTGGGTTAATATGACCTCACAGTTAATGTATGTGGCCCTCACAGTTAACGTATATCAACGAAAGTTACCAAGTTACAGTGAAATTATTCCAAAATGAGTAATCCTATCAAGTTACATTGAAATCCCTTCATAAATATGGACTGTAGACTGTGCTAAAGGTTTTCGGGCTTTGGGCCCCTGTAGCCGTCAGTTTCCCAACTGCGTCCAAAGGGAACGTTCTCATCTAGACATTATATGAAGTCAACCTACCAAGTTACAATGAAATCCCTTCATAAATATGACCTGTAGACTGTGCTAAAGGTTTTTGGGCTTTGGGCTCGGGCAGCCATCATGGTTGAATGATCGCAACCAAATGGGGACATTCTCATTTTGGGCATCATCTGGAGTGATCCTACGAAGTTACAATGAAATCCCTTCATAAATATGACCTGTAGACTGTGCTCAAGATTTTCGGGCTTCGGGCACCTGTAGCCATCACAGTTGCCTAATGTTGTCCAAAAGGGGCTGTTCTCATCTAGACATTATATGAAGTCAACCCACCAAGTTACAATGAAATTCCTCAATAAATATGAACTGAAGACTGTGCTAAAGGTTTTCGGGCGTTGCGATCGGGCAGCCATCATGGTTGAATGATTGCAACCAAAAGGGGACATTCTCATCTGGGCATCATCTGGAGTGATCCTACGAAGTTACAATGAAATCCCTTCATAAATATGACCTGTAGACTGTGCTCAAGATTTTCGGGCTTCGGGCACCTGTAGCCATCACAGCTGACCAATTGCGACCAAAAGGGGATGTCATCATCGAGGCATTACATGGAGTCAACCTAACAAGTTACAATGAAATCCTTCCATAAATACAACCTATAGACTATGCTAAAGGTTTTTGGGCTCGGGTAGCCATCAAGGCTGAATGATCGCGACCAAAAGGGGACGGTCTCATCTAGACATTATTTTGGAGTCATCCTACCAAGCTACAATGAAATCCCTTCATAATTATGACCTGTAGACTGTTCTAAAGGTTTTCGGGCATCGGGCCCCTGTAGCTGTCACAGCTGCCCAATCGTGTCCAAAAGGGGACGTTCTCATCTAGACATTATATGAAGTCAAACCTACCAAGTTACAATGAAATCCCTTCATAAATATGACCTACAGACTGTGCTAAAGCTATTTGGGCTTCGGGCTCGGGCAGCCATAATGGTTGAATGATCGCAACCAAAAGGGGACATTCTCATCTGGGCATCATCTGGAGTAGATCCTACGAAGTTACAATGAAATCCCTTAATAAATATGACCTGTAGACTGTGCTCAAGGTTTTTGGGTTTCGGGCATCTGTAGGCATCACAGTTGACCAATCACGACCAAAAGGGGATGTCATCATCTAGGCATTATATGGAGTCAACCTAACAGGTTACAATAAAATCCTTTCATATATATGACCTTTTGCCTATGCTAAAGGTTTTTGGGCTCGGGCACCCATCATGGCTGAATGATCGCAATCAAAATGGGATGTTCTCATCTAGACATTATTTGGAGTCATCCTACCAAGCTACAATGAAATCCCTTCATAAATATGCCCTGTAGACTGTGCTAAAGTTTTTCGGGCTTTGGGCCCCTGTAGCCGTCACAGTTGCCCAATCACGTCCAAAAAGGGACTTTCTCATCTAGACATTATATGAAGTCAACCCACCAAGTTACAATGGAATTCCTCAATAAATATGACCTGTAGACTGTGCTAAAGGTTTTTGGGCTCGGGCAGTCGTCACGGTTGGCAGATCACGCCCAAATGGGGAAATTCTCATCTAGCCATCATAAGGAGTCATCCTACCAAGTTACAATGAAATCCCTCCATATTAAACATGACCTGCAGACTGTGCTAAAAGTTTTTGGGTTTCGGGCTTGGGCAGCCATCACAGTTGACAGATCATGCCCAAAAGGGGGCGTTCTCATCTAGGCATTATACAGAGGCAACCTACCAAGTTACAATGAAACCCCTTCACAAATACGACCTGTAGACTGTGCTAATGGTTTTTGGGTTTTGGGCTCAGGCAGCCATACCGGTTGCGCGATCGCGACCAAAAGGGTACGTTCTCATCTAGACATGACACCAAGCCTGCATATGAAATTTCGTGACGATCAGACAAGAACTGCTTTGTCAAGTTAAGCTAAAAATCAGCATTCTATTTCTTCACATTTAATTTAATTATCAAATGTTGGAAATTATTAAACATTTTAGCAAGACATTTCAAGTCCATATCCTGTACCTTGGAAGTTGTTTTTAGGCCAGTCTTGGCTGCCTACATAAGTTTAAGGTTTACTAAGTAATTCAGGTAACATAGTTTTCTGATATCCATTCTGTCTTTAACAGTCATCCAACCAAGTTCCCCTCAGACTGCTTCCACTGCAGCTGCGTTACTTGGCCCAGTTATCCACCGACTTGCATCATTTTGGAGAATCTCAAAGTTCCTCACTACCGCTTGGTTCAAAGGGATCACATCCATTTCATAAGTTATACTTGGTAACCTCACCAACTCTCAAATAGTTTTTTTAATGAACATCTTGTTACAGCTGTTCCTTCCCAGAAGTTTTAACTGCTTTAGTATTCTTTTCCCTTTTGTTTTAAGTTTGTTGGTGTGGTTTCTGTACATGCCTGTACTTGGGACACAAAGTTCACCCTCAGGTATTCCTGTTCTCCTGTTTCCCATAATGTTACATCCTGGCTTTCCTCTTCACCAATAGAGAAGTTACCCACCCTCCAACTTTGGGACTCATCTAACTTATGGCCCATGGATATTACCTTACTCTTGTTTTCATTCAATTCAATTCGCTGTTTATACCTATACTTTCTTATAATGGTTAACAGGTTTTCCGGTCCCTCTTAACTCTCGGCTAATAAAACCATATCATCTGCAAAGATTAACGCTGGGATTTTTCTCTCTCCAACATTGACCCACTCTGTGCTTGCTATCAATTCTTCCAACTCTTTTATGTACAATGTAGACAGAATCGGGGACAGGATATACCCCTGCTTAAGCAATGTGTAGAATTTCCCTTCAAACGAAGTAATGACTGCTTTACATCAGCCAGGACTTGATTTTATTGGAAACTGAAGAAATTAAATTGAAGAATTGAAATAAATCTTTGTGGCGAGACTAAACTTGGGAATTGATAAGTCAGCCATTACAAAGGTTTCAAATTTTGTAACCTGATATTATCAAAATCCAGTCCTCAGTCTTTAACCTTCATAGCCTCAAATTAATTTTATGATAATAACTACTGTATATACACTACAGTTGCCGTGAACTGGTCATAATCCATGTATAGGCAGTGGTGTCTACACATGTGTTTATCAGGTAATAAAAATTATCATCAGCAAAATTTTAATTAATGAACTGGCTTGTACCTGGTGCTTCATTAATTAAATTTTTGATGATTATTCCAATAATTAGTGTTTGAAATCTAATATTCTTTCATCCGTGGATATATTGCCCATCCATGAACAGTGACCAGTCTGCGGAAGCCATACTGTACATGTACACATCTGCAGTTGACTTATAATGTTTCTATGTTATTGTTGGCTGCCTCTATAGGCAGCACACAATGATGTAAAAACACTGTCAAGATAAATGGAGCCTACCAGCTGAGTTCTCAACAAAGAATGATATTTTTTTACATTTTTTTTTTCTTTTTTTGAGAGGGAGGGGGGTGTACTTTTTCAAAAGTAATGTAAGGTGTCAGTTTGGACCTGTATGTGGACTTAACTGGTTGGGTGCTAGAAGCCATTATCAGGGCTTTCAAAAAAATGAGGGTACCAGTGCAAAAGCCAACATTTTCCTTGCCCATGTTTCATCTTCAGTCTAACGCAAATAATACTTTGTTTATATAAATTTGTTCTATTACAAATTATTGGAGAGTGCCTGTTGGCACTCTCCAAAAATTTGTAATAAAACAAATTTTGATGGACAAATTCAGACCACCAAAAATAATCTAGCCCTCAACCAGTTAAGGGTTAAGTGGTGGAAATATTTTACCTTTTCTGGTTTGCAATGTTGGATACCAGGTAATATATGAGCTAATTTCCATTTACCTGAATTCTATCAAAACAATTATAAATGGTTTAGAATTAACTCAGCTGTGCAGAAAATAACACAGAAGTTCAGGACTTCATTAAAAATAAATGGAGATGATGATTTCACCATAAATCTTTAGAACTTCATGGTATTCCATTTTGTAATTCCGAGTACGGTATTTTTTTAAATACCACGATATGAGTAAATATCGAGTATTTATAAACTGATAATACTTGTTTGATATGACAATGCAGAATCCCAAACACACAAAATACTGCTCGTACTTTGCGATAGTTCTCGCTTGGTGTGAATAGTACTGCATGTATTTGCTTTTGCAGAAGAATCATATCTAAATTAAATAGAATAGGTAGTTTGTAACAAAGAAGAAATGATATATGATAAAGTAAATAAATCAGTCAAACAAATATAAGCCATTTTTTTAAAATTATAATGATGCTCATTAACCTTAACAACTCTTCCCATTGTTTGTATATACTGGTAATAGTCACTATCGAAACAATCGCCAAACATTCATATGGCTTATTTCAAAAGCAAAGTACTTCACAAACACTGAACAAGCACTGACCAAAAGCCAGTACTGTGGCACTTACTTTGATTTTTTTACAACCAATTATAACATGGGGGAGTAAACCACAGATCGTTTTCGAATAAAATAGAATAGAAGAGGCATGTTTATTAAACAAAACACTTGGTGCAGTTCATTTCATTTCATTCAATCAGTTTTAGAAAAATCGATCAATCGTTTATGACAGGTAGCCTGTGGAAAATGCCTCAAAATGATTGGGTAACTTTACATGTTTCGTATTTCCTATTTTCGTTTTGAGTGTGCGTGTGATGAATTTTGATGAAGTTCAAGTCAAAAAAGTCAAGTTTATCATTAGTTTGAGAATACCGACATTGTTAATCTATGATACCATGAAGGTCGGTATATTGAGAGTTTTGGTGAAATACCAAAATAGTGTGAAGCCTATGAATCTTGCACTTTACTGAAATACAGGTTATTCACCTCATAGTGGTTTCTAAAATGGTTAATTCTCATATGTTCTTCCAGATATGCATGATCGAATGTTTCCTTCATAAACCAAACATCACACCAGAAAAAATCCCACTCTCCATCTCTATAAGAACAAAAAACATGCAACTATAATACATACAAAATTGTTTAAGGATTACCCTTTTGTAAATTAGTGGAATTTAAGATGCATGCTTAGGATGCAGACCAAGCAGGACCATGCTAGGTCAAGTGTGGAGGTGATCCATGCTTCAGTCCACTTTTTTCACAGGCCCATACCAAAATGGTAAGGCTATACCTAAATAAATAAATTCTGGCTGCTCTTCGACATTATATGGTGACCATGTTCAACAAACAAAGCTTTAGCAAAAGGCAGAAACCACAATTGTCCCCTCTATTTACTGTACAAGTTTGATCAGATCTTTATCAACAGGTAATGAAATAAATATGATCAAATTCAAGGTATAATTATTTTGTCTGGTTGTACCACTTACTGTCAACATACATAGTGTATTTTGAAAAAACAGGTAACCAAGCTGGACATCAGAATTGCAAATAGGTTTTGGAAATGTGACAAGTGTTGCAGAAATGTGGTTTTCACTTTTTCTATATGCGATATGTTAGTTCAAGCTTTGAAGATTTCCATTCTCTGTATCAGCACTATATGTTTTGTTAGTAGTGATTGTAAACAAAAAATGGGTATTAGGGGTTACAGTACCGATAATTAACCCAATACCCATTGCAGATGATATCAAAATTTATTATTTTAAATACATGTATTATTTTTCCAAATTAAAAAAAAAAAAGTCAACAAAACCATATCACGTTACCTCTCAATGGAATAAGCTCGTTGGGCTTGTTCCAATGAGGGGTCACATGATATTTTTTGTTTTGAAATTATGTAAAAAAATATTTTTTTCAACTGCTGAATTTGCGGGTGGGTGCAACTGATTTGTTAGATAAAGGGTTAATACACATACCACTTTTGCGAATCCCATTACATGTCTGCACTTACAACTGACCATTACTCCTGACTTGCATTACTGTCCCACCTCTGCCAGTTCAAAATTACATAATTTCACCCAGATAAATTAAATATGCAAAAACAATAAGCCAAAGTCTGCCAATCATTTATTATTAACCATTTATCCAACCAGAATTGAAGACGATACTAACAAAAAACATTCTTGAATAACTACGATCATTTTTATAGTGAATATGGAGTCTTTCATCACACTCTCATCTACTTCATCTCTTTAAATATTGTGTGATTTACAAAGTACAGAACAATTTTCAACTAGAACTATCACTGAAGGTGATTAATACCCCCGCTTTGGATTTTTAGAGGAATGCACTTCTGATCATGTAGGCGAAGGCCATAAGGAAATGTATACATAAAGATCATTTTTTGTTGTTGAAATTTGTATTTGCATGTGGCCTTCCACAGAACAGCACTGAATACTTAAAGAGCCCACAGATATATGGGTTTACATTTGGAAAAACACATTTACAATGTGCAACATGTATTTAAAATCGGTTCATTAATGTAGGAGGAGTTGCGCACACAAGAATTTGTTCGAACAGAAAGACATAATAAATCTAAGTCAAAGGGAGATAACCTGGTTAAAATTGTCGCAGATCAAAAATCTTGGAATATGCGCATGTTCACTTAGTAGTGATGATGTCTGAAAAGTTATGTCCAAATTGATTGATAAATGTAGGAGGAGTTGCACGCACAAGAATTTTATGTAGAAACCCATAATAAATCTAAGTTAAAGGGAGATAACCTAGTTAAAATTGCCACAGCTCAAAAATTTTGGAATATGCGCATGTTCACTTAGTAGTGATGATGTCTGTAAACTTTCGTCCAAATTGATTGATAAATGTAGGAGGAGTTGCGCACACAAGAATTTCATGCAGAAACCCATATTAAATCAAAGTTCAAGAGAGATAAACCTGGTTAAAATTGTCGCAGATCAAAAAGTTTGGAATATGCACATGTTCACTTAGTAGAGATGATGTTTGAAAGGTTTCATCAAAATCGGTTCATTAATGTAGGAGGAGTTGCGCACACAAGAATTTGTTCGAACGGAAAGACATAATAAATCTAAGTCAAAGGGAGATAACCTGGTTAAAATTGTCGCAGATCAAAAATCTTGGAATATGCGCATGTTCACTTAGTAGTGATGATGTCTGAAAAGTTATGTCCAAATTGATTGATAAATGCAGGAGGAGTTGCACGCACAAGAATTTCATGTAGAAACCCATAATAAATCTAAGTTAAAGGGAGATAACCTAGTTAAAATTGCCACAGCTCAAAAATTTTGGAATATGCGCATGTTCACTTAGTAGTGATGATGTCTGTAAACTTTGGTCCAAATTGATTGATAAATGTAGGAGGAGTTGCGCACACAAGAATTTCATGCAGAAACCCATATTAAATCAAAGTTCAAGAGAGATAAACCTGGTTAAAATTGTCGCAGATCAAAAAGTTTGGAATATGCACATGTTCACTTAGTAGAGATGATGTTTGAAAGGTTTCATCAAAATCGGTTCATTAATGTAGGAGGAGTTGCGCACACAAGAATTTGTTCGAACGGAAAGACATAATAAATCTAAGTCAAAGGGAGATAACCTGGTTAAAATTGTCGCAGATCAAAAATCTTGGAATATGCTCATGTTCACTTAGTAGTGATGATGTCTGAAAAGTTTTGTCCAAATTGATTGATAAATGTAGGAGGAGTTGCACACACAAGAATTTCATGTAGAAACCCATATTAAATCAAAGTTCAAGAGAGATAACCTGGTTAAAATTGTCGCAGATTAAAAAGTTTGGAATATGCACATGTTGACTTAGTAGAGATGATGTTTGAAAGGTTTCATCAAAATTGGTTCATTAATGTAGGAGGAGTTGCGCACACAAGAATTTGTTCGGATGGAAAGACATAATAAATCTAAGTCGAAGGGAGATAACCTGGTTAAAATTGTCGCAGATCAAAAATCTTGGAATATGCGCATGTTCACTTAGTAGTGATGATGTCTGAAAAGTTTTGTCCAAATTGATTGATAAATGTAGGAGGAGTTGCGCACACAAGAATTTCATGTCCGGAAAGACGTACGGACGGACGTACGGACAGACGGACAGACGGACGGACGTACGGACGTACAGGGCGATTCCTATATAGCCCCCACTTCTTCGAAGCGGGGGTATAATTAAATTTCTTGATAATTTTTCATGGGACTAAAGTACATTGTACTAAGTGGAACTTTAGTACATTGTACTAAAGTTTATCAAATTCCAATTACTATTCAAGTTATTGAATATACATTGAAATTTTAAGTGGAACATTGTGAAACAAAGGGCAATAACTCTCAAGTTTCAATGAATCAATTTTTTAACAACTGTCTTCTTCAAAAAATATAACTTCTGGGAACAGAAATTTTTCAGCAGAAAAAACATTTGTGTCTACTTTCTAACTAATAAATCCATAGAATATCTTACATAAAGCAAACTTGTGTATGTGTGTATGTATGTCCATGATATATATTTGAAAAGTGCTAATTTGTTTGCATTCAAGTTTGGCACAAGTATATTGCAATATACAGGTAGTAGTATATTGTGGTTGAATTGTTAATTTTTCCAAATGATATTTTTCTTCCATTTCTTCTTTAGACCTGAGAAATGTTCATCAGTTTTCATGTGGTTTATTTTCTCCAGTCGACAGTTGTTGATTTCACTTGAAAAAAGCTGAGAAATATGTCATTTTCATTTCTCAATTTCACTAAAAGATTTTCATATCTAATCTCAGGTTTTGCAGCTCGTATCTTATATAGCCTTTATTAATAGATTACCAAATGATAACACTCAGTTGGGAACTAACTTTTAATAATTGACAGTGTTGGTCAACACTGCTCATTTCCACGAATTCCAGAAATTATCACATATGGTAATTATAATTTTAGGGCCCTGCGAACCTTAAATTTTGGGGTCAAATTGAATCTCAAATTGAATTAGACACCAGATTTTTGGTTGAATCGAATCTCAAATTGAATCTCATTGCTTTCCAAGTTGTAGATATTGACCTTCTTACAACCATAAATACTGTCAGTCTCCACTCATGTATTGTGTGCAACTGAAACTCATACAAATCAAGCAAAAAAGTGAAATATTCCAGAACAGAATCAATGTAATTTTTTGGAAGTGGAACCTACCTGAACTCTTCTTCTATCTTCTGGTTTCCTGTACAGGAGACCTGGTGATAGAAGTAGAGCTCAAGAGGAGATACTTTGTAGAATTTTGAGAACATCTCGACGATTTGAAAATTTTCAAAATGGCAGGGTTCATATCAAATCAAATTAAATCATGGGATCTATTTCAAATTGAATCGAATTTTGAAGCCTCATAGGGTCATATTTAATTTATTCAGATTGTGAACATTTCCAAGAGCAACTGGTTACCAAGCCTGAATATAAGCAATCCCCAGAGGGTGAATTTGCTGATGCTATGCCATACAATGGGCCAATTTATCCTCTAGGTACATCTTTCTGTTTAGACTTGAGACCTAGATTCAGACTGAGGTTCACAGAGGGTAAATTTAGTGATGGTAGCATCACAAAATTCACCCTCTGGGGACCTCATTTTGCTGATGACAGTCTGCTTATTTTCAGGCTTGCTGGTAACAAAGTGAAAGCATGTGCACTTAGACAGCAACTAGAGTAACAGTTGAACAGTTAACTGGTAGAGAGCTGTAAGCCCATATTTGGGCTTTATTCTGATGCACAGACACCCCAACTTAAAGACTTTCTACTCAGTGGTTTACTTTGTATATTAAGCAAAATTATTTAGTCTGAAAGAATTTGCCTTGTTACATTATATGGTAGAGTGCCTGAAGTCACTCTCCCATGCATTGTAGCAAGACAAAAACTCTTGAACAAAATTTGATGACCAAAAATAATTTAGCACTCTACCAGTTAAGAAAAGAAGAGGCAGTTTTTTTGATAGTGACATTGTAGGCTGAGCACTTTATCAGCTTTCTAACTCAGTTCCAGGTTTTGGGTTGTTTTTTTTTTTTAAATGAAACCAATGCCATTAGGTATCACAAAAATGAAGGTCACAATTTTAATAATTGAGATAATTCTCGTTGCCATATTGGTCAAGTTTGCATTCTACAAATTAATAAATGATTAAAATGAGTAACTTTAAAGACTTGTGAATGTCTTTTAGGAGATATGTTTGTATATACAAGTATGTAAATTCAAACAAATTATTTACAACATCAGTAGCAAATATGTGTCTGATTGAATCTATCCTACTGAAAGCATCAGAGATGCTAGAAGGTTGGAAGGGTGGGAGAGGGGTGGGCACGGGCAAGCAACCATGGGAGGGCAAACAGAAGGTAAAAAATGTCAAATTGGGCATATGTGGGCCCATTGATCACATTAGCAATGCTCAGTTCAATGAATCAGTGTCTCACTAAATTTGTCTCAACTGCTTTTAAATGAAAAAAAAAACAACTTTGGTCAGATTACAAACTAACACCTTTTGATCAATGCAAAACCAGTGATTGTATCTTAATCCCAGCACATCTTATTACCATGTGAAAAGGTATAGATAAGCCCCTCTGGTCATGGGTAAGGGCAGGCAGGTAAAAAAAAACAATAAAATTTAATGACAATTTTTTTTAAATTGCAAGGGCAGTTTTGGACATTAAGTTTGGTTTAGGGTTAAATGACTGTGATGACAAACATCAACACCTCATAGATTAATGAATCATATCACAAAATCTTTGCCTCAGCTACACCATTCAATCATTCCCATATACACTCTTGATGCAGTTTAACATATTTTCCACATCTTTAAAGTATCCACCACTGAATCAAAATTGCACACTAGATACTGTCATAAATCAAATAATATTTATGTATCAATGGATGTTACATTGGGCGTCATATTTAGGTATATCTGACATTATGTTGTCATATTCTTTCAAACTACAAAACAATATGTGAAAAAAAAAGTATTCTAAAAAATTCTGGCCAACCAACCATTTTTCTTGTGTAAGTTTCATTGTGATATCACCATCCACCAAAAAGTTATGTCCCTGATATGAACATGCTGATGCGAATGCTCATTCCCTGTGTTTACTTCTATCTGTGATCTCGACCTTGGTAGGCTGGTCATGAATTTTGTATGCAACACACTATCCAGTAGTGGTACAGTACGGCTGCCGTGGACTGGTCACTTTCCACAAGTGGGCAATATTTCAACAGACAAAATAATATTTGATTCCAAACACTAATTGTAGGAAAAATCATCAAAAATTTAATTAATGAAGCACTGGGTACAACCCAGTGCTTCATTAATGAAAATTTTGCTGATGATTTTTATTACTTGGTATATGCATGTTTCGACATCACTGCCCACGCATGGATTACGTGCAGTCCATGGCAACTGTACTGTGCACATGTTGTGTAAGTTTCATTATGATATCAGCATCCACTAAAAATTTGATATGCATGCCTCAATCATGGGTATGTTTCAGTGAACTATTCCGGTTTACTTAGTTTACTATTCCATGTAAACCTAAACTAGGTTTAGAAATCACAACAGAATGATATGTTTAATGCGAATACCATTCAACATAAACCCCTGTTTGATGTTGCTAGGAAACGTGACACATGAAAGTTTTGTTAGGAGGGGGGACATCCAAAGCGTGGGAAACATATCCCTGCTTTCATTTTTAAACAATCTTAGAAACCCATCGTTAAAAAGGCCCTCATCAGAAACTTTCCAGTGATGGTGTCAAAAATTGCGTGACTGCTATCATGGAAATAAAATGGCCAAAAAGGATCTTCTGAAAGTTGTAACAATTTTTTCTGAGAGAAAAACACCCTTTCAGTTGAGAATCGAATATTTTTGAAATGCCGCTTTTATGGGGCTAAATAAATGTTATTAACTTTTTTTTGTAGTTTCTCTCTCTTGAGTTATAGCATTTTGCATGAACCTTGCACTGTTTATTTCTTTTTTGACACTCGAAATTGAATGTTTTTTTTATTGTCGTTGTTCGAGGCATAGAACTTTTATGTGCGTTTCACTGCGCATGTCAAGAATAGAATGATAAACCAGATAACCCTGCTCTCAAGGAAGTTTAGTTGGTTTAATCCAGAATGATAAACCAGAATATAAACTGCTCAATAAAACGACCTGGTTTTTATTCCGTGTGTCTACGCATGCTCACAATAAACCAAGTAAACAGGAAAAGCTCACTGAAACATACCCCATGTTTTGAGATGTATCTGTAACCTTGACCTTTGCAGTTTGGTCTTGAATATTGTCTACTTGTGGTCCATAAGTAGAACACATTTCATTGTGATATCTACTTTCACTAAAAAATTTTTAATTTTTAAGTAATTTGTATATTTTTTATATTTACCAATGGCCCAGACTAGCTGGTGCTAACTCAAAAAATAATCCAGGGCCAAACACAAATTTTGCCCCTCAATCCCCCAAATTTGCATGCAAAACCGAAAAAATAATGTCCTATCTGGTCTTCCATACTTTTCAGATCTGCACATGCGTAGTATCCAGGAAGACACTGAAATTGGCACCAACCATCATTCTTTCTATAATTGCCTGTTAAATGTTGTAAACAGCGGGGAGGTATGAGTGCCCACTCATGGGAGGGCCATACAGATCTGGGCCATTGGTAAGTATAAAAAATATACAAATTACTTAAAATTTATAATATTTTTATACAACAACCAATGGGCCAGACCGGCTGAATCGTAAAAAGGCTGGAGGGCCAAGGACATAAAGGAAAATCCAATGTCTCAATCACTTCAGTAAAGGATATCTCCTACAGGAGAATAGGAGAAGATAGGAATTATGTATGTCTTTCTCCTTTACGAGAAACGAGAAAGACATAACACCAACAATGTAATTGAGTATTACATAATATATAATTCTCCATTTAATGCCAGCATAACCCGTTATGCTAATTCGGTGAAGGAAAGCCAATATATAAAGATAGTCCTGAGAATGAGACTCTTTATACTCATTTAAAAGTGTCCGAGGATTGTATATTAACGCCCGTTTGACACGCAACATATACAAATGCTTCACAGTGAGCTACACTTTAAAAACAATACATAAATGAGTCATAGTTATTGCTTCACACCGAGCTACAAATTAAAACCATCCCAGCACCGAATCAGGACTACTGACACCGGAGGAGGTCTTCCTTTGCTTTTTCACTATAAAGCCAGATGATCATTAGGGAAAAAACTGCCCCCCCCCCCTCCTTTCCCCTTCTTCCGAGGTACATGTCCTCAGAACGAAGAGGGTGTCGGAACAGCGACACTGCTGGAACGGGCTGCTTAAATAACTATAGATGTAACCATTAAAGGACGACATTCTGAGCAACAGAAAGAGGACCCAAAGATCTAAGGTCATCAGAGATGGACTCTAAATTTCTCAGGTAAAACTTGGTAAATGTAGAGGGCTGTGTCCAGTACGCAGCCTTCATGAGATCAGTAATGGCTAAACTGTTAGAATAAGCCCAAGAAGTGGACAGTGCTCTAACTTCATGCGCTGATATCTTATTAACAGAACGTTGATCCGAAGATAGATTTTCATAGCCAACGCGTATTGCTAACTGAATCCATCTAGCGACTGAATGAACAGAAATTTCTTTCCTGTTAGGAATCAATGAAAGAAAGAAACGCTCTCTTCCTTTTCTAATAAAATCTGATCGATGTTTATATATGCACATACCCTTGACTGGAAACAGCAAAGGTCTACGGTTGTCCGAGGATGGCAGAGCTTTAATGATAAGAGGCTCAGGCCGCTTGTCTGCAGTCTGATTCTTAGCCAAAAATTCCACTTCAGTAGTCAGGGTAATGGTATTACCCACACTACGGTAGTGAGATTCATCAACCGATAAAGCATGAAGTTCACTAACTCTTCTGGCAGATGCAAAGGCTAAGAGAAATGCCATTTTATAGGTCAAGAATTTGAACTGTACAACGTCCAATGGCTCAAACGGAGCTTCTTTGAGCTTCAACATAACCCAAGCCAAATTCCACTTAGGAATTAATCTGAGGATTCTAGGCCTATTAATAGAGAAATTTCTAACCAGCTTGGACAATGAAGTATTTGATCCAATAGCCAAGTTATCATGATGAGCGTACGTGTCTGATAACATAGACCTATAGCCCTTAATTGTGATGGGCTGCAGTTTGAGATCGTCAAACAAGTAGACCAAAATGGACGGATCATGAACGTCTATCGTCTGATCCTGACACCAACGGAAGAAAACCCTCTACTTTGCTGCGTAGTTCAACGAAGAGGAGGACCTCCTGCAGTTAGAAATTGCATACACTGCTCATACTGTAACTGTTTTCCGTGCAAGAAGGACCGCACAACAGAAATACGTGAAGGTTGAGACCTTCCGAGTTGTGAAGCAGTGTGCGTGACTTCCCCTGATAGAGAAGGTCCTCTCGTGGAGGAAGCTTCTGGGACACAGACACATGAGAAGATTGATCTAAGGTTTCTGTGATAAGAGAGGTGCTACTAGCAGGATTTTGCAATGAGACTGTTTGATCTTCAACAGAATCTGCTGAATCAACGTAGTTGGAGGACATACATATCCTATCATTCCGTCCCATGATATTGACAGAGCGTCTACTGCGTACGCTTGAGGGTCTGGACATGGCGACACAAATGTTGGTAACTGATTGTTCAGGTGCGTCAAAACAGATCATGGGGTGATCCCACTGGTAGCAAATCTGCCTGAACACTCGCCAACAGGCGACCTTTCCAAGAGAGCGAGTCTGCTAGTACAATCAGATGACCCGGTATATGACGGACAGAAAGATGAACATGATGATTCATGACATATAGAAGAATCTTCTCTGTTAGTTCACATAATGGAATTGAATGAGTGCCACCCTGGTTTCTGATGTATGCTACTACTGTCGAGTTGTCCGACAAAATCTGAACATGGACGTCCGCTATTATGTGAATCCAATGTTGTAGCGCTAGCCATATTGACATCATCTCTTTGATGTTTATGTGTTTCTCTGGGAACCGAGGTTCCCAAAGACCCTGACACTTCAAGTCTGCTGAACTTAGGGTCGCACCCCAACCCGTCAGACTCGCATCCGTCATAATCGTGAAAGACGGATCCGGCAGTTGCAGTGGAACTCCCTGAGTTAACCACTGAATATCTACCCAAATCTGAACCCTTTGTTTTACTAGGTCTGTTAAAACAATACTGGTTTTGAGCGAATGCGTCTTCACATTCCAGTTCTGAGTACAGAATATCTGGAGGGGATGCGTGCGGAGGCGACCAATCGGAATAGGATCTGCAGCTGCTCCGCACAACCCCATCAGTCGCATGAATTCCCTCGCTGTTAATGCATCTGAGTGTAGACAAAAGCGAGCATAACAACTGACTAATTTCGCTCTGGGCAACGGCGGACAAACAAGATTGTTGTGAGTCTCGAAGCTCATTCCCAAGTGAGTAAACGACTTGGATGGAGCTAGATCCGTTTTTCTCGTTTAGGATGAAACCGAGACATTGGAGTAATAGAAGCAGACTCTGAACATCATTTTGAAGAATAATTCTGTTGCCGTATCTCTGCAGAATGTCGTCCAAGTAAGCCGGCATTATCGCAGACGAATAAGCTCGGAAGTATGACATTACCGAGTTCATTATTCGAGTGAATGCACCAAATCACATTGCTCTGAACTGATACACCTTTCCTTGTACGGTGAACCGCAGGTATTTTCTGAATGCCGGATGTACCAGGACATGAAAGTACGCATATTTTAGATCTATGCTTGTCGCATATTCGTTCACTCAAACGCTCGCCCTCCAACCGAATGGTCTCCATATAGAATTTTGGAGCCGCGATAAGCTTGTCTATCCAGCTTAAGTCTATTACCAGTCGGAACGAGCTGTCTGGCTTCAATACGAGGAACAGGTGACTGTAAAAACCCTGAGAATCCTGATTCTTGATGACCTCTATTGCTTCCTGTAATAAGAGAGCCTGTACCTCCACTAGGAGAGACTCTCTTTTGCAAGGACATCTTGCTAGTGGGGATTTCGCTCAGAATGATAGCTGTAGGCCGTCCGAGACTACACTTCTCCCTCACTGATCTTCAGTGATTGTTATCCAGTTTCTCGTGAAGTCTGATAATCTTCCGCCAACTGGCAAGCAATAGAGGTCTTAACCATCACCTGTATGACCTGCGAGGCGTACGGGAGGAGAAACTGTGTCCTCCCCACGAAGAACCTCCCATCAGCCTAGGGGCGTCTGACCGATAGTTCCGATCAGATCTACGCCCCTTTCCCGAGTCGCTATACTGACGACCTCCAGAGTAATTGTAAGAGGGTTTCTTGTACCCTCGTGAGGAGTTCCCTTTTGATGATTTTGGTTGGAACGTCCTCCTTTGTCTGCTGAAGCGGGTTGTTGAGACGCCGACTTCAAAAGCAGAGCACTAGACGCTTTCTTAGTAGCCTGTTCATAGACTAACGAAAACTTGTCGTCAAAAATAGTATGCCTGGAAACCGGAGTGACTCGGAGAGAACTTTTCACCTTGTCATCTATCAGTGATGACAACGCAAGGGCAGCATCACGTCTGATTAACTCCAGATTAGCCACTGTTAGGGTGGAGTTATACATGGTATATATAATTGCCCTGGACAGAACTCTAAGACAGGTACGAACATCCTCAAATTCCTTTCCGATGAGACGTTGCGCCATAGCTCTTGTAAGGTGATCTGCGTAGGACATTGTATCCAAATTCGCTCTATTTGAAGAAATTGCCATCTCAATTGTGTCTGAGCGAATAGTGAATGATGCAGGTAAAGATACCTCTAGATCCCCGGCCTGCTCATCCAAACGTAGAGGAACTCTCTGAACATCTTCCCGACCGTTTTAAATGAAATGAACGTGGTCCAAGAAAGGGTATGTTTATGGAAGATGAAGTTAAGAAACCTCCTTTTTGATCGCACTTGAGAGGTTATATACGGCATCGTCTATATGGCTGAAGGCCTGCAACACCTGCCTAGACTGAACCAGAAAAGAAAGGACTTCCTCCTTTGTCCAAATAAAGTCTGCGTCCAATGACGCCAGCGGTTTCTCTCTTGTCATCGCAGCATTCTGATTCGTTGGAACAAATTCAGTGCAATATTGATGGATGAAATCCATCGCAACCATGTGTTGTTCCGAAAGGGAAGGGTAATCCTCTTCCAAATCCCTTTCACCATCCAAGAGAATCAGTTGTGAATCTCAGTCCATTGCATCTGCGTGAACAGATGACTGGACCAACCCAACACCGTCCGACAGCTCAGGTTCTGAGCCTGAGGGAGGCTGCACCTGCACTTGCAGGGATGCTGCAATCAGCTGCGCACTCTGTGACAGCAAGTCCGTCACCGAGGACTGAGGAGCAGCGGTCTTCTGTTTCTTAGCCGCTTGCTGCTCCTGGGACGTTGTGTGATGGCTCTCTTCTCCGAACATCCAGATGATTGAGGCCTCGTCTTCCTAGCTACCAGATGGTAGGACTTCACAGGCAAAGAGTGGTCCCTTCTTCGAACAGCAGGCTGGATATCCGAAGTCGGGTAGCTAGGATGCGGTCATGTGTGCTTTGAATTCGAAGCCGTGACCAGCTGCAATCTATACGGAGCATCCCGAACGGCAGGTGTGGACGTATGCCCCAGCCCGCGCAAGTTCTTCACCACAACATCTGGCCCCAGATGTTGTTGGGATAGAGAGGGACCTCTCCCATCTTTCAGACCTCGCCAAGCTTCCCACAACACTTGCTGGCTTCTTCCCTAGTTCCGTCGTCACTGAGTGAGCATGTTTAGATTTTAAGGTGCTTGCTCTATCCACTACACTTCTTTCGACCACAACGGACATACCAGGCGTCACGGTACCCTCGGACGGAGTAACCACTTCACCGGTTGAGCTAGCTGCTGACAAGGGATTAAAACCACTGGCTAGTGGCTTTATCCCCTGCCTAATATTCAGGAGCACCTTGGCAGCTAGCTCTGTTTGCTCATCAGAGCGCGACGATGGTAGCACACTTTTGGTAGGTGTCACATAACCATCACCAGGTTCTTGTTCCTCTGAAAAAGAAACTGAGAAACTTGAATGACTGCGGCGAGAGGACCAGCATTGGCTCTCACCACTAACAACATACCGTGACACCTATGTCCAACGTTTGTCATCCCAATCAACACATGTAGGACAAGAATTCGTGGGAGTACATCGGCTACAAGCAAGGCAAAAAAGCATGTAAATCTGAGGAAGACTTCCCTCGCCTTGAATTTGAGCAACAAGCTTTCATGATTAATCAAACAAAGTCGATTGAACTCCCACCAACTCCACAATAAATATATGATAAAGATACATAATAATCAACATTCAAAATCAAAAAATTAATTTCAAAAATATTTTCGCAAAAAATTTTGACAAAAGCCCAAGTTCCCAATGGGAGCCCAAGGGTATCCCGATAGAGCCTAAGTGTGGACAAAATTCCAAAAATTATTGCTACACTACCAGAATATTATAACGTATCTTACAACAATCCTACAGTAATAATAAGTTGAAACTACATATATTTATAGGATGTTGCCAATGTTAACAACGTCAAGGAACAAGAGGCACCAGGGAGCCTGAGGGCACTCACCTGACATGGTAGCCTAAATATCAACCCAGAGAATTGATTTCAACAAGTTGCATCTGCTCCTCCTAAGAAAAGCTTTTTCCAAATATCCAAAGATTCTGACCAGTGGATCTAAAAAAAAAGATTTTTAAAGAATATTCCTCATATTGAACTAAGTTATAATTCAGGCTCCCACAGGGAGCCCATATATGAACCCAGGGACTTGGCTTTAACAAACTTGAATCTCACCCCCTAAGGATGCTGCACACTAAATATCAAAACATTCCGACTGCTGGATCTGAAGAAGAAGATTTTTAAAGAAAATTCCTCATTTTGAACTAAGTTACAATTCGAGCTCCCACAGTGAGCCCAAATATGGACCTAGGGACATGGCTTGAACAAACTTGAATCTTACCCCCCTAAGGATGCTGCATAAAAAATATCAAAAGCATTCATCTGCGGGATCTGAAGAAGATTTTTAAAGAAAATTCCTCATTTTGAACTAAGTTGTCATTCGGGCTCCCATAGTGAGCCCAAATATGAACCAGGGACTTGGCGTGAACAAACTTGAATTTCACCCCCCCCCCCCCCCCCCCCAAGGTTGCTGCATGCCAAATATCAAAACATTCCGACTGCTGACTTTGAAGAAGAAGATTTTTAACAAACTTGAATCTCTCCCCCCCCCATCCCCCCCTCCCCCCCCCCCCCCCCCCCCCCCATGATGCTACACACCACATATCAAAACATTCCGAATGCTGGTTCTGAAGAAGAAGATTTTTTAAGAAAATTCCTCATTTCGAAATAAGTTACAATTCAAGCTCCCAAAGTGAGCCCAAATATGGACCTAGGGACATGGCTTGAACAAATTTGAACAAAAATGAGATTTAAAAGAACAGATGTCAGTTCATTGTTGCTGACTTCAGGGCCAAACAAAGAATGATGGTTTGCGACAATTTCGGTGTCTTCCTGTATACTGCGCATGTGCAGATCTTAAAAATATGGAGGACCAGATAGGACATTATTTTTTTGGTTTTGCATGCAAATTTTGGGGGATTAGCTAGTCTGGGCCATTGGTTGTTGTATAAAAATATTATAGCCCAGACAAAAAGTTGGGTGCATGCTGACTCGATGCATTGACCTTTATCTGTGACCTTGACCACTGTGACCAGTGACACTGATCATAGTGGGTCATTTGTGAGATTTGTACACAACACACCATCAAGTGGTTGTCCAAGTTTCATTGTGATATCTCCACCTGCATAAAAGTTATGTCCAGGACATGAAAAAGTTGTTACGCATGTTGATTTCTTGTGTTTACCTCTATCTGTGACCTTGACATTCAAGTGATCTGTCATACATGTTATACACAATGCAACATCTAGTGATGGTTTATATGTTGTGTAACTTTCAGCCATTAACAAGTTATGGCTCAGACAACAAAAAGTTGATGTTGATGCTGATTCCATGTGTTGACTTCTCTCTGTGACCTTGAGCTTGGTAAGCCAGGACTTAGTGCAATATTTGAAAAATTCTTCTCTTTTTGAATCTTTTGATATTTAGTATACAGCATTCTCAAGTCCCTGGGGTCATATTTGGGCTCCCTATGTGAGTCCAAATTTTAACTTAGTGCAATGTTGGGAATATTCTTTAAAATCTTCTTCTTCAGACACACCACTCAGAATCTATTGATATTTGGTATACAGCATCCTATTGGGTTGAGATTCAAGTTTGTTTGAAACAAGTCTTTGAGTCCATATTTGAGTTTCTTAGGCAAGCCCAAATTTTAAGTTAGTGCAATAGGCGGAATATTCTTTGAAAAATTTCTTCTTCAGTTCCACCAATGAGAGTCTTTTGATATTTGTTTGGTACATAGCATCCTTATCAGGGTTAAATTCAAGTTTGTTCAAAACGAGGGTGTGCTGTACAGATTGCTCTTCATTCATTTTCCATCCATTGTAATGGTGGTGTTTGACTCTTCTCTTCTAACCCACTTCCATTTCCATATGCATGATAATAAGCCAATTTGAACAAAATTTGGTATGTAGTATTACTGGGTTATAAGAATCTGATTTATGCCCCCCCCAAAAACATTCATGCATCCCCATAAAAACCCCAGGAGCTAAAAACACAAATATTTTCAAATGCCCATATTTCACAAACTGCAAGGAATAGGGAACTGTTACTTGGTATGAAGCATCCTTAGGACTAGTATAATCAAGTGGTGAAAGGTGAAAAAAAAATGCAATATCGCTTGTGTCATATGGAGGAAGCACAGTGCCATGATATAATACACGCATTTTTTTAAAATGGGCATAAAAAAAAACAAGGTAAAAAACGACAAACACATGGTGAGTTACCATAGCTAAGTTCCAGCACGGCCTAATGAAATATCACTCTGTAATGATAGGGTTAAATAGGTAAGAATACATACCCAACAACTTCCTGCCATCCAGGTCTTGCTTTCAAAACATCTAGGATTGTATTATTCAAACAACATCTGAACCGAATAGTCCTATCACTGTAACACAAAAGTTTCCAATTAAAGTGCATATCAAAACAGTTCTAGTCAGGTAAAAACTACTGTAATAAATCAAAGGATATATGAAAATGATTGAACAACTATTATTATTATTATAATTATAATAAATTTATTTATTGATGTTTAAGGTCACATATTTATGCACAATGGCTAATCATGACCGTGACAGTTTTACGGGTGGAGGAAGCCGGAGCACCCGGAGAGAACCACCGAGCAACGACGAGCAGCTGCCAGCTCCCTAACATCGTGACTCCACACTGCAGCACAGGCAGGGTTAGATTGGTTGAAGACATGCGTACCATCGACGTGCAGTACGCCTTAGTACCCGGCGTCATCGTGCCCCCAAATTATAATAAATAAAAGCATTTTTAAAATTTATCACTCACAGAGAACAATTCAACAGTATGCTTTGATTTCTTTTCCCACTAAATCACAAAATTTACCCACTACAATTCACAAACATCTCAAATTGTTTTTTCCAGTGCTTCCTATCTGAGGTGCGCAATCTCACTTGCACCTTATTCGCAACTGAGGTATACCTTTTCTCAAGCACCTAAATTATCAGCAGTAATGATAATTTCCACACCACACTCCAGGCCAACCTGAGTGTAGAGCCCAAGCAGGCCTGGCTTGTGGTGTCGAAATTATTAAATATTGGAGCCTCAAATTGAATATTTTCAGTTTGATGTTGATATTGTTATTTTTTCTTTAATCCATTACCCAACGTAATGGCCCAAACCGACCAGCGCTATTCTCAAAAATCGCCAATTAATTTTCATTATTTTTTTTCATTTTTTGTCTCAAAAACATAGGTTATGACCCCTCATTGGAATGAGCTCATCGAGCCCGTTCCAACGAGGTGTCATAACCTATGTTTTTGAGATAAAAAAGTAAAAAATTAGTTATTCAAGAATTTGTTTGGCAAGTGTCGTCTGCTTTTCATGTTAGGTAAAGGGTTAAACAAAAGCATGGTTTTGGTTCGGTTTTGCTTTCGCTCTTAAATTATTTCATAATCCACTATGTTTGTATCTGCATGTGCTGGGGGGGGGGGGGGGGGAGATTGGTAATATAATGTGTCCAATGCATATGGGGGGAAAATCACAAAACCATTAATTCGTAGTATAGACAAAACATCCACAATTTTGTACAGCAATCTGTCAGATGCTTGACCTGGTTGATGTGTAGAGGCAAACATTACTAATATCTGATCAGAAGAGTTCTTCAATTGCAGAAACACAAAACAAAGCTTGCTTTGTGTGGGTGAAAGAAAGGACTGATGAAGAAGCTTATGCATGTTTTATTTATTAAATAGATTCATTGTTTTCAATTCAAAACATATAAAGGAACAAGAACTTGAAAGGATAATCACTTTATATGAACTCATTATCAAACTAATGTTAGTTAATCTTGCTTAATCGTAAATTTAGATATAAGATACTCATTTTCAAAAATATTTTAGATGAGGTTTAATTTAAACAATATTTATTTCAAAATTTCTTCACTATATACAATTTCTAACAATAATCTATGGTGTCGGATTCGGCAGTAGGCTAACAGCTTATAAGTGACCGTCTCCACTCACACAACGATAGCAAATAACAATGAGAAGACAGTGAGAAAGATCTAATCAGTCAAACCTTGATAGCTTGTGGACCATTTTCTATTTTAAAAGCACAATTGGGAGAACAAATGGAAAGAAAAGAAAATATGAGAGATTGAATTTATAACCATGGAATACTGGAACCAACTTTCTGTGCAAGGAATAATTACTGGGCTATAATAAGAGATAAGTCTGTTCTTAGAATCGATATCCAAGCCGCAGAGGGTTATATGAGTCATTATTTCCAAATGAAACAAAATACTGCATTTTGATTGGCTGAGAGGTACGGTGTAACTTGCAATCCACGGTGGGTTTTTTTTTTACACCGTGGTTAACCACGGTGTAAAAACAAGAATATACAATAGCAGGCTATATGGCTAAAAAAAAGTACCAATTTTTAATTAGTAATTCATACCTTCTGCTCTGTTATGTTAGAACAAAAATAAAAATACAGAAAATTTAATATTTATGTGCAATAAAATTGTACAGATATGGATGTCATTGGAACTGGCTCACTGAGCCAGTTCCAATGACATCATATCTGTCTGGTTTTTTGTATTAAGAAACTTACAAAGTACAAATTTTCTGTCAGTTTTTGCCCACAATTTAAGTATTAAGTACCCCAAAATTCTTGGAAATAAATCAGTTATCCTTGTGTTTTCCAGGGTGTATGGGAATTTACACCGGTTTGGGAACTCATACACCCTTCGGCTTTGCCTCAGGGTGTATGAGTTCCCAAACCGGTGTTAATTCCCATACACCCTGGAAAACACAAGGATAACTAATAATGACCCCCAAACCATTTCCATGCTCAATAGAATTCCTAATAAATTCCACTACCTGTTAGGCTTACCATTGACTTTTATTACTCACAGGCAGAGGAATGAGAAATCAAGGTAGGCTAGAGAAAGTTATTAACCACTTTTGAGCTCACAGGGCCGGTTTCTCTGTCCAAGACATAATTTCTCCTATTTTAGTATCATTATTGGCATTGATGATATATTACGAACTGCAGTCTGCAGTTCATTATTGGCATTGATGATATATTACGAACTGCAGTCTGCAGCCGTCTGGTAGGATAAGCAGGTAGCGTGAAGGATGTAACAAGGAAACTGAAGCTGGTGTCGGCTTGAAATGAATGTTTCTTATGAGTTACAAGCACAGGATTGTAGACTGAGTATTTATATAAGTCAACAGTAACAACAACGCAGACCATTCAAAAACCACACATGAGCCACCCCCACTGCACACGTAACTCCCAGAAATGAAACTTTTACCTCCAGCAATGCATTGTCTCACGCATACGGACATCGCCTGTGCGCGGGTCCCGTACAGGCCGCGGTTGTCACACTAACCCGAATGACAATGTAGGATAAAATGCCCCAAGAAAAAAACGGGGAAAAGCATAGTTTGTTTCCTAGTTACTGACCGGAAGAGTGGTGATAGGGACGCCTGTGCCCTGTGAGTCAAATGCAAATAGAACCACGATGGAAATGGTTTGGCTAGAAGCTTATCTGAGATTATTACATAGGAAGGAGGATGTTTGGAGTTGAACTGATAATGGAGAATAGTGTGGTGTATGGTGTTCTCGTCAGTAATCACCAGCTTAAGCATGATGCGGGAATCGCTGCGTGCAGGAGTGAACACAGGACCATCAACAGATAGGCATGACTTTAAGAAGCATGTATTCGTTTAAAACATTAGGCGATTATATAGTTTGCCTTGACATGCCTGGCCCATCACACCCACGTGCACACATATGTGTGCATACACATGCACTTACATATACACACGTATGCACACATACATAAGCCCGTGCTTGTGCCTGCCATGAATGCAGTAAACCCAGATATATAGGCAAAACATATAATATATATACAGGAGGAATGGATACTCAGTTTCATTGCAGTCAGTTAAACCTTCCGGAGCTGAGAATGTACTTCTGTACAGTTTCGAATATATTACCATTCACGCTAGCAATGTAGAGTTCAGACCCGTACAATAATGCATTACAGTCAGTTAGGTAAGGAAGTTGAGTTATGGTCTCAAAGCGTATTCGATTATATAGAGGGCATGTTAACAAATAGTGATCAACGGTCTCATGCTCGCCACAGAGACAAAGAGGCGAGTCAGCTAGATGATTGTTAAAGAGATGATCATTAAGATTACTACATCTGAGTCTTAGTCTACAGTGGTATATTTGTGCCTTTCTAGACGATGAATTAAAAAGAACGGTGGTGGTCTGCAAATATTCGCGTTTAGAAATGTTTTGAAATCCACCAAAGAACAATTATCTCTAACACCAATAGGCAGATCATTCCACCGTTTAGTTGTCGATGGGAAGAAAGGTGTTTAGTAGTTTTTCGTCCGACAATAGGGAACTCGTAGGTTACCTTCGTTACGAAGACTGTGGGTTTGAGTCATGTGGATTGGAGGCGGGATTCTGTAGGAAATGTAACTCGGCACAATGCTGTGGTACATTTCGAAATATTGTATCAATTTATGTTTGTCTCGTCTCATTTGGAGCTTCTCCCACCCAGTTTCTACATATATGAGTTCTTTGCTGGCGCTTAGTGTAGCACCGGTAACAATACGAGCGACTGCAATCTGAATGTTTTCAAGTTTTGTTGAATTGGTGTCGCTACAGTTTGCCCACACCGTGTTGGCATATTCAAGTAAACATCTCACGAACGCAAAATATTTTTTCTCTAATGTTTTGCAGTCTAACGTAAATTTGTTCTTCCTAATTATGTCTAAACGGGACCAGGCTTTGGTGCAAATGTGGTCAATATGGTTATCCCATGTACAGCTTGAGTTAAGAATCACACAAAGATGTTTGTGGTCTGTAACCTCTTTGATCGGGACATTGGCCATATGGAGGGAAGGCTGATTAGAAGCATCTTTTCTCCTGGATATGATCATAGTTTCAGTTTTCGAGGGATTAAATTCCACTAACCAAGTTTGTGCCCACTGATCAATTGTACCTAGATCATTAATCTATATGTCTGATGCCTGAAGAGGATTATCCACTATCAAATACAAAGTAGTATCATCTGCAAACAGACGAATGCTACTAGTAAAGTCTAGCGTTATATCATTAATATATACAAGAAACAACAGAGGCCCAAGAATGGATCCCTGGGGCACTCTGGAGGTGATACCTCTCCATGAGGCCGGTTCAGAGTTAATCACTACTCTTTGGTGTCTATCACTGAGATATGACTTAAAAAGTTCAAGAAGTTCACCTGTTATACCAATTTTGTTTAGCTTGTAAGTCAACCCCCGATGCCAGACCTTGTCAAAGGCTTTACCGACGTCGCAAAAAAACACTCTAACTTCTTTCCCCTCATCAAGTGCGCAGATGAACGCATTGTAAATGTCAGTTAATTGAAGCATCGTTGAGTCTCGCGGTGTAAATCCGGACTGGAAAGGACTTAGTAGCTTGTATTCCTCCAGGAAATGCCAAAGTTTAAATGAGGTTTGATGACAGGTGATATTGGAAAGATTCATTTGTAACAGTAAAAAATGATTGTGGCTACAGTTTGAGATAGCAAAAAATGCCACCTTCACACTCAGTTCTGGCTGGTACTAAAGGTCACCTAAATTCAAAGTATTCAATGAGAAACAAAAACGAGTCAAATTAAACCAGTTTCACATAATCCATGCTCTTATTTGTAAACGGTTTTGCCATATTTTCATTTTTAAAACTAAAAGCATTCCTTGGTGTATCAATTCTGCTATTGATGTGATCCAGTGTCAAAATACCACCCGAGTTGGGAAAATGATAAATTTTAAGTAATTTGTATATTTTTTTATACTTACCAATGGCCCAGACTAGCTGGTGCAAACTCGAAATTATCAAGGGCCAAACACAAATTTTGAACTCCCCAATCCCCAAAATTTGCATACAAAACTGAAAATTAAAAGTCCTATCTGGCCCTCCATACTTTTACTCTCTGCACAAGTACAGTGGTCAGAAAGAGACCAGAATTGGCGCCAACAACATTCTTTGTAGATGAGCGTACTAATAATAACTCAGCGGGGAGGTATGAGTGCCCACTCATGGGAGGGCCATCCCCGTCTGGACCATTGGTAAGTATAAAAAATATACAAATTACTTAAAATTTATATTTTTATACAACAACCAATGGCCCAGACTAGCTGAATCGAAAAAAGGTGGAGGGCCTAGGACTTAAGAATTAGCAGACCAAATATAGCTTCTAAGCCTGCATTCCAAGGTGAAATACATTTAAAAGGAATTACATGTATGTTCCTCTATACAATAATAGAGAAGACATATCATAAATAAGGAGCCATATCCAAGTAATTCCATATTCTTAGCATGAATGATTATGCTAAATGAGTGTAATGAGCCCCCAATTTTAATGCTAGTCCGGACTAAGCCCCATAAATTAGGATGGTGTATTTGAGGGTTAGAGACTAACCCCCACAAACATACACCATATACAAATAATAAACAAGTTGTATCTAGGGTCAGATATAATCTACAGACAAAAACAGCTTCACTCAGAGTTACACACTTATGAAGCCAGAAGAGATTTTACAAGAAAAATGCGCCCTCTCCTTTCTTTTTGAAGGAATATTCTTCAAAACAAAGAGGGTAGAGCTCTGGAATCAGTGCAAAGCGATACTAAATAATCCAAATATATTCTCCCAATGAGCACCCTGTTATTAATTATTATTAGTTATTGGTGCTTAATGCCACTTCAGAAGCTAAGGCTATTGTGGTGATTCCGGTAATTAACAGAGCACGCTTCTCACGTATACTGGAGTCGAAATATGTAGATAGGATGAAACCGGTAATATCAAGTGTACAACCATACACTTGTCCAATTTAATACCAACTAAACAGTATTTGAAGGAATAACACGCTTCTAAGGCAATCTACAGGCGGCCCCATTCATGTGTACAATTGATTCCAATAATAACACTCCAATGAAAAAAAACGTTCGAATATACGAGAATGTGTACTGTATCTTCATGGAAACCTGGATATAGAACAGGGAACGAGCTATGAATAACAGACCCGTTACGGACCGTTCCCAAAATAATTCACAGTTTCCTAGGTCCGTACAACCAATGAGTGTTTGGAGAAGAATATATTACTCTGAATAATGATCCTAAAAAATGAGAACATATACATAGACAGCCTACTGGCAGTTCCATAACTGATCCAAATAGCCCCAAAATTCTCATTAGCTCTTAAGCAGAGAATGAATTTATATAGTCTGTCAACAATGCGTCTGCCTGATAACAGACATATTATCCATGCGAGCAATGAAATCCCGCATATACTCATCTGAATACAGCTTGTAACCATGGTATGAACGAGTGATACAAATGTAACCATGAAACTGAATGAATAATACAACGTTAATATGCAGTTAACTGAGTAATAAACTGATACGTCGTAAGAAAGGCCAGACTGCCCTCAGCGAAACTTTTCAGAGTGGACTAATTGCCACATTAGAGAATGTCGCCCAGATAACCGACATGTCAACCATACAGGTTAGGATGGTGTATTTGAGGGTTATTTTAGGCTAGCAATTTTATTGATAAAGAATCATATGCTCTTATATGACTTATAAACGAACATCCACGGGAAACAAACCAACTAAAAAGCGGATGTGCCCATGAGGACGCAGTCAGAACATGACCCAGACGCCAATCGAGAAGCGATGAAAGGCATGCATATATTAAATGCATAGAAGGCATATAGGAGGAAAACTATGTCCTGCCCTGTAATCGTCTCTTAACATATTGGTGGGAGGGGTGGGGGTTGGGGTTGGGGGTGGGGAGGGGGAGGTTATTCGACGAAAAATTCTTATCGAACACCCCTCACCCACATTACTTGAATCGTTCTTGTGTTAGTCATGAAATGGAATAGGAACCGCAGGGCTCCCTCACGTCTGACCGAATCCATAATGCTACTAAGGACGGAGAGGGGCATGAAGAACAAATACACCATATGGACATAATCATACTAGGTAAATATGGCATCATTAATAGGGCATATCGCCTCATATAACTAACACCAAACCATACCGGCAGGAATAGAATAACCTCCTCTAACATACAGTATCATGACCGATAGGACAACGAACTCAGCCTAGCTGAAGCAGCTAAAGGTCTTCCTGTACATGAAGACAATAAAAGGCTGATAACTGTGACCTTAGAAGCTCGCTAAGGAGACTTACAATGCTAGCCATAGCTTATAAGTCTTCATCTCAGTGAAGACAGATATATCAGTGTAAGTTGCGACCTTGAAGGCTCACTGAACAGAGACTTACAACTATCGTCACGCAAGGTAGGGAATGAAGAGCCGTTATTTAACAGCCCTAAATTCCCAAAGAGACAGCAGTCCCAAGAGAAAATAAATTCAGTTATGTCACTGCACAAGAACTGAAACAATCTCGCTTATGATTCCAGTTAGGCTACTATGGTGTAAACAATAAGACTCAAGTCTATGGAAACAAACCGAAAAGCACTGTACCTTACTGGTTTTAATCCCAAAAGACAGCGGTCAAAGCCTGGCTAACATAGCTAGAAGTCTTCCTCTCCGTGAAGACAGAAGTCTTGTTGTAAGTAGCGACTTGAAAGCTCACTAATTGGAAACTTACAACCATCGTGGCGCAAGGTAGGGAATGACAAGCTGCTATTCTAATAGAAACTTCCTCTTAGCGCCAGAGAGGTGAATATGGCGTTGATAACATGGCCGAAGGCCTCTGACACCTGTCGAGATGACAGCAGTTTCTCTATAGTAGTCGCAGCTTGCTGATCAGGTGGAACAAAGTCAGTGTAGTATTGATAAATAAAATTCATCACTACCATATGCTGTTCCAAAAGGGAAGGGTAATCCTCTTCCTTGTCCCTTTCGCCATCCGACTGATTCAGCTGTGACATTCGGTCATTTGCATCTGTGTGAACAGATGATTGGACCGACCCAGCACCGTCCGACAGCTCACCACCGGAGTCTGCGGGAGGCTGCTCTTGCACTTGCTGGGAAGCTGATATCAGCTGTGCAATCTGTGACAGCAAGTCTGTTACCGAGGCTGAGGAGTAGCGGTTATCTGTTTTTTCGCTGCTTGCTACTCCTGGGACTAAGATCTGGAGATAGATCTCTTCTCCAAACGTCCCAATGAACAAAGCCTCGGATCGCTAGCTGCCAGATGGTCAGACTTTATGGACGAAGACTGGCTCCATCTTCACGCAACTGGCTGGATATCCAAAGTCGGGTAGCTAGCATGCAGTCATGTGTGCTTTTATAACAAAGCGGAGGAAGACGTGACTGAAGCCGACCCCGGCTGCAGACTAGGCTGAGTGTCCCGAGCGGCGGGCGGATGTATGCTCTGACTCATACAAGTTTCTCAAAACAACATTTGGCCCCAAATGTTGTTGGGTTAGAGAGGGACCTCTCCCGCTTGCGGTCTTATCAGACCTCACCGAGCCTCCCAAAAAGAAAACTTGGTTCCGGCTTGTGCAAGTTTCTCATAACAACCTCTGGCCCCGCTCGTGACCTTGTCAGACCTCTCTGAGCCTCCCAACAAGAAACTTGCCGACTTCCTCCCTATTTCCGTCATCGCTGGGTGAGCTTTTGATTTTAAGGTGCTTGCTCTACCCAAATCTACACTTCCTTCGACTGCAATGGACATACCCGGTGTCACGGCTCCCACGGATGGAGAACCGCTTCACCAGTTGTGCTAGCTGCTTGCAAGGGATTAAGAACACTAACTAGAGGCCTTATCCCTTGCTTAATATTCATGAGTACCTTGCAGCTAGCTCTATTTGCTCAACAGAGCGCGACGACGGTAGCACACTCTGGATGGCTGTCACAATACCACCACCATGTTCATGTTCCTCTGAAAATAGAAACTGAAAAACTTGAATTATATTATGGTGAGAGTTCCAGCATAGGAACCTCACCACCAACAATGCATCGTGACACCTGTCTCCAACGTCTGTCATGCCAATGTTACACAGTAGACAAGAATCTGCAGGAGTGCATCGACTACAGGCAAGGCAACTAGCATGTAAATCTGAGGAAGACTTCCCCGCCTTGCATTTAGAGCAGTAAGCTTTCATAATTACAATCAAAAGACAAAGTCAATAGCACTCCTACAAACTCCACAACAAAACATATGATAAAGATACATGAATAATCGCAATCAAAATAAAATTCAAAAATTTTTGAAAAAATTTTTGAAAAAATGCCTAAGTTCCCAAAGGGAACATAATGAGCCCAAGGGCATCCCAATAGAGCCTAAGTGTGGACAAAATCCAAATATTATGAGCAACACTACCAGAATAATAACCAATGTATCCTAAAGTAACTCTACAGTAATATAATATGAAATACTACATATATTTAAGGACGTTGCTAATGTAAACAACGTCGAGGAAGAAACCGGAAACAAGACATCAGGCACAAAAAGGCCCAAAGTCAGAAATCAATTTAAATGCTACCAGATGCAAAGCTAGATCTTCATACGAAGAAAAAAACGATACTTCGGATAGAAGATGCAAGACTAAAACGACCTAACACCCTAGGGTGAGGACATAACCATGGGGATAAACAGAATAAATATTCTGTAATACACATTAAACTCCCAAGAAATTTAATAAAAAGTTCTAATAAAAAATAGCTAAAAAAGCTTAGGAGTTTAACATGAAGGGTTCATGGAAGGATAGGGAAGGAATACTTAACAAACAGTGGAATAATCATTAGCAAGAATGATGACGTCAGGTGTATGTCCCGAAAATGGGAAACATGAAATAATTTTTATAATTATTATAAAGTTACAGCCCTGAACATCTGAAACCACCTTAGTTCACTTCCATCATCCATTAACAGCCATTAGATCCCCCAATTCTTGCATTGTGTCTGGCATCCTCAAAAAGGAAATTTTAAAGCACAGATGTCAGCTCATTGTTACTGACTTTAGGGCCAAACAAAGAATGATGTTTGTGCTAATTCCAGTCTCTTCCTCGCCACTGCACATGTGCAGAAAGAAAAAGTATGGAGGGCCAGATATGACTTTTACTTTTTGGTTTTGTATGCAAATTTTGGGGATTGGGAGGTTCAAAATTTGTGTTTGGCCCTTGATAATTTTAGCAACAGCTAGTCTGGGCCATTGGTTGTCGTATAAAAATATGTCAAATTGCCAAAACCATGTTTTTTTGCTATAGTGACAGTTCAGTATTTTGGTTTGGGGAACTAAAACCAAACCTCAAAATTGGGTTATTGTCCATTTCAGTTTGTTTCCATTCATTAATTTCAACTTCCTGGCTATGCTTACCTGAGCAGAGAATGCATGCAGGTCAAGAATGCAACATAAATGTTTGCCGTTATTATTTTCATCACTGAACCTCATGTTGTACCAGCTGCTGACACAGGAGTGTTAAACAGTGAACTTTTGGATAATACATGAACAAACTATATTTGTATAAAGACATGCACTTTCCAAAATCTCTTACCTTAAACATCTTCACTCGCCCTGATTTGAAACAAATGAAGTACAGTTTTTAATTTTGCTTTCAAAATAAAACTTAACCCTCAACCATTTGAGTACTAGAGCCCTTATTTTGATTTTATTGAAAAATGCTGATCCCTCAATTAACAGGCTTCGTATTCTGTGGACATTCTAAGAATAATGTAGCAAATGATGTCACGATGCCCCCAAGAGCATAAATACAGTGACTATCCAAAAGTGCCACCATTGCATATGGATTTTTTGTCATGAAGTTTTGCCATCTCTCAGAAGCAATGGGACTTACTGTGTGCAAATTTTAGGCCTATTGTTTACCTTTACTATTCTATGTCACACTGGGATATGACTCAGTTTGAGAACTGGAAAGTATAAATTTTATAGTAAATTTCCTTTCTTATTATACCTACCGAAATTGTTTACTACAGGCTTGCACTACGGTGGAAGAACCTAACTCGGATAAAATACTCTCTATTTTAATCTTTCCCAAGATTTGGGAAAGAAAAGTGGTGTAAAAACACCACGAAAAAATAAGCCAAACCTGGGTCGAACGCCATCGGCGCACACCCAGTATGGGACGCTCTTCCATAGTACAAATCCACGACTACCGTAAAACAGTGCGCAATGCGTCAATTCGTCATTCTTTTGATTCCGAACAACACAGGAGTTATGTGATCAGCGGGGAGGAAGGATTCTTACCCGAATGAGAAGACGGGAGGGCCTCCATGTAAACAATTTCGGTAGGTATAATAAGAAAGGAAATTTACTATAAAATTTATACTTCTTATCAACCTACCTCAATTGTTTACTACAGGCTGAATAGACAAAAGGATGGAGGGAATCACATAACCAATCCACACATAACTCAATAGCACTGGGACCGTGGACAGAGGAAGAGATCCCTAGGCCTATCAAACCATAGCATCACAAACATTAGAAAAGACAATGAAAGATGAGGCGTATGGTGAAGTGCGATGCACAGACAGAAAGGACAGTAACAGCACAGAGCTGGAACTGACCCTGAAAAAAACCTGAAAGGCTGGGATAGTCAACAGCCTGAGCCGAAGAAAGAGGGCCCCAAGGACCAAGGTCCTCTATCCGCTCCTGCAACTGTCGCAGATAAAAGAAGAATGTAGCATTTCTCCAGTAGGCTGCCAGTATAACATCCGTCATCCGATGGAGTTAATAAAAGAGGAAGACAATGCACGCACCTCGTGGCAGAAAAAACAATTGGTAATACTATCACCAGTAGCTAGACGAGCGGAAGCTGCACAAATAGCAAGACAAATCCACCAAGAAATGGATGCAGGAGAGATCTGGCATGTGAGAAAATGCATATTCATCCAGGATAAAGGCGCGAATGCCCCCCACCCCCAAGCAGAGCAGCGCCCAAGAAAGTGACCATCTTGGAGTAAACTGCAAAGACCGAGGCCTTTTCAAGGAAAAGAGCTGAACAAGCTTGGAGAGGCAAGGATGAGTGTCGAAACAATGCGGTATCACATATGAAAAAATGTCTCCGAAGCATGGACTTGTACCCATTGCTGGAGACCCCCAGAAACAAACATATACCAGAAACTCCGCAAGCGGTGTGATCGAAGGAGTGACAGAAGCAACAGAGTGATCGCACACCATCGACAGAAGAACCTTCCACTTAGCCACAGAGGCTAAACCAGTGGAGTGAGTGCCTCCTTGAAGAAGAAAAGCAACTCCACTGCGTGTCTTGAAAAACCACTACGGAGGAGACAGGACCCAATAAAAGACATGTGCAAAGGCACAATGAAGTCGGGTCAACGTGAAACCTCCTCGGGCAACTTGGGCAAAGAAAGTCGCGAGGTAGAGGGAGACATGCTGGAACCGCCGCTAACAGAGAGCGGAGCAGATTGATCCACACCCACTGAGGCGACGGGTGTGATCGAAAGGATTCGACGACTGCAGGTTCATATCTGGGCGAGAACCTGAGGTGGAATCGGAACCGGTAGGAAGGCATAGCCGACAAGACCATCCCAAAGGAGGGCCAGAGCGTCTACGGCAAAAGCCAGAGCATCTGGACACAGGGACACGAAAGTGTCCACCGGATGGTTCCAACGAGTCACAAGAGATCGATGGAACCCGCCATGTGGAGCATCCACCTGGTGGAAATGACCCTGCCCCGACGGGACAGGGAGTCGGCTAGGACGTTCAGACTACCGGGAATGTGACGAACAGCCACACCGTCGTGGACATCCTGAGCGAGCAGTAGAAGATCCCGAGCCAATTCGTACATTGGAACAGAGTGCGTGCCGCCCTGGTTCCGAATGTAAGCAACCATCAAATGGTCGGACAACAGAAGGACCTGTGAATCGACAGGTGAGGGATCCACTGCCTGAAACTCAGAAGAAGAGCAAGAAGCTCCTTCTGGTTGATGAGTAGAGCTGCATGATCCTGGTCCCACATTCCGTGAATGAAAAGACTAGAGGATCCAACGTCGCACCCCATCCGAGATCGCTGGCATCTGCCGTCAGAACGCGATCGGATGTGGGTAAGTCCAACGGAACACCCTGCGAAAGCCACTGGACATCCGCCCAGAGGAGAAGGTGAGGATAAAGATATTCTGGAAACTGAAGCACCAGATCCAGAAAATCTACAATCGGCCTCAAACGACTGAGCAGAAAGTGTTGGAGAGGTCCGACACGCAGCCGACCTGGAGGAATGAGATCCGTCACCGAACAGCAGAGACCGATTAGCCGGAGAATACTCCGAGCCGTCGCGGATGTGGACTGGGACAGAGTCAGATCAAAAGCTGAGAGAATCACAGCCTTGGCCTGGGGAACCGCAACCAAATTGAATTGGGTGCGGAAAGCCATCCCCAGATGATAAAACGACTGAGAAGGGACCAGGTCCGACTTCTCCTCGTTGACTCTGAAACCTCGCGACGTGAGCAAGCTCAACAGAGTGGCGACATCCGACTCCAGTAAGGCAGCATTGGAATGCCCCTGGAGGATATTGTCCAGATATGCCGAAGTAGTCACCCTGGACTGCGTGCGATGGAAAGCTATCACATGCGACATCAGTCTGGTGAAGGCCCAAGGAGCCAGGTTGAGGCCGAAAAGCATGGCCTTGAACTGGTAAACTCGCCCCAGAAAAGCGAAACTGAGATACTTCCGTAACGCCCAATGAAGCGGAACGTGAAAGTAAGCGTCTCGCAGGTCGATGCTGGAAGCGAAATCTCCCTGGTGAATTGAACGGCGGACCAACCTGAAAGTCTCCATGCTGAACTTGGGAGCAATGATAGACTGGTTCAGGATACTCAGATCGATAACAGGTCGGAGCCGGCCGTCCTTCTTCGGCACCAAGAACAGGCGGGAAAAGAAACCCACTGACCTAATGTTCCTGATGACCTCAATCGCCCCCGTTGTCAGGAGATTGTCTATCTCCGTGGACAAAAGTTCCCAACGTAAAACGTCTGAAGGAACTGTGGTTGAAAGAGGCACCCTGGACAGAGTGGGGTGCCTTCGGAAGGATATTCGCAGCCCGGACCGAACAACATCTAACACCCAAGGAGCAGATGTGATGGTGGCCCAACGGTCTGCGAACTCTGCCATCCTTCCTCCAACCTGGGACGAGTCGAGGTGAGGACCTTCATTTCGAACCCTGACGAGGCTCGCGAGAGGAGAAACCACCTCCTCTACTGAATGAAGAATCCTGGGACTTCCCTCAAGACTGCAGACGCTTACCCTTACCCCTTGAGTAAGAAGTAGAAGCGGTGGCAGAAGGATCAGCCCCTTTGCTTCACAGAGGAAGCAGAGGGTACTTGTTAGGCTTGGAACAGCCCCTGCCTACCCGAGAAGGCTGATCATGCTGAAGAAACAGCAGCTGATCTTTGGAATGACGTAGGACGTCATCCCAGACCGTCAACACAGAACCATGGAAAAGTTGCGGACCTGCCAAAGAAGCAGATCGAAGAGCAGTGCACTGCTCCTCAGGAAGGGATCGGCCTGTGTCCAGCACAGAGTCCCTTCGAACTAATTCCTGATTAGCCGTGTTACAGGCATGCGTGTGAGTAAGATGCATGAGCGCCTTGGACAGCACACGCAAAGGAGCCTGTACCTCATCAAACTTATCTGGAGGCAGATAAGCAGCTAAAGCTGAGACGACTTGATTGGAGAGAGAAAGCATACCAAGCATCTCTCTCGATAAGCACAATGTGGACTCCAGAGTCGTCATTGGAATGACGGCAGACTTGGACTTGGAAAGCCCGAGGGAATTGGAGTCCTGATCCAAAACCGTCAAAGTCTGGTAGACCGATGGATTGGCGGAATCGTAGGAACGATAACGCGCCGTAGGCAAAAAGGTGTCAACCCTGGTGAAGAATGGAGCCTTCATAGCCTTGGAACTTAGCTTAGAGTCCAAGGCTGAAAATGCTTCAACCAACTGTACCGACAGGCACGGTCGAAGACGCCCAGAAGCGGGTTGCTCCATAGGCTGTTGGCGCACGACCGATGATCGCGGCCTGGCTGACACTGTCGACTGGTGAGATGGTTTGAGATCCGAAAGGAACCCAAACACGAAATCAAGAGCTGCCCCCAAGTCCGAAGACTGCTGGCTCTGGACATCAAGTATGTCTGACTCTTCCCTTGAGTCTGAAGACACATAGCCCATCATGGGCAAACCAGCCGACACCTCCCATGGTGTCGGAACACCAGGGGGATCAGAAAGCGGTCTGTTTCCAATCCCGGGAGGCGGCGCCATAGGGGGCACCTGGAAACCACTCGCTGCCTCGCTGGAAGCAACGGGAAGGCTCTATGACAGAACCTGAGTGAGTAAGGAGAGGGCCTCCCTAAGCTCACTGCCCATACTGGCCGGTTCGACAGGGGAACAAACCGGCAAAGTGGCTTCACTTCTGACCCTCTTAACCAGCAAAGGGTCACGATCCTCCAAAACACCCGACGTGGGACGATGGGCAGCAGCCGAATCGTCTGAAGGCAGACGTGTACAGGGGTGCGACACACCCCGAGGATCAACATAGTGGGAACTCATAAGAGTCACCGCGGACCTCTGCGGGACAGAAGGTCCAGGCTGCACAAAAGACGTTGGTCCCCCAAAACTGGTCGTGTGGCCAGAATGAGTGGAAGGAAACGCCACAGAGTTCATAGTGTCCCACTAAGAACTAGTGCTGCCGCGGTTATCCGGATAACCGGTTAACCTGTGGTTAAAACATTGACCGGTCAAGAAAATGTTTTAACCGGTTAACCTTACATTCACTATACTCATCGTATATGTCCGTGTATAAGTCGCCCTCGTGTATAAGTCGTTTGGGATGCAATGGAAATAGGTAAGTTTTCACGAGTTACCACGTGGTGAATAAGATAAAAGAATAAAGGAAAATTATTATTAAAGATTTAAAAAATACTCGCATTTATTTGTTTTTCGTTGTTTGTTTATCACCCCAATGTCTTTATCCCTGTCAAGAAAATCCAACGCTCGTTTGTGACTGAAACTTCATAGTTTCAGAATCAGACGATTCAGAGCACCATTTGCGCCGTAACCTGCGCAGTTGTTGTGATTAAGTTGTTTTTTCCGGAACGCGAGAACGTTTCGGAAAAACCAATAAAAATACAACAAATGGGCAGGTTACAGCGCAAATTATTTTCAAATTGTTGTCCCACTTAAGCATTGTTGGTGCTCTTGAATCTAACTTTACCTGGTGCACGTGTGCGTAATTTATAACCGGACATTACACATCAGTGAATTGGAGTTCATGGAATAAATAAATACGTCTCTCCAGGTATTGCTGGCAAACATTTAATGCATTATTATTTATTTTTTCATTGTTATTTTGATGATTTTGTATTTTTTATGGTTTCATCCATATTGGCCCCACAAACCTGTTCATTTCCTATTACACGCACTGATGTAATCACATGGGTGATTGAACAACAACGACTAAATAGAATACTTCTTTATTATTATTTATGGTCAATGTAAATAACATTGGCCGGCCCGATATAATAGTTACAGTTGAAGCAAGAACACACTACAAATATAGGTACCTTAAATGCGGTTAACCACGGTTAACCACGGTCAAACACGCTGGTTAACCGGTCAGAAAAAAGTCTTAACCGCGGCAGCACTACTAAGAACATCCAAATCCAATGACAACTGTGGTGCTCGACGGTGCAGAGACCACAGTAGAGGGTCCAGTTGGCAGCCACTTCCAACTTCACTGAGTTGAAGTCAGGGAAGGCTGAGGCCGATACCCCCACGTCTACACTCCCAGACACCGCAGCAGACCACTGCAGGTAAAAAACTACTGTGCTCAACGGCTGAGAGGACACAGTAGAGGGTTCAGTCGGCAGCCACTTCCGACTTCGCCGAGTTGAAGTCGGGGAAGGCTGAGGCCGATACCCCATAACCACACTTCAGACATCCCTACAGACCCTTGCAGTGATAAGCCGAGGCCGGCTAAAAACGGTGCCCAATGACGTTATAGACGGAAGAGCAGTAGCAGCAGATACGACGGGAGCTGTTGGAACTGGTGGAAAAGCGGAGAGAGCCACCTAGCTCGGCCTCCAAAGGAGAAGTCACAACCCTAGTGACAGCCTCAGATGTCAACTGGAGAGGGCACATAGTCCCGGAACAAGGCATCTCTTCACCAGAAATCCAACAGCTCCCGCAGTATCCACCACGGTAAAAAAGACTGCACATTCCCCACGGAAGGGGAATAACTCTCACCAGATGGTCGAGTCGAGAAGCCCCGAAACGACAGCGTTCCCCACCTCTGCCGGTGCGGGAGGAGCTACACATCCCCCACAGAGAGGGCGCAATTCTCACCAGACGTGGTCGAGTCAGGCGGCCCAAAACGACAGTGTTCCCCACCCCCTGTGGGAGTGGGAGGAGCTGCCCATCCCCCAGAGGGGGTATAATGCACACCAGACGTGGTTGAGTCGGGGGGGGGGGGGGGGGCCCAAAACGACAGACGGCCGACAGGGACCGAAAAAGAAACAGAAATTCAGCCCTCAACAAAGTGAAGAAATCCTGTCCAGACAGTCCCTGACTGACACCTAACTTCAATAACAATTAAATTTTTATCAACCGAAAAATTCATTGTCGAATCGCGAAGACACGAAGTCGAAAACAAAACATTCGCGAAAACGGAATAGTAAATAATATACAATGAGAATGTGGATGAAAATATTAACGAGAATATATAAAACACAGTCCTGTTATTATACGATCTTCAGATCCATAATTCCAGTCACAGGAGGATTTTTATTTTTATTTATTTTTTTTTTGTTTGGTAACTGGAAGAGGCTAAATTATTTTTGGTAAAGTATTTGGTCAGAACAAATTGTTTACATTACCTTGCCTTTTTAAAATTTATGGGAGAGTGCCTGTAGGCACTCTTCCATAAATTGTAACACAGCAAATCAAAACAGGCAAAATAATTTCACCTCACAAATCGATACAACTAAATAATTGAAGCACATCTACAAAATATGCAGCTTTTAAATTGCGGTTCCTCCACTTCAGAAAAATACAAACTTTGAACATCCAGCACACAACCAGATAATATTAAGGAAAATGAAATTCATTTGTGTTCAGTTATGCACCTTTTTTGAAAAATAAATACATCCACATAATATTTCAGTTATAGTCTGCAGAACAGAGAAAATTGGATGCTTAATTATTAGACACTGTATTTTAATCATACTTTATTGAAAAAATGTGCAAATAAATCTACATCAATCAAAAAACTTAAAAATTTAAAGTCTCATTTGATATTAATTTTGGAAGACATTTCAAGCTAATAAAAATGCTCAACAAGGGTGTTCAATTTCATTGAGGTATAGCCCCGAGAACCAAAATCCTTTTTTAGCCTTATATGAAAAAATAAATCATTATGAATAAAATATTATTACACATCCATTAAACTTTAAACTCTTGCATTTAACGAAAATTGCCACTATGACATAAATGTTTCTGTGTACATTAGATGACGTGCAAGCTGGAACTTTTTACTCAGCACCGTTTATACTAATTCCTTTCCTGTCAAGTCATTAGTTACACTTCAAAAAATTTCCAAATTTCGTTATACAATTATCGTACAATTGTACATCTGTCACGTAGTGTGAAAATGAAAATGTCCAAAACAAAATAAAGTTGGTTCACAAAGAAATTAGTTAACCAAAAATGAGATAATATTTAAAAAAAACAATTATTTCCAACCACAACATTAAGCCAGTCCCGTGGCCGTCTCATCTGTGGATCCCGTTATATAAATATTGGTCAACTTTATTTTGGTAAATCTTCAGACATCTTGACATGCTTCTAACTTCTTTTTAAAAAAGTTTACCCCCAGCTGTTTTGCAAATCTGCCCAAATTTGTACTTATATTTTTACTAACAGTAATAGCCACCAAATGGTTAGGTGATGAATGGCGTGAATGGGCACCAGCCTAAGAGAAACAGCAGCATGAATTTCAACATACATGCCCAATAGAAAAGATAACAAATGTGATTTAGACTGGTTGATTTTTTATCAATCCATTTGACCAGTACAGCTTCAAACAAAACAAACAGACTCTTCACCTTTTGGTTTAAACATCGGAATTAAAATTTCTTTATTAAAATGAATTTTAATGCATGGGATGTGTTATAAACACAGAACACGGTGTGTGTTTGAATCAGTGGGTGTTTTACATAAGTCGTTGGTATGGCACAGTCATATTTCACTCGAGCCTATGGCTCCCGTGAAATATGACTAGGTCATTCCAACTCATTATGTAAAACACCCACCGATTCAAACACACATCGCATTCTGTCTATATATCTGTACAGTGTACAAACCCTACAAACTTGGGTTTCTGTGATATATATCTTGGCATTGTAACCTGAAAAAAAACAAAAACATTTAACTATTTACCAAATATGACAATGTGGAGGACACAATTTTGTCCCAAAATAAGGCTATTAAAAAAAATCTTGTTTATCAGGCACCTCCCTCATCACTGAAAATTTGCCTTATCACCTATTTTCACCTGGACACTATTTTGCACTTGTGGGACAAATATTTAACCAGAGCTCTGCCAACTAAAATATAGTTGGTTAAATTTTCAACTACATTACACTGCTACATTAGGGGAAATTTTCATTGCTGAAAAGTTTGGTTTGCCACATACCAGTAATAGTGTAAGAAGTTAAATTTCTGATTCCAACTATTTTCAGAACTGTTGTGTAAATAAACAACAAAAAGATAAAAAAAAAACCCTCCCTCCCTCATCATAAAATTGAGGAAACATTGCCTGAGAAACAAGGAATTTTTTTTACAAGCCTAACTAAAAAATATTCATTTGTTTTGGTTTCAACACACTGTTTGTGAGCTGCTCCCCCTCCCCCCACATACACACACTCCAAAAAAAATGAGTTCAACAAGTTCATATCCAAACAAGGGGTCATAATATATATGTTTGCGAACAAAAACTGAAAAACAACAAAACCTGAGTGAGCAAAAAATCATACTTGGTTGGGCTTCGTTATTTATTTTGGGTTTTTATTTTGGTGTGTGTGTGGGGAAGAAAAGTGGGAACATTAGAGCCCAATGTGAATATCTGCTTGTAAAACACTCATGTGTGCAGTAAACAGGTATACTAATTGCATATATACATGTAGCTTCCTACTTGAGTGCATAAACAGTCTTGTCAGAGATAATCGCATGCCATACCCGACCATAATGAACAGTTATACCCTGCCAAACTAATCCTGGGCTTCATTTCTGTCATTACAAGTCAAGGGAAAAAGATAGGATATGAAAATTTATTGAGATGCATTGTTAGTGGAGCTAAAATTGTCAACCCAGATACTCAAGAGATGTGGTTTGAAAAAGTGTATGGTAGTTTCTTCATACAATGTTGTTAACTGTTTAGAGACCGACAGTATTGGAATTTTGAGTTCGGAATCAGGTTTTGATATTTTTAAGGGGGTATACCTTGGTATCAGTTCGGTATTTGGTATCTGACTTGACTGAGATTTGGTGATAGTATCAAAGGGGAATTCACACCAAGAAAGTACAGAATAAGTTGTTCTTGTATCATTCTACCACAGCTCCACAAATGAACTCAACGGTGGCATTCACTTTATGAACAAAAATCATATCGACAGTAATTCAGTGACTTCTTCTAAACACACGTTAACCTTTAAAGGCCCATTTGAGGCATTTGCAATCTCAAAGCATGTACCCTGACCATGCTATCTTCAGGAGGTCCTGCTGACAATAAACAAATTAGTTAAGCAGCTGGACATGTGGTCTAGCAAGAATTCAGGACAACTGCCCAGGCCTCTGAGGGTTAACAAAACTGAAAATAAAATAAGCCACTTCTTTCATGAAAATGAACCCAACTACAATCAAGCCTCAACAAGCAGGCTTGCAGTTTTCAAAATTTTGCGTAACCCGTGTATTGTTCACCTGGTCTGAGCTTTGGTAACCTATCATTCATTCCCCTGCACTTGATTCAGGTAACCTAAATATATATGTATTGCAACTATGCTGATATATGAACTGTTGTACCATAGGCAAGGTCTTGCTCCTATGGGCAATATCCTGATTAACCCATTACCCAATGCAGATGATATCAAAATTTATTATTTTAAATATCATTTTTTTAAATTTCTAAAAAAAATTCAACAAAACCATATCATGTGACCCCTCATTGGAACGAGCTCGACGAGCTCATTCCAACGAGGGGGCACATGATATGGTTTTGTTGAAATTTTTTGAAAAATATTTTTTCAACTGCTGAATTTGCATATTACACGGGCGGATGCAGGCGATTCGTTGGGTAAAGGGTTAAGAGAGATGAATCCTTAGGAACAATAAGGAGGCTGTGTTGCAGCAATTCAGATAAAATTTAGTTGCTATTATAGCCTAATCTTGGCATGTGCAAGCATGCTGCAGAAGGGTACCTATAATCACTATTTATGGCAGAGACATGAATTACTGCCATTTCCTGATTTTGTACCTATGTTATATCTTGCGTCTATGATCAACAGTTTAAAATGATGTTTTGCATCAACCAATCATCAGCATAGGTGTTTGCATCTGCTGGAAGTATAGCTGCTCTGTTGGCCAATAATTGGCCACTAATTGGCCAACACAGCTGTTATATACTTCAGGCAGAGGCAAACACCTAGGCAGCTGATGATTGGTTGATGCACAACATCATTCCACCATTCATTCATATTCGATTATTCAACTTGGCGAAAATTTTGTGTGACCCAGCAACAATTTGGCATGACCCATTTTATATTCGCATGTTTTTCATTTTAGGTAACCTCCACACAACCCAAATGGCAGTTCACTTCAAATCAACAGGCCTGAACAAGTCCTTATAAATAATAAATGAAGGAAAATTTGAAAATTCAGACATTTTCAGTGTTTAATGATTGTTTCGGTTCAATTTTTCAGTATCCCCATGATAGGGTATCGGTTTCATTTTTTGGTATATTGCCCTTCAAAATGACTGAACTATCTGTTCTTGGGTGCCTAAAATATCAACAGTAATTTTATATTCTACCTTAGGCAGAGCCCAGGTAGACCTGAGATGTGGCATAGAAATCTAAATTTTATAGTAAATTTCCTTTCTTATTATACCTACCACAATTGTTTACTACAGGCTTGCACTACAGTGGAAGTCCCTAACTCGGATAAAATACTCTCTATTTTTGTCTTTCCCAAGCAAGTTGGGAAAGAAAAGTGGTGCAAAAGCACCAATAAAAATAAGCCAAAACTGGGTCGAGTGCAACCGGCGCAGACCCAGTACGGGACGCTCTCTCCCAAGTACAACTCCACGACTTCCATTGCCAGTGCGCATATACCGTCTCTAAAGACTCATTCTTTTTGAATCCGTAAACGTTAGAGTTATGTGATCAGCGGGGAGGAAAGATTCTTTACCCGTAAAGAAGACGGGAGGGCCTCCATGTAAACAATTGTGGTAGGTATAATAAGAAAGGAAATTTACTATAAAATTTAGATTTCTTATCAACCTACTCACAATTGTTTACTACAGGCTGAATAGACAAAAGGCTGGAGGGAATCGCATAACCAACCCCCACATAACCCTAGTGCACTGGAACCGTGAAGTAGAAGGAAGAGGTCCCGAGGCTTATCAACCATAATGTCGCAAACATTGGTAAAGGACAATGAAAAGAGACATATGAGCCTGTGTGACACACAGACAGAAAAAGGGCAGTAACAGCACAAGGCTGAAACTGACCTTCAAGAAGCCTAATGGCTATGGCAGACAACAGCCTGAGCAGAAGAAAGAGGACCCAGGGCAAAAAGGTCCTCCGACTGCTCCTGCAACTGGCGCAAATAAAAGGTGGAGAAAGTAGAAGCATTTCTCCAATAGGCTGCCTGCATAACATCCGACAACTTGACGGAGTTAGAATAAGCTCAAGAGGTAGACAGTGCCCGCACCTCGTGGGCAGAAATACGATTGGTAATACAATCGCCAGCTGCTAAACGACTATAAGCCGTACGAATAGCAAGACAAATCCATCGAGAAATGGATTGAGGAGAGATCTTCTGTCGACCCGGAATGAGAGACAGAAAAAAACGTTTTCTGCCTTTCCGTATGAAGCGTGTCCGATCAAGATAAATGCGAATAGCACGGACCGGACAGAGCAAAGGGCGAGTACCCTCAACAGAGGGAAGAGCCCTGATACAGATAGGAGGAGGAGTAGTATCTGGTAACTGATTCTTAGCCAAAAAGGAGCAATCAGTGGTAAAAGTAACACTGTTGGGAGAGCTCCTAAAAAAGGCCGGGTCAACCGAGAGGGCGTGAAGCTCACTAACCCGTCTGGCCGAAGCAAATGCCATCAGAAAAGCCGTCTTATATGTGAGAAAATGCATATCCACCTGGGATAAAGGTTCGAACGGCACCCCCCCCCCCCCCCCCAGCAAAGCAGCACCCACGAAAGATTCCATTGTGGAGTAAGCTGCAAAGTCCGAGGCCTTTTCAAAGAAAAGTGCCGAACAAGCATGGAGAGGTAAGGATTAGTGCCGATACGAAGCTTCCCCACATAAGAAAAAGTCTCTGAAAGCATAGACCTGTAACCCTTGATGGTAACAGGCTGGAGACCCCGAGAATCAAACAGATATACCAGAAACTCCGCAATCTGTGAAATCGAAGGATTGGCATAATCAACAGAGTGATCAGCACACCATCGACAGAAGACCTTCCATTTAGCTGCATAAGCTAAACCAGTGGAGTGCCTCCTTGAAGAAGAAATGCACTCCACTGCTCGTCTCGAAAAACCTCTACGGAGGAGACAGGACCTGACAAAAGATATGCGTGAAGGCACAATGAAGTCGGGTCGACGTGAAACCTCCTCGGGCAACCTTGACAAAGAAGGTCGCGACGTAGCGGGAGACGTGCCAAAACCGCCGCCATCAGCGAGTGGAGCTGATTGATCCACACCCGCTGAGGCGACAGGGGAGTGATCAGAATGATTCGACAACTGCAGGTTCGAATTTTGGCGAGAACCTGAGGAAGAATCGGAACTGGCGGGAAGGCGTAGCCGACTAGACCGTTCCAATCGAGTGACAGAGCGTCCACGGCAAAAGCCAGAGGATCTGGACACGGGGACACGAAAGTGTCCACCTGATGGTTCCAACGAGTCGCAAAGAGGTCGATGTGGGGACGTCCCCAGAGATCGCAAAGCGACTGGAACACTGCCCTGTGAAGCATCCACTCGGTGGAAATAACCCTGCCCTGTCGGGACAGGGAGTCGGCTAGGACGTTCAGACGGCCGGGAATGTGACGAACAACCACTCCGGCGTGAACATCCTGAGCGAGCAGTAGAAGATCCCGAGCTAACTCGTACATCGGAAGCGAGTGCGTGCCGCCCTGGTTCCGAATGTAAGCAACCACTGTCGAATTGTCGGATAGTAGAAGGACCTGGCGATTCGACAGGTGAGGGATCCACTGCCTGAAACTCAGAAGAAGAGCAAGAAGCTCCTTCTGGTTGATGTGTAGTGCTGCTTGATCCTGGTCCCACATCCCGTGTAGGGAAAGACCGAGAGGATCCAACGTCGCACCCCATCCGAGATCGCTGGCATCTGCCGTCAGAACGCGATCGGACGTGGGTAAGTCCAGCGGAACACCCTGCGTAATCCACTGAACATCTGTCCAGGGAAGAAGGTGAGGATACAGAGAGTCCGGAAACGGAAGCACCTGATCCAGAGAATCTACATTCGGCCTCCAACGACTGAGCAGATAGTGTTGGAGAGGTCTGACACGCAGCCGACCTAGAGGAATGAGATCCGTCACCGAACCGCAGAGACCGATCAGCCGGAGAAAACTCCGAGCGGTCGCGGACCTGGACTGGGACAGAGTCAGAGCAAAAGCTGAGAGAATCACAGCCTTGGCCTGGGGAACAGCCACCAAATTGAATTTGGTTTGGAAAGACATCCCCAGATGACAAAACGACTGAGAAGGGACCAGGTCCGACTTCTCCTCGTTGACTCTGAATCCTAGCGACGTGAGCAAGCTCAACAGAGTGGCGACATCCGATTCCAGTAAGGCAGCATTGGAATGCCTCTGGAGGATATCGTCCAGATATGCCGAAGTAGTCACCCTGGACTGTGTGCGATGGAACGCTATCACATGCGACATCAGTCTGGTGAACGCCCAAGGAGCCAGGTTGAGGCCGAAAGGCATGGCCTTGAACTGGTAAACTCGCCCCAGAAAAGCGAACCTGAGATACTTCCGTGACGCCCGATGCATCGGAACGTGGAAGTAAGCGTCTCGCAGGTCGATGCTGGCTGCGAAATCTCCCTGGTGAATTGATTGGCGGACCGACCTGAAAAGTCTCCATGCTGAACTTGGGAGCAATGATAGACTGGTTCAGGATACTCAGATCGATAACCGGTCGGAGTCGGCCGTCCTTCTTTGGCACCAAGAACAGGCGGGAATAGAAACCCACTGACTGAACGTTCTTGACGACCTCGATCGCCCCCTTTGCCAGGAGATTGGCAATCTCCGTGGACAAAAGTTCTCGACGTAAAACGTCTGAAGGAACTGTGGTTGGAAGAGGCACCCTTGATAGAGTGGGGTGCCGTCAGAAGGATATGCGCAGCCCGGACCGAACAACATCTAACACCCATGGATCGGATGTGATGGTGGTCCAATGGTCTGCGAACTCTGCTATCCTTCCTCCAACCTGGGACGAGTCGAGGTGAGGACCTTCATTTCGAGCCCCGACGAGGCCGCGAGAGGAGAAACCACCTCCTCTGCTAAATGAAGAATCCTGAGACTTCCCTCGATTCTGCCGACCCCTACCTTTACCCCGTGAGTAAGAAGTAGAGGCGGCGGCAGAAGGACCAGCCTTTTGCTTCACAGAGGCTTGGAACGGCCCTTGCCTCCCCGAGAAGGCTGATCAAGCTGACGAAACAGCAGCTGATCTTTGGAATGACGTAGGACGTCATCCCGGACCGTCGACATGGAACCATGGAAAAGTTGCGGACCTGCCAAAGAAGCAGATCGAAGAGTAGCACGCTGCTCCTCGGGAAGGGATCGTCCTGTGTCCAGCACAGCGTCCCTTCGAACTAATTCCAAATTAGCCGTGTTATAGGCATGCGTGTGAGTAAGGTGCATAAGCGCCTTGGACAGCACACGCAAAGGAGCCTGTACCTCGTCAAACTTATCTGGAGGCAGATAAGCAGCCAAAGCTGAGATGACGTGATCTGAGAGAGAAAGCATGCCAAGCATCTCTCTAGATAAGCCCAACGTGGACTCCAGAGTCATCATTGGAATGACGGCAGACTTGGGCTTGGAAAGCCCGAGGGAAGTGGAGTCCTGATCCAGAACCGTCAAAATCTGGCAGACTGACGGATTGGCGGAATCGTAGGAACGATAACGCACAGGAGGCAAAAAAGGTGTCAACCCTGGTGAAGAACGAAGTCTTCAAAGCCTTGGAATTCAGCTTGGCATCCAATGCTAAAAAAGCTTCAACCACCTGTACCGACTGGCACGGTCGAAGGCGCCCAGAAGCAGGTTGCTCCATAGGCTGCTGGCGCGCGACCGATGATCGCGGCCAGGCTGACACTGTCGGCTGGTTAGCAGGTTTGAGCTCAGGCAGAAACCCAAACACAAAGTCAAGAGCCGCCCCCAAGTCCGAAGACTGCTGGCCCTCGACCTCAAGCATGTCGGACTCCTCCCCAGAGTCGGAAGACACATAGCCCATCGTGGGCAAACCAGCCGACGCCTCCCATGGTGTCGGGACACCAGAGGAATCGGAAACCGGCCTGTTTCCAATCCCGGGAGGCAGCGCCATAGGAGGCGCCTGGAAACCACCCATAGCCTCGCTGGAAGCAACATGAAGGCTCTTAGAAAGAACCTGAGTGAGTAAGGAGAGGGCCTCCCTAAGCTCACTGCCTGTACCGACCGGTTCGACAGGGGAGCGAACCGGCAAAGTGGCTTCACCTCTGACCCTCTTAACCAGCGAAGGGTCACGATCCTCTAAAACACCCGACGCGGGACAACGGGCGGCAGCCGAAACATCTGAAGGCAGACGTGTATAGGGGTACGATGCACCCCGAGGATCAATATTGCGAGAACTCATGAGAGTCACCGCAGACCTCTGCGGGGCAGAAGGTCCAGACTGCACAAAAGGCGTTGGTCCCCCAAAACTGGTCGTGTGACCAGAGTGAGTAGACGGAAACGCCACGGAATTCATAGTGTTTCCACTACGAACATCCGAATCCAAAGACACAACTGTGGTGCTCGACGGCGAAGAGACCACAGCGATGGGCTCGGCTGGCAGCCCCTTCCGACTTCGCCGAGTTGAAGTCAGGGAAGGCTGAGGCCGATATCCCACGTCTACAGTATCGGACAGTCCTGCAGTCCCCTGCAGCGAAAAGCCGAGGCCGGCTGAAACAGACAACGAAGCAGCCGTCCAGCAGCAGTAGTAGATACGTCGAGAGTCGTTGAGGCTGGTGAAATAGTGGAGAGAGCACACCGGCTCGGCTCCGAAGGAGGAGTCACAACCCTAGTGACAGCCTCAGATGTCGACTGGAGGGGGACCGTAGTCCCGGAACCAGGCACCTCTACACCAGAACACTCAACGGCTCCCGCAGTATCCACCACAGGAAAAGACTGCACATCCCCCACGGAGGAGGAATAACTCTCACCAGACAAAGTCGGCTCGGGAGGCCCCGAACGACCACGTTCTCCTTTCCCGTGGGAGCGGGAGGCACGGCCACGAGAACGAACGACACGGTTTACTGACGCCCAGAAGGTGGAAGACCATGTTCCACAGACACCACACGGCCACTCGGCCGAACACCCATTACAGGAGGAACAAGACGAATGTACATCGTCCACATGCTTTGGCAGCAGACATTGCCCACAAGGAATTGTCCTGGGCATGATAGAGGTGAGAGGAGCAGAGAAGGTGAGATGAGAAAACAGAACACCCCCAAAAAAGAGAGAAAGGTGACAGAAACAAAGATCCCAGACGGTCGACCGGGAACCACCCAACAGGAAGACTACTCTCAAAAGAAAGAAGAAAAACTGTAGGAGTGGTACCCTGCTGACATCTAACTCTAACACAATTTTGCAAAAAAAGCATTAACAATAATTGTGAAAAATCTAAGTCCGAACTGCGTGGCACGCGAAATTCGCGCGCGACTCGAGAGAGAGCAAATAAATATACATTATGGACATATAATAGAAAAGAGAATATAAAACACTGTTCCTGAGAATACAAAGGATACACTGTGGTATAATGAATCAGGAATCATCAAACATCGAGCTGGTGGAACACTGATAAGCGTGCAAAAACATCTCGACACGAAGCGGATTTTAAAAAGAATGAGTCTTTAGAGACGGTATATGCGCACTGGCAACGGAAGTCGTGGAGTTGTACTTGGGAGAGAGCGTCCCGTACTGGGTCTGCGCCGGTTGCACTCGACCCAGTTTTGGCTTATTTTTATTGGTGCTTTTGCACCACTTTTCTTTCCCAACTTGCTTGGGAAAGACAAAAATAGAGAGTATTTTATCCGAGTTAGGGACTTCCACTGTAGTGCAAGCCTGTAGTGAACAATTGTGAGTAGGCTGATAAGAAATTATCAGATATATCCAAAAGCTGGACAGTATTCGCATTTAAGTTCAGTAACGGCATCAGTATTGTTAGGATTATTTACCTTGGTATCAGTATGGTATTTGGTATCAACAAGATATCAACACCTGCACCAGTATTGGACCATATTTTCACTGTTCCTATTCAACTGCAGTGGCATAGAAACTGGGGGTGGGGGTGGGGGGTATTTACCCCCCCCCCCCCCCACCAAAAAAAAAATTTCCAAAACTTTGTAAACCATATCTAGTATCTACATGAAAATAGCCAGACACATCTGCATATTCTACATCATGCAGGCGCACATAAATGTTGCCAGGTAGAATTAAATGCCAGGCAGAATTAACATGTTACATACGTAGCCACATATCCTGTTCTCGATTCGTTAGCGTAACGTTAATGTCTAGAAAGAAAATCACAGGGTACGTTTTAAGTGTACTGTCTGATACAAACGGTACAGCTGCGCCCCTTGTTACCTTGAAAAGTTAAAAATACTTTGAAATACGAAAAATGTTCTCGAATCCAAAACGACAAAGATTACTCACTTCTATGTTCGATATGAATTCTAAAATAAATTCTGACATATCTTTTAGAGATGGAAGAAAATCGCCTTTTTTCCAAATTACCTTCTCAAAAACTTATGATCTACACCATTTGCAGTGAATAGAAAAGTTGGTAGCTAATGTCACTGACTGATTTGACGCTCAACAGGTCAACATCTTCCTCTCTGACATACATCCTCCTATAAACACCAAAAATTAACAGCAACGATACCTTGATTTTTTCACTTGAGAAGCGACGAAATGAGCTCTCAGTAGTTCATATTTCACAAATTTCCCGGGGGTGGAAGGGGTATCCCCCTCCCACCTCTCCCCTGGGCTTGGCTATGCAGAGTGGGCCGCCAAAGGTGGCCGTGCTGTCCCCTACAAGCCCCCATTTACAATACCCCTCAATATTATAAGCTTCCTACGCCCCTGCTCAACTGTTGATCTCAGTTCTTTAACAGAGACTCAGAAAGTTCATACTCAACTATAGACTTAAGAGGATGATGAGACATGGCAAATTTTCATAAATAATACAGTATTTGTCAAAATGTTGGAAATAAAACAGGTACTCGTCCTCTGCAATTTGATGTATCTTTTTTTTATTGGGATTTTAACAACACTTTCGACAACCTGGGTCACATCTTGTCAGACAGTCTTACAGGATGGAGGAAGTTTGAGTACAAAGTGAACTTAGTCTGGTTAACATAACAACAAAATGAGTGCAGGATAAAGAGGTCTTTGAATGACCTGTCTGATCAAGAGAAGCCAGGATTTGAAGAGTACCTTAATGGTATACATTTGGGGAGTTAACTACTGTTCAAACTGAAGTCAAGGTCTCTAAAGCTCAGGTGAAACTGGGAAGAATGAGGTACAGGATATTATCAGAGATCTTTTCAGCATGTTGGGAGCAGAGGCAAGCAGGCATGAAGATGGAGAGGCATTTGGGAGCACAGGGGTAATCAAGGCCTTCTCATCTGAGAACCATGATGAATCAGTGGTTGGTGATTATTTTTACTATTATTATCTATTTATCTAGTATTTCTGGTACACCCCCATTTGGGTATTATGACCAGTGTGTGTCTCTGCAAAGAGGAGACAATGGTCTGGGAAGGCAAAGAGAGCTTAAAAGTTTGTACCAGTACATACATGTACGAGGATAAAAATAGTTTAAAACACAGTTTGCAGTTATGATATTGTTGGATGCAGTAATGATACTGTTGGTTGCAGTTATGATACTGTTGGTTGCAGTTATGATACTGTTGGTAGCTGGTTCACTCTCATATATCATAGTCGATATCATAGTTGGGATGCTTTACCAGTGCAGGAAGAATATTGTTCCAAACGATGTCAGAGCCTGGGAAAAATGAGTTTCCAAAATAGTCTTTGCCAGCATGTAGGCAGCGGCAGGGCTCACTGTTGATATTTCATGTATTACCAGTGGGTAAGAATATTAAACATGACTTAGGTGTGAATAATTTTGTGGAACAGACATGGTTTTGATATTTTTCTTTTGTGCTCCAGTGTTTGGATGTCTAGGAGTTTTTCATTTTAATGGTACTGGAATATTGGGAGTAGTCATTTAATATTCATTTGCATTAAACCATTTCTTTCTTGTTTATGTTTGCTTTCATGACTGGGGATCACACTGATGCTGCATATTCCAATTTCGACATAATATCATAGCTATTTATGCAGTTTTCCAAATTTTATTTGCAATAGATGCAATGTGATTGTCATCAATGTGGTGTTGAAGCAGAGATTATCTGATATGTCCACACCAAGATATCTAGCACTGTTGACATGTTCTAGTATGTGGCTGTGTAGTGTATAATCAAAGGTAAATTTATTTTCTTTATGGCAGACATTGATTACTTGATACTTTCCAGGGTTAAAATGACATGTCCCAAGATTTATGCCATTTTGGGAATTTGCCCAGTTCCCTGTAGGGTACTGCAACCCGTAAGGTTGTTTATTGTGAGGTAAACGGCAGTGTCATCTGCAAATAATTTGGTTTCTGAATTGATGTGGTGTGATATATCATTAACCCTTTACCTAACATGAAAAGCAGACGACACTTGCAAAAAAAATTCTTGAATAACTTATTTTTTTCATTTTTTGTCTCGAAAACATAGGTTATGACCTCTCATTGGAACGAGCTCGACGAGCTCGTTCCAAAGAGGGGTCATAACCTATGTTTTTGAGACAAAAAATGAATAAATAATGAAAATTAATTGGCGATTTTTTGTGAATAGCGCTGGCCGGTTTTGGCCGTTACGTTGGGTAAAAGGTTAATATAGAGTAGGAATATCAGGAAGACCAGGTCAGATTGAGGTTTAATAGATAGTAAGGCTTGCCTTGTGTCTGATTGATTTACGGGTTGAGGAAGCCGGAGTACCTGAATAGAACAATCAAGGATCAGTAAGTAACTGCCAGGCTCGCCAACATACTGACTGCAAGCCGGGTTAGAAATGGCTGAAGGCACCATCAATGTGCAATGCACCTTAGTACAAAATGTCACTGTGTCCCACATAGGCAATTAGGATTAACCTTTTACCGAACGTAACGGCCAAAAATTGCAAATTAATTTTCATTATTTTTTTCATTTTTTGTCTCAAAAACATAGGTTATGAACCCTCTTTGGAACGAGCTCATTCCAAAGAGGGGTCATAACCTATGTTTTTGAGACAAAAATTGAAAAAAATTAGTTATTCAAGAATTTGTTTGCAAGTCTCCTCTGGTTTTCATGTTAGGTAAATGGTTAAGTGACTTGCACAAGGACACAGCACAGTTACAGCTGGTACCGAAAGGCTTGGGGTGAATACTTTGTAAATGTATTCGAATACGAATACTTTGAAATTTCATGAATATGAATACGAATACAAATACGCAAATTTTTAAATGTACTTGAATACGAATACAAATACATTACAATGTATTCATGAATACATTTTTGAATACTTGAATACTTTTTAAATTAGAAGTATTTATAGCAAGGCCTTTAAGTTTTTTGTTTGTTGGGTTAACAGTCATTTTTAAACTGATGGGCCTTTAGATGAAGTTTTAATTGTACTTACCATGCTTTGTTGGAAAACTAAAGTAATTACCTGACAGGAAATAAACTCTATGGGTGTCATAGTAATTAGACTACTCTCCATGGACAACACATCACAAAATGTGAGTGGATTACCTTTAAAAAATCACAGACTGGCGTTTCCTCCTGAACGTTAAGTATCAATTGCAATGACACCACATAAGAAGGACCAGTAAAGTTTTAGCCAATGCACTTCATGGTTAAACCTGGAGGTCTGTTGGCTGAAAGTTTGCTAACAGCAGTAGTATTTTCTTTATAATATTTACATGCTTTCACCGATTATAATTAGACATACTGAGCTGTACAAAGGTGACCTTAAACAGGAATAAATAAATATATATGTGTTTTCACTGTGAAATAATGGATAAATAGAAAAACTTTAAATAAATCCAAAAATTTTTAGAATATAATATCATTGAATAACTGAGTTGTGTCCAATAACACAAGTTTTTTTTTTATTTTTATTGTCCATGTTTTCAACAATTTAAAAAGCCATAGGGATATGTGGCCATTGTTACATAAATAGGTTGTATTGTGACAAGTTAATTGATAATTAAGTCTATTGTCTGCTTTCAATGCAAAAATTTCAGACAAGGTGTTTGGTGGTATATAAATAATATCGGGGATCATTAAGTCTTTAATATTGATATGACGTGTGAATTTGTTGTCTGGAGTCCATGGGCTTGATCTGTGAATACCTTTTATTCTGTATGTGGTTCTTTAATTCCAAACTAGAGGTACTGTGAGCAAGCTCACAAAGTGATACCCCCAATGCCTGTCAGAACGGAATTATATTGCTTCATGCACATCTTCATATGGAGTTCTTCCATTGTGTAAAGTTTCATGAAAATTCTTCAAACGGTTTAGGAGGAGTTGCGCTTATAAGGATGGACAGACGGGCAGATGGATGGACAGATGGATGGACAGGGTGATTCCTATATACCCCCCCCCAAAAAGTATTCAAAATGTATTTATGAATACAGCTCAAATTTTAATGTATTTGAATACAAATATGGATACATGTATTCATAACATTCAGTGAAAACTGAATACATGTTAATACTTGATAAACTGTATTCGAATACGACTGAATACGAAATTTGATACCAGGGTTGGGGTATTCGTATTCAGTATTCGTATTACGAATACTGAATACGAATACCCCAACCCTGGTACCGAGGACCTTTTGGTTTGAACTCCAATACTCTTGCCACTGAGCACCCTTTGCAGTTTGCCTATGGACTATACTATTATTACTAAGTAAAGCTACAATAAGTATAAAATAAGTATAAGTATAAATAATTAGTAGAAAATGAAGTGAGCTCTTTTGATAATGCATGAGATTTTTCAGTATTTCCATCAGAAATTTCTACAGGCTATGAAATAAAAATGAAAAAATTGAAAGTAATTTATATATTTTTTATACTTACCATACCAATTGCCCAGACTAGCTGGTGCTAACTCAAAAATATTTAGGGCCAAACACAAATTTTGCCCCCCACCCCACCCCAATATCCAACAGTAATGAGAAGTCCTTTCTGGCCCTCCATACATTTACCCTCCGTGCATGCACAGACGCCAGGAAGTCACCAAATCTGGCGCCAACATCATTCTTTGTAAAAAGATTATAATATAATAATTTAGCGGGGAGGTATGAGTGCCCAGCACTGCCCACTAATGGGAGGGCCATTCCTGTCTGGGCCATAGGTAAGTATAAAAAATATATAAATTAATTTTTTCATATTTTTATACTGTATACCTATGGCCCAGACTAGCTGAATCATAAAAAGGTGGAGGGCCTAGAACTTCCGAAATTGTAGACCAACATAGATCAAATCTTTCAATCCATGATGAAGAAAATTAGAACTAGATGGTGCCATTTGTGTGCGAAGCACACTATAGTATATCCCCGCATTTGCACTTTCCTTTTTGGTTAGTGCAGGATACAGACTTGGATAAAAAGGCTTCACGCATGTGTGTGATTTAAAATGATAAAACAGTATTCCTATATACCCCCCCCCCCCCAAAAAGTAATCAAAATGTATTTATGAATACAGCTCAAATTTTAATGTATTTGAATACAAATATGGATACATGTATTCATAACATTCAGTGAAAACTGAATACATGTTAATACTTGATAAACTGTATTCGAATACGACTGAATACGAAATTTGATACCAGGGTTGGGGTATTCGTATTCAGTATTCGTATTACGAATACTGAATACGAATACCCCAACCCTGGTACCGAGGACCTTTTGGTTTGAACTCCAATACTCTTGCCACTGAGCACCCTTTGCAGTTTGCCTATGGACTATACTATTATTACTAAGTAAAGCTACAATAAGTATAAAATAAGTATAAGTATAAATAATTAGTAGAAAATGAAGTGAGCTCTTTTGATAATGCATGAGATTTTTCAGTATTTCCATCAGAAATTTCTACAGGCTATGAAATAAAAATGAAAAAATTGAAAGTAATTTATATATTTTTTATACTTACCAATTGCCCAGACTAGCTGGTGCTAACTCAAAAATATTTAGGGCCAAACACAAATTTTGCCCCCCACCCCCCCAATCTCCAACAGTAATGAGAAGTCCTTTCTGGCCCTCCATACATTTACCCTCCGTGCATGCACAGACGCCAGGAAGTCACCAAATCTGGCGCCAACATCATTCTTTGTAAAAAGATTATAATATAATAATTTAGCGGGGAGGTATGAGTGCCCAGCACTGCCCACTAATGGGAGGGCCATTCCTGTCTGGGCCATAGGTAAGTATAAAAAATATATAAATTAATTTTTTCATATTTTTATACTGTATACCTATGGCCCAGACTAGCTGAATCATAAAAAGGTGGAGGGCCTAGAACTTCCGAAATTGTAGACCAACATAGATAAAATCTTTCAATCCATGATGAAGAAAATTAGAACTAGATGGTGCCATTTGTGTGCGAAGCACACTATAGTATATCCCCGCATTTGCACTTTCCTTTTTGGTTAGTGCAGGATACAGACTTGGATAAAAAGGCTTCACGCATGTGTGTGATTTAAAATGATAAAACAGTATTTAATTTCCTTCTGAAGACTCACATGTGAAACTACTTCAATATTTCAAACAAGATACTTCACCCAACATGATGTATAAAGGGTAGTGTTCTGATCACATCATTGTCACATGATTGAAACACCACTTGGACCCAAATCAAAATTCCAAAACCTTCATACACATCTACAGATGCTATCTGAACATGTTAACATGGTTTAAACGTTTCAAATTCAATACCCTACGAGCCTTTGAGCGGACAAAGATTTTTCTAAGGATAAAAGTGGTTCCACTGGAACCACCTGGAACCAAATCAAAATTCCGAAACCTTTATGCACATCTACAGATGCTATCTGAACATGTTAACATGGTTTAAACATTTCGAATTCAATACCCTAAGAGCCTTTGAGAAGACAAAGATTTTCTGTGGATAAAAGTTGTTCCACTGGAACCACATGGAACCAAATTGAAATTGCGAAACCTTAATGCACATCTACAGATGCTATCTGAACATGATAACATGGTTTAAACGTTTCAAATTCATTACCCTAAGAGCCTTTGAGTGGACAAAGATTTTCTAAGGATAAAAGTGGTTCCACTGGAACCACCTGGAACCAAATAAAAATTCTGAAACCTTCATGCACATCTACAGATGCTATCTGAACATGTTAACATGGTTTAAACGTTTCGAATTCAATACCCTAAGAGCCTTTGAGCGGACAAAGATTTTCTGAGGGTAAAAGTGGTTCCACTGGAACCACTTGGACCCAAATCAAAATTCCAAAACCTTCATGCACATCTACAGATGCTATATGAACATGTTAACATGGTTTAAACGTTTCAAATTCAATACCCTAAGAGCCTTTGAGCAGACAAAGATTTTCTAAGGATAAAAGTGGTTCCACTGGAACCACTTGGACCCAAATCAAAATTCCGAAACCTTCATGCACATCTACAGATGCTATCTGAACATGTTAACATGGTTTAAACATTTCGAATTCAATACCCTAAGAACCTTTGAGCGGACAAAGATTTTCTAAGGATAAAAGTGGTTCCACTGAAACCACCTGGAACCAAATCAAAATTCCGAAACCTTCATGCACATCTACAGATGCTATCTGAACATGTTAACATGGTTTAAATGTTTCGAATTCAATACCCTAAGAGCCTTTGAGCGGACAAAGATTTTCTAAGGATAAAAGTGGTTCCACTGAAACCACTTGGACCCAAATCAAAATTCCAAAACCTTCATGCACATCTACAGATGCTATCTGAACATGTTAACATGGTTTAAATGTTTCAAATTGAATACCCTACGAGCCTTTTAGCGGACAAAGATTTTCTGAGGGTAAAAGTGTTTCCACTGGAACCACTTGGACCCAAATCAAAATTCTGAAACCTTCATGCACATCTACAGATGCTATCTGAACATGTTAACATGGTTTAAACGTTTCGACTTCAATACCCTAAGAGCCTTTGAGCGGACAAAGATTTTCTGAGGGTAAAAGTGGTTCCACTGGAACCACTTGGACCCAAATCAAAATTGTGAAACCCTCATGCACATCTACAGATGCTATCTGAACATGTTAACATGGTTTAAATGTTTCGAATTTAATACCCTAAGAGCCTTTGAGCGGACAAAGATTTTCTAAGGATAAAAGTGCTTCCACTGGAACCACTTGGACCCAAATCAAAATTCCGAAACCTTCATGCACATCTACAGATGCTATCTGAACATGTTAACATGGTTTAAACGTTTCGAATTCAATACCCTAAGAACCTTTGAGCGGACAAAGATTTTCTAAGGATAAAAGTGGTTCCACTGGAACCACCTGGAACCAAATCAAAATTCCGAAACCTTCATGCACATCTACAGATGCTCTCTGAACATGTTAACATGGTTTAAACGTTTCGAATTCAATACCCTAAGAGCCTTTGAGCGGACAAAGACTTTCTAAGGATAAAAGTGCTTCCACTGGAACCACTTGGACCCAAATCAAAATTCCAAAACCTTCATGCACATCTACAGATGCTATCTGAACATGTTAACATGGTTTAAACATTTCAAATTCAATACCCTACGAGCCTTTGTGTGGACAAAGATTTTCTAAGGATAAAAGTGGTTCCACTGGAACCACCTGGAACCAAATAAAAATTCCGAAACCTTCATGCACATCTACAGATGCTATCTGAACATGTTAACATGGTTTAAACGTTTCGAATTCAATACCCTAAGAGCCTTTGAGCGGACAAAGATTTTCTGAGGGTAAAAGTGGTTCCACTGGAACCACTTGGACCCAAATGAAAATTCCAAAACCTTCATGCACATCTACAGATGCTATCTGAACATGTTAACATGGTTTAAACATTTCGAATTCAATACCCTAAGAGCCTTTGAGCGGACAAAGATTTTGTAAGGATAAAAGTGGTTTCACTGGAACCACTTGGACCCAAATCAAAATTCCGAAACCTTCATGCACATCTACAGATGCTATCTGAACATGTTAACATGGTTTAAACGTTTCGAATTCAATACCCTAAGAACCTTTGAGCAGACAAAGATTTTCTAAGGATAAAAGTGGTTCCACTGGAACCACCTGGAACAAAATCAAAATTCCGAAACCTTCATGCACATCTGCAGATGCTATCTGAACATGTTAACATGGTTTAAATGTTTCGAATTCAATACCCTAAGAGCCTTTGAGCGGACAAAGATTTTCTGAGGGTAAAAGTGGTTCCACTGGAACCACTTGGACCCAAATCAAAATTCCGAAACCTTCATGCACATCTACAGATGCTATCTGAACATGTTAACATGGTTTAAAAGTTTCGAATTCAATACCCTAAGAGCCTTTGAGCAGACAAAGATTTTCTAAGGATAAAAGTGGTTCCACTGGAACCACTTGGACCCAAATCAAAATTCCGAAACCTTCATGCACATCTACAGATGCTATCTGAACATGTTAACATGGTTTAAACGTATCGAATTCAATACCCTAAGAACCTTTGAGCGGACAAAGATTTTCTAAGGATAAAAATGGTTCCACTGGAACCACTTGGAACCAAATCAAAATCCCGAAACCTTCATGCACATGTACTGGTGATACCTGAACACATTAGCATAGTTTAAACATTAATGCAAGTGAATGTAACACCGGACGGACGTACGGACGGACGTACGTACGTACGTACGGACTGAGATAACGACAATATCCCCGACGAAAGCGGGGATAACTAGATGGTGTCACTTGTGTGCAAAGCACACTATAGTGTATCTCCGCATTTGCATCCTTGACTTTGAGTGGCACAGGTGACATAGCTTCGTGCGCACCTACAGACTCCACTGCAACATTTGGGCATGGTTTTAGCGTTTCGAATTACATACATGTACCCTGGGAGCCTTTCGCCGGAAACGGTCTAAGAAAACTTGAAAGTGGCAACGGTGGCACCCCAAAAATCCGAAACCTTCGTGCACATCTACAGACCCTACTGCAACTTTGAGCATAGTTTTAGCATTTCAAATTACATACTCTGTGAGCTTTTCGCCGGAAATGATCTAAGAAAACACCAAAGAAAAACGGTGGCTCTGCCATGTGGCATCTGAAAAATCTGAAACCTTTGTACGCATCTACAGACCTTACTGCAACATTTAAGCATGCGTTTAGCATTTTGAATTACATACCCTAGGAGCCTTTCGCCGGAAACGGTCTAAGAAAACACAAAAGTGGCAACGGTGACACAGCCACTTAGCACCCAAAAAATCCAAAACCTTCCTATGCATTTACAGACTCTACTGCAACATCTCAGCATGGTTTTAGCATTTCGAATTACATACTCTAGGAGCCTTTCGCCGGAAACGGTCTAAGAAAACACGAAAGTGGCAATGGTGGCACAGCCACGTGGCACCTGAAAAATCCAAAATCTTTGTGCACATCTACAGACCCTACTGCAACATTTGAGCATGGTTTTACCATTTCGAAATACATACTGTAGGAGCCTTTCGCCGGAAATGGTCTAAGAGAACATGAAAGAGGCAACAGTAGCACAGCCACGTGGCACCCCAGAAATCCAAAACCTTCATGCGCATCTACAGACCCTACTGCAACATTTGAGCATGGTTTTAGGATTTCGAATTACATACCCTAGGAGCCTTTTGCCGGAAACGGTCTAAGAAAACATGAAAGTGGCAACAGCACAGCCACTAGGCAGCTGAAAAATCTGAAACCTTCGTGCACATCTACAGACCCCACTGAAACATTTGAGCATGGTTTTAGCATTTCGAATTACATACCCTAGGAGCCTTTCGTCGGAAACGGTCTAAGAAAACACAAAAGTGGCAATGGTGGCACAGCCACGTGGCACCTGAAAAATCCAAAACCTTCGTGCGCATCTACAGACCCCACTGCAACATTTGAGCTTGGTTTTAGCATTTCGAATTACATACCATAGGAGCCTTTCGCCGGAAACGGTGTAAGAAAACACAAAAGTGGCAACGGTGGCACAGCCATGTGGCACCTGAAAAATCGGAAACCTTCGTGCACATCTACAGACCCTACTGCAACATTTGAGCATGGTTTTAGCATTTCGAATTACATACCCTTGCAGCCTTTCGCCGGAAATGGTCTAAGAAAACACGCAAGTGGCAATGGTGTCGCAGCCACGTGGCACCTAAAAAATCCGAAACCTCCGTGCGCATCTACAGACCCCACTGCAACACTTGAGCATGGTTTTAGCATTTCGAATTACATACCCTAGGAGCCTTTCGCCGGAAACGGTCTAAGAAAACACAAAAGTGGCAACGGTAGCACAGCCACGTGGCACCTGAAAAATCCGAAACCTTCGTGCACATCTACAGACCCTACTGCAACATTTGAGCATGGTTTTAGCGTTTCGAATTACATACCCTAGGAGCCTTTTGCCGGAAACAGTCTAAGAAAACACAAAAGTGGCAACGGTGGCACAGCCACGTGGCACCTAAAAAATCTGAAACCTTCGTGCACATCTAGAGACCCTACTGCAACATTTGAGCATGGTTTTAGCATTTCGAATTACATACCCTAGGAGCCTTTTGCCAGAAACGGTCTAAGAAAACACGAAAGTGGCAATGGTGGCACAGCCACGTGGCAGCTGAAAAATCTGAAGCCTTCATGCGCATCTACAGACTCCACTGCAACATTTGAGCATGGTTTTAGCGTTTCGAATTACATACCCTAGGAGCCTTTTGCCTGGAAACGGTCTAAGAAAACACAAAAGTGGCAACGGTGACACAGCCACTTAGCACCCAAAAAATCCAAAACCTTCCTATGCATTTACAGACTCTACTGCAACATCTCAGCATGGTTTTAGCATTTCGAATTACATACTCTAGGAGCCTTTCGCCGGAAACGGTCTAAGAAAACACGAAAGTGGCAATGGTGGCACAGCCACGTGGCACCTGAAAAATCCAAAATCTTTGTGCACATCTACAGACCCTACTGCAACATTTGAGCATGGTTTTACCATTTCGAAATACATACTGTAGGAGCCTTTCGCCGGAAATGGTCTAAGAGAACATGAAAGAGGCAACGGTAGCACAGCCACGTGGCACCCCAGAAATCCAAAACCTTCATGCGCATCTACATACCCTACTGCAACATTTGAGCATGGTTTTAGGATTTCGAATTACATACCCTAGGAGCCTTTTGCCGGAAACGGTCTAAGAAAACATGAAAGTGGCAACAGCACAGCCACTAGGCAGCTGAAAAATCTGAAACCTTCGTGCACATCTACAGACCCCACTGAAACATTTGAGCATGGTTTTAGCATTTCGAATTACATACCCTAGGAGCCTTTCGTCGGAAACGGTCTAAGAAAACACAAAAGTGGCAATGGTGGCACAGCCACGTGGCACCTGAAAAATCGGAAACCTTCGTGCGCATCTACAGACCTCACTGCAACATTTGAGCATGGTTTTAGTGTTTCGAATTACATACCCTAGGAGCCTTTCGACGGAAATGGTCTAAAAAAACACGAAAGTGGCAATGGTGGCGCAGCCACATGGCAGCTGAAAAATCTGAAACCTTCATGCACATCTACAGACCCCACTGCAACATTTGAGCATGGTTTTAGCGTTTCGAATTACATACCCTAGGAGCCTTTCGCTGGAAACGGTCTAAGAAAACACAAAAGTGGCAACGGTGGCACAGCCACGTGGCACCTGAAAAATCCAAAACCTTCGTGCGCATCTACAGACCCCACTGCAACATTTGAGCATGGTTTTAGCGTTTCGAATTACATACCCTAGGAGCCTTTCGCCGGAAACGGTCTAAGAAAACACAAAAGTGGCAACGGTGGCACAGCCACGTGGCACCTGAAAAATCCGAAACCTTCGTACACATCTACAGACCCCACTGCAACATTTGAGCATGGTTTTAGTGTTTCAAATTACATTCCCTAGGAGCCTTTCGCCGGAAACGGTCTAAGAAAACACAAAAGTGGCAACGGTGGCACAGCCACGTGGCACCCGAAAAATCGGAAACCTTCGTGCGCATCTACAGACCCCACTGCAACATTTGAGCATGGTTTTAGCGTTTCGAATTACATACCCTAGGAGCCTTTCGCCGGAAACGGTCTAAGAAAACACAAAAGTGGCAACGGTGGCACACCCACGTGGCACCTGAAAAATCCAAAACCTTCGTGCGCATCTACAGACCCTACTGCAACATTTGAGCATGGTTTTAGCATTTCAAATTACATTCCCTAGGAGCCTTTTGCCGCAAACAGGCTAAGAAAACACAAAAGTGGCAATGGTGGCACAGCCACGTGGCACCTGAAAAATCCGAAACCTTCGTGCACATCTACAGACCCTACTGCAACATTTGAGCATGGTTTTAGCATTTCGAATTACATGCCCTAGGAGCCTTTCGCCGGAAACGGTCTAAGAAAACACGAAAGTGGCAATGATGGCGCAGCCACGTGGCACCTGAAAAATCCAAAACCTTCGTGCGCATCTACAGACCCTACTGCAACATTTGAGCATGGTTTTAGCATTTCAAATTACATTCCCTAGGAGCCTTTTGCCGCAAACAGGCTAAGAAAACACAAAAGTGGCAATGGTGGCACAGCCACGTGGCACCTGAAAAATCCGAAACCTTCGTGCGCATCTACGGACCCCACTGCAACATTTGAGTATGGTTTTAGCATTTTGAATTACATACCCTAGGAGCCTTTCGCCGGAAACGGTCTAAGAAAACACAAAAGTGGCAACGGTGGCACAGCCACGTGGCACCTGAAAAATCCGAAACCTTCGTACACATCTACAGACCCCACTGCAACATTTGAGCATGGTTTTAGTGTTTCAAATTACATTCCCTAGGAGCCTTTCGCCGGAAACGGTCTAAGAAAACACAAAAGTGGCAACGGTGGCACAGCCACGTGGCACCCGAAAAATCGGAAACCTTCGTGCGCATCTACAGACCCCACTGCAACATTTGAGCATGGTTTTAGCGTTTCGAATTACATACCCTAGGAGCCTTTCACCGGAAACGGTCTAAGAAAACACAAAAGTGGCAACGGTAGCACAGCCACGTGGCACCTGAAAAATCCGTAACCTTCGTGCACATCTACAGACCCTACTGCAACATTTGAGCATGGTTTTAGCGTTTCGAATTACATACCCTAGGAGCCTTTTGCCGGAAACAGTCTAAGAAAACACAAAAGTGGCAACGGTGGCACAGCCACGTGGCACCTAAAAAATCTGAAACCTTCGTGCACATCTAGAGACCCTACTGCAACATTTGAGCATGGTTTTAGCGTTTCGATTTACATACCCTAGGAGCCTTTCGCCGGAAACGGTCTAAGAAAACACGAAAGTGGCAATGGTGGCACAGCCACGTGGCAGCTGAAAAATCTGAAGCCTTCATGCGCATCTACAGACTCCACTGCAACATTTGAGCATGGTTTTAGCGTTTCGAATTACATACCCTAGGAGCCTTTTGCCTGGAAACGGTCTAAGAAAACACAAAAGTGGCAACGGTGACACAGCCACTTAGCACCCAAAAAATCCAAAACCTTCCTATGCATTTACAGACTCTACTGCAACATCTCAGCATGGTTTTAGCATTTCGAATTACATACTCTAGGAGCCTTTCGCCGGAAACGGTCTAAGAGAACACGAAAGTGGCAATGGTGGCACAGCCACGTGGCACCTGAAAAATCCAAAATCTTTGTGCACATCTACAGACCCTACTGCAACATTTGAGCATGGTTTTACCATTTCGAAATACATACTGTAGGAGCCTTTCGCCGGAAATGGTCTAAGAGAACATGAAAGAGGCAACGGTAGCACAGCCACGTGGCACCCCAGAAATCCAAAACCTTCATGCGCATCTACATACCCTACTGCAACATTTGAGCATGGTTTTAGGATTTCGAATTACATACCCTAGGAGCCTTTTGCCGGAAACGGTCTAAGAAAACATGAAAGTGGCAACAGCACAGCCACTAGGCAGCTGAAAAATCTGAAACCTTCGTGCACATCTACAGACCCCACTGAAACATTTGAGCATGGTTTTAGCATTTCGAATTACATACCCTAGGAGCCTTTCGTCGGAAACGGTCTAAGAAAACACAAAAGTGGCAATGGTGGCACAGCCACGTGGCACCTGAAAAATCGGAAACCTTCGTGCGCATCTACAGACCTCACTGCAACATTTGAGCATGGTTTTAGTGTTTCGAATTACATACCCTAGGAGCCTTTCGACGGAAATGGTCTAAAAAAACACGAAAGTGGCAATGGTGGCGCAGCCACATGGCAGCTGAAAAATCTGAAACCTTCATGCACATCTACAGACCCCACTGCAACATTTGAGCATGGTTTTAGCGTTTCGAATTACATACCCTAGGAGCCTTTCGCTGGAAACGGTCTAAGAAAACACAAAAGTGGCAACGGTGGCACAGCCACGTGGCACCTGAAAAATCCAAAACCTTCGTGCGCATCTACAGACCCCACTGCAACATTTGAGCATGGTTTTAGCGTTTCGAATTACATACCCTAGGAGCCTTTCGCCGGAAACGGTCTAAGAAAACACAAAAGTGGCAACGGTGGCACAGCCACGTGGCACCTGAAAAATCCGAAACCTTCGTACACATCTACAGACCCCACTGCAACATTTGAGCATGGTTTTAGTGTTTCAAATTACATTCCCTAGGAGCCTTTCGCCGGAAACGGTCTAAGAAAACACAAAAGTGGCAACGGTGGCACAGCCACGTGGCACCCGAAAAATCGGAAACCTTCGTGCGCATCTACAGACCCCACTGCAACATTTGAGCATGGTTTTAGCGTTTCGAATTACATACCCTAGGAGCCTTTCGCCGGAAACGGTCTAAGAAAACACAAAAGTGGCAACGGTGGCACACCCACGTGGCACCTGAAAAATCCAAAACCTTCGTGCGCATCTACAGACCCTACTGCAACATTTGAGCATGGTTTTAGCATTTCAAATTACATTCCCTAGGAGCCTTTTGCCGCAAACAGGCTAAGAAAACACAAAAGTGGCAATGGTGGCACAGCCACGTGGCACCTGAAAAATCCGAAACCTTCGTGCACATCTACAGACCCTACTGCAACATTTGAGCATGGTTTTAGCATTTCGAATTACATGCCCTAGGAGCCTTTCGCCGGAAACGGTCTAAGAAAACACGAAAGTGGCAATGATGGCGCAGCCACGTGGCAGCTGAAAAATCCGAAACCTTCATGCACATCTACAGACCCCACTGCAACATTTGAGCATGGTTTTAGCGTTTCGAATTACATACCCTAGGAGCCTTTCGTCGGAAACGGTCTAAGAAAACACAAAAGTGGCAACGGTGGCACAGCCACGTGGCACCTGAAAAATTCGAAACCTTCGTGCGCATCTACGGACCCCACTGCAACATTTGAGTATGGTTTTAGCATTTTGAATTACATACCCTAGGAGCCTTTCGCCGGAAACGGTCTAAGAAAACACAAAAGTGGCAACGGTGGCACAGCCACGTGGCACCTGAAAAATCCGAAACCTTCGTACACATCTACAGACCCCACTGCAACATTTGAGCATGGTTTTAGTGTTTCAAATTACATTCCCTAGGAGCCTTTCGCCGGAAACGGTCTAAGAAAACACAAAAGTGGCAACGGTGGCACAGCCACGTGGCACCCGAAAAATCGGAAACCTTCGTGCGCATCTACAGACCCCACTGCAACATTTGAGCATGGTTTTAGCGTTTCGAATTACATACCCTAGGAGCCTTTCACCGGAAACTGTCTAAGAAAACACAAAAGTGGCAATGGTGGCACAGCCACGTGGCACCTGGAAAATCCGAAACCTTCGTGCGCATCTACAGACCCCACTGCAACATGTGAGCATGGTTTTAGCATTTCGAATTACATACCCTAGGAGCCTTTCGCCAGAAACGGTCTAAGAAAACACAAAAGTGGCTACGGTGGCACAGCCACGTGGCACCCGAAAAATCCGAAACCTTTGTGCGCATCTATAGTCCCTACTGCAAGATATGAGCATGGTTTTAGCATTTCGAATTACATTCCCTACGGGCCTTTCGCCGGAAACGATCTAAGAAAACACGAAAGTGGCTACGGTGGCACAGCCACGTGGCACCCGAAAAATCCAAAACCTTCATGCACATCTATAGACCCTACTGCATCATCTGAGCATGGATTTAGCATTTCGAATTACATATCCTACGAGCCTTTTGCCGGAAACGGTCTAAGAAAACACAAAAGTGGCTACGGTGGCACAGCCACGTGGAACCCGAAAAATCCGAAACCTTCCTACATATCTACAGATCATTTAGCAACACCCTAGTGTAATTTTAGAACTCCGAATTACATAGGTTGGGACTATTCAGCAAAAAAGTGAAAAAATAATGCATTTTTTAAGTGGCTCCACAGAAACCACCTGGTGGCACAAAAATTTAAAAGTTGTATTTTTGGGTTGCACAGACCCTATCGAACAACTGTAGAAAGTTACAGCGTTTCGAATTACAAAACCGGACGTACGGAAGTACGGACGTACGGACGTACAGACGTACGGACGTACGGACGTACGGTCGTACGGACGGAGATCATGACAATATCCCCGCATTTTTTAAAATGCGGGGATAATAATTAGAATTTACATGTATGTCTCTTTATACCATAATAGAAGAGATATATCCTAATATGGATCCCAATTATGTAAATCCTAAATCTGAGCATGAAATCATGATAAATAGGATGTAACGAGTTCACAAATTTTTAAGGCTAGTCTGGAATAAGTGCTAAAAATTAGGATGGCATATTTGAGAATGAGAGAAAATTGGCCATAAACCTACGCCATACAATAATACTACAGCTGAACGCCGAATATAGTACGGACAAAAACAGCTTCCTTCCTCGTTACATACCCAAAAAGCCAGAGAAGTGGACAAAATGACCACCCCCCCCCCCCCCCCATTTTTGAACATATCTTCAAAAGAAAGAGGGGAGAGCTCTGGAATCAATAAGCGGTACCCAGAAACGATATAAATAATTATCGATCAGGCACTCAAAAATTAATTCATGAATAATAAATGGTGCTTAACGCCACTTCACAAGCCAAGGCTATAGCAACAATTTGGTGAATAACATTATTCGCTACAGAAAATGCACTGCAGATGGAGCATACAGGTACGACGAAATCAGTGAAATAATAATATAACATGCACATACAAAAGCGAGATACGATGAACAATCTCTGCAGAGAAAACGCGCTTCAAAGATCATTCACAGGAGGCTTCTGTACAATTAAATCCTGTAAGAACACTCTCCAACGTGTACTATTTGGTATCTACAATTATAAACACGTGAGAATATGCGATTTGCGAACCGACAAAATAGAGACCAGGATCTTGAAATGGAGGTAGGTATGATTATCTGGCTCCAACACAGACCGTCCCCGAAATATATAATAATTTCTAGGTCCATCAAAGTGATAGCGTAGTAAAATATTGCGCGAGTGCATAGAAATCCAGCCTGTAATCATCTAAAAACTACTAAATGGTTATGCAGTCACCTATGAACTCAAATAGCAGCAAATATGATGATTAAATAAGTTCTTGAAAATCAGAAATCAGAAAATAAACACTGGAAACTAATGCAACAGAACTGCATACATGCCTATGAGGGCACCATGCAACAAGACCCAAGCGCATAGTATATATGTATTAAGATATATATATCCGCGACAGTGTGTGAGTGTTGGGGAGGGGAATTTGACTTCATGTCAAAATTTCCTCACCCACATTACTTAATCATTGCTGGTCCAAACAGCAATAATATAGTAACCACAAAGCTCCCTCACGTCTGACATACTCCATTATGCCACTGAGAGCAGAGAATGACGTGAAGAAGAAAACTTCCCTTGAAGAAGAAAATCCTCTCATGGGGGAAGCTTCTGGCGATTGTTCAGTAACAGACACTTAACGTCAATGTAATCAATAGAAACAAATGAATAGAAGGATACACATATCCTATCATTCATTCCCATGAAAACCGCAGCATCAAATGTACGCGTTCAAAAGCCTAATACTGGTGACACAAATAATGGAAACTATTATTCCCATGTGCCGCAAACTTAACTATCCTGAAGTGATCTTACATAAGATCATGTAATAGCCATACAGTTAGAATAAGCTCAAGATGCTGCCAGCGCTTTACTTCATGCGCTGAAGTCTTAAGCACTGACTGCTGATTGGAAGATAAATTTTCCAAAGCAGTACAAATAGCTAACTGACTCCATCTAGCAATAGAATGAACCGAAATGTCCATTCTATTGGAAATTAATGACAAAAGAAGCATTTCTTCTCTACTGATAAACTCTGATCTGCGTCTATAAATACATGAACGGTAATAATATGTGGTCTCCAAGAACCGAGGGTCGCAAGACCCCTGCATAGAGAGACCTTCGGACTCAGGATTGTAACCCAATATATGAACTCACATCCTTCATAATTGAGAAAACCGAACTGATGTTACAAACTTCACCTGATGTTAAAGGATTCTCTAAAACAAAACAGGTCTAGAGCAAAAAATGTCTACCACTCCAGTTAAGAATAACTGGAGGGGACGTGTGCGTAAGTGAAAGCGACCCATCGAAATAACATTCATAGCCGCTCCACACAACCCCATCTGACGCATAAAATTTCCACTGTTAATGCGTCAGGTAAAAGATAAAAGCGAGCCAAACAACTGGCTAATTCGCTCTGTGAAACAACAGATGAACCAGCCTGTTGAAATTGAATTGTAGGATACATGTATCTTGCCATTCAACCCATGAGACATTATCTAGTTCATAATTCAAGTGATCTAAAGAACTATACACGCTATATTGCCGAACGCTTGCTTTTAGACTGAAAGATTATCATAAATAACCTAATTATCCAGTTCCAGGCAAAATCGGTCTGACCGAGCTAGGGCTGCACGATATTAAAAATTGAATACCGGTATCGGTATTCAAAAAAATATCGCGGTATACCGGTATATCGAAAACTGTTCAGATATATGAACACAAGTACCACAATCGAGACTCGAGGCATCACGGTCGGAACGAATTAGCATGCCTTGATGATGCGGTTCCAAAAACCTTTACCCAACGGAGACGATATCAAAATTTATTATTTTCAAAATTAGTTTATCAGATTTTCCCCAAAGATTTCAACAAAACTATATCATCTGACCCCTCATTGGAACGAGCTCAGCGAGCTCGTTCCAATGAGGGGGTCACATGATATGATTCTGTTGAAATTTTTGAGAATTATTTTTCAATTGCTGAATTTGTATATTACGAGGGCATAAGCAGACGATTCCCTGGATAAAGGGATAATATTATTCATTCAGGGATACAGTTAAAAAACACAAGACATCTTGAAAATTAAATTCTGGGTAAATAAATAAATAATGACGATAAACCGATATTTTTGTAATTACACCGGTATTCGATCGATATTGGTTTGAATACCGGTATATATCGGTTTATCGATATACCGTGCAGCCCTAGACCGAGCTCTATAAGAGCCTCGAGCCACCGGCTCAGGGGTGTCTGATCAGTAAACTCAAACAGACCTAAACCCCCTATCCAAGTGGCTGTATAGACAATCCCTAAAGTAATATATAGGAGGGATACCTACACCTTCACTATGAGTCCTAATAGACAATCTAAGTCTAGGACAACCTCTCCTACTCTTTCTGCTGGCGTTGGTCGAATAGACCCCAACTTAAAGAGTCAAGTAACTTAAAGAGTCGAGTATTAATGCTTTCTATCAAAGACTTAGTGTCTGGAAAACTAAAGCGACCTGTAGCAAGTTTTCCACCTAATCAAATGTTAAAGAAGATGACGCAAGGCTTCGTCACATCAGAATAGCTCCCACTCACTTAACATTTGTTAAGACAGAGATATATATTATAATAGGTTTGGAAAGAATTTTTAAAAGGTACAAACATCCACAAAATTCCTTTCCAAATAGACGTTGCGTCACAGTACTTAAAAATGAAGTACCTAAGACCATGAGTCTAAATTCGATCTGAATAAGAAATTATCTTCTCAATTGTGTCCGAGCATACAGCAAAATGATGAAGGTAAGGCTACCACTAGGATCTTAGCCTGCTCATTCAACACAGAGAAACTCTCAACACATCTTCCACGGTCATTTTTTAAATGTATGTGAACAAAAAACGGTTAAACATAAAGAAGATGATGATAAGAAACCGTATTACTTCTTCCCACAGGAAGTTAAATATGGCATCGTCTATACAATCGAAGACCTGTGACACCCATGTAGACTTAACCGGAAAGAGATCTAATTATCCTGCTCTTTGTCCAGATGAAGTCAGTGTTTAACAACGTTAGCGGTTTCTCACAATTACTCGCAGCATTGTGATTCACTGGAACAAGTTAAAGGAAACGATAATGTATAGTATCCATATCATCCATGAGTTGTTCCGAAAGAGAATGTTATCCTCCTCCATATCCCTTTCATCATTCGTCTAAATTAGTTAGAATCACAGTCACCAGCATCTGAACAGGCCGATGACTGGATTGATCAAGCACCATTCAACAGCTCAAGTTTTGAGACTGACGTTGAGTGCTTCTGCCTTAGCAAGAATACTGCGATGAGCTGTGCAATTTGCGACAGCAAGTCCATTAAGGTGGCCTGAGCAGCAGCGGTCATGAATTGCTTATCCGCCAGCTGCTCCTGGAACAGCGAGTCCGAGATGGCTCTTACTGCGGACGTCCCGATGAATGAAGCCTCATCTCCTTGCTATATGATGGTGCGACTGGCCCCAGATGTTGTTAAAAGAGAGAGAGGGGTCTCCCTCTTGCTCACAGTCCGGGGAGACCTAACCGAGTGTACCTCAGAACTTGCGGGCTTCTTCCTTCCATCAACGCAGGGTGAGCATGATTGGATTTAATAGTACTCGCTACACCCTTATTCTCTCTCGACTGCTACGGACATACCCGGCGTCACACTATCCATATTCTAAGTAATGATCCACCGGTCGAGATAGCTTGAGACAAGGGGCATAAACCCTAGTTCAAAGGCCTAGCCCTTGTCTTATATCATTGAGCACTTATGCCACTAGCTCTGAATACCATGCACATGCGACACATCCAGTGTCATGGTCCTCATATTCAATCTTAACTGTTTCATTGGCGTCAGGGAAGTGAAACCTTTCATCGCGGTTTATAGCCTTGTGCAATATAAAGAATGCTTTATCCGTATGTAGAGGAAGCTGTAAGACTAGCCGACCATGGCTGTCTATTAGATGGGACGTCCCGGACAGGAGGTATGGGCGTAAACTCTGACTGACGCAAGTTCCTACCAACAACATCTGTCCCCAGATGATGCTTAGGAGAGAGACCTCTCTCTTGCTCACAGTCCTGGCTGACCTGGACGAGCGTACCTCAGAACTTGCAGGCTTCCTCCTTCCGTCATCGCTGGGTGAGCCTGGTTGCATATTATAGTGCTCGCTCCACCCTATATCATCTACTATCCTGGAGTGGACACACCCAGCATCGCAGTTCTCAGAGGCCTGAGTAACCGCTTCATCAGTCAGACTTTGTGCGGTCGTGTGTGCTTTTTGAACTTAGAGGAAGCTATAAGACTAGCCAACCCCGGCAGCCTATTAGAAGGAGCGTCCCGGACAGGAAATCATGGACGTAAGCTCCAACTGACACAAGTTCCTACCAACAACCTCTGACCCCAGATGTTGAAATAAGAGAGAGGGGCCTCTCTCTTGCTCGCAATCATGGTAGACCTGGACGAGCATACCTCAGAACTTGTCTGCTTCCTCCTTTCCATGCTTCCTCCTTTCCGTCGTCCAAGGAGGAGCATGTTCGTCTTTTTATAGTGCTCGCTACACCCTTATTCCTCTTCTCGACCGCTACAGACATACCCGGCGTCACACCACATTCGACGTGATAGATCTGCTGGTTGAGCTAGCTGGAGACAGGGGACGTAAACCTTAGTTCAAAAGCCCAGCCCTTGTCTTATATCATTGAGCACTTTTTCTGCTAGCTCTAATAGTATAATGCGACGACAGAAGCACACTCCCTGGCAGCGTCACGAAACCACACCATGTTCTTGTTCCTCTGTAAATAGAAACTAAAAAACTATAGTGACAATTTTGGCAAGAGGACCAGCAGTATCCCCTCGCCGTGATAGGACCGATAGTGTACACTCGCCTAACACAAACCATGACACCCGTCATCAACATTGTCAAAACCTGGCACTGGAGCAAGAATTAATGGTAGTACATCAAGTATACGCAAGACAACGACCATGTAAATGGAGGAAAGGCTTCCTCTATTTTCTCTACTATCAGATAAATATTATATCTAAAATCTAACAAAGGTCAATTGTGCTACCACCAAATCTACATAAATATAAGATAACATTAAAGTACAATCGATGGAATAAATACATCCAAAAGAAAAAATTCCTTCAAAAAATACAAAAAAAAATTTCGAAAAAATATTTCTTATATAAGAGCCCAAGTTCCCAAAGGGAACAATGAGCCCAAAAAAGCCTAAGTGTGGACAAAATTAAAATAATATATCATACAGGCACCCAGGTATTAATTATTATTAATAAATTGGTGCTTAACACCACTTCAGAAGCTAAGGCTATAGTGGTAATTTCGGTAATTAATATTGCCCGCTTGTAACGTATACTGGAGTCGGCATATGCAGATAGGTCAAAAACCAGTGATATAATATATAACATACACATGTCCAATAGAATCACAATGGACTATCTCTGGAGAGTAAACACACTTCCAAGGTAACCCACAGGTGACCCCATTCAGGTGTACGGTAAAGCTGAAGAATAGGGGACTTTTCCTTTTATGTAAAAACAACGCATTTTTCTCACCTTTTTTTTACATTTTCTTAGTACTAGTCATGTTTTCGATAAAATGACAGAAAGATATTCACTTTTGACAAAGATTAGAGATAATTTAAACCCTTTTAATGTTACGGTGCCAGAGATTCTTCTGCGTTCTCGCCATTTTGAAGAGCACGTTTTGTTGAGTTGCTCCAAAGAGAGATCTGTTTCTTTTCCTCATCAGGTTGTACTCGTTGTATTGAAACTGGGAGAGATCAGTAAGTATTTAACATGATATTTTTCAATGAAATTATCGTCTGCTTGAAAATGGATATCTTTGCTTTCTTCGGCGGTTTTAAACAACATTGAAGAATGAATGAAAGTGTCAATGACACTGCAGCTTAACTTGTGTGTTGTGTTTGATGAAAAGGATAATGTTCAATGTTTATGAAAGGATTATGAAATAAGACAAGAATTGTGATAATTGGGAATATGTTCATTTCTGTTCCCTGTGTGCTATGTTTATGATAAAAATAATATTAGGTGTACACTGTACTAAAGAGCTGAGGGGTGGGTTAATATGACCTCACAGTTAATGTATGTGGCCCTCACAGTTAACATATATCAACAAAAGTTACCAAGTTACAGTGAAATTATTCCAAAACGAGTCATCCTATCAAGTTACATTAAAATCCCCTCATAAATATGGCCTGTAGAATGTGCTAAAGGTTTTCGGGCTTCGGGCCCCTGTAGCCGTCAGATTCCCAATTGCGTCCAAAGGAGGCGTTCTCATCTAGACATTATATGAAGTCAATCTACCAAGTTACAATGAAATCCCTTAATAAATATGACCTGTAGACTGTGCTAAAGGTCTTTGGGCTTTGGGCTCAGGCAGCCATCGTGGCTGAATGATCGCAACCAAAAGGGGACATTCTCATCTGGACACTATTTGGAGTCATCCTACCAAGCTACAATGAAATCCCTTCATAATTATGACCTGTAGACTGTTCTAAAGGTTTTCGGGCTTTGGGCCCCTGAAGCCGTCACAGTTGCCCAATCGTGTCCAAAAGGGGACGTTCTCATCTAGACATTATATGAAGTCAACCTACCAAGTCACAATGAAATCCCTTCATAAATATGACCTGTAGACTGTGCTAAACGTTTTCGGGCTTCGGGCTCGGGCAGCCATCATGGTTGAATGATCACAACCAAAGGGGACAATCTCATCTGGGCATCATCTGGAGTGATCCTAAGAAGTTACAATGAAATCCCTTCATAAATATGACCTGTAGACTGTACTCAAGGTTTTCGGGCTTCGGGCACCTGTAGCCATCACAGTTGACCAATCACGACCAAAAGGGGATGTCATCATCTAGGCATTATATGGAGTCAACCTAATAGGTTACAATGAAATCCTTCCATAAATATGACCTTTTACCTATACTAAAGGTTTTTGTGCTCGGGCACCCATCAAGGCTGAATGATCGCGATCAAAATGGGACGTTCTCATTGAGACATTATTTGGAGTCATCCTACCAAGTTACAATAAAATCCCCTCATAAATATGACCTGTAGACTGTGCTAAAGGTTTACGGGCTTCGGGCACCTTTAGCCGTCACAGTAGCCCAATCATGTCCAAAAGGGGACGTTCTCATCTAGACATTATATGAAGTTAACCTACCAAGTTACAATGAAATCCCTTCATAAATATGACCTGTAGACTGTGCTAAAGGTTTTCGGGCTTCGGGCTCGGGCAGCCATCATGGTTGAATGATCGCAACCAAAGGGGACAATCTCATCTGGGCATCATCTGAAGTGATCCTAAGAAGTTACAATGAAATCCCTTCATAAATATGACCTGTAGACTGTGCTCAAGGTTTTCGGGCTTCGGTCACCTGTAGCCATCACAGTTGACCAATCACGACCAAAAGGGGATGTCATCATCTAGGCATTATATGGAGTCAACCTAACAGGTTACAATGAAATCCTTCTATAAATATAACCTTTTGCCTATGCTAAAGGTTTTTGGGCTCAGGCACCCATCAAGGCTGAATGATCATGGCCGTTCTCATCTAGACATTATTTGGAGTCATCCTACCAAGTTACAATGAAATCCCTTCATAAATATGACCTGTAGACAGTGCAAAAGGTTTTCGGGCTTCGGGCACCTTTAGCCGTCAAAGATGCCCAATCATGTCCAAAAGGGGACATTCTCATCTAGACATTATATGAAGTCAACCTACCAAGTTACAATGAAATCCCTTCATAAATATGACCTGTAGACTGTGCTTAAGGTTTTCGGGCTTTGGGCTCGGGCAGCCATCATGGTTGAATGATCGCAACCAAAGGGGACAATCTCATCTGGGCATCATCTGGAGTGATCCTGTGAAGTTACAATGAAATCCCTTCATAAATATGACCTGTAGACTGTGCTCAAGGTTTTCGGGCTTCGGGCACCTGTAGCCATCACAGTTGACCAATCACAGCCAAAAGGGGATGTCATCATCTAGGCATTATATGGAGTCAACCTTACAGGATACAATGAAATCCTTCTATAAATATAATCTTTTGCCTATTCTAAAGGTTTTTGGGCTCAGGCACCCCTCAAGGCTGAATGATCATGGCCAAAATGGGACGTTCTCATCTAGACATTATTTGGAGTCATCCTACCAAGTTACAATGAAATCCCCTCATAAATATGACCTGTACACCGTGCTAAAGGTTTTCGGGCTTCGGGCACCTTTAGCCATCACAGTAGCCCAATCATGTCCAAAAGGGGACATTCTCATCTAGACATTATATGAAGTTAACCTACCAAGTTACAATGAAATCCCTTCATAAATATGACCTGCAGACTGTGCTAAAGGTTTTCGGGCTCAGGCAGCCATCATGGCTGAATGATCGCAACCATAGGGGACAATCTCATCTGGGCATCATCTGGAGTGATCCTAAGAAGTTACAATGAAATCCCTTCATAAATATGACCTGTAGACTGTGCTCAAGGTTTTCGGGCTTCGGGCACTAGTAGCCATCACAACTGACCAATCACAACCAAAAGGGGATGTCATCATCTAGGCATTACATGGAGTCAACCTAACAGGTTACAATGAAATCCTTCCATAAATATGACCTTTTGCCTATGCTAAAGGTTTTTGGGCTCGGGCACCCATCAAGGCTGCATGATCGCGATCAAAATGGGACGTTCTCATCTAGACATTATTTGGAGTCATCCTACCAAGTTACAATGAAAACCCTTCATAAATATGACCTCTAGACTGTGCTAAAGGTTTTCGGGCTTTGGGCCCCTGTAGCCGTCACAGTTGCCCAATCACACCCAAAAGGTGACTTTCTCATCTAGACATTGTATGAAGTCAACCCACCAAGTTACAATGAAATTCCTCAATAAATATGACCTGTAGACTGTGGTAAAGGTTTTCGGGTTTTGGGCTCGGGCAGTCATCACGGTTGGCAGATCATGCCCAAATGGGGAAATTCTCATCTAGACATCATAAGGAGTCATCCTACCAAGTTACAATGAAATCTCTCCACACTAAACATGACCTGCAGACTGTGCAAAAAGTTTTTGGGTTTCGGGCTTGGGCAGCCATCACGGTTGATAGATCATGCCCAAAAGGGGACGTTCTCATCTAGGCATTATACAGAGGCATCCTATCAAGTTACAATGAAATCCCTTCATAAATACGACCTGTAGACTCTGCTAATGGTTTTCAGGTTTTGGGCTTGGGCAGCCATACCGGTTGCCCGATCGCGACCAAAAGGGGATGTTCTCATCTAGACATGACCCCAAACTTGCATATGAAATTTCGTGACGATCAGACAAGAACTGCGGGGTGTAGCCCGTGCTAAAGGAAAATATGAACAGACGTCACAGACTCAGAGACTCACAGACTAACAGACTTCCGCACGCGTGATGGCAATAGCTTATCTTGACTATGTCAAGTTAAGCTAAAAATTGGTTGCATTACGACAAAATCTTACCCGAAAATGTAAAATGTGACAATTGTTCAACACCCGACAATGTTACGAAGTGCATTTTGATAAAAGATACCAGCAAAATTGACAGGGAAGTTTTCCGTTGGCGTTGGTACAAAAAAAAAATATTCTTCCAGAAGGAACAGCTTCATTTTTAACTCCAAACTTACTATAAAACAGATTATTGCCTGTTTATATTTTTTTGCTTGTAAAGTTCAGATAACCCAGTGTGTACTCATGACAAAAATATCGGAAAAAACTCTAGTTGACTGGTACAGTTTCTTTAGAGATTTATGCATTAGTTACTTGTTGCAAAATTTCACAGTGTTGGGTGGGGTGGGCGATATCATGGAAATCGACAAAACAAAAATTGGTGGAAAAAGAAAGTATAGTAGGGGAAGGACATACTGTGGTATGGATGAATGGATTTTCATGATGTATGAGAGGAGAAGGAACATTTTCAACTGTAGAGTTGTGAAGAAGAGAACCAAAAAAGTGTTATTACCCATAATAAAAATAAATATAGCCCCCAGTACACTTATTGTTTCTGATATGTGGAAGTCGTTTCAGTGCCTTAACAAGAATGGTTATCATCATGACACTGTGAACCATTCTTTGGTGTTTGTTTCTGACACTGGTGTCCATATCAATCGTGTTGAACATCTACACAGGGAACTTAAAACACAGTTAAAAATCATGAGGGGGATAAGTAAAGGAAATCTGGGGCTTTCTTAGATGAATTTATCATGCGAAAAATGGACAATCACAGGAATGGTTATGAGCTTTTCCAGCTACTTCTCTCTACCATTCAAAAACATTATAAAGTTAACGAATTTTAATTGTTAAACGTTCTTCAATCATCGTTTTTTAAAGTTACATGTTCCTGTTCTCGTTACTTTGTTATTCTTTGAATTGTACAGTTAGAATGGAGTATGTCCTCTAAATAGGATAAATGAGGTAAGTACAAAACTATCATTTTCTCTTTGGCTGGCGATTGTAGGTCTAGGGTCAGTATAGTGAGGGTTAGGGTTAGTTTACCGGTAAGCTAACCCTAGCCCTCACTACACTGACCCTAGACCATGTCGGGAACAAAACAAACAAGCGTACCCGCTTTTTTGCAATGATTTTCTCCCCCGTGACGTCATTCAAAAAAAACCAATACACAGAGCAGATGCCGAAAAACACCCAAAAACATGGAGGAAAGATGAATGCGAATGTCACAAATCGCACAGGTAAAAAACGTTTGTTGGGAGGTTATAATTGCCAGTAAAAGTGAATATCTTTCGGTCATTTTATCGAAAACATGACTAGTAATAGGAAAATGTAGAAAAAAGGTGAGAAAAATGCGTTGTTTTTACGTAAATGGAAAAGTCCCCTATTCTTCAGCTTTACCAGGTGTACAATAAATTCCAGTAATAACACTCCCCGACATGTACTATCCGATATCTATGATTCTAGAAACGTGCGAATATGCGAGAGTGTAAGACAAGGTGTATTCGATTGGGTACCAAAATTAATAGAAACCTGGATCTAGAAATGGAACGAGCTATGATTAACAGACTCGACACAGACAGCCCCGAAATAATTCAGTGTTTCTAAGGTCCATAACATACAATAATGCGTCTGCCTAATAATATATTTATTATGCGCGTGAGCATTGAAATCCTGCATGTAATCATCTGAATACCAGTTAACTGACTAGACAGCCTCCCAGGTACCCAAAGGCTAGCAATTTATTGATGATGAATCATATGCTCGTATATGATATATAGACGAACAACCACAGGAAACCAACCAACTAAAAAGTGGATGTGCCCATGAGGTCGCCATAGAACATGACCCAGCCGCCAATCGAGAAGCCATGAATGGCATGCATATATTAAATGCATACAAGGCGTACAGGAGGAAAACTATGTCCTGCCCTGTAATCGCCTCTTAAAACACTGGTGGGAGGGGTGTGGGTTGGGGTGGGGAAGTCATGAAATGCATGTCATGTATGTACTTAAAATCATACGAGGCTTATGGGAAGAAAACGTCTTGCCCAATAATCGCCTTTTAAGACACACTGGGAGGGGGGGGGGAGGGGGGAGGGGGGGGTTAGATTCGAAGTCATATCGAACCCCCCCTCACCTACATTACTTTAATCGTTCTTGTGTTAGTCATCAAATAATATACGAACCCCAAGGCTTCCTCACATCTAACCGACTCCATAATGCCGTTAAGGGCGGAGAAGGACGTGAAGAACAAATACTTCCCCTGATAAAGAAGGTCCTCTCATGGAAGAAGCTTCTGGGGAATGTCCCATAACAGACACCTGAGAAGATTTATCCAAGGTTTCTGTGACGACAGAGGTGCTAGAGGCAGGATTTCGCAACGAGACTGTTTGATCTTAACAGAATCTGCTGAATCAACAGAGTTGGAGGATACACATATCCTATCATTCCTTCCCATGAGATCGACAAAGCGTCTACTGCGTACGCTCAATGATCTGGGCATGGCGGCACGAACGTCGGTAACTGATTGTTCCGGTGTGTCGCAAACAGATCTATCATGGGACGATCCCACTGGTAGCAAATCTGCCTGAATATTCGCTTGTTGAGAGTCCACTCCGATGGCAACAGGCGACATTTCCTAGAGAGCGAGTCTGCTAGTACATTCAGTTGACCCAGTATATGACGGACAGAAAGATGAACATGATGATACGTGACGTACTGGAATGAGTGCTGCCTTGGTTCCTGATGTAAGCTACTTCTGTCGAGTTGTCCGACAAAATGTAAACATGGACGTTCGCTATAATGTGAAACCAATGTTGAAGAGCTAGCCATATTGACATCATCTCTTTGATGTTTATGTGTTCTCTAGGAACCGAGGCTCCCAAAGACCCTGACACTTCAAGTCACACCCCAACCCGTCTGACTCGCATTCGTCATAATTGTGAAAGCCGGATCCAGCAGTTGCAGCAGAACTCCCTGAGTTAACCACTGAAGATCTGCCCAAATCTAGACCCTTTGTTTTACTAGGTCCGTTAAAACAATACTGGTTTCAAGTGAATGCGCCTTCACACTCCATTTCTGAGTAAGCCTATCTGGAGGGGATGCGTGTGTAGACAGCTCATCGGAATAAGATCCACAGCTGCTCCGCATAACCCCATCAGTCGCATGAATTCCCTCGCTGTTAATGCGTCTGAGTGTAGACAAAAGCGAGCATAACAACTGACTAATTTTGCTCTGGGTAACGGCAGACGAGCCAGATTGTTGTGAGTCTAGAAGCTCATCCTCAAGTGAGTGAACGACTTGAACAAAGGTAAATCCGACTTTTTCTCGTTTACGATGAAGCTGAGACATCGGAGTAATAGAAGCAGACTCTTACATCGTTCTGAAGAATAATTCTGTTGTCGTATCTCTGCAGAATGTCGTCCAAGTAAGCTGACGTTACCGTAGATGAATGAGCTCGGAAGTATGACATTACTGAGTTCATTATTCGAGTGAATGCCCAGGGAGCCAGGTTCAGACCAAAGCACATTGCTCTGAACTGATAAACCTTCCCTTGTACGGCAAACCGAATGTACCAGGACATGAAAGTACGCATCCTATAGATCTATGCTTGCCGCATAGTCGTTCACCGCGAATACTCGCTCTTACCAACCAAATGGTCTCCATTTTGAATTTTGGAGCCACGATAAGCTTGTTTATCCAGCTCAAGTCTATTACCGGTTGGAACGAGCTGTCTGGCTTCAGTACGAGGAACAAGGTGACTGTAAAAATCCTCAGAATTTTAATTCTCGACGACCTCTATTACTTCCTTAATAAGAGAGTATGTACCTCTGCTGACTCTCTTTTGAAAGGATCCAACGGAAGATTTGTCCAATGCTGACATCTTGTTATCGGGGGTTCCGCTCGGAATGATAACCGAATGCCGACCGAGACTACACTTCTCACCCACTGATCTTCTGTGACTGCTATCCAGTTTCTCGCAAAGGTTGATTCCCTTCCGCCAGCTGGCAAGCAACAGAGGTCTTGAACATCACCTGTATGACCTTCGAGGCTTACGGGAGGAGAAACTACGTCCTCCCCGCGAAAAACCTCATTCCGTCGGCCTAGGGGCATCCGACCGATAGTCTTGATCAGACAATAAACGGTATGTTTATGGAAGATGTAGTTAAGAAAACGCCTTTTTTCCTCGCACTCAAGAGGTGAATACGGTGTTGTCTACATTGCCGAAGGCCTGCGACACTTGCCTAGACTGAACTGGAAAAGAAAGAACTTCTTCCCTTGTCTGTATCAAGACTGCCTCCAACGACGCCAGCGGTTTCTCTCTTGTTGTCGCAGCATTTTGATTCGTCAGAACAAATTCAGGGTAGTATTGATGGATGAAATCCATCGCAACCATGTGCTGTTCCGAAAGGGAAGAGTAATCCTCTTCCTTATCCCTTTCACCATCCGAGAGAATCAGTTGTGAATCGGTCCATTGCATCTGCGTGAACAGATGACTGGACCGACTCAGCATCGTCCGACAGTACAGGTTCTGAGTCTGAGGGAGTCTGCACCTGCACTTGCTGGGATGCAGCGACCAGCTGTGCAATCTGTGACAGCAAATCCATCATCAAGGCCTGAGGAGCAGCGGTCTTCCATTTCTTAGCCGCTTGCTGCTCCTGGGACGGTGTGTCGGAGATGGATCTCTTCTCTGAATGTCCCAATGATCGAGGTCTCGTCTCCCTAGCTACCGGATGGTCCAACTTCACGGGTGAAGAGTGGTTCCTTCTTTGCTCAGCAGACTGGATATCCAAAGTCAGGTAGCTAGGATGCAGTCGCATGGGCTTTAATAACGTAGCGGAGGAAGCAGTGACTGAAGCCGACCCTGGTTGCAGACTAGACAGAGCGTCCCAAACAGCGGGCGGATGTATGCTCCATCTTGTGCAAGTTTCCAACCAGAAAACTTCATTTTGGCTTGTGAAACGTAGCAGAGGAAGCTGTGACTGAAGCCAACCCTGGCAGCAGACTAAACAGAGCATCCTGAGTGGAGGGCGGACATATGCTCCGGCTTGTGCAAGTTTCTTATAACATCTGGCCCCAAATGTTGCTAGGTTAGAGAGGGGCCTCTCCCGTTCGCAGTCTATTAGACCCCGCCGAGTACAAGAACTTGCTGACTTCCTCCCTATTTTCGTAGTCGCTGGGTGAGCTATTTATATTTAAGTGCTCACTCTACCCACATCTACACTTCCTTCGACCGCAACAGACTTACCCGGCGTCGCAGCACCCACGGATGAAGTAACCGCTTCACCGGTCGAGCTAGCTTCTTGCAAGAGATTAAAACCCTTAGCAAAAAGCCCTTACTCTTGCAATCATGAGCACTGCAGCTAGCTCTATATGCTCAATGGAGCGCGACGACGGTAGCACACTTGGATGGGTGTCAGAATATCATCACCATGTTCATGTTCCTCTGAAATAGAAACTGACAAAATGAATTATAACGCGGTGAGAGGCCTGGCCTCAGAACCTCACCGCCACCCGACTCCAACATCAGTCATCCCAGTGAACAAAAGAATGACAAGAGTCTATAGGAGTGCATCGACTAAAGTCGATATCAGTCCTCCAAACTCCGCAACAAAATATATAATTAAGATACATGAATAATAGCAATCAAAATTAAATACAAAATCCAAATTTTTTTTAGCTACACTACCAGAATAATAATCCATGTATCCTACAGTAATTCTACAGTAATAGAATATAAATAAAAAACTACCTATACAGGAGGACGCTGTTAATGTAAACAACGTCAATGAAAATAAGACATCAGGTACACAAAAGGCCCAAAGTCAGAAACCAATTTAAATGCTACAAGATGCAAAGCTAGATCTTCAAACGAAGAAAAAACAATACATCGGATAGAAGATGCAAGACTAAATGACCTAACACCCCAAGGGTGAGGACGTAACCATGGGGAAAAACAGAATAATATTCTGTAATACATGTTAAACACCCAAGAAATTCAATAAAAAATTTCAATAAAAAATAGCCAAAAAGCTTAAGAGTTTAACAGGACGGGTTCATGGGAGGATAGGGAAGGAATACTTAACAAACAGTGGAATAATCATTATCAAAAATGATGACGTCAGGCGTATGTCCCGAAATTGGGAAACATAAAATAATTTTATAATTATTATAAAGTTACAGCTGTGAACGTCTAAAACCACCGTTGAACACTTCCATCATCCAATAACAGTCTTGGATCCACCAATTCTTGCATTGATTTGTGTCTGGCATCCTCAAAAAAGGAGATTTTAAAGCACAGATGTCAGTTCATTGTTGCTGACTTTAGGGCCAAACAAAGAATGATGTTTGCGCCAATTCCGGTCACTTCCTGATGGTTGTGCATGCGCAGAGAGTAAATGTATGGAGGGCGAGAAAGGACTTTTAATTTTTGGTTTAGCAAGCAAATTTGGGGGATTGGTGGGTTCAAAATTTGTGTTTGGCCCTTGATAACCTTGAGTTTGCACCAGCTAGTTTGGGCCATTGGGTTATAGTATAAAAATAATAGTATTTTTATGCCGGCAATTATGTTGAATCTCTCCAGAAGTCGGGTGCAAGAGTGTCAAAAAGTTAAAAAATTTATAGTAATTTATATATTTTTTATACTTACCAATGACCCAGACTTAGCTGGTGCTAACTCCTTAAAATCTAGGGCCAAACACAAATTTTGCCCCCCAATCCCCAAAATTTGCATCAAATCCGAATTTTTAATGTCCTATGTGGTTCTCCATACCTTTTGTCCACTGCACATGCGCAGTGTCAAGGAGGTCTCGAAATTGGCGCCAACTGTCATTCTTACGACCAGTGCCTGGTAAGCGTTATGTAATCAGCGGGGAGGTAAGAGTTCCCAAGTCATGGGAGGGCCATCCCCGTCTGGGTCATTGGTAAGTATAAAAAATATATAAATTACTATAAATTTTTTAACATTTTTATTCTGTACCAATGACCCAGACTTAGCTGAAAAGTAAAAAGGCTGGAGGGCCTAGGACATGAAGGAAAATCCAATAGGCTCAATAACATGTAAACAGAATTATCCCCTCAAGGAGAAGAGGAGAACAGGTTTTACATGTATCTTTCTTATTTGTATGAAAAAAGAAAGACACAATACCATTCTGTAATTGAGCATAATAACATCAATGATCTCTATTAACATCCATTATAACCCGTTATACTAATTCTTTTTCAAAGGAAAGCCAATAAATAAAGGAAGTCCAGAGACATGAGACTCTTTATACTCATTAAAAGTGTCTGTGAATTGTATATTAACGGCCGTATGACACGTGACATATACAATTGTTTCACACCGAGCTACACTTTAAAAATATTACATGAATGAGTTAAACATTAGCTTTACACTTTAAAACCATCCCGGTACCGACTCGGAATTACTGACTCCAGAGGTATTCCCTTGCTTTTCACTATAAAGCAGGTGACCTAAGGGAACACCATTCCCCCCCCCCCCCCCCCCCCCCCCCCCCCCCCCCGTCCCCTTCCCCTTGCCCTGGGTCAAATACCCCAGAGCAAAGAGGGCATCAGGACAGAGTCGCTGCCGGAACAGAAAGCCTGCATAACTATAGTTGCAACTGTTTAGTGGACGACATTCTGAGCAACAGATAACAGACCTAAACAACGCAGGTCGCCAGAAATGGACTCAATATTTCTAAGATAAAAACTTGTGAATGTGAAAGGTTGAGACCAATATGCAGCCTCATCAGATCGGTAATAGCAACACTATTAGCATAAGCCCAAGATGTAGATACCGCTCTTACTTCATGCGCCGAAATCTTAAGCACAGACAGCTGAGTTGTAGATAGTTTATCATAAGCAGTCCGGATAGTTAATTGGATCCACCTTGCAATAGAATGGACTGTAATGTCCCTTCTATTAGGTGAGCAGAGACAGAAAGAAACATTTACGTCCCTTTCTGACAAACTCCGGTCTACGTTTGTAAATACGCATTGCTCTAACAGGACAGAGTAAAGGCCTATGCCCATCTGAAGACGGAAGAGCCTTAATAACAATAGGTTCCGGATACTTATTAGGAGCCTGATTCTTAGCCAAAAATCCAACATTAGTGGTCAAGGTAATGGTATTACGTACACTACGATAGTGAGAATCATCAACAGACAGGGACCAGCCGTGAGGGCGACTAGGGCGATAAAGTCGCCCTTCTAAGCCCAAAGTCGCCTAGAAAAATAGTCGGGGCGATTACAAGTCGCCCTCTAAAAATTGGCCAAAATGAGAAAAGGCTGAACTGAGTGATGCGAGGTTACATGAAAACGAGTATTTTCAAAAATCGAATGTGCTCGAGTGTGATAAATGGGCATTTTAATTCGTCAAATAAACGTCCATTTATTTGAAATCACACGACAAGCAATTGTCCATTGTCGCTTTTGGCGGATTTTTTTATTTCTATTTTGTTGCGTTCCAGTCGAAGCTTCAAGTGTCGAAACGAAAATAGGTGACTTACGCGACTCAACAAAACAACCCAGTTTGAAAGTAGGTTACGTCGCTTAGGATGCCGAAAATGTATACACAACGGACGTATTTTATAACACATTATTTTCATTTCGATCTGCTGACGACTGTTAACTGTTGGGCTGTCTATTCCCAGAAAAACACGAATGGAATTGAAACACATGAAAAAAAGCTTTAGTGATGTCAAGAAAAGCTTTGTACAGGACACAAGTGTGCATGTGGACGATCTTGAAAAAGGGTCCTCCTAAACATAGGAAAGACATGAAATGACGCGGAATGACACCGGAATCCCATAAAAATGATGCGGAATGACATTTCTTTTACAAAATACTCGACCCCAGAATGTATTTTGTTTATTAACTAACAAAGTACCTCCCAAGCAACCTTCTTACATCTGGTCCTGTTCCCACTTTCAGGCTTAGGAAATTATTAGCTTAGTAGACTTTGTTGAAAGGCAACCACAGGAGGGTGATGGGGGATTGGCACGAAGAAGAGGTGAGGGGTCATGAAGGAGAAGGTAGCAGTGGGGGATTTTCAGTCAATAATTACATTGTGATTTTTTAACCTGTCACAGATGCATCATAGACAACTGGACCTGGATTATTTGTACGTTAATGGAGGACCATAAATTGAAAATATGAAGGGGCGGCGGGGGTGGTACATGAATATTCTCAATTTTCCCCACTTGCCTATGAAGTCTCCCTACATGACTCTGCAGTCTCCCTATTTTTTCCGGAGGGAGACTTGAAGTCTCCCTAAAATTCCTCCCTAGGCTGGTCCCTGTCAACAGATAGTGCATGAAGCTCACTAACTCTTCTAGCCGAAGAGAAGGCTAAGAGGAAAGCTGTCTTATAAGATAAGAATCTGAAGTCCACCATGTCAAGAGGCTCAAATGGCGCTTCTTTTAGCTTAAGAAGAACCCAAGCTAAATTTCACTTAGGAATTAATCTAAGGGTTCTAGGTCTATTTATCGTAAAGTTTTTTACTAACTTAGATAAAGAGACATTAGATCCAATCTGTAAACTATGATGATGTGCATAGCGCTAGGTATCAGATAGCATAGACCTATAACCCTTAATGATAATTGGCTGCAGTTTGATCTCATCAAACAGGTAGACTAGAAAATTAGCAATGTCTGGAATGGAGGGATCAAAAATATCAACAGAATGATCCCTACACCACCTATAGAAAACTTTCCACTTAGCAGCATAATTTAGCGAAGAGGATGTCCTCCTACAGTTAGAAATTGCGTCCACTGCTCGTCCTGTAAATTGCTTGCCATGCAAGAAGGACCGCACAACGGAAATACGTGAAGGTTGAGACCTTGCGGGTTGTGATGCAGTGTGTGCGATTTCCCCTGCGAAAGAAGATCCTCTCGTGGAGGAAGCTTCCGCGGCCTGTCCCACAGCAGACACCTGAGTAGATTTATCCACGGTCTCTGGGGTGACAGAGATGCTACCAACAGAATTTTGCAGTGCGATTGCTTTATCTTGAGCAGTATCTGCTGAATCAATGGAGCTGGAGGATATGCGTATCCTATCATTCCGTCCCAAGAGATCGAGAGAGCGTCTACTGCAAACGCTCAGAGAACTGGACACAGCGACACATATGTCTGCAACTGATTGTTGAGATGCGTCGCAAATAAGTCTATCATTGGATGGTCCCATTGGTAGCAAATCTGATCGAATACTCGTTTGTTGAGAGTCCATTCCTACAGTAACATGCGACCCTTCCATGAAAGGGAGTCTGCCAAAACAGTCAGACGACCCGGAATATGATGGACCGATAGGAGAACTTGATGTTCTAGAACAAACAGAAGGATTCTTTCCGTTAGAATGAATAAAGGAATTGAATGAGTGCCTCCCTGGTTCCGGAATATGACGGACCGATAGGAGAACTTCATGTTCTAGAACAAACAGAAGGATTCTTTCCGTTAGATTGAATAACGGAATTGAATGAGTGCCTCCCTGGTTCCGAATATATGCTACCACCGTTGAATTGTCGGACAGAATTTGCATGTGTGCATTCTGAATTATATTCATCCAATGACGTAGAGCAAGCCAAATTGACATCAATTCTTTGATGTTTATGTGCTTGTTTAGAAACTACAGATCCCAAAGACCCTGGCACTTCGAATCCGTTGGGCTCAAGGTTGCGCCCCAACCTGTTTGACTGGCATCCGTCATAATTGTAAAACTCGGATCTGGCGATTGCAGTGGAACTCCCTGATTTAACCACTGAATATCTGCCCAAGTCTGAATCTCTTGTTTGACTTGATTCGACAAGACGATGTTCGTAACGAGCGAATGAATCTTGACACTCCAATTCTGAGTCAGAAATATTTGGAGTGGCCGAGTAGGTAGCCGCCCCATTGGAATAAGATCCGTGGCGGCTCCGCACAAACCTAACAGTCACATGAATTCTTTCACTGTAACTTTGTCGGAGTGAAGACAAAAGCGAGCGTAACAACTGATTAATTTTGCTCTGGTTAACGGCAGACGAACGAGATTGTTGTGCGTCTCGAAGCTCATTCCCAGGTGGGTGAATGACTTGGACGGAACCAGATCCGACTTTTTCTCGTTTATTATAAAACCGAGACGTCAGAGCAGATGAAGCAGATTCTGAACATCGTTCTGAAGCGTTAACTCATTGCCGAACCTCTGAAGAATGTCGTCCAGGTTGGCCGACGTTACCGTATACAAATGAGCTTGGAAATGTGTCATTACCAAGTTCATTATTCGAGTGAAAGCCCAGGGCGCTAGATTCAGACCAAAGCACATCGCTCGGAACTGATAAACGACTCCTAGGACGGCGAAGCGGACATACTTTCTGAACGCCGGATGTACCATGACGTGAAAGTACGCATCCTTGAGATCTATGCTCGTAGCATAGTCGTTCACTCGAATGCTCGCTCTGACCGATCGAATGGTCTCCATATAAAATTTTGGAGCCACGATCAGCTTGTTTATCCAGCTCAGATCTATGACTAGACGAAACGAGCCGTCTGGTTTCGGAACCAGAAACAGATGGCTGTAGAAACCTGGAGATTCCTGGTTTTCTACGACCTCTATCGCATTCTTCTGCAGAAGAGATTGGACTTCTAATAGAAGCGAACTTCTCTTCTGAGGATTTGACGGAAGTTGACTCCATCTTGGACTTCGAGTTAGCGGAGGCTTTCTTTTGAAGGACAGTTTTAGCCCTATTGAAATCACCCCACGAACCCAAGGGTCGTCTGTAATTGACAACCAATTGGTTAAGTAACTTGATAATCTTCCGCCCACTGGAACACGATAGAGGTCTGCACCATCACGTCCTGAACTTGCGAGGCTTGTGGGAGGAGAAACCACGTCCTCCACGACCCGCACCTCGCCCTGTCGACCTAGGGGCATCTGACCGGCTGTCACGGTCAGTATTACAGCCCCTACCCAAGTCGCTAACCTGACGGTCTCTGGAGTAAGACCTAGAGGACTTATAAGAGCCTCTATAGGAACTTCCCTTGGACGTACTCGTCCCAGAAGTGCCCGTCTTACTCTTTTCTGCTGAATCCAACTTTTTAGAAGCGGACTTCAACAGCAGAGAGTCTGAAGCTTTCTTTGTAATTTGATCATAGATCAAGGAAAGCTTGCCGTCGAAGAGAAGTTCTCGGGAGACCGGAGTGACTCGAAGAGAGTTTTTCACCTTACGATCCACCTGAGTGGATGCAGCTTGGGCAGCATCACATCTAATTAACTCCAGATTTGCCACTGTAAGGGCAGAGTTATACGTGGAGTATGCTATTGCCCTCGAAAGAACTCTTAAGGATGTTTGAACATCCTGGAATTCTTTTCCTTCGAGACGTAATGATAACGCTCTGGTAAGGTGATCTGCATACGATAATGCGGCTAAGCTGATCCTGTTAGACGAGATAGTCGTTTCCAACATCATGGTTGGAATAGACATAGACGACAGCAAAGACAATTCTAGGTCTTTGGCTTGGTCGTCTAGACGCAGAGGAACTCTCAAAATGCCCTGTCCTGCCGGTTCAAATTTATTCCTTGAATTGATGAAAGGCAGCTGTATGGCATTGGCTGATAAGAAACCAGACTTGCTCATCTTGGAGACAAGTTTGAATATAGCATCATTCAAAAGTTCAAATGTCCGTGAGACATTCCTGGACTGGGTCGGAAACTCAGGACGGTGTCCCTAATCCGGCCGAAAAAATCTGTATCCAGTGACGCTATCAGTCTCTTATCTGGCACCGCAGCATTTTGGTCCGGAGGAACAACATCAGGAAGGTATTGCCGGATGAACTCTACAGCTACCTTATGTTGCTCCGAAAAGGGAAAAGTCCAATTCCTCTGAACCCCTTTCTCCATTCGGCTGGACCACTTGACAATCTTGGTTGTCCCTTTCTGACTCTGCAGTGGACCAAACTGACCCAGCTTCCTCCGACAATTCCTGATCGGAAAAGGTTTCTGAGATGTTGCGATAAGATTAGCTATCTGCGATAGCAAGTCCGTTACAGAGGCCTGTGGAGCAGCGGTCTTACATGATTTAGCCGTTGGAAGCTCCTGTGATACTGAATCCCGCATACTTCTTTTATGCGCACGACCCGATTGTAAAGGACTCATATCCCTGGCTACTGGATGGCGTGACCTGGTCGTCGTGGAATCCCTGGTAGGCAAAGCTGGCTGGATATCATCGGTCATGTAACCAAGGTGTGGTCAAGTGTGCTGCTGTGAGGATGAGGAAGCCAATAGACTAGTCACTGCGGACTGTCTATGTAACGGAGCGTCCCGAGCAGGTGGAGTGGACGTATGCTCCGACTGACTAGCGTCACGTACAACAACATCTGGTCCCAGATGTTGCTGTAAGAGAGAGGGGGCTCTCTTGCTTGCGGTCCTGGTGGACCTGGACGAGCTAGCTATTGGACTGACAGGCTTCCTCCATACTATCCTCGGATCCATCGTCGCTGGGTGTGCACGTTTAATGTTTAAAGTGCTTGCATCACCCAAACTGCTTCCCTGGACCGCAACGGACGAACCCGGCTGGCGAGCCATTCGATGAATGGTCGCTACATCAGGCGAGCTAGCGGACAACAACGCCGTCGATCCTACTAGGGACCTTTTAGGAAATTGTTGTATTTCCATGAGCACTTTTGCCGCTAGCTCTTCATTAGACTGCAACGACGGAGACACACTTGTTGAAGACATCACAGAAACATCACCCTGTTCTTGTTCCTCTGAAAAATAGACTGATAAACTAGGGTGACCTTGCGGAGAGAGGACCAGTTTGGACCCCTCACCGCTAACAATATACCGTGACACACATCTCGAACGTTTGTCATTCCAATTGGCACACACTGAGCAAGAATTAGTGCGAGTACATTGGCTACAAGAGACACAATAAACATGAGAATCAGAGGAAGATTTCCTCGCATTACAATTTGTACAATATTCTTTCATCATGAAAAAATATAAACAGTCATAGTACTCGCACTAACCCTTGAAACAAAGATACATAATATAATATAATCCATTATAACATTTCAGAAAAATAATTTAAAAAAAAAAAATAAAAAATGTTTTGAAAAATTTTCAGAAGAGCCCAAGTTCCCAATGGGAACAATGAGCCCAAATGGATCCCAAAAAAGCCTAAGTGTGGACAAAATTTTTTAAAACATTTTAAAAAATTATTCAACACTTACGGACAATATTAATGTATCTGGATATGAGCAGAACTAAACAGAAGACAAGTAATCACTATCAGAAGAAACCATTGTCAACATAAACAAAAGTGTACAAAAATCGGAAATGTGACTCCAGGCACAACATGGCCCAAAATCAGTCACCAATTTAAACACTATCCGATGCAAAGCAGAGTCTTCCAGAGAAGAAACTGCAGAACATCGGATGGTAGATGCAGATCACAACATCTAATCACCCAAGGGTGCGGACATAACATGGGGAAAAACAGAATAATCATTCTGTTACCAAGCCAAAACTCCCAAGAAATTTTAGTAAGAAAAATTCCAAAATTATGCCAAAAGCATGGAAGAATAGCAAGGGGGGAATAAAGGAAAGAGAGAGAGGTAACACTGAACAAACAATGGTAAATTCATAGCAAGAATGACAACATCAGGGCCATGCCCTGAAATTAGGGAACTTGAAATAATTTCGTAAAAAAATTATAAGTTACAGCCCTGATCATATCCTGCCATTGTTATATCCTCTCATCCTTCTATTTCTTCCTTAGATCCACCATTTCTTTCATAATCATGTGTCTGGCATCACTTAAACAGAGATTTACAGCACAAATATCAGTGAGGTGTTACTGAATTTAGGGCTAAACAAAGAATGACAAATGGCGCCAATTTTTAGACCTCTTTGACACTGCGCATGCGCAGTGGACAAAAGGTATGGAGGACCACATAGGACATCAAAAATTTGGATTTGATGCAAATTTTGGGGATTGGGGGGCAAAATTTGTGTTTGGCCCTAGATTTTAAGGAGTTAGCACCAGCTAAGTCTGGTCATTGGTACAGTATAAAAATATAGCTTTTCATATTTTCTACTAATCTTTCAAAATAAAAACCATTTAAAAGTAAATATAAAACATGTGTTAATTATCTATTTGTTTTTTGTTTTCTTTTTGAATGCAAACATTTTGTTTGCTGTAACGAGAGTTTATGATTTTCATGAAAACAGCTTTGCTGATTATTAGTATGTATTTGAGAGAGAGAGAGAGAGAGAGAGAGAGAGAGAGAGAGAGAGGAGGTGCACAGGGTATCTGTTGTTCGGTTTTGCATTGCCATTTGTGAAGTAATATCTCCCGATCATGAAACAATATCTAAAATATTCTGTTTAATTGCTAAGATTGCTATTACGGAACAACCAATGTAGGGATAACTGATTGGGTTATCTCACTAAAGCACGTTGCACTTTCTAGGCAGGGCTCGAAATGTACACCTGTCTACCTGTCTCAGACAGGTAGAATTTTTCTGTTCTTTTCACCTGCTGCTTGTGACACATAGGATTTGTACTAGCCTATATTTGTGCCATAAAACATGGCATTACTAAACCTCCAATATGATTACCAATAGGCACCAGAATTTTAAAGCATGGAATTATCATAATATTCTTCAGGAGTGCCCCAAACCTCCACTGATGGAAATGGAGGCACACCCCTCTCATACTCACACCCAACTCATGTATTGTCTTCAGCCTTTGGGCTGTGGCTATGGCACATTGTGCTTGCACTTCAACATGTTCAGGTGGAGACAGGTAAAATTAATGAAAGTGTCAATGACACTGTAGCTCAACTTGTTAAGACAAGTACATGTATAGTATGTGACACAGCAATGACAAACATCTAGGTAATGACCTGATAACAAAGGGAAATATAAAGTATTGTAACGGTCTGTACATAAATACTGACCGTAGCCTGTAACAAATGTATTGGTAAAGTATTGTAAAGGTGGGTGACAGTCAGATGCTAAACTAGAAAAGAAATCTTTGAGTCCCAGAGTGGGTCTGACTGAACCCCAAAATATTTGTTCTCATAGCACAGTGATAACAAAGGCACCCCAAAACACACTCGTTCCTGTTCCAAGGTGAAAACAAAGGTACCCAAGAAGTTTTGTGAAGATCATTTCATAAATACGAGCTGTATAGAAGTTGCGACAAAAAAACTGATTGGACCTAATTTCGGTACAAAATGGCCACTGGCAGCCATCTTGAATTTTGGACCGCACCCAGAAACACTCGTTCTCATCCCAAGGTGATAACAAAGGTACCCAAGAAGTTTTGTGAAGATCGGTTGATAAATACAGCCTCTAGCCTGAGCCGTATTGACATGTGCACTTACAGTGTATAAGTAGCACTGAATAAATCAAAGTTCATCTAATTTACATAATTTCTGCACGAGAAAAAAACCCGTACTATAAGTGATGTATTCCATGTTACTAAACATTCATACAAAAATTTATTCAAATCAGAACTTTCATACAGAAGTTCTGTACAAAAGACTGATTGCACTAATTTTGGTACAAAATGGCTGCTGGTGGCCATCTTGAATTTCGGACCACAAAAAACACTCGTTCTCATCAAAAGGTGATAACAATGGTACCCAAGAAGTTTTGTAAAAATTTGTTCATAAATATGGCCTCTAGCCTGAGCCGTATAGAAGTTGTGTACAAAAAACTGATTAGACCTAATTTCGGTACAAAATGGCCACTGGCAGCCATCTTGAATTTTGGACCGCACCCAGAAACACTCGTTCACACTCAAGCCCGAGCCGTATTGACATGTGTACTTTTTGTGTGTTAATAACACTGAAAAAATCAAAGTTCATCTAATTTGCATAATTCCTGCACGAGAAAAAAACCTGTATTATATGTGATGTATCCCATGGTACTAAACATTCACACAAAAAATTATTGAAATCAGCACTTTCATATGGAAGTTCTGTGCAAAACCTGATTGCACCTAATTTTGAACAAAATGGCTGGCATCGGCCATCTTGAATTTTGGACCGGACCCCAAAACACTCGTTCTCATCCCAAGGTGATACCAAAGGTACCCAAGAAGTTTTGTAAAGATCGGTTCATAAATACGGCCTCTAGCCCGAGCCATATTGGCATTTGCACTTACAGTGCTGAAAGTAACACTAAATACATTAAAGTTAGTCTAATTTGCATACTTTATGCACCAGAAAAAAAACCCGTATTATATGTGATGTATCCCATGGTACTAAACATTCATACAAAAAATTATTCAAATCAGCGCTTTCATATGGAAGTTCTGCGCAAAAATCTGATTGCACCTAATTTTGTACAAAATGTCTGCCAGCGGCCAACTTGAATTTCGGATCGGACCCAAAAACATTCGTTCTTGTTCCACGGTCATAACAAAGGTACCCAAGAAGTTTCGTATAGATCGGTTCATAAATACGGACTCTAGCCTGAGCCGTATTGAATTTTTGACGGACAGACAGACGACTGGCCATGGCATAAGCTCAAATTTGGCTTCGCCAAAGTTGAGCTAAAAATATTACCTGTCTCCTGGGACAGGTAGAAATTTGTGAACATTTCAAGCCCTGTTTCTAGGTCACCATGTCCAGTCACTGACCCAATCATTCATTATATCAATTTCATTGGTTTTTCATACTGTAACCCCTCTAGAAACAATTTGTGGCATACACATGCGCAGTTGTTGTGTTTATGTTGGATTTTCCTGAAGGTGCTAACGTGAGCACATTCAGGAAAATCCAACATAAATACAACAACTGTGAATGTATATGGCACAAACTGTGCTCTGAAATGAAACTTCGAAGTTTCAGTCACAAACGAGTGACACTAACTGATTTGAGGAAATAAGTAAATCGAGGTAAGCAAACTTACTGTTTTGTTAGTGAATCAGCGATGCAAAACCCACAAAAATGAATGCATGTTGAACTGTATTATAATGCCGTAGTCGATGTTAAGCCCATGAAATTTGCTACAGCAAACTGTTATGGAACTGGAAATTGAATTTAGGTGCCTGTGATGAAGAAATGCGCACAGCATGGTATTTCATAGTTCAGCCACTACGTTCAGATCACTGAACTGGGTATTTCAGACAAAAATAAAACAAAATGGGTTGGATTACACTAAGGCAGGGGTGGGTGGGTGGGTGGGTGGGTGGGTGGGTGTGTGGGGGTGGGATCAGGGACCAGCCTAGGGGGGAATTTTAGGGAGACTTCAAGTCTCCCTCCAGAAAAAATAGGGAGACTGCAGAGTCATGTAGGGAGACTTCATGGGCAAGTGGGGAAAATTAAGAATATTCATGTACCACCCCCGCCGCCCTTTCATATTTTCAATTTATGGTCCTCCATTAACGTACAAATAATCCAGGTCCAGTTGTCTATGATTCATCTGTGCCAGGTTAAAAAATCACAATGTAATTATTGACTGAAAATCCCCCACTGCTACCTTCTCCTTCATGACCCCTCACCTCTTCTTTGTGCCAATCCCCCTTCACCCTCCTGTGGTTGCCTTTCAACAAAATCTACTAAGCTAATAATTTCCTAAGTCTGAAAGTGTGAACAGGACCAGATGTAAGAAGGTTGCTTGGGAGGTACTTTGTTAGTTAATAAACAAAATACATTCTGGGGTCGAGTATTTTGTAAAAGAAATGTCATTCCGCATCATTTTTATGGCATTCCGGTGTCATTCCGCGTCATTTCATGTCATTCCGATGTTTAGGAGGACCCTTTTTCAAGATCGTCCACATGCACACTTGTGTCGTGTACAAAGCTTTTCTTGACATCACTAAAGCTTTTTTTTCATGTGTTTCAATTCCATTCGTGTTTTTCTGGGAATAGACAGCCCAACAGTTAACAGTCGTCAGCAAATCGAAATGAAAATAATGTGTTATAAAATACGTCCGTTGTGTATACATTTTCGGCATCCTAAGCGACGTAACCTACTTTCAAACTGGGTTGTTTTGTTGAGTCGCATAAGTCACCTATTTTCGTTTCGACACTTGAAGCTCCGACTGGAACGCAACAAAATAGAAATAAAAAAATCTGCCAAATGCGACAATGGACAATTGCTTGTCGTGTGATTTCAAATAAATGGACGTTTATTTGACGAATTAAAATGCCCATTTATCACACTCGAGCACATTCGATTTTTGAAAATACTCGTTTTCATGTAAACCTCGCATCACTCAGTTCAGCCTTTTCTCATTTTGGCCTATTTTTAGAGGGCGACTTGTAATCGCCCCGACCATTTTTCTAGGCGACTTTGGGCTTAGAAGGGCGACTTAATCACCCTAGTCGCCCTCACGGCTGGTCCCTGGGTGGGATGGGGGTTGGGGGGGGGATTCTTGCTTTCAATGGCCAGAAGTCCTTGTTAAACAACAAGAAATTCATTAAAGAGGTTAGGGGGGCGGGGGGGGGGGGGGGGGAGGGGGATATGCTCCCATTTTTAACTAACTGCTAATTCTTCAACGAAATTTATTAAAGAACGTAAAATGCATCCATATGCTTAAATTCTGTTTCAAAATAAAACACAGTTCGAAAGTGGTAGAATGAAACGAATTAAATACTGGTGCAGTTTTCTCTATCCGAACTGGTGACATATTCGCCACCCAATCCCATGGTGCCAATTTCGCAAACCAAAACCCATGGTGCTATTTTCACAGCGTAATTAGTGCAGTTTTTGCCACCAATGGTGCCATTTTCACTCACTTGGTGTCATTTTCACTTGGTGCCATTTTCACATGGTGTCATTTTCGGTATAACCCATTTGCAACGGGTAGTTAATGCAGGAAGGAATTTACTCATATCATCGAGCTAAGCATGAAAACTTTCAATGGTTGAACACATTTTTCCTCAATAACTTTAGTTAGGATCAATGGAACAGTGTAACATTTCTCAAACATTTTCTACAACGAGATGGTGTTTCCATGAAGATATCTGAAAGGGACTGTTGCGCACCCCTTTTAAAATATGATCAATCAAAGTGAATGGCTTGAGTAGCTTTGAAATAATTAATATGTGACATTTTGACCAAATGTATGAGACGTTTTGACCAAAAAGTCAGCGACATTTGGACTGAAAGTATGTGACATTTTGACCTGTTCCTGGTACATGCACTGACACTACTGCACAGTGTATTCCAACAGTGCATTCGCTTGTAGGTTGCACCTATTTTCATATTAGTTATACTGGACCTCAAGATATTTTATATTGTAGTAGGGATCCATATTCTTGATGTTGTTGTCTTGTTGAAATGAAGGAAAGTGGGGGTGGGTACGGGTGCATGATGTTGTGGTATTTAGATGGAACGGAATTTAGGGTCTTACTAAATACCGAGGGATTCCGAGGTATACCGAGGTGAAGGAAAATAAGTTAGTAAGAGTTGTTTAAAAGGTTTAAATATATGTGCAGACATACAATTTAGTCATTTGAAGCAATATATGTGATATAACCATTGATTCATTTGAGTAAATGCAAGATACACAGACCGAGCTGTTGCCGAAAACTGCCCCTTGGTAATTAGTAGGTAGCTTTGTAATTAATAGGCTACCTCAGTGTCTGGAAGAAGCACGTAAGTGCTAATTGGGTCTTACAAAACAGATCACTGTAATATTTGATAAAAAATATTTTATTAGGGTTTTGTGGCATACTGTGATAAGTATCGTTCGGCTGTGTCCGATACACCCAAAGCTGCTACTTGTATTTAGTATATGTGTATATACAGTATATTTTTTCTAGCTATTTCGGCTCAGTGTCAACGGCTTTAATTTAGCCTTGTTTTTTTTTTGAGAAATTTTGTTTTAAAGGTATTCACCCTTCTTCCCTGATCAGGTTTTTTTGCAATTGCCTCCGTTTTAGGTATAGTAAAATGGCCATGATTTTTAGAATTGTCAGAAATGTAAGTCAGTAACCATTTATTAGTTCGTCAATCCTGTTGGTCAGCCATTAGTGCTGACCTATCTCTTGTCTTATGGCGAGTTTTCTTTTTCTTTTTTTTCTGCATCATTGGCGAATGAAAAATCACTTCCGAAAATATTAATTCCTTATGTAACGACATTTGTTCATAACAATGTCTTCAAGTCTATCGAGTCAAATCTGGCAATTTCAAAATTCTCCATGAATTTTCCAATTTTTATAATATTATTCATACTCTCGCAGTTATTTGTCCATAATTCTGGGATGTCAGTATGTGTCTGTCTTGGTTCATATACTTTGGATTTTAGTTTAGGTAAAAATGTCACATGTTATTTGTGGTTTCTTTATGTATCTTATGAAGATTGTGGAGCATGTTCTCCTTCAAATGCCTGGTACATGATATGTGTGTTGAGCTTGGGAATCATGCTTTGATTGCAATTGCCGACAGCCACAAAAGAGAACTAATTAAGAAGTCACAATGTGATTAACAATTCACACTGTCGCTTACCGAGATGCAACCGCTGTAAATACTAATTAACAAGCTACCTACAAAATACTGTGGGGAAGATTTTTCAGCGAACGCTATTACTTTAGCGCCCATAATTCCCAAATATTGCATTAAGGTGCTATATAAGTAATAGAATTTTGTTTATTTTGAAATTCCCAGCTCTTATATTCCTTATATTCATATTAAATACACACAAATTATACATCAAAATGAAGGTTGAAATGTATAGAACACGTAACACATATGTGATCAACTCACAAAGTTGACAGCAGGCACCACTGGTTCCTGGAAGACTGCTACCATATTCGTACCAGAACTGATAATACAATAATAATATTTCACGAGAACAACTTGAGGCCAAATGTGCTTCACAAATCCAAGAACAAAGGTAGGGCTTCAAAATTCTTCAAAACACATCAACAGAGCTGCTTGGGGGTAAATTCCAAACTGACGGCTTTGTTTACAATTGGTTTTACTTTCGATTTCCGGTCAATGGCATTGGACAGAAAAGGCATCGAAAAACAAGGCCATCTAAAATCATATAATGAGAAAGATCGCCTTAATATATCATACTATTATTATATGCAGACTTCACAGTTGCCATATTCTATACAAGGTATCATGACACCTCTTGAAATTTCTTAAAATTACGATTTCGTTTTTCGAGGGAAATTTGTGGTATTGAGTGATTTGCGCATGTCCGTCGAACATGGAATCCATCTTCAATGAAAAATGCAGACAGTGTTGTCCTTTTCCCAAATGCAGTCCTATCGCTGCACTCTAAAGTGTTTTGAATGCCTAGCTTTGTTCTTGGATATGTGAAGCACATTTGCCCACAAGTTGTTCTCAGGAAAAATTATTTTATTATCAGTTCTGGTACGAATACGATAGTAGACTTCCAGGAACCATTAGTTAGTTTAAACAATATTTATTGAGCAAAAAGTTAAAAAATTTATAGTAATTTCTATATTTTTTATACTTACCAATGACCCAGACATAGCTGGTGCTAACTCTTAAAATATAGGGCCAAACACAAATTTTGCCCCCCAATCCTCAAAATTTGCATCTAAAACCAAAGAAAACATGTCCTGAAAGTCCCTCCACCCTTCACCTCTACTGCGCATGCGCAGTGTCAAGGACGTTCCGAAATTGGCGCCATTAATCATTCTAATAACCAGTGCCTGGTAAGCGCTATGTACTCTGCGGGGAGGAAAGAGTTCCCAACTCCTGGGAGGGCCATCCCCGTCTGGGTCATTGGTAAGTATAAAAAATATAGAAATTACTATAAATTTTTTAACATTTTTATACTGTACCAATGACCCAGACATAGCTGAATAGTAAAAGGCTGGAGGGCCAAGGACATAGAGCAAAATGGAATACGCTCAATAATATAAAATAGAGTCATCCCCTGTAGGGAAAAAGAAGTAATAGGCCTTACATGTATCTTTCTTATTTATGATAAATTAGAAAGATACAACACCTTCCAAAATTGAGCTTCATACATCCATGTACTCTATTAATATCCAATATAATCCTTATACTAATAATTTTTAAAGTAAGCCAATAAATAAAGTAAGTCTAGAGAATAGAGACTCTTATACTCCTAAAAAGTGTCTGAGGATTGCATAATCATGTCTGTTGACATATGCAATATTCAAAAGCTATACTTTAAAAACTAAGACTTGAATGAATTTTTAAAACATAAACTTCTCACTAAACAACCATCCCAATAACAGCTCAGAATTACTAACTCCGGAGGAGGTATTCCCTTGTTTTCATAGTAAAACAGGTGACCCAAGGGAACACCCTCCCCCACCCCCACCCCCCTTTTTCTTGCCCTGGGTCAAATAGCCCAGAGCGAAGAGAGCAGCAGAACGTAGACACTGCTGAAACAGACAGCCTACCTAGCTATAGTAGCAACTGTTAAGTGAATGACATTCTGAGCAGTAGACAATAGACCTAACAATAGAGGCCTCCAGAAATGGACTCGATATTTCTGAGATAAAAAATTCATGAATGTGGATGGCTGAGCGCAATGAGCAGCCTTCAAAAATCTATAATAGCGACACTATTAATGTAAGCCCAAGATGTAGAAGAACTCTTACTTCATGAGCCGAAATCTTAAGCACAACTGCTGAGTCAATGATATACCATAAGCAGTACCGATAGTTAATAGAATCCATTAACAATAGAATGGAGCGTAACGTCCTTCTACTAGGCATCAAAGACAGAAGAAGCTTACGCCCGTAGTAATAAACAGATATCTGTTTATAAATACATTAACTCTAACCGGAAAAAGTAAAGGCCTATGCCCGTACGAAGACGGAAGGACCTTAATAACAATAGGTTCCGGATATTAGGAACCTAACTCTTATGCAAAAATCCAACCTAAATAGTAAAGGAAGTAGTGATTCCGAAACTATGAAAGTGAAAATCATCCATTGATAGTGCATGAAACTCACTGACTCTTCAGTACAAGAGAAACCAACAGAATTACTGTCAAAAAGGTCAGAATTTGAAAACTACTGTTTCCAGAGGCTCAAATGATTACTTAGCTAAATAAGAACCGAAGTTAAATTCCATATAGGAATTTAATCTAAAGATTCTAAGTCTATTTATCAAAAAGTTACTAACTGACTTAGATAAAGAGACATAAGACTCAATTGTAAACTATCCTAGAGTGCATAGGTATGAGGTAACATAAACCTATAACCTTAATAATAACAGGCTGCAGTAGATCTTGTGAAACAAGTATACTAAAAAATTGCAATGAGTAGTATGGAGGGATCAACAATATGAACATAATGATCCCTACACCAACGACGGAAGAGCCTCCACTTTAGCCGCATAGAATAGCGAAGAAGAGGATCTCCTATAGTAAGAAATCGCGTCCAAAGCTCGTCCAGTACAATGCTTACAATGCAATACGGACCACACAACGGAATACATGAAGGTTGCGACCTTGCGAGTTGTGATAAGGATGACACGATTTACCCAGTGAAAAAAGATCCTCACATTGAGGAAGATTTCACGTTAAGTCCCACAGTAGACAACAGAGTAAATTACCCATGGTCTCTGTGAAGATAGAGATGCTATCAACAGAAATGTATTGTGGTTGTTTATCTTAGCAATACCTGCTGAAACAACAGTGCCGGAGGATACGCGTATCCTATCATTCCGTCCTATAGATCACTAGAGCGTTAACAACATTAGCTCAGAGATCCAGACAAGCCAACACATACGTCTGCAATTGATTAGCAAGCTGTGTCGTAAATAAATTATCATTGGGCGCTCCCATAGATAGCAAATCTGATTGAATACTTGTTTGGTGAGAGTCCATTCTGATGGCAACAAGCGACCCCTAAGTGAACGGGAGTCCGGTAAAACAATCAGACGACCCGGAATATGACGGACCAAAACAGAACTTGGTGTACTATAACCAACAGACGGATTCTTTTCATTAAATTGAATAACGGAAACGAAAGAGTGCCTCCCTGGTTCCGGAGATACGCCACTACTGTCGAATTAACGGACAGGATTTGGGCATGCGTTTCTGAATAATATTCATGCAATGACATAAAGCAAGCCTAAAAAACATTATTCCGCGGAAGATAATTGGTTGCTAAGAGACTGCGGAACCCAAAGACCCTGGCACTACGAATCCGTTGGGATCAGTATTATATCCCAATCTGTTTGACCGGCAACCGTCATAACAGCAACACTCGGGTCCGGCAACTGCAGTGGCACTCTCTGAGTCAACCACCGAATGTTTGCCCCAGTCTGAATCTCTTGTAACACTAGATAGACAACAGAACGTGTAAATCGAGCAATTCATGGATTGCTGAAAAGTTGCCGTCGAAGAGAAGCTTCTCCGAGAACGAAGCGACTCTAAGAGAGTTCTTAACCTTACTATCCACGCGCGTGGATGTAGCTAGGGCTGCGTCACGTCTAACCAACTCCAATCAGCCACTGAAGGGTGGAGTTATACGTGAACAAACTACTGCCCTCAAAAGAAATTACATTGAGAATAATATCCCGTAAATCTTTTCTTGAAGACGTAATGATAACGCCTCACGTATGATAAAGCGTCTAAATTAAGTCTACTAGACATCATTGTCGTTTCCAACATTGAAGTTGGAAAAGACATAGACGGCGAAAAAGAATATTTCCAGTCTTTAACCACACCGTCTAGATGCATATGAACTCTCGGTATGCCCTGCACTGCCAAAATAAACTATTCGTATAAATGATAAAACGGCAGAAAAGAGCAACGCGGACAAGAAACTAAACTATCATGCTTGGTAGCAGGCTTGTATGCATATATAGCGTCGAAAAATAAAACACCTGTTGTAATGAAATTATTGGACTGCGTCGGTAAGTCAGGGACAATGTCCCCGAACCGATCGAAAATTCCGAGTCCAATGACGCTATAAGTCTCTTATCCAACATCGCAGCAATGTAGTCCGAAATAACAATCACTGGAAGATAAAGCCAGAAGATATGAATGGCAGCTTCCGATACTACGAAAGGGAAAACTCGAAATCTTTCGAATCCCTTTCACCATCCTGTCGGACCCTATAAAGTGTTCGGTCGTCCGTACCTGATGCAACCGCGGACCGCACCGACCCAGCGCCGTCGGATAATTCCTGATTCGACCAAGAAACTGTCAATTGCTGGGATGCTGCGAAACAACTGTTAGCACGTCCGTTACTGAGGCCTGAGGAGAAGCGGTCCTACAATGCATTGCCGCTGGAAGCTCCGTGATCGTTACCCGTGCATACTACCAATATACGAGCGAACGGAGTGTATAGGCCTTGTGTCCCTTGGCTACCAGATGGCGCGACCTATTCGCCGTGGAATCACTGAATGACGGTCGTCACAATTAATGAATGACGAAATTGATCGGATATTCGAGGTCACGTAGCCAATGTGCGGTCGTGTGCCCTGCTGTGAGAATGAGGAATCATTATGGACAGTCTCTCGGACTGTCAATATAACGGAGCGTCCCGACCGACAGACATATGCTCCGAATGTAAAATATCAGAACCACAACATGCGGTCCCCTATGTTGTTGGACGAGAGAGGGACCTCTCTCGCTCATAGCCCGGACGGACCTGGACAAGCCAGGAACCGGACTAACAGGCTTCCTCCGATCTGTCCTCAATCTGCCGTCACTGGGTGAGTACTAAAGTAATTAAAGTGCTCGCATCACCCAAATCTCCTTCCTAGACCGCAACGGACGAACCCGGCAGCCGAACCATTCGATGAATGCACGCTACACCGGGTGAGCTAGCGAATGTCACTCCGTAGGCGATAGACATATTCGATGAGCACTTATTGCCGCTAGCTCTTCATTAACTATGACGACAGAGGCACACTTTTGAAAGACAACTCCGTAACTTTGCGAACAAGAAACCAGAAATGCTTGGTTATAGCAAGCATATAATAATAATATATATAGCGTCGTTCAATAATTCGAAAGTTTGTGTGACATTATTGGACTATGTCGGAACTGAGGGACGATGTCCCTGAACCGAACCAAAAATTTCTAAGTCCACCGACGCTATCAGTTTCTTATCCGGCATCGCAGCAATCTGGTCCGACGAAAGAAGCTGTAGAAGACCAAGTCAGATGACATACACAACAGCATTTGTTGATCCGAAAGGGAAAGCTCGAAATCCTCCAAATCCCTTTCGGTATCCCGTCGGACCGGATGAAATTTTCGGACGTCCGTACCCGCTTCCGCGGAGCGTCCCGACCCAGCATCGTCGGATAAAAAATATGCGACAGATTCAGTTGATGCTGGGATGCTGCGATAAACTGTGCTATTTAGGAAAGCATGTCCGTTCCCGAGGCCTGTGCAGTAGCGGTCTTACGTCTTCTCTCGCTCGCCGTCCGGATGGACCAGAACGGGCTATGAACCAGACTAAAAGGCTTCCTCCGTTCTCCCTCCGATCCGCCGTCACTGGGTGTGCATTTGGTTGATTTATAGTGCTCGCATCACCCCAAAATTCCTTCTAGACCACAACGGACGAACCCGGCTGCCGAACCATTCGGTGAATGGACGTTACACCGGGCGAGCTAGCGGACGTCAAAGGCCGTCGAACCTACTAGGGTCCTCTTAGGCAATTGGCGTATTTACATGAGCACTTTTCCGCTAGCCCTTCATTAATTGTGACGACGGAGGCACACTGTTGGAAGACATCACAGATACATCACCCTAATCTTGATCGTCTGAAATAGAAATTGATAAAGTAGAGTGACCCTGCGGGGAAAGGACCGGAGTGTCCAATTCCCCAATAACATACCGTGACATACGCTTCCCATATTGTCATCGAAATCATATGATACTGAACAGGAGTTAATGCGAGTATACTGACCACATATAGAATGATTATAAAAGTCAGAGGAAGACTTCCTCTTATTACAATTGATCAAAATCCTTTCAATGTGAAAAGAAAACAAGTCCTGGTACTCGCACTAACCCCTGGTAATCAAAATACATAATAATAATATGATCTATTAATATAGAAAAAATAATTGAAATCAAAATATTTTTAAAAAATATTTTTTCAGAATAGCCCAAGTTTCTGAAAAGTAACGTTGAGCCCCAATGGATCCCAAGCCTAAGTGTGGACAAAAATTTTTAAAATATTTTAAACAATTTATTCAACACTTACGAACAATAATAATGTATCTAGTTATGATTAAAATAACATCAAGAAATTATTTTCCAGAAATCCCCCCCTCACACAGAGGGCTGTTGTAAATGTAAACAATGAATGTAAAAACACTAAAATAAGACTCCAGGCACCCAGGCCCGGAATCAGTTACCAAAAATACACTATCTGATGCAAAACAGAGACATCCAGGGAAGAAACTGCAGAACATCAGATGGTAGATGCAGAACACAACGCCTAACCACCCGTAGGTGAAGACGTAAACATGGGGAAAAGAACAGAATTCATTCTGTTGTTCAGCTAAAACTCCCAAGAAAATTTAGTAATAATAATTACAACAACTATGCCAAAAGCATGGGAGAATAGCAAGGGGGAACTTAAAGGACAGGGAGAGAGGAAAACACTGAAAAATCAGTGTAACTACATAATCAGAATGACAACAAAATGGCTGCTGCCTCGAAAATAGGTAACTTAACATAATTTCATTAAAAAATTTTAAGTTACAGCCCTGATAATATTCTGTCACACATTTTTCCTCTCCTCCTTCTCTATCCTCCTTAGAATCACCATTTCACTAATATTTATGTGTCTGGCATCATTTAAACTGAGATTTACAAGCACAAAGATCAGTCAGATGTTAACTGATGAAGAGCCAAACTTAGAATGATTAATGGCGCCAATTTCGGAACGTCCTTGACACTGCGCATACGCAGTAGAGGTGAAGGGTGGAGGGCCTTTCAGGACATGTTTTCTTTGGTTTTAGATGCAAATTTTGGGGATTGGGGGGCAAAATTTGTGTTTGGCCCTATATTCTAAGAGTTAGCACCAGCTATGTCTGGGTCATTGGTACAGTATAAAAATATTGATATTATACACTCAACAGTGAATGTCAAAAACAAAATCAAAATGACTGTACATTATGGCAATTAGCAAAGTATGTATTATTAGCAAGATAAATGAACGAAACGACAAATATATAGTCAGTATTTCGCAGGAAGCTCATAGCTTATTTTGAGCCATCTCCCTAGGTAATCAGAATACATGAGCAATTGAAAGATTTTGTCATACGCTGCGTTTGATATTGTTTAAACCTTAGTATATAGACTAGAAAAAAGGTTAAAAAATTTATAGTAATTTATATATTTTTTATACTAACCAATGACCCAGACTTAGCTGGTGCCAACTCGAAAAATTTTACCCCCCCAATCCCCAAAATTTGCATCTAAAACAGGGACCAGCCTAGGGGGGAATTTTAGGGAGACTTCAAGTCTCCCTCCGGAAAAAATAGGGAGACTGCAGAGTCATGTAGGGAGACTTCATAGGCAAGTGGGGAAAATTAAGAATATTCATGTACCACCCCCGCTGCCCCTTCATATTTTCAATTTATGGTCCTCCATTAACGTACAAATAATCCAGGTCCAGTTGTCTATGACGCATCTGTGCCAGGTTAAAAAATCACAATGTAATTATTGACTGAAAATCCCCCACTGCTACCTTCTCCTTCATGACCCCTCACCTCTTCTTCGTGCCAATCCCCCATCACCCTCCTGTGGTTGCCTTTCAACAAAGTCTACTAAGCTAATAATTTCCTAAGTCTGAAAGTGTGAACTGGACCAGATGTAAGAAGGTTGCTTGGGAGGTACTTTGTTAGTTAATAAACAAAATACATTCTGGGGTCGAGTATTTTGTAAAAGAAATGTCATTCCGCATCATTTTTATGGCATTCCGGTGTCAATCCGCGCCATTTCATGTCATTCCGATGATTAGGAGGACCCTTTTTCAAGATCGTCCACATGCACTCTTGTGTCCTGTACAAAGCTTTTCTTGACATCACTAAAGCTTTTTTTCATGTGTTTCAATTCCATTTGTGTTTTTCTGGGAATAGACAGCGCAACAGTTAACAGTCGTCAGCAAATCGAAATGAAAATAATGTGTTATAAAATACGTCCGTTGTGTATACATTTTCGGCATCCTAAGCGACGTAACCTACTTTCAAACTGGGTTGTTTTGTTGAGTCGCGTAAGTCACCTATTTTCGTTTCGACACTTGAAGCTCCGACTGGAACGCAACAAAATAGAAATAAAAAAATCTGCCAAAAGCGACAATGGACAATTGCTTGTCGTGTGATTTCAAATAAATGGACGTTTATTTGACGAATTAAAATGCCCATTTATCACACTCGAGCACATTCGATTTTTGAAAATACTCGTTTTCATGTAAACCTCGCATCACTCAGTTCAGCCTTTTCTCATTTTGGCCAATTTTTAGAGGGCATCTTGTAATCGCCCCAACTATTTTTCTAGGCGACTTTGGGCTTAGAAGGGCGACTTAATCGCCCTAGTCGCCCTCACGGCTGGTCCCTGATCTAAAACCAAAAATTACATGTCCTATATGGTCCTCCATACTTTTACTCCACTGCGCATGCACAGTGTCAAGGAGGTCTCAAAACTGCCGCCAAAAGTCATTCTTACAACCAGTGCCTGGTAAGCGTTATGTGCACAGCAGGGAGGCAAGAGTTCCCAACTCCTGGGAGGACCATCCCCGTCTGGATCATAGGAAAGTATAAAAAATATATAAATTACTATAAATTTTTTAACATTTTTATACTGTACCAATGACCCAGACTTAGCTCTGAATAGTAAAAAGGTTGGAGGGCCAAGGACATAAGGAAAATCCAATATTTTTTAAAAGAAAGCCAATAAGTACGGGAGTCTAGTGAAATGAGACTCTATATACTCATTTAAAAGTGTACGAAGAAAGTATATTAACGCCCAATTAATCACGTGATATATACAGATACTTCACACCAATCAACACTTAAAAAATATTACACAGATGAGTAAACATAGGCTTTACCCTTTAAAAACATCTCAGAACCGACTCGGAATTACTGACTCCAAGGGAGGTATTCCCTTGCTTTACACTATAAAGCAGGTGACCCAAGGGAACACCTGTCCCACCCCCCCCCATCCCCTTGGATCAAATACTCCAGAGCAAAGAGGGCAGCAGGACAGAGTCACTGCCAGAAACGAAAGCCTATACACATATAGTTGCCACTGTTTAGCAGACGACATTCTGAGTAAAAAATAACGGACCTAAACAATGTAGATCTGCAGAAAGGACTCAATATTCTCAGATACAAAATCATGAAAATGGAGGGCTAAGACCAATATGCAGCCTTCATTAGATCTGTAATATCAACATAATTAGCTTAAGCCTATGATGTAGAAGAACTCTTACTTCATGAGCTTAAAACTAACGCACAGACTGCTGAATGAAGATATAATCATTAGAACTGATAGCAGATTGAATCCATCTGACCATAGAATGGACCGAAATGTGGAGGAAACTTCCACGGCATGTCCCACAACAGACGCCTGAGTAAATTAATCCTCAGTCTTTGTGGATCTAGAGAAGCTACCAACAGAATTTGCATTGAAATAATTACATTGAGCAATATCTGTTAAATCAACGGCACTGGAAGATATCATCTTATTCCATTCACAAGATCGATAGAGCATTTACTGCAAACGCTCGAAGATCCAAACATTGTGACACATACATCTGCAACTAATTGTTGAGATGCGTCGCGAAAAAGTCGATCATTGGCCGCTCTTCTTGGTAGCAATCTGATTGAATACTGGTTTGTCAAAAGTCCATTCTCGTGGCAACAAACAGCCCCTCCGTGAAGGGAGTCCGCTAATACATTCCGACGACCCAGAATATGAAGGACCAACAGAAGAACTTGATGTTCTAGTACCAACCGAAAGATTCCTTCCGTTAACATGAATAACAGGATGGAATGAGTGCTTCCATAATTCCGAAAATACACTAATACCGTCGAGTTGTCAGACAGAATTAGCATATGAACATTCTGAACAACGTTCATCAATAACGTAGCAAGCGAAAATGACATCATTCTTGATGTTTGTGTGCTTGATAAGGAACTACGGAAACAAAAAACCCTGGCACTTCAAATCCGTTGGGTTTAATGAAACTACCCAAAGTGTTTGACTGACATCCGTCCAAACTGTAAAACTCGGATCCGGCAATTGCAGTAGAACTACTTGAGTTAAGTACTGAAAACTTGCCCAAGTCTGAATCTCTTATTCACTTGATTTGACAAGAACATGTCGCATCGAGCGAAATAATCTTCACCGTCCAATTGTGAATTAAAAGAAATTTGGAGAGGACAAATGCGTAACCGCCCCATTGGAATAAAATCACGGCAGTTCCGCACAACGTATCAGTGACATGAGATCTCTCGCTGAGACCTTGTCTGAGCGAAGACAATAGCGAGTATAACAACTGATTAATTTTGCTCTGGTTAATGGCAGACGAATGAGAATGTTATGTGTCTCGAAGCTCATCCCCCCGTGGGTAAATGACTTGGACAAAACCAGATCCGACTTCTCCTTGTTTACTTGTGAAACCGAGACGTCGGATCAATAGAAGCAGAATCTGCATATCGTTCTGTGCTCTGGTTAACGGCAGACGAACGAGAATGTTATGCATCTCGAAGCTCATCCCCGGTGGGTAAATGACTTGGACGAAACCAGATCCGACTTCTCCTCGTTTACTTATGAAACCAAGACGTTGGATCAACAGAAGCAGAATCAGCACATCGTTCTGAAGTGTTAACTCGTTGTGAAGAATGTCGTCCAGGTAGGCCGACATTACCGCAGACGAATGAGCTCGGAAATAAGTCATTACCGAGTTCGTTATTCGAGTGAAAGCCCAGGAACTAGATTCAGACTGAAACACATTGGTCGGTGCTGAAATACAATTCCTATGATAAAGAAGCAAAGATACTCTTTTAACGCCTGATGTACCCTGATGTGAAAGTATGCAACTAGAAATCTATGCGTATAGCATAGTCGTACACCCGAATACTCGCTCTGACTGATCGGATGGACTCCATATAGAAACTTGGAGCCACGATCAGCTTGTTATCCAGCTCAGAATATGAGTGGACGGAACGAGCCGTCTGGTTTTGGAACCAGAAAAGGATGGTTGTAGAAGCATGGAAATTCCTGGATTTCTACGATCTCTATCGCGATCATTCCAGAAGAGACTGGGCTTCTGATGGAAGCGAGCATCTATCGTACTGACTGATGGAAGCTGAGTCCAACTTGGATTCTGAGTTGACAGAGGATTTCATTTGAGGAACAATTTAATCCTTCCGAAATCACCCCTTGAATCCAAGGTACGTCCGTAATCTAATCCCAAAACATTGAGAAACTTGACAGTCTTCCGCTCACTAGTACACGATAGAGGTTAAAACCATTACCTCCTGGTCCTGCGAGGCTTGCGGAAAGGGAAGCCATGTCCTCCACTGCCCGTTCTTTGGTAAATTCATTTTAATTCATCGGCTTCAGTCTAGTTCAAACTTGGACCTGCAGTCAGTAATATTATTTTTGGGGTTGGTACGTCCTACAGGACGTACCAACCGCAAAAATTATATTACGGACTGTGGGTCCAAGATTGGACTACATGTAGCTTCAGTCGGGACCGATTTGTTGTTCCCACAACCCCACTTCGTCTGAACACACTGGAGCCATTGTCATTTTCAGAGTTTTACGAACAGAAGAATGATTTGCTAAAAATTCATGGGAAGTGACTATTAATCGACTAACCGTCGATTACTGGTCATGATTAGTCGATTACAAAAAATGATAGTCGCGACAGCCCTAGAACGTACCAACCCAGCATCGTCGGATAATTCCTGATCTGACAGAGTTACTGTCGGTTGCTGGGATGCTGCGATAATTTGTGCTATCTGCGATAGCATATCCGCAACAGAGGCCTGTGGAGCTGCAGTCTTATAGGATATATCCACTGGAAGCTCCTTGGACGTTCACTCCTGCATACCTCTAATATGCGAACGTCCGGAGAATGAAGGCCTCGTATCCTTGACTACCGGATGGCGTGACCTGGTCGCCGTAGAATCCCTGATCGGCGATGTTGGTTGAATATCACAGGTCACATAGCCAAGGTGCAGTCGTGTGTGCTGCCGTGAGGATGAGGAAGCCGAAAGAGCAGTCTCTCTGGACTGTCTATATAACGGAGCGTCCTGAGCGGTAGGTGTATACTCCGACTGAGGAACGTTTTGTACCACAACATCTGAGCCCAGATGTTGTAATACGAGAGAGGGTCCTCTCTCGCTCGCAGCCCAGATGGACCTGGACGAGCTTGGAACCGGACTAATAGGCTTCCTCCGTACCATCCTCGTATCCGTCACCACTGAGTGTGCACATTGTATTTTATAGCGCTCGCATCACCCAAATCTCCTTCCTGGACCGCAACGGACGAACCCGGGTGCTGAGCCATTCGGTGAATGGTCGCGACACAGGGCGAGCTAGCGGACGCCAACTCCATCTATCATACTAGGGAACTCCAGGCAATTGACGTATCTACATGAGCACTTTTGCCGCTAACTCTTCATTTGACTGCAACAACGGAAGCACACTTTAGGAAGACATCATGGTAACAATATCTAGTTCATGTTACCCTATGAGAACTGTGGAGCCGCGGTCCTACGTCAAATATCCACTGGAAGCTCCCGGTACGTTCATTCCAGCATTTATATAATATGCGAACGTCCCAACTGGAAAGGTCTCGTATCCTTGGCTAGCAGATGGAGTGACCTGGTTGACGTGTATTCCTTGGTCGGCGAAGCAAGAGCACCATAGACGTTCAATCCTGCATTATATAATATGCGAACGTCCCCTGGAAATCTGTGGTCACATAGCCAAGGTGCGGTCGTGTGTGTTGACAAGGATGAGGAAGCCAATATAACAGCCGCGTCGCACTGTCATGCGACGGAGCATCCCGAAGAGGAGGAGTGGACGTAAGCTCTGACTAAGCAAACAACATACAACAACATCGCTGCGCAGATGTTGATGCAAGAGAGAGGGGGCCTCTCTCGCTCACAGTCCGAGGGACCTGGACGAGCTAGCTATCGGACTGACAGGCTTCCTCCGTAGTATCCTCAGATCCGTCGTTGCTGGGTCTGCACATCTGAAGTTTAAAAGTGCTCGCATCACCCAATCTGCTTCCCTGGACCGCAACAGACTAACCCGGGTGCTGTACCATTCTTATTTCCTGGTGATTGGATGCGACACCGGGCGGACTAGCGGGCAACAATGCCTTTGATAGAACTAGCTAACTCACAGCAGTTGTCAGAATACCTTGAGCACTTCCCGCTAACCCTAATATTGCAACGACGGAGACACAGTTACTGAAGACATCACAGAAACATCACTCTGAGTTCTGAAAAAGAAACTGATAATTTTTAGTGACCCTACGGATAGAGGACCGTAATGGACCTCTCACCGCAACAAAATACCGTGACACACATCTCCAACGTTGTCATACCAATCAACACACACAGAGCAAGAATTAATGCGACTACATTGACTATAAGAAACACAATGAACTTGTGAATTAGAGGAAGATATCCTCGCATTACGGCTGAAGAATATTTTTTCAACCAGAAAAAATATACACTGTCATATTACTCGCACTAACTCTTGAAATAAATATACATAATATATTATAATTCAATATAACATTTCAAAAGAAAATAATTTTCAAAAAAAAAAATTTTGAAAAAATTTTCAGAAGAGCCCAAGTTCCCAATGGGAACCCGAGCCCCAAAAAGCCTAAGTGTGGACAAAAATTTTAATCATTTTGAAAAAATTAATGTAACACTTACGGACAATATTAATGTATCTTGCAATAAACTAAATTAAGCAGAAGACAAGTAATCATTGTCAGAAGTAACAGCTGTCAACATAAGCAAAAGTGTCAACAACCCGGAAACATGACTCCAGGCACTAAAACAAACATGGACCGAAATCAGATACCAATTTAAACACTATCTGATGCAAAACAGAGGCTTCCAGAGAAGAAACTGTAGAACATCAGATGGTAGATGCAGACCAAAACGCCTAAACACCCCTAGGGTGAGGACGTAAACATGGGGAAACTAGAGGGGGGTATCAGTACCCCGTGGCTCACCAACAGGTGGCCAATGTAAAGGGGTGGCTAGAGTAAAAAAAAAAAGTTCAAAACTTGCACACAAAAGTCCAAAATTAAAGAAAATAAGCAGCTAAAGGGTTAAATAATATAATAATAACCCCTAAGAAGCATGCTAACATAAAATAGGAACCATGGCAATATGGTACAAGGTAAGTCTCCACTTTGAAAAAAGGAAAGACAAACCTCAAAACCTGCACATAAAAGTAAAAAAAGTATCACATTTGTTTCAAAGGGTTAAAATTTAGAAAAATACCCTAAAAATATTACAATAACCAGCGTGGCAATATGCCAGTGAGATAAAACTCCACTTAAAAAAAAATATCAAAACCTGCACACAAAAGTACAAAACCTGCACAGAAAAGTCCAAAATTAAAGTAAATAAGCAGCTAAAGGGTTAAATAATATAAAAATAGCCCAAGAAGCATCCTAACATAAAATAGGAACCATGGCAATATGCTACAAGGTAAGTCACCACTTGGAAGAAAAGAAAGACAAACCTCAAAACCTGCACATAAAAGTAAAAAAAAGTATCACATTTGTTTCAAGGGGTTAAAATTGAGAAAAATACCCTGTCACAGTAACCACAACGGCAACATGCCAGTAAGGTGAAAGTCTACTTGAAAAATATCCACTTGGAAGAAAAGAAAGACAAACCTCAAAACCTGCACATAAAAGTTTCACATTTGTTCCCAAGGGTTAAAATTTAGAAAAATACCCTGAAAATGTTACAGTAACCACCATGGTAATATGCCAGTGAGGTAAAACTCTACTTAAAAAAAAATATCAAAACCTGCACACAAAAGTACAAAACCTGCACACAAAAGTCCAAAATTAAAGTAAATAAGCAGCTAAAGGGTTAAATAATATAATAATAACCCCAAGAAGCATCCTAACATAAAATAGGAACCATGGCAATATGCTACAAGGTAAGTTGCCACTTGGAAGAGAAGAAAGACAAACCTCAAAACCTGCACATAAAAGTAAACAAAAACATCAAAACCTGCACACAAACGTCAAAATAAGTCCAAAATTTGATTCAAAGGGTTAAAATTAAGACGAAATATCCTGGAAAAGAGTTAAATGTTATCGTGAACCCCCACAGCAATATGCAAAGAAGAAAAAAATATTTTTAAAAGCACAAAAATCCAAACCTGTAAACAAAAGAAGTCCAAAATTGAAGTAATTAAGCAGGGAAAGGGTTAAAGAATACAACGTAGCCCTAAGATGCATGTTTACATACAATAGAAAGCATGGACATATGCTACAAGGTAAATCTACACTTGGAAGAAAGGAAAAAAAAAACCCATGAACACCTGCACGCAAACGTCAAAATAAGTCTAAAATACTATTCAAAGGGTTAAAAAAAATTTAAAAATGCACTGGAAAGATATCAATGTTATAATAACCACCACTGCAATATGCAGTGAGGTCAACCTCACTTGAAATTGTTTTTTTTATCGCAACCTGTACATAAAAGTAAGAAACTGTAAGCCTAAGTCCAAAAGCTGTACATAAAAGTCCAAAAATGAAGTAATTCAGCAGGAAAAGGGTTAAATAATACAAACATAGCCCTAAGATGCATGTTTACATACAATAGAAAGCATGGACATATGCTGCAAGGTAAATCTCCACTTGGAAGAAAGGAAAAAAAAAACATCAAAACCTGCACGCAAACATCAAAATAAGTCTAAAATTTGATTCAAAGGGTTAAAATTAAGACAAAATACCCTGGAAAAGAGTTAAATGTTATAGTGAACCACCATAGCAATATGCAGAAACTCTACACTTGGAAGAAAGGAAAAAAAAAAAAACCCATGAAAACCTGCACGCAAACCTCAAAATAAGTCTAAAAATCTATTGAAGGGGTTAAAAACTTTTTAAAAATGTACTGGAAAGATATCAATGTTATAATAACCACCACTGCAATATGCAGTGAGGTCAACCTCACTTGAAATTGTTTTTTTTATCACAACCTGTACATAAAAGTAAGAAGCTGTAAACCTAAGTCCAAAAGCTGTACATAAAAGTCCAAAATTGAAGTAATTCAGCACGAAAAGGGTTAAATAATACAAACATAGCCCTAAGATGCATGTTTACATACAATAGAAAGCATGGACATATGCTGCAAGGTAAATCTCCACTTGAAAGAAAGGAAAAAAAAAACATGAAAACCTGCACGCAAACATCAAAATAAGTCTAAAATTTGATTCAAAGGGTTAAAATTACGACAAAATACCCTGGAAAAGAGTTAAATGTTATAGTGAACCACTATAGCAATATGCTGAAACCAAAAAAAAATGTGAAAAGCCAAAAAATCAAAACCTGTACACAAAAGTTCAAAATATTTGAGAGCGGATGCCGACGCCGACGCTGACGCCGACGCCGACATGAGGGCTATGCCATAGGCTCACACAACTAACGTTGGTGAGCCAAAAACAGAAAAAAATTCTGTTTCCAAGCCAAAACTCTCAAGAAATTTTAGTAATAAACATTACAAAAAATAAGCCAAAAGCATGGGAGAATAGCTAGGGGGGAATAAAGGAAAGGGAGAGAACACTGATTAAACAATGGAAAATTCAGAGCAAGAATGACCACAATAAGGTCATGCCACGAAAAATAGGTAACATGTAATAATTTCGTAAACTAATTATAAGTTACAACCCTGAACATTTGTTCCCACTGTTTTTTCCTCTCCACCTTCTATTTCCACCATATATCCACCATTTCTCTCATAATTATGCATCTGGCATCCTTAAAACTGAGATTTACAAGCACAAATAACAGTGAAGTGTAACTGTATTGTGGGCCAAACAAAGAATGACTTTTGGCGGCAGTTTCGAGACCTCCTTGACACTGCGCATGCGCAGTGGAGTAAAAGTAGGGAGGACCATATAGGACATGTAATTTTCGGTTTTAGATGCAAATTTTGGGGATTGGGGGGTAAAATTTGCATTTGGCCCTAAATATTTTAGAGTTAGCGCCAGCTAAGTCTGGGTCATTGGTACAGTATAAAAATATGGAAGATGGAACATGAGAGAAAGAGAGAGATAGAGAACCTGAAGGGAAATAATACTTGAACACAAAACGTTTCCATTGGAAGAAATACAACTTGTTCGAGCGCAGTCTGTATGTCTATTATTTGTTAACTGCTTTAATCCACTCATTAGATCCATCATAACACAGATCCCCGGCACAACATCAAGTTGTCACCCCAGTCACAGACCAGATTGATGTAGCATTACCACCACAGTAATTGTGACCGGTGAGGACACCCAAACGCTGCGGCAAGGAAGTGTGCCAGGCAAGATTTACCTTCGGCTTTTTCCAAAAAGTATAACCACAGAATGAGACACATGTTAAAGAAGAATAGCACCGACCGTTTGTGCCTGCTGTCAACTCTATGAGTTGATTTCATATATTTTTCGTGTTCTATACCTCCCAACCTTCATTAGCTCAACTTTGGCAAAGCCAAATTTGAGCTTATGCCATGGCCAGTCGTCCGTCTGTCCGTCAACAATTCAATACGGCTCGGGCTAGAGGCCGTATTTATGAACCGATCTTTACGAAACTTCTTGGATACCTTTGTTATGACCGTGGGACAAGAGCGAGTGTTTGTGGGTCCGATCTGAAATTCAAGTTGGCCGCTGGCGGCCATTTTGTACAGGCTTAGCTAAAATCAGATTTTTGCACAGAGCTTCCATATGAAAGTGCTGATTTGAATAATTTTTTGCATGAATGTTTACTACCATGGGATACATCACATATAATACGGGTTTTTTTCTCGTATGTAAATTATGCAAATTAGACTAACTTTGATGTATTTAGTGTTACTTTCAGCACTTAAGTGCAAATGCCAATACGGCTCGGGCTAGAGGCCGTATTTATAAACCGATCTTTACGAAACTTCTTGGGTACCTTTGGAATCACCGTGGGACGAGAACGAGTGTTTTGGGGGGCGATCCGAAATTCAAAATGGCCGATGGCAGCCATTTTGTACAAAATTAGGTGCAATCAGATTTTTGCACAGAACTTCCATATGAAAGCGCTGATTTGAAAAATTTTTTGTGTGAATGTTTAGTACCATGGGATACATCACATATAATACGGGTTTTTTTCTCGTGCAGAAATTATGCAAATTAGATGAACTTTGATTTTTTCAGTGCTACTTACACACAGAAAGTACACATGTCAATACGGCTCGGGCTAGAGGCTGTATTTATCAACCGATCTTCACGAAACTTCTTGGGTACCTCTGTTATCACCTTGGGACGAGAACGAGTGTTTCTGAGTGCGGTCCAAAATTCAAGATGGCTGCCAGTGGCCATTTTGTACCGAAATTAGGTCTAATCAGTTTTTTTGTACACAACTTCTATACGGCTCAGGCTAGAGGCCGTATTTATGAACCGATCTTTACGCAACTTCTTGGGTACCTTTGTTATCACCGTGGGATGAGAACGAGTGTTTTTGGGTGTGGTCCGAAATTCAAGATGGCCACCAGCAGCCATTTTGTACCAAACTTAGTGCAGTCAGTCTTTTGTGAAGAACTTCTGTATGAAAGTTCTGATTTGAATAAATTTTTGTATGAATATTTAGTAAAATGGGATATATCACATACAGTACGGGTTTTTTTCTCATGCAGAAATTATGCAAATTAGATGAATTTTGATTTATTCAGTGCTACTTATACACTGTAAGTGCACATGTCAATACGGCTCGGGCTAGAGGCTGTATTTATCAACCGATCTTCACGAAACTTCTTGGGTACCTTTGTTATCACCTTGGGACAAGAACGAGTGTTTCTGAGTGCGGTCCAAAATTCAAGATGGCTGCCAGTGGCCATTTTGTACCAAAATTAGGTCCAATCAGTTTTCTGTCACAGCTTCTATACAGCTCGTATTTATGAACTATCTTCACAAAACTTCTTGGATACCTTTGTTTTCACCTTGGGACAGGAATGAGTGTGTTTTGGGGTGCCTTTGTTATCACTGTGCTATGAGAACAAATATTTTGGGGTTCAGTCAGACCCAATCTGGGACTCAAAGATTTCTTTTCTAGTTTAGCATCTGACTGTCACCCACCTTTACAGTACTTTCCCTATACATTTGTTACAGGCTACGGTCAGTATTTATGTACAGATTGTTACAATACTTTATATGTACCTTTGTTATCAGGTCATTACCTAGATGTTTGTCATTGCTGTGTCACATACTATACATGTACATGTCTTGACAAGTTGAGCTACAGTGTCATTGACACTTTCATTTTGATGTATAATTTGTGTATATTTAATTTGAATTTAGGGAATATCAGAGCAAAGTTACTGGAAGTTGTGTCTCCAACCATGTTTTTCATCAATAACAATGAATGCACCACGTCTGTCCTGACTCTGTGATACACTTATAGTATTAAAAATATAGACAAGTAATGAAAGCCTATTTTGCCCTGACCGATACCCCTTTCCCAGTTCATTTGTGAATTTGTCCATTGAACAAAGATTCATCAACACAGTTTTCTTGTACAGCTATCCACAAGGTGTTTAAATTCATATTTATCATAAATTAATAATCAAATCATCATTGTACTGCTTCTTTATTTCATAAAAAATGCACTCCGATCAACACTTTTTTCTGCGACTCGATGCCATTGGAATAACAATGATGGTGTAACATTTCTAATGCGGAATATTGAAACGGATCAAGTTCTTGTCATCTGATTAGTTTACAGTGATGATAGTAGGTGAATTTTTAGACTGCAGTCATATGTTTTATGCTGTTTATAAGAAAAAGTAAGTACTTAGAAGTTGGACATGTCTGCAGCAGTATTGCGTGTGCCGAAAATGTGCAGCTGATGTTACGGTTAGTTCAAAGGAAAAATTTAAATAAATAAAGTCTACCACCATTTATACACCACATTAGTGTTGCTTATTTCATTCTCAAAAATAACTAAGGCGTGGAGACAGGACTGTTCCACAGTTTTACCGCACTGGCTATATGAAGGGGGGAAATATTCAAATATACCATTCCAACCTACGTCTACGTTGTAGTGATTTAAATGCTCATAAATTCGTAAGATTTATATCTGAAGACCCGAGATGTTTGTGTGGGCATTTTGAAGAAACCGAGCAACACTTTGTGTTTGAGTGTCCTCTGTGGTCACTACAGAACAGGAATTGCAGAACAAAATAAGCAGGTTTCACATCACTTTAGATAGTATTCTTTTTGGTGATTTATCTTTGTCTAATTTGGATAATCTTCAGATTTTTCAAGCCTTCCAACACTATAATTTAGATACAGGACGTTTTCAACGGAATGGGTAAACTATGATAAATCCCAAACTCTCTCTCTCTTCTCTCTTTCGAGAGAGACAGCGGGAAAGGGGACTGGGAATAGGGAGTATCAGCCTATTTCAGTGGCCACAACTGCACTGTAGCTGTCATAAGTCTAAGAGACAAGTACATATTTCAATGTTCGAAAATGTCTGTTTGTCATGCGAAAAATCACCCAAGATTTGCTGAAGAATGGATTTCCCTTTTTTGGAGGCAACAGACACAGAACGTAATTAAGGGCTTCGTAAAATGTGATTCACAAAATCAGAATTTTGTGTTGCTCTCCACTGCAACTGCAATTGCACCCATTCATTATTTTTTTGTAAATTGTTAAATGTATTGAGAGAGATGTTGATATAGGCTATGCCTGTTCATCAAACCCTATTTCTATTTTGAGAAATAAAATTAAGTTTTAAAAAAAAAAAATTGCGGAATATTGAAATGGATCAAGTTCTTGTCACCTGCTTTACAGTGATAGTCGGTGAACTTTTAGACTGCAGTCGTATGTTTTATGCTGTTTATGATAAGAATGAAAGTGTCAATGACACTGTAGCTCAACTTGTCAAGACAAAGACATGTACATGTATAGTATGTGACACAGCAATGACAAACATCTAGGTAATGACCTGATAACAAAGGTACATATAAAGTATTGTAATGGTCTGTACATAAATACTGAGCGTTGCCTGTAACAAATGTATAGGTAAAGTATTGTAAAGGTGGGTGACAGTCAGATGCTAAACTAGAAAAAATCTTTGAGTCCCAGAGTGGGTCTGACTGAACCCCAAAATATTTGTTCTCATAGCACAGTGATAACAAAGGCACCCCAAAACACACTCATTCCTGTCCCAAGGTGAAAACAAAGGTACCCAAGAAGTTTCGTGAAGATCAGTTCACAAATATGAGCTGTGTAGAAGTTGAGACAAAAAACTGATTGGACCTGATTTTGGTACAAAATGGCCACTGGCAGCCATCTTGAATTTTGGACCGCGCCCAGAAACACTCGTTCTCGTCCCAAGGTGATAACAAAGGTACCCAACAAGTTTTGTGAAGATTGGTTCATAAATACAGCCTCTAGCCCGAGCCGTATTGACATGTGCACTTACAGAGTATAAGTAGCACTGAATAAATCAAAGTTCATCTAATTTGCATAATTTCTGCACGAGAAAAAAGCCTGTACTATATGTGATGTATTCCATGTTACTAAACATTCATACAAAAATTTATTCAAATCAGAACTTTCATACAGAAGTTCTGTACAAAAGACTGATTGCACTAATTTTGGTACAAAATGGCTGCTGGTGGCCATCTTGAAATTCGGACCACACCCAAAAACACTCGTTCTCATCCCACGGTAATAACAAAGGTACCCAAGAAGTTTCGTAAAGATCGGTTCATAAATACGGCGGCATCTAGTATGAGCCGTATAGAAGTTGTGTACAAAAAACTGATTAGACCTAATTTCGATACGAAATGGCCACTAGCAGCCATCTTGAATTTTGGACCGCACCCAGAAACACTCGTTCTCGTCCCAAGGTGATAACAAAGGTACCCAAGACGTTTCGTGAAGATCGGTTCATAAATACAGACTCTAGCCCGAGCCGTATTGACATGTGTACTTACTGTGTGTAAGCAGCACTGAAAAAATCAAAGTTCATCTAATTTGCATAATTTCTGCACGAGAAAAAAACCCATATTATATGTGATGTATCCCATGGTACTAAACATTCACACAAAAACATTATTCAAATCAGCGCTTTCATATGGAAGTTCTGTGCAAAAATCTGATTGCACCAAATTTCGTACAAAATGGCTGCCATCGGCCATCTTGAATTTCGGACCGGACCCCAAAACACTCGTTCTCGTCCCACAGTCATAACAAAGGTACCCAAGAAGTTTCATAAAGATCGGTTCATAAATACGACCTCTAGCCCGAGCCGTATCCAATTGTTGACGGACAGATGGACAACGGGCCATGGCATAAGCTCAAATTTGGCTTCGCCAAAGTTGAGCTAAAAAGGAAGTACTTAGAAGTTGGACATGTCTGCAGCAGTATCTGCGTGTGCAGAAAATGAGCAACTGATGTTACGGTTAGTTCAAAGGAAAAATTTAAATAAATAAATAAAGTCTACCCCCATTTATACACCTCATCAGTGTTGCTTATTTCGTTCTCTCAGGTTATTTGGAAATGCCCTGCAATCTTGGGGTGGTGCTCAACACCCCTCCGATGTAGGCATATGACCCCCCCCCCCCCCCCCCCCCCCCGGGTCAAGACAATCCCCGGACCAACCATGGTTTGGCTAGATGTGTATAATTTTTGTTTCAATTGGGGAAAAGTCGCAATAGGATTATCCATGAATCTAGAGGCAAGAAAGCCAGTAATTACGAGCAGCTAAGTTAACATAAACTACAGATTCTGAAGATATCTTCCAATAATATAACAATACCATGAGTTTGGAGGGTGTTACAGTTTATTACCATCCCGAGAGGAATGAATAAAAGCCTAAGGGTTTATTACCGGCCCGAGAATCGAGGGTCGTTAATAAGTCAGAGGGCTGTTGATCTTCATCCACTAAGCGCCAAGCACCCCCCCCCCCCCCCCTCCCATTCACCAGCTTGTAGTTTTACGTTTCACTCATCATGCAAGTAACAGGTAATTTTTGATGTAGCCAGTTCAAGTTTGGCAATTGCGGAGGAAGAACATTTGCAGCAGCAAGCAGAAGGGGTCAAGGGGAACTGCGTACCCCTAAAAGCATCACTGGCCTTACCTCCCCACCAATTCCCAAATGCATGCACAAATGCCCGCAGTGGGTTTTCTAGAAAGATTTTTCTTTAAAAAATAGTATCTCCCCAAGATATCTTAATTGGCCAAGTGCTTCGTTTGAATATGTGCCTACAACAAGCCCGGCTGTCCCCAACCCATTCAATCCCCCCCTCCCTCCCCCACTCCATGTTTCAATCAGCACGTAGTGGGCCAAATACACTATTATGATTAATGTTGTTCAGCATTAAATTTAAATGTTGTCAATGTCACGATTCCTGACTGGCATTGTAAAAAAAAGAAATGCAATAAAATTTCCTTTTTTATACAGGCCATGAGATCACTCTCACCTCTCCCTGTCTGTCATATAGGCCTGTAGCCTAGATCTAATACTCTTTCCGCCAACAAATTCCTTTCAAAGCTTCCTGAATTTTCAACTTCGGACAACAAGGTAGCACGGTCTTAAATTAACCACCAGTTTTTTATTGAAGTTCGGACAAGTTGGTTGTGCCTTGACAATAAATAGAACTCGAGGACAGGGGCGCAACAATTGTTTTGCAGGGAAGGCTCTTACATTATAGCCCACATCCATTCTTCTGTTCTGTCGTCTGCAGCACAAGAACAATGTGGCGCGTAGTTTTGCTTTCCGGGTTAACTTTTTGTACAGTCTAGCAACGAAATGTCACGCCATCATTGTTGTTCCAATGGCGTTGAGTCGCAGGCAAAAACGTCGAACGGAGAGTTTTTTTATCAAATAAAGAAGCCGTAAAATGTAGATTTGATTAGGAGTGTATCATAAACATGAAGTTAAGGGGACGTCCAACCTAACTTTGGTCAAATTTCAGGTAATTGTCTTCCAAGTCAACAGAAGACCCAAAATGAATAACCCCAATAAATTATATACCAAAATGTTTAGAATGAACCATAGAACATGTGGAAACTGAAATTTGCCATGGAACTGCTGCCATGTGGTAGATAGCACTGCCTGAAAGTCTGCTATAGCATAAGTAACTGACCAGATTTTAGACAATAAAATACCTTAAATTTGTTGAATAGTTAAATTCTGCAATCCTTCTTGTACAGACTCGGAGAAATCTTTTTATCATTGTTGCAAGGAACAGACCACAAGACAAATTGTAATTTAGGATGCCTATATTTCAAAAGGGATGCCAATTTTCTTGTGTTTGTTTACCTTTTATGAAGTTCACCAAGGGTCAAATCCACACAGTTCAGAAGAGTTAGTATGGAGTCATGAGAGAGTGCATCAATGAATGAAAGTGTCAATGACACTGTAGCTCAACATGTTAAGACATGTACATGTATAGTATGTGACACAGCACTGACAAACAACTAGGTAATGACCTGATAACAAAGGTACAAATAAAGTATTGTAACGGTCTGTACATAAATACTGACCATAGCCTGTAACAAATGTATAGGTAAAGTATTGTAAAGGTGGGTGACAGTCAGATGCTAAACTAGAAAAGAAATCTTTGAGTCCCAGAGTGGGTCTGACTGAACCCCAAAATATTTGTTCTCATAGCACAGTGATAACAAAGGCACCCCAAAACACACTCATTCCTGTCCCAAGGTGAAAACAAAGGTATCCAAGAAGTTTCGTGAAGATCAGTTCATAAATACGAGCTGTATAGAAGTTGTGACAAAAAACTTATTGGACCTAATTTCGGTACAAAATGGCCACTGGCAGCCATCTTGAATTTTGGACCGCACCCAGAAGAAACACTCGTTCTCATCCCAAGGTGATAACAAAGGTACCCAAGAAGTTTCGTGAAGATCGGTTGATAACTACAGCCTCTAGCCCGAGCCGAAGTGATATGTGCACTTACAGTGTATAAGTAGCACTGAATAAATCAAAGTTCATCTAATTAGCATAATTTCTGTACGAGAGAAAAACCTATACTGTATGTGATGTATTCCATGTTACTAAACATTCATACAAACATTTATTCAAATCAGAACTTTCATACAGAAGTTCTGTACAAAAGACTGATTGCACTAATTTTGGTGCAAAATGGCTGCTGGTGGCCATCTTGAATTTCGGATCACACCCAAAAACACTCGTTCTCATCCCACGGTGATAACAAAGGTACCCAAGAAGTTTCGTAAAGATCAGTTCATAAATACAGCCTCTAGCCTGAGCGGTATAGAAGTTGTGTACAAAAAACTGATTAGACCTCATTTCGGTACAAAATGGCCACTGGCAGCCATCTTGAATTTTGGACCGCACCCAGAAACACTCGTTCTCATCCCAAGGTGATAACAAAGGTACCCAAGACATTCCGTGAAGATCGGTTCATAAATACAGACTCTAGCCTAAGCCGTATTGACATGTGTACTTACTGTCTGTAAGTAGCACTGAAAAAATCAAAGTTCATCTAATTTGCGTAATTTCGGCATGAAAAAAAAACCTGTATTATATGTGATGTATCCCATGGTACTAAACATTCACACAAAAAATTATTCAAATCAACGCTTTCATATGGAAGTTCTGTGCAAAAATCTGATTGCACCTAATTTTGTAGAAAATGGCTGCCATCTGCCATCTTGAATTTCGGACCGGACCCCAAAACACTCGTTCTCATCCCATGGTGATACCAAAGGTACCCAAGATGTTTCGTAAAGATCAGTTCATAAACACGGCCTCTAGCCCGAGCCGTATTGGTATTTGCACTTACAGTGCTGAAAGTAACACTAAATACATTAAAGTTAGTCTAATTTGCATAATTTATGCACGAGAAAAACACCCATATTATATATATGTGATGTATCCCATGGTACTAAACCTTCATACAAAAAATTATTTAAATCAGCGCTTTCATATGCAAGTTCTGCGCAAAAATCTGATTGCACCTAATTTTGTACAAAATGGCTGCCAGCGGCCAACTTGAATTTCGGACCGGACCCAAAAACACTCGGTCCCCGTCCCACGGTCATAGCAAAGGTACCCAAGAAGTTTCGTAAAGATCGGTTCATAAATACGGCCTCTAGCCCGAGCTGTTTTGAATTGTTGATGGACGACTGGCCATGGCATAAGCTCAAATTTGGCTTGCCAAAGTTGAGCTAAAAATAAAGAATGTCCAATGTGGCTTTTGTGAGTCTGCTGTGACCATACCCCCCCCCCCCCCCCCCCACACACACACACACAATCCTGTGCCATTTTGCATGAGATCTGTATCAAATTGGTAACATATGATGACATTGATACACCAAAACAGGGTGAACTGCCAAACTTCATTTAGTGTTATATGTGTCCATTTCTGTGGTTGCATGAGCAGTGACAGAAGCCAAGAGTGTCATTTGAATGTTCAAGTGTGGCCAAAACAACAAAAAATGACCTGTCCTCCGTGTTGAATACTTTCACCAATCGGCTACACTTAGTTAGATATCCTGGCTTCCAATTCATTTATATACATGATTTGGTATGCTTCATTTGTTTTGGAAATATCGGCCTTCCGTAGTTGCTGTTTGAGGAGGCTTGACTGTTGTTTTCTCATGAGATTTAAGAACATTAATAACTGATCTGCTTACCAATACTAATTTTATAGGCGGAGGGTTACCGGCCCGAACAATATCGGAATTGTGTTGGTTATTAAATTCATTTATCTAAACAGTTATGACACATTGTGATCTCATTTCGGTAATTCGTGTGAATTTTTGTCCACCTAGCGGAATTTCTCTATTATTTCTGTCCACAGAGTGTCATCACACATAGATTTTCACAACCTTTTAGTGCTAACAGTGCTCAAAATCGACGTTGATCCGTCTTATACACAATGCGGTTGTGTGAGGGAGATATTTAAATTTACGATGGTACGACATTTCTGTATATTTGGAGAACAGGAAGAAACCTTTCTGATAATTCTCCTTGACATTGGTCTTATTGTTTCATAGCAGACTTCATCAAGCCTTCTTTACGTTACTAATATAATTTGGCGACAGTAAAATTATTTTTTCGTAAATATACAATTGTGACGACTGTAATGTATGTTGATGTGAATATATTTTTGTTTTCAAATATAATTTTCCACTTTTATGTTCTGATCATCGTCACCAACCAAATAATAGTAGTTCGAAATGGTGGCGTATTAATCCCTTGGTGACACTTGTGTCACATTGTGCAGTTTTAGAATTAACAGCACTACTATGGACTGTCTCTCGCATTTATCACATTGTCAGTTGAATATTTTCCTATGAATGTATCGTGAGTTGTACATTACATCCGGTAACATCGCCTGCCAGATTCAAAAACAGCAGTGAAATGTTTGAAAATTTCAGATCGTGGGAAATGAAATGATTTCACAACTTCACCCAAAACCCATGTGATCACAACAACAAACGTGTCAGATGAACAGAATGAAGCGTTTGTGGTATCCATTTTCCCCTGAGCATTGTCACCCACGTTGGTGATGAAATGATAAATATGCTTTCTCCGAGTATGGAGTCTTTTATTTACAACTCAGATGTTCGAATTACCGATCTATTCCTTGTTAATCCTGACAGTTACTTATGCGGCTGGCAATTTCTTTGTCATCAAAAGCAAAACATTTTTTTTTTAAATTTCCAAAAGTGGATAAACTCGGGTTTTGTTTTCTTTTGTCATTATTTTGGTATATAATATGTCGTTATTCACTGCTTTAAAATCGTATTTAGGGCATTGTGAAAATTTACAAAAAAATGCCCAAAGTTACGTTGGAAAACCGCTTAAACACCTTGTAGACAGTTGTGCAAGAAAACTGTGTCGATGAATCTTTGCTTAATGGACGTATTCACAAATAAACTGGTAGGAAGGGGGTATTGGCCAGGGTAAAATGGGCTTTCATTACTTGTCTATATTATATACTGTATGTGTAACACAGGGTCAGGACTGACATGGTGCATTCATTGTTATCGGTGAAAAAAGTGGTTGCACTGTTGCAGACACAACTTCCAGTAACTGTGATCAGACTCATAGGTGGGAATTTCAATATAAACAAAACTTATTACTTATATAGTACCTTAAAACCATGTTCATACTGCTTAAATCTATTTATATACTCATAATACACAACCCCATTCCCACTCATATTTTTCCTCGGTGTTTAGTATGACCGCGGAATCTACTTATCCAACCAAATTGGGAATTTATTTATTTATTTATTGGAGTTTAAGGTCACATATTTCTGCACGATGGCTAATCATGACCACGACAGTTTTACGGGTGGAGGAAGACGGAGTACCCGGAGAGAACCACTGAACAACGGTGAGCAACTGTCAGCTCCCCAACATACTAACTCCACATACGCAGGGTTAGCACTGGTTGGAGACAGGTGCACCATCGACATGCAGTACGCCTTAGTACACGACATCACCATGCCCCCACGTGGGCAATGGGGATGAAGTGTCTTGCCTAAGGTTCCGCTCCACAGTTTCACACTATTGCACAGGGGTGAAATTCTAAACATAGGGCATATGTTGAAACTAAGGGCCATGTAAAATAGAGATATATTTTTAGTATTAGATATATGATTACATTAGGTTTTTTGTTGGAGAATTTGAAGTTTTGGTCCCAAAGTTGCAGTCTGATACATAGGGGTAAATTACCAGATGAATTATGGGAAACAGTGGCTTCGAAAAATTGGCTATTTTTTAAAATGTAATCTTTACACGGGTTTGTTACCAGACAGGTAACTAAAAAATGAGATGGAAACATATAAAAAAAAATTTTGCATTTTAGAAACAGAGGATGCTCTGTTCCAGGGGTGGGTAGGTGGGGTTGGTGGGAAAATTCTGCTTTTGAGGCTGCTAGGTGGCTGAAAATGACTGGTTTCAGCATTTTTTCATGCAATTTTTCAGGTTGAAGTCTGGCCTTTGAGAATAAATTATTCCACCCACATTCAGATTGTTTATTTCTACTTAGTCAGATAGTGTTATATGTTTTTTGTGGATTTGGGAAATGTAATACATGTTATGAGTCAGACATTACGTGTACAGTACCCATATGAGACTGGTCAATTAAAACCCCAGTTATTGATGCTAAATTTAGATTAGTGCTGTCTATTTATAGAGGAACTATTTATGAGTGTGCGTGTACAATTAATTACTTACCTTCCTTGACATCAGAGCAATAT